>VZDJ01007754.1:37026729-37626729 GCA_008694505.1 Cyanoderma ruficeps | reverse complement strand
GACAGGACTGTGCCTTTCTCTGAATCTTCCCTCCTCTTGCACATCATTTTTAGGGCATGATTACTTTGTACCTCTCTCTCAGGTACAAGAGGGTTTTGTTCAGAAAAAGCCACTTAAACACTTTTCCTCTTTGAAATAGTCCTAAAAGGACTGAGAGTGAGTGCCACTGTCCAAACTTCCAGGTCACTTGCCAGCAGAACAAAGTCATGATAGACTTAGTCATATCAGTTATGATAGAAAATACAATTACCCCTATACCCATGACTGATGGGTTATGTTTACAACTCTCTGTCTCCTGACTCTTTTAGACACAGTGAGAGTGAAATTTTCAGTGGCTCCAACGTCTTATCACAGTTTTCTCTAATGTGCCATGGTAGAGAGGCTTGGACAGCTGAGCACTGCTCAAATTCAAAGGAACTCAATATTAAAGAAGGTATAACAGTGATGGCTCTAATTTTTATCTGAGCAGGCTTCCTCTCCACTCACACAAAATCTTTCTAGCAGCAGTGGTGGCTGGAGGAAGAGCAGCTGTAATGCTTCACAGGTACCTCAGAGCTGTGACCACTCAGCCACGTGCTCCCTCAGATGATCAACAAAAATGTGACTGCCTAATGATGGCAGCCATCTAGTTAAGGCAGAACTATCTAAATCTAGCACTAATTTTAATCAAAAGAACCGCCAAATTAATATACATGCTTTAAAAATGAGATCACATAGACACGAAAGAAATTCAGTGAGTGGTTTGAAGGTAAAACTGTTTACAGAAATTGGTAGAAGCAAATAGCAGCAGACTCAAATTGCCAGTCCTCTGCCATAACTTTTTCAGTGTGATATGGTAACTTTGTGCCTTTCTCTCTGCGACCAAAAGAGATTCAGGAGAAGATGGGGGAATCACTCAATAATTTGCGAGGTCCTGTCTCTGGGGACTGAGACCACCTTCCAGACCCAAACAGCATAGAAAAAAAGGCCGATTTAGCATGCAATGCTAATAAGAGCAAAGAGAATTGCCAGGGTACTGTTGTACACAGAAAGACTGGTACAGAATTTTAAAGCCTGTTAGAAAATTTCAATTCAAAGCCCCATTAAATCAAACAGGAATGAACATCTAAACTCATAACACATCATTGAAAAACTCAGTTATTTTACCTTACTTGTTT
This sequence comes from Cyanoderma ruficeps, assembly GCA_008694505.1. Classification (NCBI taxonomy): domain Eukaryota; kingdom Metazoa; phylum Chordata; class Aves; order Passeriformes; family Timaliidae; genus Cyanoderma; species Cyanoderma ruficeps. The sequence goes on along the minus strand of VZDJ01007754.1, from coordinate 37,625,572 downwards.
CCACACTAGAATATATGCTATCTAAAAACAACCAGTAACAAAAATTAGAATAAAACAGGTAGTACTACACATACAGGTAAGAACTTTCAGTTAACTACAGCTATCACTCCTTGTCCTTGAAGACATTGAACAAATCCACTGGATACACCTTCTTATGTTTTCTGGTCTATATCACAGTCTTATCTAGTCACATTTATTGTTACATATCTGTCAATTCTAGAGGACAGAACTGCTATCATTGTGTATTTATGGATATGTGTGTGCACATGTTTTTGCTACAGAAAACAGAAGATAGAAACATTAGGCTTTAATAAAAGTGATTTAAGCTATCATTCACAATGGACAGAGTACAAACACGTACTGGTACACACCCAGAGTCACTGCAATTCATCTGATACAGGGTAACTCATGGAGCAACAGTAGCTCAAATCTGTGAGAGCTCTGGGTTTTCCAGAATGATCCTCTCACTTAAGTCTCACAGATGAATTACCAGGTTTGAACTTTCAATTTTCAGTCACAAACAACACAATAGGTACACCTGTTGTCTGAAGCTTGGCACATACGTTGCCAAACAGGCCCTAAGGAGGCTCAGAAGGCAGATACTCACTGATCTGGTTGGTAGATGCACTATAAAAAGCGTTTACAGTAGTTGGGCTCGTAAACCACCTGTAGTAAGAGCAAAAGAAATTGTCTGTCAGTACATTGACGTTCACCTTTATGAATCAAAGGAGCAAAGATAAAAATTGAACTCAGTAGAAGGAAGTAAAAATATTAAGTACATAAGACACATTAAAATTTAATTATTTCTCCATTTCAGTACATGCTACTTACACTTTCTAGAACACTGAAATCTATTGTTTAATGACTTTAACTGCATACAGGCAATGAATGCCCAACAGGAGCAATTCTTAGTGTTCCTATCATGTGATCTGTTTAATTTTTAAGTGACCACTGTGCTTGTGAGGCCAACCATGATGAAACAAAATTCACCCAGCAGAGGCTGCAACACTGACAAGCAGCTGTAAAAACGCTCTTGGGTGTGTTTCAAACACGTGTGGAGGAACTCCCTGTTGAAATTAGAGGAGACCATTTTGAAACAATTAAAGTGGCTTTAGAGGCTTTGCTGAACAACTAGTTGAAAAATTAGGATTATGCCAGCAACATAAACAGGTAATTTCTGGGAATGTAAATTCACAGTAAACAGCTTCATGTTTTGTACCCTACGCAGTGAACATGACCATCCTAAACAAACAGACCTCCTGTCAGGCATTTCTTCTCATAGTTTGATTTCTCATACATACTGGGAGAAACCCTAGACTTGAATAGGAGTTGGACTTTGGAGATCCTCATGAGTCCCTTCCAACTCAGGATATTCTATGAATCTATGAATAGCAAATGAATCTCCTTAGCCTAAACTCATCTATATTGACAGTGGCTTCAACCATATGAATGGAAAATCTTGACCGACTTCAGCAAGATCCAAATATCCTCAGATGAAACCCTGAGTTCAGTGAGCCCAAGATTTCACTTTATGATTTTATAACGGAGAAGTGAGGTAAAAGCAATAAAAATTATGATAATTAGTGGTTAGTTCATAATAGCTTAGAAGTAGCTCTAGTAAATGTCCAAAGAGGAACATCCTGATGTCATTAGCAAAATATTACTCAAAGATTTTATAAAGCCACGTGAATGCAATGTAATTGCTTTGGAAGATTTCTTTTAAAGGGAAGAGAAAGGAGCTGCAAAACAATGAGTAAGACAAAGGAAGATCTATCAGAATATGAAAAATATCTGATGTCAGTTACAACATATACACAATTCATGTTTTAAAATAGCCCCATTAATAAAAGGGTAATCTGCAGATCCTGACTGTTTTTCTGAAAACTTATGTCCTCACTTAAACCATGTAACAAAGCGGAGAGTTTTAAAATGGCAGCATTTTGTCTTTTATCAATAAATTTAACCACTTGTTTTATTCTCCAAATAAAACAAGCTGAGCAGCTTATTTTGCAATGCATCAACTAGAAAAACTAATCAATGAAGGCTGAAAGAGTGATGTCATGTACATATTTTAACCATCCACCACATTACAGGCTCTAACGTTCAGAGACAACTCTCCCTGTTTTGTTTATTAGGAGATTGTGAAGGGGAGGAGCAGGGGGAGGTTGTTTTCTGGTCTGTTTTTTGCTTTCTTCATAATAAGGAGATTAAATGTTAGAGGTAATGTAGTGAGATAATGGAAAATTGAAGGAAGAATGTATATGGTGACGAGATAATAAAAAAAAATTAGGGCCTTAATTAACTACATTTCAATTTCATGTTTGTTCTCAACAGCAATCAGCTGAACTGTTTTGAGGGATGCAAGCCTGCCATTTATGCCTTGGGAGTTGCACTCCAGGCTTAGTTGTGAATCTGGAGGACAGTTGCTTTTTCGACAAGGGGAAAACTCATCTGTAAAAGACCCATCTGAAACAGTCAACACTTCAATTTATATTTTACTGTAAGTTTGAGCAAAGACATGTAGTGTTGTGACTTGCACCTCACCATCTTGGCTTGTTCTGCTTACAACGGCCTTTCTGTTCTCAAACAGCAATTTTTAAGCATGAAAAAGGCTTCTGGGACAGAAAATGCTGCCTTTTTGCAAATTCCTCTTAGCCTTTTATTTCCAGTCAGAGGATCAAGGGCCTGAGACGTATAACAGATCCTTCAAAACAGATTAATGTGCTCTGGTTCTTCTCTCCATCCTCTGCGGGGGGGCTTACCACAGCTAGCTGCAGAGAGGAGCCACAACGAGTAGCAGCAAAGAGCTCTTCACTGACTAGAGACAGCTCTCCAACAGCACAAGTTTGCACTTGTTTTTACTGGATGAGGAGCTGGTGATGCAGGTACTTGTCCCCACAGGAACACCTCACCCTGCCCAAGAGTAGCAGTGAATGTTGGCAACATTTGGTCCACATTTTCTGAGGAAGGACATCACACCATCCTCTGGCCATACTTTCACACCTATGAACTCACAGACTTGTAGCTTGCAGGCTAAAACCTATCACAGCATCCCTGTCCTGAGACTTCTGCTTTTCTCATGATCTACCACCACAATAGTGGAGCCCATCCTGTTTGCTGAGCTTAGCATGAGTCAGAGACTGAGCAGCCTCCATTTTCCCACTGTAAAACTGAACTCAGTTCTTTCCAAATTGCTCTTTCATAACAAGGCCTCAAGAATGACCCTGTATGAAGTTTTTTTAAGCATGGTTAGGAAGAGGACACTTAGAAGCCATGCTGAGGGGTCAGGAAGAGTCAGAGTTCTCTAGTAACAGCAGAGTATTTCATATTTGACATCTGACAAGAAGCATATTTCTGTTCCAGCATTTTGTTGTACCATTCTGAACCCCCTCAAAAAGATTTAGGAAGTATTTGCCACAAAAGAGTAGAAATAACCAAGACTGCTTCCATCCAGACTAGCAGAACAACTTCACTTCTCATCTGCCATGCTCCTTCAATGAGCTCCTTGAAATGACTGAACCTTCAGGGACAATCCTTAAGTAATAACACACCAAATTACAGCATGAAGGTGTGTAATAAATAGCTGTTGCTGTTAAATTTTAAGGTGTAGCAAATTTAGAAATAACTCTCCCATTCTTGTTTGAAGTCAGATTCCCTGAGCATTTGCTCTAGGTCAGGTTACAATTTCTGTGCGCCTTATCTACTAACAGAAGGGTAGAAAAAATGGAAAGGCATTACATATTCCAAGTTCTTATTAATTACAAAGTAAATAAATGAAAATTCTAGAACTGTTTACACTGGTTTCATTTGTTATAAGTTTATGCAAAAGGGACAGCTTTGAATGATGTCCTGTAGCATGACCCATCTACTACTGCACCAGTCAAAACCTAATACCGCAGAGATGACACTAGCAAGGTTGAGATTTCCCTTGTATAAATAAAATGTGAAACTGAGATAGCAAGTGAGGCAGAAACTGTCCTAGTCTGTGTTCTTGAGGCTGCAATTTTCTCTGTGGTATTTTCTTTCTGTGTTAAAAGTACAGTGTGCTACATTGCCATTCATGAACAGGGGTGGGTGGGAACATTTACAGATTGATCCTTAGTTTTTTGAGCTGGAAGAAATCATTTGGTTCACTGTCCAACATTCAAAGTAAGAGATAAAAAATAAATAATCATATAAACAAGGAAAATTAACTTGTGAATGTACAAAGAATTAAGCTGGTCAGAAGTGAAAAACTGTACAAATTTTCTGGAAGCTGGAAAATGTCTTCCAAAGAAAACACTATAAAGAAAAACTTCTGAATGAGTGGCAACCTTCAAGGTGACTTTCAAAATTTTATTTCCTCTCCCTATTGTTAGTCTCTTTTATATATCTTCCCATGTAGAAACAGATTATTATCCTAGGCCAGGCTGCCACCTGTCTCCATTAGGAATGGGAAAGCAACTAGAATTGTGAGGCTGGGCCCAGCCCCTAGTGCCACATCACTGCTTAAAATGAGGTTCAAAGAGCAGGAAAAGGCTCCAGGAGGCTCCTTTCCAGCCTCTCCTCTCAAGGGCAGGTCCCAGCCACATGATTTCCAGCAGCATCTCTCCAACAGACAACAGCCTGCCCAATGTTTTTTTGATGGCTGCTGTTTCCTTTTTGCAGAAGAAGCTTTTACACTGTCCTTAGTGGTATCCAACCCAGAACCTTTCAGAGCTGTCCTCCCTTGTGGCAAACCAAGAGCCAGGGCTTGCACAATAGTGAGTGGTCAAGGAAAGCAGGGATAGGTCCTGGAGGAGACCCCAGAATCCTCTCATAGCCTACTTCCTTTGTATCCTCTTATCAGGATACCAGATGTCTACATCCCCAGCACTGAAAGTCTAGTGTAAAATGGAGAAAGGTTTGGCCAGGTCTAAAAATCTTAGATTATATGCTGACTTCAAAGGAGAAAGATGAATAATAATGAAGTCCTCTGATGCTTTGTTATTTGCAAGTATGATATGAGTGTTAAGAAGGACAGATTCTGTCACTGATAAAAAGGTGCAGGTATGTGTTGTATACACACACCCCACCCCCTATATTTGTATGTATAGTGTGTATGACTCCATGGATGCATAGACAAATGGAACTAAAACCCTGACTCTCCTTAATTTTTCACTTCCACATCACCATCACATCCCCCTGTATTCCTTTCACTTTCCCCTGCTCCAGCTGTATCTCACCTGGGTTATAATGATTGCCTTCACACCTGGTGCCCATCCTCCCACACTGCCCCTTCCAGACTCTCCAGTGAGCCCTCTCAACCTAACCTGTGCTGGTTTGTGCACCATATTCCTCAGCTCCTGCACAAATCCCTTTCATTTTTCTTTCTGCTGATACCTGAGCACTTTTTTTCATGTCTGACAGAGCCAGCTGTGAAGATGACAGTCATCTCCCCAGCCAGCTGTGAAGATGGCAGCTGGCATCCAAAGCTGGTGTCGAGCACAAGTAATACCTGGCAGAGATGTGGTGCCCTCAGGGGAGCCTGGCCCCAGGACTGCCAGAACAGGGCCCTGGAACAGGGGTAGAACTGCAGCACCCCAATGCCTTGTCACAGATTTCTGGTGGCAGTAGGGACACATATGTCTCACTACCCATGCCCTGAGCAATGCTTCATCTGAGCTCCTCCATGCTCCCTTCTCCTGTCAGGCAGATAAATGCCAGAGATGGAGGGAACAGAAGAGAGGACAAAGCTTTTTGATAATTACTCCTGCTTTAGGTTTTTTTCAGTTTTTTTAGATTAAAAACTGTCAAATTTCCAAAACAATTCTTTCCCACTTTGTTATCCACATTCCCCCTTGTTTTTCCCAACTGCTTTGTCTTGTATCTGCCATCTCGTCTGTCCATCCCCTGATGGCCTTTCCCTGGTGCTTTGACTGAACAATCATTTTAATTTCACATTTAGCTGAGGAAAGTGATTCCTCACTCTCAACATTATTGAGAAACATGGACTGCCTGCTAAAAGAATATAGAAAATGTTTTACCTTTTGGGTGCAATATTACTTTAGTAACTTTTATTTTATTTCCATGAACACTCATTTTCTTATTTATCTTTTTTGGTCCACAACTTTGATGATCTTATAATATCTATCTCAAAATATAAATGTTATGCTAAAAGCTACAAAACTAGGGAAAAGAAGAAATGAAGCAAATAGAAACAAAAACCCAAGGGTAATTAGCTATTAACATACCACCAAGCTTCATCAAAAATTTTGTGGAGTTCTATGAAATGTAAAAGTTTAAAAAGCAAAAAGAGAAAACTGAGAGAAAAAAAAGGTAAAACCATCAGAAAGCAATGGAGTATCATAATTTAAAAGTGAGAAGTGGCTAAAAGGTGGCTGATATTTTTGAGGCCAGGTTTGACATGCCTCAGACTGGTAAGTGGGAGTTATTGGTTTATTTTAATATATTTTTATAAAATTACTGGAGGCAGCAATGACTCTTTGTGCCTTGGTGTTCCTCAGTAGGCAGAGTGACACCACTTTCAGAGCCCTTTTCTATCACTGAACAGTTGCAGAGACAGAATAATGTCCCATCAGGAGCCTTAATTATCCCTCTCTGCCAGGGCTCAGGTGAAGATTACCTCCGGCCCTGCAGAAGGCAGAGCAAATAGCTGTGCTAACAAAAGGAAGGGACCAGAAATCAAACTGGCATCCCCCAGGCCTGAATGTGCTCTGAGGGTTGACAAGAGCAGAGCTACAGAGGTGACAAGGGGCTGGCTTCATGTAGTCCTGGAATTAAGGTGGTAAAGACAGGCATGAGAAGGTGTTCAGTCCTGTAGTGGGCAACTGGACAACACTTTCACTTTTTAAGCATACCCATGTGACAGCTCCCAGACTAGAGTCCTCGAGTCAGGGGCTGCCTACCAATTGATTTCCTTACAGGGGAGCTTTCCCATCCTGCCAAGGACCTACAGGTCCTGCATTAGTGCTGCCCCAGGGCTGACTACTGCTGTGGAGAGCCCAGTGTTGTTGCACTGCTCTCTTGGAGCTCTTGCCCTGAAGAGAATGCACCAACATGGTCTAGTCCTGACATCCAGGGAAACCCCTAAAATCATCCCCTGGGGTTGACCAGTCCCATATCAGAGAAAGCTGTGATGAGAAGGTAAAATTCACAATTAAGTCTAAGCTATAAATAACGCCTTGAACGCACAGGGCCAAATTAAAACGCCCTAACCATGAACAGGCTTTGTTTGTCCCCCTGCCTCACTGGCAGCACGGAGCCACCCCTGGAACAAGGTATGGTTCAGTTCAGGATTTCTGGAGTCCTAAGGAAATGCCACCACAGGAGCTAAGCACTGGCTCTGATTTCAAAGTCTGTGTGTAGAAGGAGTCATTTTTAAGTAGCATGATTAGACTAATTAAGTTCTGCTTAGGTTTTAATTTGCATTTTAAGGATTTGATTACCCACCAGTAAGAAAAGAGAATGATTCTCTCATGTATTTTATGACAATTTGGGACACAATCTGCACTTTTATGTTTACAAATAAATAAAAATAACATAGATTAAATTATGTTTCATTCTGTATCATTGCTATCAACAGCAGGTAACTCACAATGCTGATTTGTATTCCTAATAATATTATGTCTTACTATGATTTCATTCCTGCAAAATTTATTTCATAAATCCCTGCTGTACCATTTCAAACTCTAACTGTGACCAAGAGACATAATCCATTTTTAATTGCGATTCAATTACCCCTTTTTTCATTAAATTAAGTTTAAGCTTCAAGCATGTGACTACTCTGCATATAAACAGGGATACCTACACCTCACCAAAAAAAAAAAGAATCCACAGGAGTTTCTGTATAATGGGAGTTTGCCCATAGGCTTTTTGTTGCATAACAAATTGCTGTTAAGATAATTCTATTAAAACTTAATATATAACAGTATTTAATATATAAATTAAATAATATAAGTTAAAATATTGTTAGAAGATTATGTAAAATTGCCTTTTGTCTACTCACTCTGTTTTTGGAACTTCTTTTCTAAGCCAGTAGAAATCAGATTGGGCTGCGTATTTGCGAGTTTGCAATACATTGCCAAAATAATCACTTTCTGTAAACTTCAGCTGTATTGAGAAAGCACAGGCATTTTTAAAGCATGTCCAAAGAAACAAAAGCTGACATAAAACAAGCAGAACTTTTATTTTATATGAGATTATCACCTAATTTTTTAGCGATTATCAAAGCAAGTAAAATTTTCACACTTGGTAGGAAGAATAAATATTTTATGAGCTTAGTTAAAAAAAAAGTGGTTGAACAGATCTGCACAAGGGTCTGGAACACTGGAAAGGCTCTTCACTGTGCAGAGTGCTGCCGAAGGAATCATAAGCACCCAACAATGGATTGCAGATGACACATTTTTATGGCCATTATTAAGAGAGCCTCTTTTCCACGAGGAAGCAGGCTTACTTTTATTTTTAAAAGTGCATTTTAAAACCGCTTGCAACAATGTAACAAAGTCCTCATTTTCACTTTGCTTTACATTTTATAAAAAATACTTCATATTCTGTGCCTTCTGAGAGTTCTGTCACATTAAATATTTACAGCCATAGGGTTCCATGCTTCCATAAGTTTCCAAATCTAATAGCCTTCACACACACAAAACTAAACAGGCAAGGAAAAGGGAAGTTAATAGGTTACAAATCCCTGTCATCACTTTAAAACAACTCTAGGATTTGTGAGGAAGCTGCTCTTCAGATGTAAACCATGGTTTTACAAGCATGATTAACAAGGATTTTTCACCAGACATTGCCACTTATCTGGCAAATAATTCCATACGCTGAGTGACAGAGTTGACCACACGATCTGTCTCATTACACTGCTGTCACTGCGCCATCTCACCCTACAGTTTCCCTGGACAAGGACTAGGCTGGTAGAGTTGGCTCTCTCAATACATGATACCTGTATTTAGTGTTTGTTCATGTGCTCTGGCAAAAAAATTATGATTGCTCTTGTATTTTACTGGTACAAGATTGAACTCATGTTTCTAGTTTGCTTGTGACTTTCAGTAATACAATTCATCAACTGCATGCCAGCTGGAAAATAGTAAAGTATGTTATTATTATTAATCATTGCCTTCCTGTCTGAGTTAGGTTGAACAGGTACTGGGACAGAAAGGAGTCTCCCCACAGTATCCTTGTCCAGCAGGCCACACAATTGACCTATACATTGGTTAGGACTCTTGGCATGTTTATAAGCATCAGTTGTAAATTAAATTCATAGCCTGGAGAGATGAGGAAGACACATAGGGCATCTTAAATTGTGATATTCTGAGGTAAAATGCATTAGTCCTTTTGAAAATCATTATTTTGAGAAGAAATGCTTCTTGTTTGTTCCATTTTTATAACTAAATGCAATATTACAGTGTGTGCTTAACCTTTACAATGCTTAATAGCAGGAAGGTTCTTCACACCAGGCAGATTTTACTCCCAGCAGGTCCCATGATCTCACTTAGATACAGCAGCATTGACTATTTAGACACAATTTAGAGTAGCGCACTTCAAAAATAAAATAAAAATAATCAGACAAGCACGAGTCCAGGTGCACATCAAACAAAAGACTAGCTTTGACTTTAGACAGCAGCAAAACAGACCAAATAATGGCTGCAATAAATGAATAAACACTGCAAGCCTGACACTTACTGTTTTGATGTCTTCATTAATATATGTGTCATTCATTATAAACTGAGGGTAACCAACTTTCGAGATTACTGCTTTTGCCTTTGAAAAAGAAACAGAGAAAAAAAGTTTTGACAGATAAAACCACTTCTCAGCACACAGCCTTTTCTCTTTCTTGCTCAGTTTCCATTTTGTACTATTATGCTTCCCTAGAGCCATCCTAATTTAACTTCAAAACAACTTGCCTACAAGGTAAACTTGGTGCCACAGATGAGCTGGGCATCACAACGCAGAGGGTCCAGATTCCGCTCTCAGATTATCACAGTGGGTCTGTGGCTGCCTGCAGAGCTTTTGCGTACTCACAGCAACGTGCCTGAGTGCAAAGTCTTAACAGCTGATTTTCCCTACAGGGTTTTGTGCTAATCAGATGGTCAAATGCCTGTTTGTACCATGTTTTCCAAAGGACAACAGGAAATGGCCTGTTTCGCTATGGCACAGTAGCTGGTGCACATCCAACTTTAAAATAGATTTGATGCACAGATGTGAATCTACTTTGGACCCAGCAAGTGCAGACTGCCGTTTCCACTGAGGGCCACTTCTACTTGTACCTGTGGATGGGTCCTTTTCTGAAGGACACTGTACTTTCTGAAAACCACAGGACTGCTCTGTGTTTAGTTCTCCTTTACTTTGTTGGAGTTTCCCTCCTTTATTTTGCAGTCTTTGGCTTTTCCCTAATGTCAGCAGAGGTGTTAAAATAAGACACTTCACTTTTCATTAATCCTCTTTCAGTTGTGACTTGGTCCCAGCATTTATGTACAACCTGCGTAAACAGTCCAGTGTGAACTAGCTGTAGATGAGTATTCCCACTTTGTAGATCATGGTATGAATGTAGAGACAGCCTTGGTAATGTCCTCACATAAACACCAGCAGACCACTCAGACACCCAGAATCTTTGTGGTTTCCAGAAGAAAAGCAGAAGTATACAAAAAGATAAGATGACATACCAAGAAGTGAAATGTGAGAAGTCCATAGGATAAATTACAGCTATGATGGGCTAGGATAGCACAAAACTTTCATTTTTTATGTTTTCAGCATGCTAAATGTAATTTCCCTATAAGTTTCTGGAATTCCCTCCACCCCTCAAAGAATGCTTCTCCGTGGTCTTCAAACTCCAATGTCAAAACTGCAATGAATATTGCAAGATATGAAAAGCAATAAATAATTGGCCTTTCAACCAAGTACAACCCTACCAATCCTGAATTCTGTTCTCTGTGAGCAGAGCCTGGACCTCTGCAGAGTCCAACAACTTTTATTTCCTTCTTGCTGCAGGGAGTGACTGCTCAAGGGAAGATTCGCCCTTCCTCCACATACCCTTTCCCCTTCTCCCACTTCACAGTATCTCAACACAGCAGGGCCTCCTGTACAGCAAGATGTCAAATCAACTGTTCCACAGCTTTAAGAGGAAAGGTGATGTAGGTTTGCCTCCATTTAACCAAAGTCATTCTCTCTTCTCTTTTATTTTTCAAGAAGAAAGGCCTCTTTTCTTCTGCAAACTCTTTCAATTTCTCAATCTCACTTCCAACCCAAAGTCATAATGCTCTATTTGTGACATCACAATTAATTGTGGTTGAGATAATTAAGATGTCACAAACAGAAGGTAACAACTTCAGGTAGGAAATTAGCAGCAGGAGCAGACGTTCTCTTGAGTAAGATCCCATTGTCATGCAAATTTCCCTAGTAATAAAAAAAGCAATGGAAGAAAAATGCTGAATGGAAAATATGAAATGAGCCAAATTGACTCTCAACAGAATGTTTCCTCACTTTGCCAGAAGGTTCAGCAGTCTTTCAGATATTTTAAATGCTGTGGTGGGGAGGCAGAATAAAAAGCCAGGAAAGGAGCACAATTCATTGCAAGCTTGTATGTAATCAAGAGTGTCTAAATTTTTCCTGGTGGTGTTGTCAGGTCTAACTGACCGAACATTACAAGGAATCAGAAAATTTCCTTTACCATTTCCCATGTTTCAATGCTAGTTAAAACTAGCTTTGGAAAAGGAAAGAGCAAAACCCATCAGTTTAAATTTCTGCTAAGTCAGCTACTTAAACAAATCCGGTGAATCTCAAATGTTCTGCATGAGTTCATCACGTGCTTTGTGACTTTCATATTGATGTCATGAGATTGAGATTTCTAAGCATGAGAATAAAGTATTCAGACACTGTGGAGATTTTTTTTTTAATAAAGGCTGTATAAAATGCTAGTAAATAACAGTGTGTCTCTAGATTTTTGAAAGCAAACTCAAAAGGTAACGCTTCTTTTAGTACTTTGATGCTTTCTCAATGTCTAAAGCTGTCTGTATTTTGTGAGATAGAGAGAGAGATAAGGGGGAAATGTTATATTATTGCATTTGTTACTTAAAAGGCATTACCACAATATGTGTGGTTTAGAGATCTGAGCAAATAAGACAGACAAAGCTGATGCTTACAATGAAATATGTTTGGCTCCTGATTAGGGAAACTCTTTCCTACAACCAAGGCAAAACTCATGAGACAACATAAGCCTTCTGAAGTCCTTGAGAATCCCTGTGACTGGGATCACTCCTAGAAGATTTGCATCAGGTGCAAACCTTTTCAGCTGAACCCAGCACATGGCCTGATTTATTTACACAACTTGCAAGTTAGAAAGTATCATATTGAGAGCCGATTTCTAAATTTGCATGTTGGAAGTCTTGTTTCTGTGCCTATTTTTCTGTCCTCTTATGTAATATTTAACATCAGTTGGGAGATTCCTTATTTATATAGCACAAGGAAGTGGAAAACTCTTCTACAGCTTGATTACTCTTTGATAATGATGTCATTATTTTCTCCTTGATAGGATTAAAAGTATGTATAAGAGTCCAGCCTTCCAGGAGGCAAGCACAGGGAGTCAAATGAAATGTGACAAATGTACAAGAACCAGCCATGTGGCAGTGGCACATGAATCCTCCATAAATCCACCATGCACAACTTTTTTATGGTTTAAAGGCTCATTTAACTCCTTTTTCTAATTTGCATCTTGAACAGCCATGTGTACAGGAAGAAAAGAGGCGATGGGGTACTTCCCCCGGGCATCATTTAGCACTCAGCCTGCATCGGGCTGTTGGGTAAATTAGGGAAACTCATCGCTGCAGGGCTCTCTCCCACCATCACAAGCAGGAGGCTCTCACAGGGTGCTTTAGGGAAGTCATGATGACTCTTCTATCCCAGCAGCCAGAGAGAGCAGGCTCTGAGCAGAGGAGCCAGAGTGGGACTACTTCCACCGCTCCCTGTGCACAAAAGTTTCCTCACTGACTTCAACACAGCCACGATTTTACCATCAGTGTCTTTCTGTCACAGTGAGAGCATTGCAAGCCAGTTTACTACACAGACAAAATAATACATGAGCTTTCACTCTCTGCTTAACAACCTGCCAACGTGGGAATGCACCTGTGTTTCAGGGCTCCAAAGCAGCCCAGTCTCCAGCCTATTCAAATTCTCACTTGACAATCAAGCATGTGAGCATTCTGAGAGCCTTTTTGCCTCTCAGAGTATGACTTGGATATTTTATACAACACTGTGCACTGACATATTTTACTTACCGTAAAGAGAAAACAAAACAAAACATATATCTCATGACAAAGTTTTATGAGTCTGACAGAGATCTTCTGTATATTAACTTGACTCAATAACTTTGTGAAGATCATTTTTAAGCTTCCAAACATATAAAAAATTAATACAATTACAGTTCACTGAAAAATTAGCATGAAATACATTGTGAAAGCTAAAATCATTCATGGCAAAGTAACGTTCCATTTAATTACAAAGATTAATTCAGCCTTTATATATGAGCCTGGTCTTTTCATTTTTCATTGAGAACAGATGATACAAGAGCCATCTGGTAAAACTGCTGCATAAATATGACTGCATCTATCTAGGGTTTATATATGGAAAAACTAGGGAAATAGACTGATGGATCTTGGCAAAACACAGGAAAGTTCCATCACAAGGCTAAAGCCCAGTCCTACAGACGTCAGTAGGAAGTCACTACTGACTTGAGTGAGAGATGGATTGAGTTCACCCTAATGATGCACAGCATCTCCTTTGTGGGAAAATGAAATATCAGGGATTTTCACATTGTCAGCTGCAATGGAAAATGAAGTGGCAACTCAAATGTGAACACTTGGCCTGAAAAGACAATTTTTAACAGTACTTGATCTGCAGTGAACTGTCTAATCCATATTCAAGAATACAGATTATCATTATGTATTTTTAAAATTTGGCTTAACTGTCCTCTTTTTGTTGCATGTCACAATAATAGAAGCTTTGAAGACGTTTCAAGAGCTGGTGTTTCATTTAATAGTAGTTCATATACCACCACTTCACACTGCACCATAACCATCCCCTCTGTATTACAATAATTGTTTTGAATGGTCTAAAATAATTGCTAAAATAATGAAGACAGAAACTACAGCTATCATTCCATCTTTGTAATAGCTTGAGGCCAAGGTTAAAGAAAAAGCAAAATAAATAATCAAGTGACTTTTGTGAATAATGACACCCATGTACACATTAAATTGCTTTCAGTTAAATAAATACACATTATGGTTTTGAAAGTAGCTGAGTTCATTTAACTACTTTGTGCTGCCAAATGAAAATAAAAATGTCCTAGTCTTTGTTCTTCTTCCCCGCTCCTCTCAGCTCTGTCCATAGTTCTTCTAATGCTGCCTCAGCTCCTCGACAGATCTTTCTGTTGGACCACTTAACACATCAATAACACAGCAGCAATTTAACCAAGCTTTTCCCCAGCTAATTTTCTGCCAGATCACTGAGCTGAATCACTCACTCACTACATGGAGAGACCAAACAAGTTCTGGAACTTTTACAAAACAAGGGCTGGGGCACATGATGTGACAAAGTGGAGAAGGATTATGTGGTACAGTAGTTACCTCCTCCTCTGAATGATCTTTTGAAACCAAAGCCTTGTTCAGAGAAAACTTACTTACAAGACAATACTGTTTAGTATACTTTAAAGTACCATACCATACCTCATAATCCCAGGAAACAGAGAGGAAAAGGGGCACAGCAATTCCTAAAACAAACTTTCATTGAGATTATATGTTCACTCTTAATATCTACTATTCAGCAAGACAATATTATTATTACCCACAATAAAGTTTAAAGCACCTAAAAGTTTAGTAGGACAACCATGGACAAAAGAGCCATAAAAAGCAACAATGTACATCAGTGCCACTCTTTCCTGTCCCAAATCCCTTCTGGCTCTTTGGAATACAAAGATTCAGTCATTGGTTCAAGCACTGTGATCAAAGTTTTACTGGAATTAACTTTTCACTTTAAACTAATCTCACATGAAATTATTTTTTTTTAGCAATAGAACTGGACTAAGTCAGAGAAAGTGTGAAATTAGCATCCTTATTTCAGTCTTACTTATATAAACACACTAATTAACTGTGATATTTTCAAAAGCACAGCTCCTCAGTTCAATGCAGCGCTACAATTAATAGACCTATTCATATTTTCTCCTTCCACCAGAAACTCATTCTGCTGCCAGCTTTGCTTTCATTTTGCTAAGAAAAAAAAAATTTTTGTCCTTTTGCCAGGTGAGGGTTTCTGCACTGGATTCCCCTCTGCACACCTGTGGATCACCTGGGACATGACTGCACCAGGGTGTGTGGAGAGCTGGGAGCGCCTCCAGCTGCACTTCAAACAAGCCAGAAACTAATGTGTTGTGGTCTGCTGACACAGACTATCATTAGTATCATGACATAGATATAGATACATGCCCTACAGAATGTGCTGCTAAGCTGCCTTTGGTAGGACTCATGCCAAGCTAGGCTTGGAGTCCTACCTAGCACTGCAGAAAAACATACCCCTCCTGCCTTTATCTTCAGGCAACACCCCACATTTTCCAATACTGTTATCTCTGACAACAAAACAACCAAACACGCTCCCCAACTCAAAACTCTCTTTGTGTTTTGCAATTACCTTAGATATTTTTACTGACAAAATTTTGCACCAGGATCCTAAGGATTTGCAATAGGAAAAAAAAAAAAATAAAAAGACCTCATGAGTTGATCCATACTCCCATGTACTCTTGCTAGAAACACACCTACCTTGATCCAAAAATCTTTTCTGCTGTTTTGTTTTGGCTCTGGGCAAGCAGCAGGTTTAAGAAAACGCACTGTGCTAGCAAAATAAAAGTCCCCAGGGACCCAAAAATCTCTGTGTGCTGAGATCTCTAGCCCTGGACACAGAGAGGGACAGGCTCAGAGATCAGGAAAGAGTAAAGAAGCTCTCTCCCCATCATAACTGTATGGGACATGATTTACCAGACTGTTTCTTTTCCAGTTTTATGCAAAACTCTGAATAACCTCTTCCAGAAGGGACAACTTCTGACCTTAGCCTCTGCTTGCATTAGTTTACATTCATTTAACATTTTCAAGGTTAAGCAAAGGTTTCTGAGCATTTTTTTTCAAATAAAGAATGGCATGTGAAAAATTCCCTTTTCATTTCTCATTTCACAAGTGAGCTTCAGCCGCAGTCTTGATGCAACTGAAACCAGACATGGCAGAGACTCCTTTTAACACTACTCAAAATGAAATAATGACTGAGAACTTAAACACGAGTATTACTCGTGCCTTGCATGTTTTTTCTCTGAGGAGGAATTCCTTTTCCTTGAAGAGGGACCCTGACCAGCACTGTACGACTAACCATGTCACTAGTTGTCCATACCTTGTAATATACAGGGGGAAAGCAAATGCATACATAATCAAAAACAAACATAGGCTGCAGAATATAGAAAAAATATATTCATAAAATACTCTATTCTCTACTCAAGAACAAATTCCTCCCTATTCCAAACTTTTACATATTTTTTATTTTTAAATGAATTATATCTAGGTATTTTCACATTAATGAAGCTCATTCCGTATGTAGAAAACTGAGCACAAGATACTTCACAGCTTCCTCCCAAATGGGGGCAGCTGAAGAAGCCTTTATTCTCAGTCACAGCATCCTGGCCTCTAAAAGGCCACTAAAGGAACAAATTCCTGAGTCTGATGAGCTTCTTGTGGTAAACTCCAGCAATACCTGAAGCCATTTCAAATCTCACAACTTTGCTTCAGACCGCAGTGACTGGTACAGTACCTGAGCAGACTGACAGCTGGTTCACACTGCTGGTTGTGGACAGCTCAGTACAAGACTGAGGGTCCATGGTGGGGTCCCAGCCCATGGCCCTGCCCTGCTGAGCTCCTCACTCACTCCCAGCCAGCAGGCAGGCCTCTTCTCAGTGAGCATTTACAGCACATGGAGATCCCCACTGCCAGGAAATGCACTTTCATTGCAAAGAGAGGGAATGCCTGAGCACGCCCTTGTAGACTCCTCCAAACAGAGAATGGCTGTGCTGCACCTCCATATCTGCTACTGCTGAGGTGGGGGACTACACTGTCTTTGTAACTGTACTCTACAGGAGACAGGTTTACTTGTTAAAACAACAAAGATAGGGAAAGTTAAAGCTGAAACTGTCCGAGACTTCCAGGGGTCGTGGAGGATCTCTTGCTCTTTGGAAGAATTACTCTATCATTTAGCATAATAATGCTTTCGTGTTCTGTTTCTGCCATAAAACCTTCAGATTCACCCCGGCCCCTGAGCATCTGCAGGTGTCTGTCCATCTGTCTCCATCCTACTTCAAGCATGAGATTTGTCACTAGTGTTTTGATGTCACCCATTGTGGCCTTATGTAGTTGTGGCAGAGTCTGAAAAATGACAGCTGTGAGATCAGGGTTAAACACAATTTCCTCTCCCTTCACCTGTTTTCCTCTATCTGTTTGCACGGTGCTCAGGTTATTAATGGAACTGACATCCCTGCACAACTGAGTGAGCAGTAGCAGCAGCCAGATAACAAGGGAGAAACTGACAGCAGCAATCTAACCCCAGAGATAAGAGATAAGCAAATATGCCACGGCTATTAGTTTCAACTCTGGCCAATGGGAAGATCATCTCCCATGGTTACTGATCAGGAAAGCCCAGTTTTCCTGTGAAGGTTAAATTAAATTCAGGATGTGATTGATTATTCTTAGAGTTCAAAAATTAAAGTTTGTGATGAGAAATAAATATTTGATGTAAAACGAATAAGAAAGAAAAGGGGATGTTAATCTGATAGAAAGTGAAGACCTATTTTTATTCAGAAAACAGCATGGAACACTTCTACTCTAGAAGGAAAGTACCATTCTCTGTTTCTCCCAGGTGAAAAAATGTTACTCTAAAAATCGGCACTTTCCAAACAGCTATCTCAGGCATGGTGCAGGAGTGGCAGCCTCAAAATCCTGACCAAATTCCAAACTAGGTAAGTAGTGCAAACTTTTCAAATCCCTTACATCATTTCTGAGCAGCGTCTACTTTCCTTCCAGATTCCTATTGAGTTGTCCCCTTATTTTCATATGTCTATGCAGATGGCAGAAGAAGGATTGGGCTGTTCAGCCTCAAAAAGTGATGACTGACAAGAAATCTCATCAATAAGTATCCAAAGGGAGAGTGTCAGAGGATGGAGCCTTTTGGAGGCTCTTCTCAATGATGTTGAGCAACGGGACAAGAGACAGAAACTGATCCACAGGAAGTTCCACCTGAACGTGAGGAAGAATTTCTTTACTGTTGAAGTGACCAAACACGGGAACAGATTTCCCAGAGAGGGTGTGGAGTCTCCCTCATGAAGATCTTCAAGAACCATCTGGACACAATCCTGGTCCATGTGCTCTGGGATGAGCCTCCTTGAGCAGGGAGATTGGACCAGATGACCCCATTGTGGTCCCTTCCAACCTGAGCCATTCTGTGATTGTGTGAAAGATTAGTTAAACCAGGAAGATAAACCCCTAGTGATATATTTAATGCACAAGAGAATTGCAGACATGTTGAAAAAGAGTTTAATTGTGACTCTGCCTTTTCCAAAATTCAACACATTTCAACCTTATGAGGAGATTTGCTCATTGCTCCCTGCAATGCAACTACTACAATACAACCAGGCCCTAGAATTTTTTGATCCAGAGACCACCCTAATTTCAGAATGCTCACTTTCACAAAGGAGTAGCATGGCTAAGGTTTAATTGGTAGTCAACAAAAGTACACTTTCCAATTTAGAAATGGCAAGGTTGTTTCAAGAATATCTGAATCAAACTTCCCAGTAAAACCAGTAAATTAGGAAGTCAGCAGTCACCCATATAGGCTTTTGAACAGGAATGAAGTGTAACTGCAGTTAGAGCCTTTGAAAATTCCTCCTGCTTTACTTAGCTCTTCTGAGGTATGTCTAGCAGTTTCTGTGAGTGCTCTGAAGCAGTCTTACACTTTGTGAAGTTCACTGACATCCTTGAAGCAAATGTATAAAATGATCTTAAAGGAATGTGTAAAAGGTGGCTTGCAATTTTTAGTTTTGAAACTCCATCCCTCTCTTTTACCAAGCGTTGTTCTATCAGCTTTCTGCTGGCATTCGTTCCAGAAACAGCCATTGGAATCAGAGGCACTGACTCTCAGGGCTCTTTCCTCTGTCATATTTTTGCATTAATTTTCATAGGATGGGTCCACAGACCCCACAAGACTCAAAAGAAATTTTAATTTTTTAGAGCACCCAGTGACCACTTTCAAGACTGGATGATTTGTCATCCTTGTGCAACACTAGCCTGGCATTAAGCAAGATTAATTTCAGCTCCTGAGGCTGTGGTGCCTAGTCTTTTTGCCTGGGTTTGCCTCAGATCTCAATGAAATGTTATTTTTCAGAATTGCATCTAGTGCCTGCTTTGGACAGGCTATGTGAGGAAAAGCAGGAGGTTCCATTCTCCCCACATGTATTGCTGTGCCAAGACTTTACAAGAGCAAGAGTGAGCACAAAAAGACAACAAGCAATGATGATTCCCTGGTTTCTGCACTACCACAACATAGGAGAAAGTGACATATTTCAGACAAACAAAAAGACATTCTTTTTACCCACAGAGCACAGTGAGGCAGTGGGACTCATTTCTTTGGGAAGTTGTGGATGATGAAAATTGTTGTAAGTTCAAGAAGTCATAATGCAAGCCCACAGCTTCATAAGCTTCACAAAGACACCACTTCTGGCTCAGGAAGCAAGTGAACTGCAGTTTGTCAGAGGCCAGGAAGGGACAGTGGGAATGTGTTCCTTTATGCTTGCCCTGTCCTTACATTCATCTCTAAACATCTGCTACTGTTTGGCCACTGTCCGAAGCAGACACTGGACTCTGCTCTGAGTAGTATAACTGTCATGGTCATAGTGAAATCACCCAAATGTGAAGAGAGAGAGACCACAGAGAACTGAGAAAGGGGGTTGGGGCTCAGATAATTGACTGCAGGGCTGGATAGGGCCAGCAAGTTCTGGCTGGGAAATGAATGGCTTCATTGGGATAACCCACGGACACCTACCTCCTTTAAAGTACCTGCACTTTGTAAAATCAGGGCTTGTACAGATGGCTCTTGATTTCCTAAGGGCTATTGGCCCAAATTACTGTGTTGTCTAGGGAGATTTGCTGTAGTTCTCTGAAGCAGCAGAACAAGCCCTGTAGGCTAAACAAAAGTACCAAACACTGCCCGAGAGAGCCACCTATAGCTAGGCACGGTCCTGATATTTTCCGGTGTTCATCTTGACTCAGTCTTCAGACTCAGAGATGTGGAGAAAACAAATGTTGCATATACAACTTCCTTAGAAATAAAGCAAAGAAGCAGGCAAGTTCAGGAGCCAAATGGTTGCACAGTGACCTTGGGATTTGTGCTCCATGACTTAAGGAGGTTAATAATGTTACAGAAAAATCTTACTAGAGGATAAACAAGCTCTTTTTTGGCTTATCATCCATGCTTTAAAAATAGTACTGCAAAGTAAAAAAACCCTAACTTCTCAATAGGAAGTTATTCCTGTGCATAGCCTAACAGGGTATTTTACAACAGAACAGCAGAATTTAAGAAAAACGTCTTTTTTCAAGCCCCAGTTAAACCCAAGAACAAAGGGCATTTTAGGAAGGAAAAATAGTGATTAATAAAATAATGGTTCCTGTCCAGGAGTGGAAATAATTTAACATGTCAGTGATGATCTTCCATTGAATTATCCTCTGAAGAGCAGAAGCAGTAAATTACCATTTTAAAGTGAGCACTCATCACACAAGTTACGTCAATGGAGTTTCAGTTGTGGGTTCCCCCTTTCCCCTGTGGCCCACCGTGCCAAAACACAGCTGTCAATACCACTTAGCCACCACAGCTGCCTGCATTCTGCACCTCCATGTGAGGGAAACAGAAGGGTCTCCCTTCTCTCTCCTCACCTCGGCAGTCCTGCTCAGAGGCTGTGACATGGCCATGGATAACTCACAGAACATGCATTGAAGAGTGTTGCCAGACACGCCCTTGGAGCTGCACCCAATTGAATAATTGCCTGCAAAGAGGGCAAAATGTAATGACCCTTACAAAAGAGAGACTAAAAGGACAAGAACAGAAACCTGTTTGGGGTGTTTCTTTGTTTGTTTATCAGAGCATTCCATTGAAAATTCGGGGGGTTAACAGACATACTTGAAGCAAATTTGAGATGGTAGTCAAACACGGTACAATGAAGAAGGGCTTGAATAGAGCAGAGGAGTAAGGACGGGAGAGAAAACAGCATCACAGCACAGACCGGAGCGGTTCTCCCGGACTCAGAGCTCCTTTGGAAGCAGCGTGAGCTCCATCCAGAGAGCCAGGTGAGAACTGCACGTGAAGGCAGTCGCCTAACCCTGTTAGAAACCTTTTCTGTAAGACTGGCTTTTAGATCGTCTGGTTTAAATTCATCTTTCGATCACAGAAGGAAAGGAATGGAGGGAGAAGAGAGGTAAATTATTAGATGTTATCTCATTATATTGTTTTGTTACAAAAGGAATGTCAAACCTTAACTCTAAACTATACAAGTGCTAAAGAGATTATTCTCAGATATCAAGGCTGCAAGACGATTGTTCCCTGTGTCACATGGAGCAGTAGATTTGATCCTTTGAACATCAGATTAGTAGTGTCCCCTCTGAGTAACATAAAACAACAGGACAGACACAAAGAGTCACAGATGGAGTGATTAGATAGATCTGACAAGCTGCCTAAAGCAAAATTCAAGAATAGTTTCTACCAGAGGGTCTTTTGTAAGTCCTTTGGAGGTCAATGGTTCCTTTGATTCCAAAGCATCAGGCTGACAGCAAGGTACACAAATTTGGCCTCAACCAAGCACAAAAGAAAGGTGGGCATCAGTCAAACAACAGGAAGCGGAAAACACAGGAAACAGTGAGTATCTGAATCACAGAGAGGATTTGCAATTAATTCTATTTCAAACCTGCCATGTCCTTTACATTACAATGCTGTCATCTAAAGGTACAATCACCACAAGGCTCTCTATGCTCATTGTCCAGACACCCAGATCCCACACTGACCTTCTTCCTCTTTCAGGAAATGAGAAAAAATTTTGTTAATTCCCCAAATATGCCTGGAATTAAAGAAAAACCAAAAGCAAATTAAATAGATCACACGGAGCAGGCACAGTAAACAAAACCACCATCAGGCTTCTGCAGTTAATTTCTTTTCAGAGCATTTGAACATTTCAAGAATGCAATGAGATTAAAAATACAGAGGATGAGGAAAATATCTGAACCAGTCATTTACATGTAGGATACAGTTCTGCTATGGAACTTCAGGCAGAAGCTCCAATCTGCACTACTAGAAGGGACAATGTAACAGTTACTGATGGAAACATAAAAGATCAAAACATCCTTTACCTAACTAATAGCTTCCTTTCTTTACCTAATTGATAGGATAGCATTAGAACATTTCGGTTGGAAGGAGGAACGTCTTGTCCAACAGCTTGACAAGCTCAGGGTGACCAAAAGTTAAAACACACATTGAAGGGCATTGTCCAAATGCCTCTTAAACACAGGCTTGGGCCACCAACCACCTCTCCAGGTAGCCTGTTCCAGTGTTTGACCACCCACTTGGTAAAGAAAAGCTTTTTAATGTCCAGTCCGACCTCTCCTGATGAAGTAGCTTTGAACTGCTCCCACACATGCTGTCACTGGATCCCAGGGAGATGAGACCAGCACCTCCCATTCCACTACCCCCCTTCAGGAAGATGTAGAGGTGGCCCCTCAGCCTCCTTTTCTCCAAACCAGACAGCCCCCAAGCCCCTAGCTGCTGCCCTGCACCCTCTCTCTCCCAATAAATAATTTCTACCTGGTGCTTCTCCATTCTGGGTGCAGACTCCAGCACGCAGATGACATTTATTGACAAAGAAATGTAACTTTTACAGATCTCTACAAAAAAGTAATTACAATAAAGTAATACTGAGGGTTTTTTAACCAACCAGTCTCCCTCATAAAATTCATGCTTGTCTGTGCTGCTTTATTAAAGTCTAAGTATTGAAAAAGTAACAGCAGAAAGTGCTAGGCTCATGAGATTTAATTAGAACAGTGTAACAGATTTTGAAGGTTCTGTTGTATTATAAAACTTAGATTTCCTCTGTGTATTATCTGACCCTACACATAATGAATCTATTTCTTGAATTAAAAACATGCTCATCCAAGAGTTCTAGGACAAGTAGAATATCTATCATTAACACTAAATAATATTTAATAAACACGCACACATTCCATGTCTGGAAATCTACCAAATGTCTCTCTAGGCTCTTTCCTTCCAGCCAAGTAGCTATTTCTGTGAATCTGAACTTAAACTTGTAGACATAAGTTGTATCACATAATTGTTACTGCAGTATCTAAGGCATTACATAACACTCCTGTCTTACAAATTTGACCTGAGTCCTATGTCAGCAAACTATGAAACAGTTTTTCAGTTCAGTGAGAATGGTTTTAGACCATTGGCTATTCATTTGATAGTACCTGTCTTGTAGTATTATTTTTGTTGTACTTATGGAATTTAGTTTGTCATGCATTGTTCAGCCAGACTCACCCCACTAACTTCAGAATCTTTAGAGATATGTCTAAATTGAGATCAAGGTGCCGTGTGCTTCCAAAATGTGTCAACAGAGGGAAACAGCCACCTCCATCTACCAAAGATCTATCCTACCTTCTGATGAAAACACTCCTAAAAATGGGAAACTGAGATAGTTTTTTAGGAGTTCATTTTTGGCAATGTTTGTATTGTTTCCCTGCTGAAAGGCAGGTAGCAAATTTTGAACAAAATCACTAAGCAGGTTGTTATATAGAAATATCTCTATTAAGGAAATCATTAGAAAATTTTCCTGCTCTTATTTTGCATCAGTTTTAACAAATATCTAAATTACAGATCATTATATTTCTAATGGTATTTCTAGTAAAAAAACCCCAAACATAACAGCCAGTAAAAAGGAATAACTGCAGCCCATTTACCATTAGGTTAGCAGGAAATAAATGTCATTTTACTATTGTTCTCTTGCTATAGAGTTTATTGGTGCATTTATGCAGCTCTATTTCATTTGCACATATATGAAGAGCACTGCTGTATAAAATGTAAATGGACTCCATATGGAATTTAAATCTTTCCAATGATAAAATAGCTCAACAGCCTTTTCATTAGAATTACTAAAAAACTTTGAAGGCCATGTTTGCTTTTAAATCAAAACACTGCTATTTTTATTCAAGCACAGAGAGCAGGAACAGTTCAGCTGCACATGCCTGTCAGTTTATTCAAAGAGGATGCTTACTAATTCACTGATATCCCATTGCCTTAACAAATAAGGACACAGACCTACACAACGCCCTCCACTTCTCTTTTTATATGTCCCCTCCAATTTCTGCTCTGGGGGCAGAGCTCTGCATCTGGAAAATCTTCCTTTCCACTGATCACATGCTGCAAATGTGGGAATAGAGTGAAAAGGTTTCCTCCTGCCTTCACCTTTAACTCCTGCATTTTATTGTGGCTTTATCTGAAAGCAATCAAGACCAGCAATGCCATCCTTGATTATAACACTTCACAACTGGCATTATTCTGTTAGAAAATGGATGTTCAGCTGGGATCACCACTACACTCTCAAAAGACAGCTCTCAAGTTAGGCCTCCCACCACAACACTGGAAAAATGATGAAGCCTGAATTATTCTCATATCCCCTTCTATGCTGGATCCTTCATCTTCACAGAAAATACCCTCAGCTGTCACAGGTGGTTTAGATACTGTTTTCTGTCTGTAGATCGGTGTGTCCCTGGGATCCCAGTCCAGGTGAAGACTTTGTCAAGAGAAGCCAAATCTGAAATCAGCTCATAGTCTACATCAGGCAGATGCAGATAGGGAAAGGTGGATACAAGGGAAGAAGAACAAGGTAACAAAAATAACTTCTGCAGAGAAGCAGGAGATCAGATGGCTCAGCATCCAGAGAAACAAATATGTCCCTTCACAAACAAAATGATAAGTAACTGGAACTGCAAGTACTGTTCATGACATACAGCTATCACTCAAGTCAAATCTGTATTGTAACAGGATTTTACTTATTCAGCATTTATATTTATTACCTTCTCATGAGCTTTTCTTTTGGTTTCAGAGTCCATCCAGTCGTTTTCCTTTTCTAACATGTCAATAAAAGCCCAGCGAATTCCTTCAGTCAATTCCTCCATCTGCAAAATATTTAGTAAATCCCTCCCCAGTAAAATATATCATGGCTGAATCATTGTAAGGAAAGGTCTGGTGTATGTAGGAGTGATAGATTTGGTTAGACCACAAATGATTGCAGATCAGATGATATCTGCTATCCTTTCTTGAAGGCTAATTTCTGCTTTCTACAGTACTAAGACACTTCTTCTGAAGGTAAGTTTTGTTCCATTTTCTTTCCCTTCTGGTATCACACGCCCTGTTCATCACTGATCACTTCGTGTCATATTTGTGAGAATACCCATCTTGAAATCATGAAAAACACCGGGAGATTTGCAGTCCTTTGGGGAGATTTCTGGCCCTTAGATTCTAGATCATTGGCCCATGCAGAAGGAGCCGGCTGAAAGGCATTTGCAGAAATAAACCCTTTCCTGCAGAGGGAATGTCTGTGGCCTGGTTTGGATTATGTGAGACTGAGACATGCCTAAGAACTGAATTTGGGCTGACAGCATCAAATACAAAGAAGTATCCAAATATTTAGCCTGCATTTGTGAGGCATTGCTACCCTTTACTTACAGGGAGGCCCTGGCTCACACTACTGAGCAGCCTTAATTGCTTCTGTGGTCCTGGACCACCAGTGACAGCTTGGATCTGTGCAAAACCGGGACAGCCCACAACCACTTCATCTGAGCTGCTTCTTTAGACACCTCTGCAAAGCCAAAACCACATCTCAAGCAAGTAAAAAATAACAATAATAGGGTTGTTCAGTGAGTATGCTCAGTAAGAAAACCCTGAAATGACAGAAAACAAGAAATAGAATGGCTAAGATACGTGTTATATGACTCTAAAGAACCCTCTAAAGAACCCTCATCATCATATGGATCTGTCTGGCAGCCCAGAAAAGTGTATGCAACCAGCTGCCTCTATTTACATCAGCAGATGAACCCCATGACAGATAGCCGTGGGGAATGCTGTGAGAGTGAGGCAATGAGAGGGATCCAGCCATTGCCTGAGTGCTTCAGCACAAACCAGAGCTGAGACAGCACAAGATGTGACAGACACCCATTAGATGAAGACTTATTGGAACTTCATGTTATCAGTTATGTTAAATTTAAAAATAATGAAAATATCAAGCAGCAGAGATTTGTATAATCTTATTCTATAAATCTAGTAGATCTGAAATGTCATTAAAAGCAGGGACTAAACTCTCAAAAATAACATTACTTTTAGCTGAATTGTCATTAATGTATCAGATGAGTATTTTAATCTGGAACTGTCCTTTATTTGTGATGCAGTCAGAAAAAATGTAGCAAAGTTCCTTGGATTATTCATTTTTTCCTATCCTTTTAAAAAACATTTTCTTATTTTTAGAGGCAATATGGGTCAACCGGAGCAGGTTAGCATTAAATATGACTAAGAGTGAACATTCACAGTAAACTGCATCCCAGGAACTAGGGTAACTTAAAGATATTGATGACAGAGCACTGACTCAATTAACTTCCTTCACTAATGAGGTGAAATCCCAGCATCTGGAGGTTACAAGTTCAAGTTCAAGCTCTGCAGCTGGGCCCTGGTGTATACTTAGGCTTTATGCAGCAGCTGTAGCTGCAGGGGGCAGGGGCAGAAACCTATTCCTGCTATCAAAGTTATTACTGAAACTGCTCAGGCATATCTGTAAAAAACACAGCAGGCACTCTGAGTTAGAAGCACTGCTATATTTAGACACAAATAATGTCTTTCTTGATAAAAAAAAAAAAAAAANAAACATCAACCACAAAACATGGTGGGACGGGGGGGGGAAGAATCCATATTATCCGTAACTCAGGATTTGCTTATCATAGACAGATATATGCTGTAAGCTAGAAAATAAAAAAAAAAGAAAAAAACCCAACTGTACAAATAAGAGTGCTTTACTCACATGCTTTCTTACTGTTTAAGAAAGAGAAATAGAACTGAAAACCAGTGAAATGAAAATGATAACACCAGAAATTATTAACTTGAAAAGCACACTTCTAAATGAAATCCAACTAATTTCACCTGTATGTAATTTTATCTTCATGGGTTGTTCATTTTAAGACTGAATGTTGTGACCTACACTGTGAATTTTATATGCAGTCCTCACTAAGGGTGCTACTGTGAATTCAGACTGCATAATTTTCCAAAGCTTTGGTCTAAAAGGAATGTGCACACTAAGAATTTTCCAATTAACTCACATTTCAAGAGAAACCAGTCTCTGCTTTATCTGCTTCTCATAATTTTCCCTCACATATGCAAATATGAAAAAGTGTCCATCCCCTCCATAAAGTGTACATTTCTTATACTCCTACTCTTCCCACTTATCCTTGCAGGATAACACACTGCATATGCCTGGCATATTTTTGCCACAAAATGGCCAAATAGCACATTATAAACTGGATCAAGAAAAAGCGGATTGAAAAGCTGGATCTCAGAGAGGAAACTCCAGATGAAGGCAGATATGAAACAAAATGTAGAACCTGAGAGGGAAACAGATGACAAAGATTTGTGCAAGTCAAATAAACGTGTGCTTTCTAAAACGTTTTTGTGTTTTTTGATTTCCTTCCCTGAGAAAGTAGTCCAAGTAGATAGTTAAACAGGCAAACTCAGGCTACTGAGGCAGGGCAGTGCAGGGCTTTCACTGAGCTGTTGCTCCCTGCACAGAGTGCCATCTCATGCCATTTCCTAAATGGTTGTGCCTCTCCGCATGGAGAGCTAAGTTCAATGACTAAAGGAGTCAGTTTAAAACTGATTACTGCTGGAAAATCAATGGCTGCAAAAGCAGATATTGGAAAACCTTATAAGAAAAACATGAACTGAAAATAAGTCATACATTATTGTGAAGGGTAATTAATTATTTGAATATGTTATTGAGAGGAGTGATAACATAGCTATTGTTGAAATTTTAGAATGAGGATGAATATCTCCCTAGACTCAAATGTATGGAAGAATATTTCCTTCTGCTATTCAGCAGAAAAGAATTGAATCACAAATATAAACTCTCACTATGTGGCTCCCAGCTTCCCTTAATTTGGGCCAGACATCAGTCACACGTTTCTTGCTCAGATTACAGGTGTAGCAGTCAGAGCTTTCAAAGGGTAGCCCTAAAGCAGATAAATCTCAACCAGTTTTTTGATTAGTCAATACAAACTTTACTATAAGAAATTGTATTAGGAATACTAAAGCATTTCTCATCAATAGCCCTCACTCTTTCCTGCACAGCCTGGCTTTCACTATTTACATAAATTAACAGTGTTCAACCTGTTCTTGAACTGGCTGCTTATTTGTCTGGAGGACTGCAGATGGAAAGAAGGGACAGTGTCCAGATGCACAGAAAGGTAGCACTTCTTCAAATTCATTCAATTTTCTCCTCATGTTTTGGGTTTTTAAATTCAATTAAAACATTTTCAAGCATCTTATCTCTTTTTAAACTTTGTTCTAACATCAGCAACTTGTGAGGATGAAACCACTAAAAGAAAATTTCCAGACAGAGACTGCAGAGGACTTACCATCTCTTTCTTGTCTTCTTGAAAATGGGCTTTCACAAACATCTTACCCACAACGTAGGGTAGGGCATTTTCTACAAGGTCCACACATTTATCCCACTGAGGCAGCAAAGTTGTAGTCCCATGGATCACCTGTTGACAAGGACATACTGTTTCAGAACCCACATGTGGTATAGGCTAAAGCACATTTGTCAAAAAGCCACCAAACTGGAACAGTAATGACACTCTACAGTTATTTCTGTTTCCATCCAGTGCAATGACAAATATTTTGAACACCACAAAAAACCTGTCAGATTTTAAATTTAAAAACAGGACAATGGCAGCAGTGACTTAGAGAGATTAGGCTTAGGGAATTAGTGCTAACTTTGGACTAATCTTGGCATTATTTCTGTGTTAAGTAGAGAGACAATTTCCTCTAGGAAAACCCTGCTGTGAGGTATCTCCTGAAAGCATTTGCCTCTCCTCTGACAGGGTGAGAAGCCTAGGGAGAATGTCCTCATGAAAATTGGGTTAGTCCTTATGAAACACCTCCTGCAAAGCCCTCCATTGCCATGACCTAATGACATCTAACACAGATGGGTACATGTCCACAGCTTTTTGTCATTTACCTGTCCAATTACTTTTATGACAGTTTGTCTAAAATAGTTGCTTTCAGTTCCTTTCCCAAATGAAGTATTTCCAGGAGAAAAGGGGTTTGAATCATAAATAACACTGAATATGTTTGTCTCCCCCTCCAAAATAAAAAAAAACACTCGAAGTTGCAGTAGAAAGATGTTGGTAGGACAACTTGCATATTTTACTAAAGGAATGGTATTAAATACATACTTTCAGACTCCAATGATGTCACCATAAATGAGCTCCAAAAGAAACAGTCAAGAATGGTCAACACAACAAGGAACAAGGCAAAACAGAACTCAAGAGCACTTGCTGCCGTGGTTTCTGTTTCTCACAGGAAGAATGTTATTACTGTGTGTGCTTACCTAGCCAATATTACATCACTCATCAAGATCTAGTTTGTGTAAATAAATCCCGCACACAACAAGATAGGAGACAGGTCCATGGAAGCAATAAGCAGTGCTGATTTTAAAAAAAGTTGTTATTTTCAAGTTTCAACGTGTTCCCTTTCCACTTAAGAAACTTTTTAAACTGTTTCAGAGAACAAACCAAATCCCAGTCCATCAGTTAACACCTGACAGCTGTGTAAAGGCAGAGTATAGTCAGCATCAGACGGGAGCAGGTGGGATAGAGATTTTGGTCTCTCAGAGATAATAAAAGCCTCTTAAGCACCAATTTTGCAGTTTTTGAGTCCTTTCTTTTCCCCATTATTCTCCTCCTTTGAGCAAAAGATTAAATGTCCGGCAAAACTGAAGGGTTTGGATTTGTCTTTTTTCAATAGGAAAAGATTTCATTGGAAAATTCCAGAGCAGTTTAACCCTCAGCTATTGAAGGTGAGATATTTTGGTTGTTCAAAGATTGATTTTCCCTATCATATTGTCTGTAATTAAGCATAATCAATGACTCACACTTAAATACACCAGTGAATTGCATTTCCAAATGCTTTTTATTAATGCTGTATATGCAGTAATAGATTTTCGATAGCAAAGAGTACATTGCTTCTAAAAGAAAACCCTATTAGTCAAACCAATACATAATAAGGTGGTATTTTTTATAAACAGAGCCAAATTTGACAATCAACTCCTTTTCCAAATTCTTATACCTTTATACACAACACAACAAAACACTCAAAGAAAGGAAAGAACAAAAGAGAAGAAAATTTTCCTCTGGGTGAGAGTAAACTCACAATGGAGTTTTTCCTGATGCAGGGGGAAGAAGGGGAGTTATGGCATTAGTCATCAGAGCTTGAAATTCCTTCCAAAAGCTGTGCGTATGCATCAGCCATAGAAATAGTCAGAAGACATAGCTGGCTTTTAGACTGTGACATATTATCATTACGACATAATAATTATCATTATTTTGAGGGAGGTTTTACTGTAAGGAGGACATAAGGCAGCACAGGCTGAGACCAAAAAAATAGAGCTGAGAGGAATAGATTATATCTCGCAGCTGGTTTATTGATATTTATGTTACAACAGCCAACAGGAACTCCCTCCAATGGTCCTCCTAATATTAATGTACCACTCTAAAACACAGTACTTCAGGTAGTAACAGTGACTATAAATAGCAGGTTTCAAGCCCTCCCAGTCAATTCAGAGCTTCACGACACAATTAACCGACCTCTTCCCCAGGTGCCACTGCACATTTACAAGGTCTCAAAGTGCCACTGCAGAGGAGCTGCTGATAGTTGCTGATGTGGTACTCAAAGCACTTTCTCTAAAGTCAGCAGGTTTGTCCTATTTCTAAACCTGAAGTTCTTTTAAAGTCTCATCATGTATTTTTTCTTCTCCTTGCAAAGATTTTTAAGGCCCTGGTGCCAAGATTTCTACACTCAAGGTATAAAAGCCACCAATAGAAAATGAGAACCTGGTGAAAAAAAATAGTCTGCTTGTGATGGTTGAGGCTGACTAAATTAATGAAAAAATGAATGTATAAAATACATCCTTTCCTTTAAGGGTCATTGATTTATCTCATGGTCA
Source organism: Cyanoderma ruficeps (assembly GCA_008694505.1). Taxonomy (NCBI): domain Eukaryota; kingdom Metazoa; phylum Chordata; class Aves; order Passeriformes; family Timaliidae; genus Cyanoderma; species Cyanoderma ruficeps. The sequence goes on along the minus strand of VZDJ01007754.1, from coordinate 37,594,218 downwards.
TATCTTTTTAGTAGCAATTCAAAGTTTTATTCACTTACCTGGCAAGGAGTTGGTGGGTCCTTTTTATGATCCTAAAGTGTCTCTAGTTCTCCATCCTCTGGCTAGAAAAATCTATTCAACAATAGACTAATCCAATGCCATGGAATCCTTGAAATTCCTTTCTATTGACCTGTGAAGTCTGTTCCACTGAGCTGTTTACTCCAATTAACTTTATCTATTAACTATTAGCTACTGCTGTTTACTTCACTCAACTAACTCTCCATCTCCAAGTCCCAGGGGCAGATAACAGGAATGAGCTGCTGATTCACTGCTTCTACTGTGCTGTAAGCTTTCACAGCCATTTACATGGCCAGTATTGTTTAACTCATTCATCAGTGACTTGTAGGAAGGGGCAGAGGCCTCCTCAGGGAGTTCACTGATGGCACAGAGCTGGCAGGAGTGGCTGATACCCCCAGAGCTGTGCAGCCCCTCAGAAGGGCCTTGCCAGGCTGGAGAGATGGGCACAGGAATGGTCTGAAATTCAGCAAAGGCAAATGCAGGGCCCTGCACTGGGGAGGGACAACCCCAGGCACCAGCACAGGCTGGGGGCCGACCTGCTGGAGCAGCTCTGCAGAGAAGGGCCTGGGGCTGCTGGAGGACAATGAGCTGTCCATGAGCCAGCAGGGCCCTGGGGGCCAGGAGGGCAATGGGATCCCGGGGTGCATTAGGGAGAGCATTGCCAGCAGGTCAGGGAGGTGATCCTGCCCCTCCACTCAGCCCCAGGGAGGCTGGTCTGGAGCGCTGTGCCTTGCCTCAGGACAAGAGAAACCTGGAGATCCCGGAGTGGGTCCAGTGGAGCACAACAAATATGATTAAGGGACTGGAGCACCTCTCTTTACAAAGAGAGACTGAGGGCGTTGAGCCTGTTCAGCCCTGAGAAAATTGGGAGGGGACCTGATCAATGCCTAAGAATATCTGAGGAGGAGGTGCCAAGAGAATGGAGCCTTTTGGAGGCTCTTTTCTGTGATGCTGAGCAATAGGACCAGAGGCAGAAATTGATGCACAGGAAGTTTCAGCTGAACATGAGGAAGAATTTCTTCCCTGTGCAGTGAACGGGCACTGGCACAGGTTGCCCAGAGATGTGGAATCTCCTTCACTGGAGACGTTCAAGAACCACCTGGGCAGAATCCTGTGCCATCTGCTCTGGGATGGCCCTGCTTGAGCAGGGAGGGACGTTGGACCAGATGACCCCGCTGTGGTCCCTTCCAATCTGACCCATTCCATAACTCTATAACAGCCTTGATGAGATTATTAATAAGCACTGAATCACTTTAGATTTCTCCCTAAGCTTCTGTGTCCCAGAGATGTGACAGCAGCCAGTTACCATATTAAAATGCACAGTATACAAAGCTTAATGTTCCCTTTCAGGATTTTTTCTGGCCATTATATAACTCAGTGTAACTCTGTATTATGCTACACACTGGCTGATAGCCAGCATCAATCTATTTTATCTGACTAGCAAGAAATGTCCCAGGAGGGGACAGCTATAAACTTGTCACTGTGGTTCTGACAGCCAGTTTCCCATATTTTGCGTGAAGAAAATAGCATCTTTAACAAGACTATTTTGAATATAATCTCAGAAATACAAGAGGCTGCCTTTCCTGTGTAGTTTCCATCAAGCTATTGGAGTTTATTTTTAGGTATGTGATCAACACAGAACTGTTCCAGTATTACTCAAGGAAAAACAGTATAGATTCTTTAATTAGTCACCTGCATGCCTCACCAGGGAGGCCAGAACACCCACACCTCCTGCACTGTGCCAGCCTCGTGTTGTTAGCCATAATGGCAAATAAAGTTCACCATCCAAAGTGGCTTAGACACAAGACAAAGTTCCATTCAGTATCAGTGTCATCCTTGGTTTACTTAAGGAGCCCTTACACTGCGCACACAATTACCAAGGTGGCTTTCTACTCAGGGTTCACTTAATCAAATGTATGTGTTTTATATAAATGCCCATATTATTGAAGAGATAATTAGTTCTGCTTTCACAGCTTGTGGCAGTTTTCTGGTTCTTCTGCGACCCCAAGCTGGAAGGCATCTGATCATCTTCTCTGTGGAAGTGGCTGGGTATTCTTCTGCTAGACCTCATGTAATGTTGGCATTACAGCCATGGGAGAGTTTGAGCAAGATTTAAAAAAGTGAAATCCTAGACTTCTGTTTTACTAGAGCTGTATTCACACAAGGGCAAACAAAAAAGTTTTCAAAAAGTTTAGATTTTGGTGAAAAGGGTTTGGTCTGAATGTCACAGCCCACATAACCTAATTCAAGTTTCTGCAAAAGAAGACTAAGTTTTTTAAAGGGGAGGTTTCAAAACCTCTTGAGCATCATCTAAAAGACTTTTTTGCCTTAGTTATATACTAGTATCTTAGTGTCATACACAAAAATATGTATGTCAATTGTTTTAGAGGGTGTCTTCAAACAAAAAAAAAAGTTTATTTGAGAAATTTATCCAGTGTGGAAAACATTTTGTGTTTTGCAAAGGCATAAGCTGAAACTTACAAGTAACTATAAGGGAAACCAACAGTGTCAACACTAGGACCCTTGTAAATGCTATGAAAGCATAACTTACCCGAGAAAATTCCAGCCACCGATACTGAAAACGTCTACTGAGGTTAAATAACCTTGAATAAACCATCCTCCACACCAGGTAATTGGCAAGAGTCCTGTCAAATCAGGCATATTTTTATCAGACATGTAAATACATATGGAGTACCACCAAGCCCTCACAGAAACAGTTCTACAAACATTTTACCTGAATGGTGGAAATTTCACCTAAAAAATTAACGGGTGATGGCCAAATTGATAAATCCCAATTACACAGGCAAATCTGTATGATTGCAGCCATTTAATATATAATTGCCCCATGATAACCACCTTCGAAGAATTATTTATAACAGGTCCATCACCTAGTACGTCATTTTTAGGTAATTTTTTTTTTCAAAAAGGTAGCTTTCTTTTTCCTTAGAAGTGCCAAGAACTGTGTTATAATAATAGTGGAATCAAAGTTCTATCCAGAAATTAACTATTTTTTTCTTTTGTAGATCAAAGTGAATGTTATCTCCCCTCATTAATAGGGCACATAAATGGTAACAGAATAGATAACAGTTCATCCCATATACACTCTCATTATCTCATATTTGTATCTTTCATTAGAAGTTATCAATATGCTCTGCAAACTTCTACTATTCATGAAGTTATTAAAGTATTACCATTCCTATTTTGGCAGATGGATAACTGAAATACCAAAAAAGAGAAGTGCCAGTAACAAAAAATCTTGTAAGAATTGAGGCTGAGAGATCAAGGAAGAGCTTGTTTAAAATTCCCAGGAGATCTGGCATCCATGCCCCTTTTCTAAAACTTTGGGCACCTGACTGGAGGATTTATCCAGAAAATTGATCTCTCTCCATGTTCATCAGTGGCTGCATGAGCTAAGGGTGCATTCTGAAATATGCAATTCAAACTGTCTCAAAACAAGTCCAACAATGGCGTATACTTCTTATTCTCACCTTCTTTTATACACGATATATTTTTCAAGGATAGTCATTGCTTCAAAGCTAGGATATTCAAATGTTATTTGTTCCCCACTGGGATATACATAACATTTTTCACAGGGTATAGACTTCTCTGTAGGTAGGAAAATGGCTTCTATGCAACAAAGAGTGCTGCTAAGGACTGTCTGAACAACTCCCCCATCTCTAAAACTCCCGTTTCTGCAATCTCCCACTGCCATAAGTGTGGGGCAATGCAGTTGTTGCTGCAGTGTCACTCCATCAGCTTCACTCAGAGACACATCCCAAGCAGTTCCCTCCTCTGAATCATAACAGCTTGGAAGCACACTTTGTGGGCATGCTGTCTTGACAGCAGCATTTGCTAGAGACATGACTTCAGTTTTGCCTCTAACTAAGCTCCGGTCCACCCACACAAAGCCTTAGCTCAAGATGTGTTGTTGCACCTCTCATACTGGGTATACTCCCTCTTCTAGTACACAGATATACTCTATAGTGCACCTAAATGCCCACAATAATTGCAAAACGTATCTGAAAAAGATTTTATAGCATGAATAATGTGCATTTATAAGACAGCACATGTCACAAAAGCCAAAATAGTTAGCTCTGTTTAGATAATCACACTATCTTAAGATATTGTTTAGGATCATTAAAAATTCATTTCAACCTAAGAAATGCCAAAAAGCTCAGATTTTTCCTTTACAAGTTTCTGACAACGTGGAATTTTCTCACTCAATGACAACTGAAGCACCCTAAAAGCACTCAGGTCTCATTGTTTTGGTAAATAACATGAACTCCAGAAACCTCACAACAATCTGCCTCAGACATTTCAGCAGAGCTGAAAAATATCCAGCTGTAGCAACTTCTGCAGCATTTACACAAATCTCACAGATTAAAAGGTTAAAGATTTGCTTCCAATCAAAAGCCTTAGGTAAAATCCTTAGCTAAATAAATCACTTTCACGCACCAATTATGTATTACAATTTGGTACTCAATCACCACCAAAAGCAAAATCAATTCCTCTTCTGTGTACTTGTTTTCACACAGCAATGTTTGTCCTTATATTTGAGTTGGGGAACCTCTCTCAAACTGGTAGTGAATGAAAGACTGAAATTCAAAAAGGCTGGGTCTCAAAAAAGTTGACTTATTGAAAGACAGTAATATCAAGAATTCAGAAATGTTTTTGTCAGGTATAAGTAATGAAGACAGATGACAGTTGCAGGAAATATAATTAATTGGAGATTGTTATAATTTGGGAAGGAAAAGGCTGACACATGCTAAAGCCAAGCTGTCTGATGAGACAGTAATAATTCCAGATTGTAACCACAACAGAATCCACAATGCAAAAAACAACAGGAAAGTTCCACTTGAACGCTTATTATTGGGGGGTAGGCAACAGGTAGAAAGGTTGAGGTTTGTTGTCACATGTTGAAAGTGCAACGTGCTTTAGTTTGTTTTCCAAGACAAACTAAAATAGTAATTTATCTGAATTTGTTTACCTATTTGGGAGATGATTATTTTGCATTTTGGGCTAACCATGCAAACTTCAAGTCATTTGGTTATCTTCAGTTGGCTTAAAAACTGACACTTTTTGCTGATGAAGTTACTACAATGCAGATCTTAGGGTGATTTTTATTCCAATTTCACAAATAAGTTCACTAAGGCTCAGAGAAGTTAATCTCTATGCAGGGAGCAAAATCCAGTACACAAATAAAACATAAAAATCCTCTCTGCTCTTTCGATGAGACCAGAATATTTGTCATTGTAACCTTTTAGAAGAGTACACTCTATTTTAACTTCCAAAGTCCTGTTGCAGAAAGTTGTAGGCTGACTTTTAAGCAGTATGACCCTTATTGTGACACACATTCCCAAAGGAAGTGGTAGAGAGATTGTTTGCTGGGACAGTTAAAATTAAACCAGTACTTATGAATATTTACTAAAGTACTTTCTGTCCTGTCTGAGAATAAAGTAGGTTGCTTATGTAAAATTCTTTGAGTTTGCAATATTTTAATCAACAGACATGGTAGCAATTAAAGAGGACAGATTTAATATGAGATAGGTAGAAAAATTAATTGACATTTTAAGAAAAAGATCTCTTTCACAAATTTTATATCTGTTTGAAAAATGTATTCAGGATTGAGTCACGAATCAAATTATAAGTACTGAAAAACTTTTGTCTCTATTGCTAGAGGCACTAATTCAAGACAAATTATTGTAACTACTCTAATTTTTCAGATGGATACAAAGACCAGAAAAGAGATCTAATGCCTCCATCTCTGAAGAAAATCCCTGATATGCTATATGAATTAGAGTTCTTCTCAATTAATAGTCCCATACTGCAAAGATATGGGAAGGTAAGATAAAGGAAAAGGAGCCTATGAAAAAGCTGGAGAGGGACATTTTACAAGGATATATAGTGATAAGACAAGGGGGACTGGCTTTATACTGAAAAATTACGGATTTATAATAGGAGGAAATTCTTTACTGTGAGGAAGATGAGGCACTGAACATGTTGTCCAGTGAAGCTGTGGATGCCCCATCCCAGGAAGTGTTCAAGTCCAGGCTCCTCTTGCCCTTAAGGGTGGGTCATCACAGTGGGGCTCTGAGCAACCCAGCCTAGTGCAAGGTGTCCCTGTCTGTGGCAGGGGTGTTGAAATAAGGTAATCAATCTATAGGGTCCCTTCCAACCCAAACCGTTCTACAATTCTATGAAACTAATCATGTATTCTGAAATCTTCGAGAATGATAAAGCTGCTTCCTTCAACAGCTGCAAAGATCTCCAGAAAGGATGCAATTTAGAGTATCCTATTTATGGCTGACATAAAGCACCAGCACACAGGTAACAGGGAAGGGATATAAGCTCCTAATTAGTGCAAACACAGTTCTATCTCCTCCCTCACATGGGCACAGCTGTACTGGAGCTCTGCCATTGCTCATTTACATCACAGCTACATACACACCTCTCTTCTTCCTGTAATAGAGATAAACCCCATTAAAAATGAATTAGTGCACCAAAAAGCTGAATGAATCCCTGAAGACATCTTACAAAGGTGTGACTTACTTCAGCTCCTGACATGACTAAGACTAGCTAACCCCAAGCTGATTGAAACTCCTGCAGGCTGGTTGCTGAGCTTCTTGGGCAGCTCACTATGGAGAGCCCAGCTCCTGGGCTGGAGTCACAGCAGTGCCCTGGCCTGGGGACTTCACACCAACCTCTGGACCACACTGCTGCACCTATTTCAAGCTCCACACAGTAACTTCATTATACGCAGTTAAGTAAAATTCTGCTAAATTCATGCTACATCATGTCAATGAGCTCTCTGCTAGTAATATTGACCTGTGAATGATTCCACAATTCAAGATTGCTCAGCAGGTTCTCTGAGGGAGAAATTTTTAATACAAGGATTGTGAGTCCGTACAACTTGCCACCTCCAACAAAAACTGTCTTTGTGTGGCCAGACTTAATTTTTACTCCATTCTTTCCTCCACTTGCAAAAAAACTTCATGAAATACTTTACCAGATCACTGAGTAAAATACAGGGGCATGAGCCATCTTTCTGTGACATTTTAAATAGTACCCAGGCTAGCAGGCTGCTCATTCAGGAAGAGAACACTCAAGGCACCAGAATAAAAGTATAATTTAAGGATAGCCTTGTAACTGAAAAGAATATGAACTTGGTGAAAGTACCTGCTTTTCTTAATGACACTCCACCTCCTGAAATGATGAGAAGATAATTCCCATTACAAACACTGAAGCAAATCTAAAATTTTGAAGTGCTTTTCTAGGGATTTCAGGTCTAGATATTTACAAAATTGATTAATAAATCAAATTCATGTTGTTTACATTAAATAAATCTTTAAAATGTCATATGGAGAATGACAAATGAGATTACCTAAAAGAAAATATCCTTGTTAACCTTTCAGGGTTCACCCTACAGGGAAATGTTGAGACCTCATTGTTAGGAGTTTGCATTGAGATGATTTCCTAATTTTCTCAGGCCAGATAGCAAGGTTACCTCTGGAGCAGACTCTGACATTTTAAGTAATGAACGTTATCATCTAATAGATAAACATAAACTTGCTTATCATGCCTGGGCTGTTGGGGTACATTTTATACACAAGAATTTGAAGCCTGCTTGGGTTCAGTTTAGCACTATTTGACATTTCTAACATTTTATGATGCAAATTTCTTAGGATAAGACTGGGCAGAAAATGCCTAAGCCATTAACACCTATAACATATGCAGCGTGAATACACCAAGACTGTTTTTGCTCACCCTCTCCCCCTGATCTGTGAGGTCAGAAACCTGGTCTTGAGCTTTGCTAAAGACAGGCATTGCAATTATTTCTCGTCATTACTCCAACCCCCTTCTGCCACAACACACAGGCTGGCTTAACTTCTTTTGAATACTCAGATTTTCTTTGAACAAGAAACTAATGGGAAAAGTCTCCAGGTATTTACTCTGTAGTTACAGAATGTATTTGCATGTAAGTGAATTTGTATGCAGGGAATAACTAATTCCCTGTTATCTTGCTAGATATGCATCCTCTAAATCACACACTTACACCCATTGATGTAACAAACTTTGAGTTAGAAAGCAGGGACAGCCCAAATAATTTTAAAAACTTTCTTCTACAGATTAATATTGGTGGCAGTAATGCTACTTATCTGAATCTTTTTAAGAAAGAATATTTGAGGATCTGTAGGCAAATCAGTACTTTTAATTTTTCTAATTGTTTTATTTGTGTGCTATTTTTACAGATACTATGAATTAATGTAAGCATTCCATCACTAGAGACACAGAGTGACAATATAAGAATAATCCTTGTCTTTTTTTTCCTGAAATACATTTGGTTGGTGGCCATAATGTACAATCAGCAAAGATTGATGTTTGGAGATAACATATTAACAAAATTTATTTTAAAGTTCAGTAACATGCCACAGAGAACAAATTATCACAGAAATTGCTTAGATGTCATCAGTAAGGATGTTTCAAATGGGATGTCATTTTTTCATCACTGCCCAAAGCTGTCTTGCTTCCCTGTGAAAATCATATCTACCATGTTGAATTTGAGCTACCTGCATTTTTCAACCATGTTCTACAGGGGTAAAGGTTTTCACAAGATACAAGACCCTATGCAAGTAAGAGATGCTGAATGCATCTGGAAAGAGCAGCTTTACTGCAACCTGTGTTAACCACAGAAGAAAGGTGTTGAAACTGAAAATTCTTCTGCTCTGCACAAGGTAATATCTAAATCCTCATTCAGAGAAAACCAAACAGACTGTTTGCTAGAGACTTGATTCCAAGAATAGCTGAAACTCACAGAAAAAAACCAGAAAAAGCCCAGCATTTGATGTCCCCTTACAAGTGTGGGTGAAACCATCATAGGATCCTTACTTTTTCCTTTCATTTTCAAGTATCCTGAATAAATCTTTGAAGTACTGGGGGACACGGACAATCACATTTTCTGAAGGACCTATATCTTTGAGCTCAGGATAGAGTTTGGTGTCAATCACCTTCTTGATGTATCCCAGCCAGTCAAACTGCAATGACAAAGAGAAGGATGGTTAAAGCAGATTATGAAGAGAGATGATTTTTTAACTAAGTTGCATCTTTAAAACTAATGGTCTCCGTGCTTTAATTATTAAAAACTTAGAAAGTATCGCACTTTGTCATTACATATGTTTTCAATCCTCATTAAAGTTGAAACTGTATTTAAAAGAACATACACGGTAAATGAGCGCACACATTTCTAATGATACTTCTTTAACATGCTGCTCTGAACAGTAAAGACAGTTTTAATTATACAGGTCAGATATTAAAAGAATAATTTTTCAATTATCCCCAACCAACCTGTGGAATCATAGCACTAAGTTCCGATATGTTCATTTTATTGTACATCACCTCACTTGTTCGATTTTCATATGGAATCATGATCTGGTGAAGAGAAAAAATGCACAAAGCCATCAAAACAAGGTTTATCTTGCAGGAGCTCTTACGTCATTACCATCCTTCATAGTCCCAGTGCAGAAATATCTCACCACCTGTTTCCCAAGCATTTATGGCATTAACTTCCATTTCTGAGGATTGCATTTAACTAGAAGAAATGGAACATATTTCCTTTTATGTTTAACTCATCACTGGGAAGTTTAATGAGCTGCATGTCTTCTTTGGACTTACTAGACTGCTTTAGCTCTGATTATGCTAAGGAAAGACATGTTAATACATAAGAGATAAAAGTACACCTTGACTATTAATACTTATTCATTCCTTCCTATCAAGTAGAAGCCAACTTCAGATTTAATTAGTCAAATCTGAGATAGGTACATCTTCATAACTGCAAGTGCATCCCATGTCTTGGATTTGAATGTGTTCTTGCTAGGGCTTTACTCCACCTGGGGGAACAGCCAGATACACACAAGTTTCTCCTCATTTCACCCCATCAGCTGATTTCCATAGTAGGATACCTGAGTATGCAGGCCAGACATGAATAAAGCATTTCCCAACCAGGCCTCTCATCTGGGTGACCAGAGGAGCCAGATCTCATCTTCCTCTGCAGTGTCCAAGGACACAGGAAAAGAAATCCTAAATATGAAGCAAGTCCTTTTATAACTGACAAGAAGGACATGCAGTCTCCAAGACAGCCCCGTGGTTCATAATAGTAAAACAAAGTACAAGATATAGCTCAATGTTTTCTCAGTGTTCAAGAGAAACAAAAATTTCCGATGGCAATTCCAGCCCTGCTGTAAGGGAAATCCTATACAACAGGCTGTATGCTGGGCTGTCTAAAGGACAGAGATTGATGCCAGACTAACCAGACAGCTGGCACTTCTCCAATCAAAATTCTCCAGTAAGCATTTAGGGTTTTAGTATTGCTCAAGCCATAGAAGAAAAAAATTTACTTTCTTTCCCCTTTCTGAAAATTTCATTTATCTGAAAAATCTTTAAACACTTCTTGAAGCCATTTAGTCCCTTCATCTCAAAATTTTCCCTCTTGCTCCGGTGATTCAAACTTAATAAAAATCTTCTTTTACACAACAAGCTGTCTCAAAGCACGCCACTCTTTCCTATATACAAAGTATCCTTGCTGCCTCTTCCTGAGCCTAGGAATTCTTCATTACACATGTTTACTTGAAAAAAATGCAGAGGAACACAGGATGCAGTAAAATCTCCATTGACAAACAGGACTACTTCCATCACAGTAAGATGCTTATAGAATCATTATGTTTATTAGGGTTTATGCAACAATCCATATCCATTGACTCATGCCCAATATCTGGACAGATATTAGGAGGATTATTCTTAGTAAAAGAACCTGTAAGCAAGCATGGCTTGTTGTGTAACTGTGCATTACTGATGCTGAAGGTTGTTACATGATCAATGCCATTTTACATAGCAGCTTCACTTACATACTTTGTGGATTAATGCTCTGTAAGACACTTGTTAAGCAAAGCATTAGAGTTACCAGAGCTAAGGATACATCTTCTGATGCCATCACTGATAAACAGAAGAAATATTTACTGTTTTTCAAGTGTGCTGGGTCACAAGGAAGTATTTGGGCATTAGTCCATCCATGCTAAGCAACTGAAAATGAATATTGGGCTTGCCTTGGATATTTGACAAAATTTCAACCCTTTCAGCAAACAGATGGAAACACTGATTGGCCACTGTCGTGGGTGGCCCTCACTTCTGTACAAACACACCATTAAGAAGCATCCTGTAGACTGCAACAGCAGAATCCAGATAAAAGACATCTGCTGCATCACCTGTCCCATGCAACAGGCTTCTCTGCTAAGAGGAGACCACCATTTCACAGGGATAGCTTCTTTCCTTGCCAATATGAAGGAATACTCAGCTCAGCTGGCAGTTCTGCAAACCAGCATGAAGTCTGCACCCTTACTTTTGGTGGTGGTTTCCCAACACTCAGGCCAGCCCTTCTCTCTAGTTTTAGTAGAAGTTGAAATGACAATGAATTTGCTGCTCCCATGAGTGGGATTCCTATAGTAGCCACACTGAAACAGAGATATAGACAAGCAAAAACACTCCTTCAACCTGCAATAATCCTGTGGCATAGATTAAACTCCATGAAGGAGCAAAAATTTAACCAAGTAAATGTCAGAACCAAGTACCAGATTTAAGTATGCTTAGCTTCACTCAATTCAGTTGATCCCCTAAATTAAAACTCATGAGTTTTTCTCCACTTTCCCAGACTACTCCATGAGAACCCTTGAGGAGCTATGGGTGGTACTGCTGTAAACACCACTCTGTCACCATCAAGATCCAATATCCCACCTCAATCATGCACTGCTTCTAGACTGTTCCACAGGGAATCAGCCCAGTCTGCTTCTTAAACAACAGAGTATTATATTCTCAACACAGGTGGACAGCAGGAGCTCAGATTCTGCACAGCTTCAAAATTATAGAATCACTTAGGTTGGAAAAGACATGAAAGGTCTTGAGTTATGCCATATTTTTCCAGCTGACCAGTGGGTACCAGTGAATTGATGTAGATGCACTTCAGCTGGGATATTGACCTCATCACCTAATTCCTATGGGACCAGCTTCAGGCACTTCCACAGTTTCTAACACATCAAAAACCCCTGTATCTCTGTTGCCATATGGATCTCTATCTCCCACCTTCACTGAGGTGGCAGAGCAAAGCACCTTGCTAATATACCATCCCTCAAACACTGTGTGCCATCCCCAGCCTTGTCTCTGGTCAGCCTGGCTGACATTACATTTTAAAACACCAAGGGCATTTGGCTAAGGTTTTTCCCCTGAGAATAAAATTTACAGTTTAACAATTAATTAAAGGAGAAATATTATTCATCCTTTCTTCATGAGGATCTGCTCCTTTCCTTCTGCTTCTAAAATCCCTATTGCTAACACTGTTGATATAATGGCTTTCCATTTCAATAAAGGATTATATTAGATTACCAACCTCTGCTATTTTAACTTCCAGTTTTAGAACTGATTTCATATCAGATTCAGCTCGGGAGGCGTTTGCACCCAGAAGCACTGCTGTATCAACCATGAACTGCAAAAAGGCATCTCGGTACTGTAAAGAAAGACAAAGAATGAAATGACAACAGCATTTGCTCTTGAGCAGAGTTGTAGCAGTAGACCAGAAATGCCCAGCTATAGAAAGGAGTATGATGCTTCCACGCCTTAGGAGCCAAGGTTGTGCTTTCCTTACCTTGAATCCCAAGCAAGTTAAAAAGGAGAAATGACACTGTAAAAATACCATGCATAACAGAAATAACTGCTGTGGTTGAGGAAATGCAAATGACAGTTCTGGATTAGACTGACAACTTTCAGTGTTTACAAATGGATTAGACAATGTGTAAAAATGTACACCAGTATTTTAGGCCAGCTAATACAGTAACCACCGTGGGACAGAAGTACTTGTATACAAGTGCAAGCTTCATTTAGGAAACTGCGAGACTGTTTTGATAGAAATGGTGTTTTCTGCTACCCTGCAAAACCCAAATCAAATCAAAGCACAATCCTTTCTCAGTTTGGAACTCAATGAAACAAAACCAACTCTGAAAAAAGATGAGGGGGAAAATGGTGGCTCTATTTTCCAGCTGACAATACTTACAGATTTGGCTTCTGTGGTATTTTCTAGGTAATCCTCTCGAGATGACAGAGAGAGGCTTGCTTGATCAAGCTGTTAAAAACAACACCAAGTAACATTTAACAGCTAAATTCATCACATTCAAAGATAAACTGATACGAAACTTTGGAAGGGCTCATATTTTTATGGCAATTACAGTAGTTGTGTGCAAATGTCTAACACTGCACCAGTCTGAATTCCACAGGATTTCAAAACAACAGGAAAATGCTATGCTATGCTGTGCTGTGCTGACAGGAATTAACTAAATCACATTCCTGTGATCTGGGGAGCCTCAGATGACCCCTGCAATAGCTAAAGCACCAAAAGAAAATAATCATAGGTGTTTAAAACAGCTATGTCAGTGAGTAGGAAATGCAAAAGGACTGTGTCTACAGGATCTCTGCTGATGACCAAGCACGCATCCTATGCCTATTTCAGGGGTACAAGAGTCAGCTTGGGACCACACCAGTCTAGCGTGTGCACCAAATGCCCCTGAGGTGCTGGAGCACATGAGCTGCTGTCTATCTGGGAGGCATCATTAGGGTTTTTTTGACTGAAACTGAAGTTACACTTTTTAGCTTCACCCTAGACCCAGCACTGGGTGATATACTTTGTCCTTTGCACAGATGAACTGAAACTGAAGTTACTACCAGCCAGGATTGCATGCACAGGATATTGTTACGTCCCCAGTACTTTAGCTAAAAGTGTCTGGTAGTCCAGATGGAACTTTGATCTTCGCTTTTCCATCTAAATATGGATCAGATTTTCTGATCTACATTCATCTTAACATTGGAATTAGGCCTGAAAGTTTGAGATCTGCATTTAGTGTTTTGAGTGAAACATCTACATGGGAATACTTGCATACTGCTTCAAATTCCTAACCAGGAAAAACTCAGTGCACAGCATATATTTTATAATAATTACTGGGAAGTGAGATTTCTCAGAACTTTTCAACATCATCAAGTTAAGTTAGAATATGGAAACCAAAGCTGAAAACTTCAATCAACCAGCTTCCAAACTCTGAATAAGATACTGATTGGAGCAGAAACAACTGCTTTGATGTTCTAAACAGTTTTGGTTTGATGCCACAATTGTTTTTAAAAGATAAGTCTAGTGACGAGAGATTGTATTTATTCATACAATTCATATAAGCCTTTGTTAATCTAAATATTTTAGGTTAAGTGATCTATATTTCACATTTTCTACACATAGAAAACAAATAAAACTTAGAATTTAAAGTGAATAAATAAATGTAATCTTTTCCTCTACTAGCTGATATTCACAATGTTTAAAATATACCATAAACAAATAAAACAAACCATCCTCAAAAAGGAGTAATTGTGATGCTCAGTGTAACTCTCATTCTTTGTAAAACAGTATCACTTTCTTTTCTCAGCACAATGATGCAAAAAAAATATATACTCTTATGTTTTTGTATATGTGTCTTCACAACAGTTAGCTTCATATTATTTGGGGAATTTCAATTATGTGACTTACATTAAATGCTCATTCAATGCTGGTCTTAAGAATTAGATTTGACAGCACATAAAACCAAGAGAGCACAAATATGAGAAATAAACAAAAGAAGTTAACCAACTGCTTCAGCACTCATAAAAAAAAAGATAATATTGAATGCTGAATAAAGATTTATTTGGAGTTTCCACTTCTTTTATGACCCATTGATGATTTTGCAATGCTGAACAAAAAGAATTTTGCAATAAAGCCATTTTCACAAGCAGATTGAAATACTCTGATGTACATCTACATGCCAGAGAATTTGTTAAAACGTGGACAAAGTAGAGTACTGGCTGACGCATTCTGCAGATCAAGGTCCTAATCAAATTAACATCAGAATACCCTACAGAATGATACATTATTCATAGCATGTAGTGCTTCAGTTAGATATTTAATTCCTAGGTGCCCCTAAGCATAGTGAATGAAGGTACTGCGGGTTATAAATAACTTCCAAGAGACCAACAATGAGGGTGTCCCTGCCCACCCATTTGCTGACAGGAAATACCCAAATAAACATCTCCCTGACTTTTCTGCATCAGTTCTTTTAAGCGAGTCTCCAGCTGAAACAAGCCTGACAGGATCTCAAACAGCATCATAGCAGAATGACATCTTTAATACAGCAAACTCTTGATCCACTGTTGGCTATGCAGGAAAATGTCCTAGAGATAGGGGAAAGTTACCCTTCAACTTTATGCCAGTTAAATGCCTCAGTCAAAAGACATGTGGAAGGACTGACTTGAAACTGACATCCACTCCAGTACCACCACAGTCCATAAATACAATGTATTCTTGGATACATTCCTACAGGTAGCCAAGATGCTAGCAAAATAAGGATCATAGATCCTATTTTGCTGTGATGAATGGCATCATAACTTTCTTATTTCCTTATGTTCCTTCTCTCTTGCCTTCATGAAGTATTTTCTTGTAGCCATGGAGGGAGGGTCTGCTCTGGCTACTCATCTGAACTCATTCTTAAACAACAATGCATTTGGCCCAGGGACTCAGTCTTGCTACAGTTATACAATTTTATCTGGAGTTTTGGCCAATTACAGGGAGGCAACATTGCTTGAGTCTTTTTCTTACTAAACTGTTGTGCAATGCCATGCACCATTAACAAATTGGTAATGTTTTGGTCTAAAAGCAATAGCATTTCAGGGAAATGGTAAATTCTCTTATTTCATGTTTAAAAGCACTTGGGATAAATCTGCATTGGAAGGTGCTGTATAAGCGCCAGATTAAGTGTTTCCGTCTCAAGAAAAACAGCTCAAGTTCAAAATATCTGCTACTGATGGACAATTTTTCATCCTCACAGACAAAAAGCATTCTTCATGTAACCAGAGTCATAAGCAGCACATAGATCTTGACTTCTTATTCTCATGCACATAGACCCTGGCTATTGGTCTACTGGAAATTTTTATGGGTTTTTTTCCATTTGAAAGAAAACCTGTACAAAAATACATTTCAATAGCATGTGGTTGCTAGTGGCTGCTACATTCCCATAACCTGGCACCTACCTACATCTGTAAGCAAGAAGATAATAACAACAACAATCCAATGTAAACATTTGGTATGTAAACATGATTTTTTAAAAAGAGACCATAAAATACCCTGCAAAGTAACCTACTAGAGATGCTGTACTGTACCTTCAGGATGTAGCGATTGGAGATTTTGTCATCAGCAGCCACGTACAAACGGATGAAGACAGAGCTGCTGTACTGGCCACGGAGAGTTGCCAAGGCTTGGACTAAGCTGAACCTCCTTTCTGACCACAGCCCTTCAGGTCCAATATTGGATTCCAGCACAGGCCAGCGGAAAGGTGAATGCTTCAGTATACTTAACAGGGGTTTCACATCGGCTTTTTCAATTTTATCTGAAATGTCAAAGTGTGACAACAATTACATTCCAGACAACTCAAGTGCAGCAGCAGCTACACAAGACAAAGATTTATTGGCATCAATTGATTTCCAGGCAAGGCAATCACAATAGCTGAAACTCAAAGTCTCTGCTCTGCCTGTGAGCACAGCAACATAGAAGCCCAACCCTGTTTATCTGTATCGAGAATAAGAGAGGCAAGTCAGTGCCTTTCAAAACAGGCAAAGGCTGGAATTAAGTAAATTTAAAAAAAACCCCACTCCTTGCTTATAAATTAACATAGAAACTTCACTGTTTTTGGGGAGGGGGGTTTTTTATCATAATCAAAGCTAGAGGGAAAGTATCTGAGCACCAAGGCTGTAGAGCAGGCTGTCTTACTTGCTGGCAGTCAGACAAGCTATGCTGGAAGAAAGCTGTGCAGGAAATAAATCCTGAAAGAGTCAGAAGGACAAAGGGGACTTCCAAGCCTCCTTTCACCCATGCAGCTACCTAAGAGTAGTGATGTGTCCCAAATTAGTGTACATTGCCTTACAGCAGCATTTATGAGCTGAGGAAAAGCACTCTGCAAACATGGCTAACTTGCTTGGCATGCAGATACCAAAGCTAAAAGTCCAGGGCTGTCTATACCCAGCCCTGGGGTAGTGTTTTGATTAAACCGATTTAGAGAAATGTAGGTGATGAGCAACAGGCTCTTGAAAATATCAGTATGAGAATTTCATCAGAGGATTCCTCTGATTTACTAACCCCAGGCAGTAGCCCCACAACCCTGGGGCACAGTTTAACATCCTTTTGCACAGATAAATGTCTCTTCACAGTGCTGACAAGCAGAGGTTTCTATAAAACTGACTTCTTGTGCCTGGGTGTACCTCAGTCTCAATAGCCAGCTTCAGGTGTGAAAAGACCCTCTGCATTCAGCTGAATCCATATCAGCAGAATCCATGCATCTGCACAGAGCTTTACAGAGCTCTGCAGAGAGATAAAAAGCCTGCCTTTATAAAAGCAGGGAATGCATCTATGCCCTCCTCAAATCAATCCACTTACTCTCATTCATGCAGGATGCATAAAGGATCTTGGCCTTCTGTACAGCCTCACTGTCTCGTCTTTTGCTGATGGGCTTCTCTAGCAATGCTGAAAAAACAGATAATTTTTTTCAATACTGTGGAAAACATAGACACCGTTTGCCTGTTTCAGCATTTGTTTAATTAAGTATAAGGCTCCATGTGTACTTTCTTAAGCAGTAGCACAGACATAATTGCACCTTTTTCAATCCCCAACAGAGAAGGATTTTTTTTATTTTTTTTAATTTTTTTTAAAGAGAACTGATATAAAATCAAATGACAGATGCAGTTTGTTACTCATCCTCACAACCAGCTGCCCTCAGCAAACTGAGGTGACAGGCAATCATGGGGAAAGGGTGGGAACCAACACACAGAGCAAGGAGTCAGGAATTTTTTCAAGTGGCTCAGCTTCTGGTGCTGGTACATTATATATATATATACATTAGGACCTAACTGAGAAGGTTACAGGGTCCTAGGCAAAAGCTGTAAATCGGCAATGATGCAGCTGCATTCTCTTGGCTGTGGAAGTGCTTGTGCTGTGCAGCACCTGAGCTGACAGAACTATCTGAAACTCAGCTGCCTCTACATTTAGCCACAGCCAAGAGAAGCAGGTAACTCTTGAGCACAGCACAGGAACTGGTCTGGCAAACTCTATCGGACCTCATCTGGTTTTGCAAGACCCAAGCAGGTCCTGCAAAGCCTTACCTTATTGTTACTGGGACCACTGGAAGGAGTGGCTTTGCTGGTATCTAGTCTGTTCTCTTGTGTGCTCATCCAGAGAAAAAAAACCTAGAAAAATTCAAGACTCCCTTCCCCGCACCAAAGTGCCACCCAGGGCTCTGGGTTTCAAATGGGCAGAGGCAGCACAGTGCAAATGTGCTGAGAAGCATGCTCCACACAAAAGGGACAACAAAGTGCAACACAAGGGTCCCAGAGGCCTATGAATGCAAAGAACCACTGAGACTCCATAACACCAGACATGGCAAGACCAAACAGCTCCCACATAGAGCTGGATCGAGGTCAATGCAACATTATTCCTCTGCCAGGACTGGCTGGGGACATGCAGAGTACTGAAGAGCTGGTGGTACTGCCATCCAAAAGCAGCACCCTCCTGCAAACAGTGGCAGCTGCTCACTCTGTAGCCCTGCTCTTCCAGCAGCTTGCCAGAGTTCACCCCACAATGCCTCCTCTCCTGGGAGGCAAAAGGTGGGTGTGATTGCTCAGTTCTACAGCTGAGAGCAGCCTGAGTTAGCACAGCTTGTCTCAGTATTAGGAGCTCAGTATTTGAGGCAGGATTTTAAGGCATTTATTTCCCAAAATTTCCATAGCACCCTCAGGAACCAACCATGCTGCGCCTCTTAGATATTCCCCACCTGAGCTCATGTGAGCACCCAGGGGACCATAATGCAGACCTCAAACTGTTTATTACTTTATTACTCAAGAAATACCATAGTGATGAGGAAATGCCACTTGTTCTCTCCCTCCAATCCCTTTTCTCCTTAAACAAACAAAGAAACAAAAACACCATTGCCCAATTCTTTTGGTTAAGACCTTAAGAAATTCAATGAGATTATTCCCTTTTAGTCATGAATTAGATTTTTCCATAAAAGAATTTCTGAAGAGGATAGCTTTGGTTTCAAATCCTCTAATATTTCCCAATTTGTTAAACACACTATAATGCCAATCATCAATATATATGTTCAGTGTGCACAATTCTTAGCAGCATAATCAGACCTGTTCACATTTTTAATATGGCATTTTAAAAGAAATGATAAATGAATCCTCCATAAAATTAAAGATGAAAAATTACCCTCCCACTGAAGCCATTACAATAATTTCTCTCTTTGCCAGTGAGCTGTACAACCATGAAATTTTGAAGCTAATAGAATCCAATGGCTAAAGCTCAAGATAGAAACAGATGATAAGAGCCAATAAAATGAACTCTAGAGATGCAACTGCATCAAACTGTTTTAAAAGCAGACCAGGTGTTTTCCCATCAAACCATGTCATTAATGTGACATCCACCCCACCTCACTACTGCACAGAATGAGGTGGGGTAGATGTTGTCAACTTGCTCAGAATTCTTTTATGAAGACAATTCTTGGTTCTGATAACATAAAATCCAGTGATCAAACATGAAAGACTTAATAAGATACTTGAATCCTGTGGACAATGAAATAGGGGGTGTGATCCATGGATGTTCTTTAGGCTATGAAGGTCTCCCAGCCTTAACCTCATTTTCAGAAAGATTTAGAAGCTCAAACCTGGAGCACTGCACATATCCACATGATTTCTACATTAGCTAGTATAAAATCCAAATACAAGATTTAGAAATTTGCTTCTTATTTAGCTCACAAATACATATGGATTTTACACGTCCTTGAGCGCTTATTTTTATTTTTACATGTCCTTGAGTACTTAAATTCTTAAAGATGAATAGCAAGAAAAGGCAAGAATAGCAAGAAAAGGCAAGAAGCACAGCATACTGATCAAAGATCTATGTAATCAATTAGTCTAGAGGTGGTTTATTCATGGAAAGAAAGTCACTACTGTGACTGAAATCAATGCAGGCCCATCAAGCTCTCTTTAAATTAGCAATATTGGGTCCTGTGAGTAGCCTGGCTGCAGCTGCAGGCTCTGACAAACCCACTCCATACAGGGCATATCTGTTTGTGTGGGTCGATGCACGCTGCTCTTTCTCTACAGGGCAACCTTTGGGAGGGCAGCAGCTCAGTCTCTGCTCTCCCAGGACTCTGAACAAACCTGCCCCAAGGCCATCCCACACTCTCTGAGCAGTGCTTCACCTCCTGACACATGACATGGATTTCAGGCTCTCATCTACAGTAAGAGAAATGCCAGCCAGTGACACACGGAGAGCAAATTCAGCCCCTCTGAAAAAATTCACCTGAACTATAGCTGTCTGGGAGAATTGTCTTTCCACTTTGAAAAACTGTAACAGCTTCAGATATTTTCTGGTTTGACACCAAAATGTAAGCAAAACCTATGCTGTCTTCCAAGGGATAGGAAGAGAAAGACCACCAAAGACCAGTTAATGTCGCGCCTCATGAGATACCACAGATTTGCTGTTTAGTTTATTACTTAGTCTTTTCCAACTCTCACGCCTCACTAAGGAATTGTGTGTACTCATATAAATCCACTGAGAAGTTCAGTCTGATAGGCTTTCCTTAAGCACAGCTTCCTTAAACTTTGACCTAGTTAGGGAGAACAGGGCTACCAACATTTTGACTAAAACAGCTCACTTAGCATTGAGAAGGACATTGAGCTTGTTCTTGGAGTTGTCTTGCTTGCTTGCTTGCTTTCTTGTTTTCTGTTTTCTTGTTTCAAACTAAAAGTTCTAATTCCTTAAAGCAATCTTACATTTTAGGATGCTAAACTTCTACCTCTAAAGAAGAATTGTTAGGAATAGTTTTCATCAGATTAGGAAATACACATAACTCCAGCAATTTTTAAAACGCACTCTTAAAATAAAAGGTCATTTGTCACCTCTCAATTGAGGGATACAGCACTAGACATAGAATAGCAATCTGGCTGCAGAGGTTAAAAAGAAACCACAATCTAAGCTGATTTCCAGGCATCTGAAAAAGCGCAGAATTGTTATTAACATCAACCAAAATTTAACAATTCATTGCCACTACGGAGTTATACCACTACCCTGCCTGCAAAGCAGAATATCATAACCAAAAATCACCAGGACAAACAAAGTGAACCAGCATAGCTTAAGCCAGCTGAATATACAGTTTGGATCCCATTTCCTTAACCGAATATCAAATATACATTTGAATGGCCTTTTTAGCAAAACAGCTCTTTTTCAATTACATCTTTCACTTTCTTCACTTTTAAATTATTTCCAAAGTCATTCTCTTTGGGCTAAAAAAGATTTTGGCCTCTATCACTGACCTAAGCACCTCATTGTTCATGTTTTCATATGCACAGGATGCCCTAATGCAAGATTTATGTTTCCCTTCACATAAAACTTAGTTATGGCAAGTGTCAACACCTATTGTCAATTGCATTCCACAGTTGTGTAATAATGTAACTCATCTCACTAAGCAGCTACCACTTGCACAATCAGAAACTGACTAAAGGTGTTCAAAATATCCTAAACTTCCTGAGGTTGCAAATGGCTTCATCATTCACTTTCTTGTAGCAAGGTGTTGGGGGCGCAGAAGTTCCCATTCCAGTCAAGTTTTCTTGAACTTGTGTCACCCCAGGTCAGGCAGGTTTGCATCATTGCACCCCCTGACTCTTGTATAAAACACAAAGTCTCAGCATCACCAGCAAAAAACCACTCCATAGCTGGGAGTGATCTTCACTTGTCTGAACTGGAGATGCTCAGATATGCAGTCAAGGAAAAAAGGCACAGCAGGGGGTGGGGAGCTGGGATAGGAAGGAAGAGAGTTTATATTGAATTGCCTTCACAAAGTTCTTTTTCAGGGCAAGATGGCTAAAAAAGGCCAGCTTCCTGTGGTTCACTACCCTTGAGTAAATAGCAATCATCTGCTGTTAAAAGTGAGAGCAAGGCACATTACAAAGTAAGCTTTGCATGTGTGTTTATTTAACTGCATACTATTCTAAAGCTGCTAAGGATAGTCTTGTGGCTAAGTTTTACCTTTAATCTTACTTTCCATTTCTAGTCCTTGATGATTTTCCAGCCCACTGTCTTGCACAGCTTCACTTTGGTTTTCAACCACCATATTTTATTTATGGCACCAAGAAATCCCGTACCTTTCCTTCTTCTGCCTTGGACAGCATGAAAAGGATTGTAAAGCCAGATTTGCAGAGAAAAGAAACATGCACTCCATCTATTCAGATTAGAAATATGGATGCAATTTATCAGTGTCCTGATCAGATTGTATATATACTGTACGCTATCAGTTTTCTGTATATATAGTTGAAATCCTGAGAAATACTGTGTAATTCATGAGGCTATTTCCTATTCTAGTGAGAAAAATAAAAGTTTTCTCTGCACTTTACAACCCTGGATATAGAGAAATCATTCTGTTAGTAAAGACAGTAGCATTTTTTTCCAGCAGTTTTTGCCCTTATCCTTTTACAAACATTTGCTCTGTGTGGAAAATGCAAGCTCAAGTGTTTGCACAGTGATATCTGACAATGATCTGAAATATATTTTTGTGCTTTGTATCTTGAAGAAAAATAACTCAGTGTGCAAACATCCCTGAGGGAATATGCTTGGACTGTAAACAAACAAAAATTATACAAGAACCCCAAGGGACATCCCATTTCCTGGAAAGTTGTAACCCTGGAGGAGTGAAAAGCTAGAACCAGACAAATAATTCAGCATGAACTCCCAGGGCAATGTTAGAACAGACAGGAGTCTTGGACTGCAAAACCAGAGAAGTATCAAAGTGGGGAGATGATCTTAGTGTGTACACAGGCTGCTGAGACAGACTGGAACACAGCCTGCCCTTTGGCTGTCTGAATTGTAAAAACAATGTTGGACAGTTGGACAGAGGGCAGAAAAATATCAAAACAATTGAGTTGTATCTTTGGAGGGTGTGGCTTGAAAAATAGAAGGGAGGGACAAAAAAAGCTGCAATGAGGGAACATGATGTTTCTCACAAGAGATGTGAAAGGGTGACAGGATCACAATATCAAAACACCTTTAGAAAATGCTTGGGGCCAGAGAGGTCTTTAGTCTATTGAAAAAAGGCACAAAGAAAGCCAACCGTTGAACAATGAAGACAAATTCAGCAGTGACAGTGATTAACCACTGGAACCAGCAACCAGAGGAGATAGTGGCTTCTCTGCCCCTTAATATTTTCAAGACTTCATGCTTTTTGGGGAGATAAACTTTACCCCAAAGTCAATTATGTTTTATCCCAGTGCTAGCTACAGAGCTGCATTACATGGGTAATGTACTTGTCTGTGACACGAAAAAGGTCATAGGAAACAATCCAGTGGTTACTTACTCCTGCAATTGCACTCTATACATTTAGGATACAGATCTCAAAGCACTCTTAGACATGACAGGCTAAGGAGACGCAGCCATTATCCATTGTTGCAGATAAAGAAAGTGAGCCACAGATTGCTCCTTATCTAACTCATGTCAGAGCCCTAGTTAGTGATTGGAAGAGTGCTCCTTTATGAGCAGAAAGCTTGCTGAACTTGATCCACACACTCAAAGAGCTTGATCCTTTGGAGATGGTGAGTACCCCTCAGACCCTTTAATTTCAGAGACAGTGGGAATTGCTTGGCATTGCCCAGATGATGCTCAGTACTAAAGTGAAAGCAGTTTGTAATGCATTCTTTTTGGGATCAGACTCAGAAAGCAGCTCAAGGGCCTACACATTCAGCAGGTTTATTTGCAAATGCCCAATGACAGAGAATTTCTCTTTCAATACTTGAGCAATAAAGACTCTGCTAGTCACCCTCCCCTCACTGTGCTCTACAGCTATAAGAACTGAGTTTCTTAACTCATGAGAAGAATAATTAAAAGAGCAGTTCCCACCTCTAGCTATCAGTGACAACCTTTGTTTCCTCCCTAAGTCAGCACTATTATGTGCTACCTCTGTGAAAAAAAAAAAAAAAACCCGAGTTATCTTTTGGAAAATTGCAGATGATCCTCTGATGTCAGAAGCAGGTTCTTTTAAAGATGTTCTGCGAGGAATTATCTCTTAAATGTAGAGAGAAACCTTCTCAAACCTAGGTTGGAGTTTAGCAATTAAACCAAGCACACAACATGTGTGCAGTATGTCATTCCCTGAGGTCAGAATCAGAATCATTAGGTTGGAAGAGACCTCCAGGATCATCAAGTCCAACCCAACCCTAAACTCAACTCAACCATGGCACAAAGTGCCACATCTAGTCTTTTCTTAAGCACATCCAAAGATGGTGAATCCATCACCTCCCCAGGTAGACCATTCCAATATTTTATTACCCTTTCTGTAAAAAACTATAAGATAATTATGATTAATTTAGTCCTCCTTAAGAATGTCTAACCCTTAATTCCCATATTTCCTTCAAGCTCAAGAGGTATGACAAAAAAGTTCCTGAAAAGTAACCTCTGAAACACAAGTATCCAACTGCACTTGTGCCACTGGGGTTGTTTAGGCCTCCAGCTGTAGCACAAAGTCATCGCCCTCTCTTCGAACTCTCTGTGCACTGGATTTCAGAAGCCAAGGTCAGTGTGGTTCACAGAGCAAAGATTTGGCCAGGATGCCAAAGGGCACACAAAAATCTTTAAAACCACACTGCTGTTACAGACATCACAGCTAGACAAATGCACAGTCTGAAGCAACACGAGCATACACATTCCAAGAGTGATCATTTCAGAATGGTTTGGGGCCAGCTGACATTCATTTAGAGTATCTGGTTTCCAATTCTTCATTTTCAAAGGAAGTGAAGGAGAGTGGCAGTGGTAAGTTTCATTGTGCCTACAAGGGGCACAATGTTCTAGTCCAAAATAAAAGCACTGGCCACAGCTTATAAAATTATACACAAAACTGCTGAGATCATTTAACCAATGGTAACATTCCTGTCTTCATACATGAAAATAAGAATTTAATTAGACTGCAATATTCTAGGTTACAAAATAGTCAAAGAAAATCTGATATATATATATTGTTATTCTCATCAGTTTGGAAAAGGGACTCATAGCTGGAATGGGGTCTAGAGGGGAGAGTGAAGAATATTACATGTATATATGTATGTACATATGTATGTGTGTATGTTCTGAAAGGAAGTGACAGACTTGATTGGTATTTCAAGTCTCTTTCCCATGTCTCTTGGGATCAAGACAAGTATCATCAAGCCAAGATTATTCTTAGAGTTAAATCTGTTCCTTCAAAGCACTCTTCTGAAAAAGACATGGACATCTGCTGTAGGACACAACATTTAACGCTTGAGTACAATTTTACCCCTCTGAGCAGGTTAATAGCACAGGTCAAACTCCCCCATGAATGCACCTGCTGAACTTCCATTTCACAATTGTTTTGCATCTGAAAGCCTTGGAAGAAGAACAAAGCAAGATCTTGCCTGCCTGGAAAATACCACAAAGACAAATCTCAGTAGATGTACAGATGCCTGCTCACAGTTCTCGTCTGACATCAGTGCTCAAGTACATAATTTCAAATCCTCATTAAATTCCTTGATGCCTTTGAAACACAAGTTCTGCTGAGAATGTCTCCTGATTGGCAACTTAAGTGTGCAAAACCACTTCTTTCCTCTAGTAGCAATTGATAGCAATATTTGGTTTCTGAGGTTTCCCTAAAATATGAGCTAACCTAAATTTATTTCTTTTTTTGTAAACTACTGATTCTGCTAATTACTCTGCAGTGCTTCTTGCTAGTTCAGGTATCTTATGCACAGTCTGACACATGTAGTCTGGAGTTCTCTTCCACACCAGACACTTTATTAGAAGTGAACTGCAAATGATTGGTTTTCAAATAAAAATTTGTTTCCAAAAGTCAAAAATCAGAAAATACACAGTTTAAAGATAAAAATATTTACTCTCTCACAAATAAACAAAGCAATGAAAAATTTTCTTGCCACCATAAATAAATTAAATACTTGATAAATTGTTACTGACATTAAGGCTCTTCTTCCCTTTCTTTGTGCATTGGCGGATGTAAACAATTCTCAGTTTCAGAGCACAGGAAGGGAAGCAGTCCGAGCCTAATGCAGTACAAAATACATTTCATTGCATTTTATAAACACCTAATTTGAGTTTCAGATGAATTATAGTCCAAATTTCCCTACTGTTTGCTATATATATATATGGGAGAACAAACTAGCATAAAAGGCTTGCAAAAATCTTTCACCATATGCTTAAAACTATCCTTGCCTAATTAAAGCTTTTTTGCTTTGAGCATCTAAAGTAAAATAAAACAACAAACCAATACACCTTTCTGGTGTTTATAATGCAGTTTTTAAATATTTCCAAAGCATACTTAATTTCCACTTTCATGTTTTTTACATTCTCTTCTTAACCAGCCTTCTACTACTTCCTTACCTTTTTTCTCTCAGTTCCCCATTGCTAATAGTCAGATCACCAGAATTGTCTTAAGTACAATTGTACATAAGTGCTTGAAAAAATCGCTCAAAGCAAATTTCATAATGGCAAACCCCTTGTTCACACAGGAATATGAAATAATGCAGAGCACTGGACTCCTCTCAGATTGCCCTCACCTGCTGTATTGTACATTCCCCCTTCTTTGGAAGGCAGAACCACCCAGGACGTCAATGGACGTCAATATTCCCACTTCTTTTGGAAGCCTTTGTGTTGGCTTTCATAGCCTCAGATATGCCTTAGATATTAAATATTAAAAAATCCATATTTTCAAACCAGTTACTAGTTTGTTTGTTTTTTCTTTAATAAAACTACACTGTATTCTGCAGCTCCATGAGTTCATTCCTCAGAATGGTCCTTGTGGAGCTGATGCCTTAATCTAAGCCTGCCTTGTTTTGATAAACTGTTTGTCCCTCCTCCCCTTGTTTTATTTTGTGAGCTGAGGAGAGAGGATGGGTTGGTGATTGGTTGGTGCAGGGGGGGTGGGAAATTTGGTTTGTTTGCTTTTTTTTCCCATTGTTTTGGTTGGGGAGGGTTGGTGGGAGTTTTTTGTTTGTTTTGGGGGGTTTGTTTTGTTTGGGTTGTTTTTTGGGTTTTTTTAAGGTATTTAATCATGATCAAGACACCAGCTATCAATTCAGGAAACTATCTTTTGTATTTGATACAATTAATGTCCATGAGCCAATTTCTTGACGGCAGCATTCATCTCACCATGGATGGAGCAGTGACTCTTGTTACTTTACAGCCCCTCATTAATAATTCATCTGATATTCCAATGAAACATTTAAGTCATTATGAATTAATTTTACACTCACGAGGACGTAATTAATATGAATATGTATTTCCACAGGAATGCATGAAAATCTAGTAATTAATCAATTCATATAGGTTTTAACTCCCAAGGAACTTAAACCAAGTAAAACAAACATATTCCAAAAACCAATTTCATTAAAGGATTCTGTATTTAGACAAATAAATCCAACTAATATACTGACATTCTAGGGTTCCCCCTCGCCCCTTGAAAAGAAATTCCTCAATTCTTTCCTTGAATATCCATTTTAGCAATATGGAAGTTCTCATGGAAATAGCATTCACACAGCTGTGCTTACATAAATGCTTCCTAATGCTGTTCAGTGCCTTAACACACAGCACATTTCTGAAACAGTACTGTTGTTTGTTTAGAGTTTCAGCATTTTGTAAATTTTCTGAGTTTGTATATCAAAAGATAAGCCCATCATGTGAGTTCCTCCAAAAGTCAACAGAAGTATACACAAGCTGTGACCAAACCAAAAATTATTTTATAAGGAGGTGAGAGCCTCTGTTCATAAATTTAACTTCAATAAAAGTCTTACTCTTTTGGGTAGGATTGCCCTCTTGCCTGCCCCTCTGGCCTCCCAGTATTATGCTTTAGGACATAACACATCATTATAATGTTTGGCAAAAGATTTTAAACCACATTTACACTAAAAGATTACAAATTTCCCAATTGTTACAATATAGGTGGAGCTCCATAGTAATGGACAACATTACATTTACTTCATTAACAATAATATTTTCCATGTGTACTTATGGAATTTTTTTTGTCAAAAAAAGGGAATCAGATGTCATGGGTTGCTGAGCCTTCCAAGGTGTCAATCCTCATTCTGTAAAATCACCCACCCAAACACAGCCATAAAAATTTTGAAATTCAGTATCTGCAAGTATGAATGATATATATCATACAAACCCCAGGCCCACTGTAAATTTAGGGGAAATACGTGCCCCATGTGGAACAGGAGTGAGCAGGATGCCCCATTTTGGTTCCAGCTGAGGGCTCAGAGGAGGAGGCCATTCTAGTCTCCAAACCAGGGAGATGCTGTGGGAATCCTGCGGCTCAGTTACTGTGCTGCCTTTAAACCTCATTTAGGAACCAAAATTGTCTCCTCTCTGTACTCATGGTTTTCCAAAATCATCCATTACAAATGCAATTTTCATTCTGAGCAGCCACAAAGCCTGGAAAAAGTCCTGGCTTCTCCACTTTTGACTTAGGTATTTCATTTTACCGAAAAGCTACTAACTTCTAGCCTGGAGGGATTTACCTGACTCGTGCCACTTATGTTTTTTCTTACATTCAGATAAATAAGCCACTGTAAGAAAGATCTGGACCACTGGAAAAAAGTATCTGTAGCACTGAAAAGAGACCCATTTGTTGCAGAAATGACCAAGCAAAACAGCATGAAATGTTATTGTTTTTTCTGCTTTCTTTTTATTCCAGAGTAGCTACCCAGCAATATATTGGAGGCAAAAATATAAATATCCTCTTTTATTTTAATTAATGCTGGTATTCTTCCTCGTACTTGGGACAGCTCTCAAAAAGCTCAAATAACTTCGAAGGAAACAAATCACAGGAGGCAGGTCAGGTAATACAGATACCTGGGGATGAGTGTCAGCAGCTCCATTTCACATTTTATGGGACACATCCAAACTGTCCCAGTGGTCCCAGGTGAGCACCAGTTGAATGGCGGGAGGAAAAATCCAGCCTAAAAAGGGCCCTGTGGCACAGGGTCCTCTGTGCAGGACAGCAACCACTCAACAGCAACAGCAATTGCTCAACATCAACTCCTGGGATCAGTCTGAAAGGATATCCTATAGTCAAACAGCATAAATTTCCAAAGAGATATTTTTATACTGGTTTTACTTAAAAAGAATTTATTTTCCAAAAGAAATAATTTCAGATTATCTTGGGGAAAGTTGCCTACGCTGCCAAGATATTTTGTTTGCTGTCTGTCTCATGTTCTTCAGAAACCCACACACCATATCCTGCTAAAAGGCCTCCATTTCTTTCTGTTTACCACATTGGAAATTCCTCATTTTAAACTGACTGACATTCAGAAAACAGCCACTCTACAAAGCTTAGCACGGCAAATCAGCCTGAAGTAGGTGTCTCACTGGACCAGGAACAGTATGGAGATTTAATTTGTAAACTGGTTTCCACAGTCATAGATTAAATTTAAAAGGTCTGGAAGACCTTTGTTCAGAATGTTCAGAAATTATTCACATAATTAAAATCAGCTCCTTTGCAGTTCTGAGATTTAGGAACATTTGTGGAGTTTTGTTTTGTTGTTTTTATTTTAATGTATTGCTTCCTGCATGGTCACTCAGAGAAAGAAAAAAATAAGCCAGCTGTATACCATTGTACTTCAGACTTCAGAGAAAGGAAAAGAAACTTCTGAGTTCACAACCAACATTTACCACAGGCACTGAATTACGTGCCTCAGACTTCCAGCTCTGAACCCTTCAAAAAAGCCACTTGCTTTTCAGTGGCAAGACAAAGGCACTCCTAAAAGCTTAATGGACATCAACAAATCAAAATGGAAAAATTCATCAGGAACACAAATAGCTTTGCAGGGAATTTATGGTGAGTAGAAAAACATTAAGTAACTCATAGAGTTACTGCAATCTTGGCCTGACACAAGGATGAAGCTGTTAAAGTTTGAGATCACTTCTGTTCATACAACACAGGCCAAAACCAAAAGATTCTTTCAATTTTGAAGGACTCCAAGGACTTCCTCATCAGAGGCCTATGGGGCACTAGGAGTGTTTGCTCTTAACCAACATGAGGTTCTTTTTCACGTGCCTGTGGTGTGGCTGAAAAGAAAAGGCTGGCTTCAAGTCAGGGACAATGTGCTCTAGCCAAGAATGGTTATGGGGAGGTAGTCATACCTCAGTCCTCTCCAGGAAAGTTCTATAAGGAACAGTTCTATAAGAAATTTTAACCTAAATATTATGTGTCCTTTACCTAGATTGGGTCGTAACCCAAACCACAAACCTCTGCTTTTGAGATATTTTTGGCTCTCTACAATTATCTTCCTTACATTCCTCTACGACGCCTGAAATCCTGCTGAAGGTCACATCCAAGGAAAGACCTACCACTACTTTCTCCAGGCTAGAACTTTATTTATTTTGTATAGCCAGGAGATCAAAGTGAGTTACACATGTGGTTTGTGGATTCCTCTGAGCACAGAAAAATAAACCCAAATGACCCTCAAACAATGTATGGAAAAGAAATTAAAGAGGAAATAATGATAGGATTTTAGCTTGAATGCATCTTAAGACAGCTAAAGAAACCCATGGGAGCAATTTTTATATATATATTCCTACCTCGTTATAAACTCAAATCTTTTAAAAAAAGGTATTTTTCACTATCACATTACATTTTGCAGATCTAGAAGAACCCCAAAATTAATGGTTCTAATCTGGATCCTTTAATCAACCAGAGATACACAGACAAAAAATCTACCACCCAGTAGTTCTTAGCTATTTTCCATTGACCTACTACCATTTCCTCTCTTTGGAATTCCCTATTAAGGCACCAAAAACCTTCACCAACACAGAAAATGTTCTACCTTTTTTTTAAGCTGCAACGTTGTTTGCTCTTGCAAACTTCTCAAAAAACCTCCAAACACTCCCAAAAATACACCAAGAAAAAAGAAAAAAAACAGGAAAAAAGAAAACTAAGCAAACTCCAAACACACACATACACAAAGAAACAAACAAATAAACAAACTGCCACTAAACAAATAAACTGCAAACAAACAAAAACACCAAACACAAAACAAACAGAAAACAAATGCTTCATTCTCAAACCCACTAACACCTAATGCAGGGCTCAGTATATTACATTAAATAGCTACAATTACATTTTTTTGGTAATACCAAATCAATTCTTACACTTCCTACCCATTATCCACTGGAAGATCATCTTCTGTAGAAATTGCTCCTGAACAAAAAAAATTAAGCTTCCAGAATATTGAAGATACACTTGTGCAACCTGTGTAACAGGTCTTTGCCCAAAATCCCTTTCTCAGGAACAGGGGCAGGCTCAGGAACATTGAGGGACCAGAAGACAGATTAGATGTCCAAATAGTTTATTTAAGTAACATAATTTTTTAATATATAGCCTGAATAAATGTTTCCATCGACATCATACCATCAAAGAAAATCAAATATGAAAAATGTGTCTTTCTGGCCAAGCCATGTTATAAATTTAAGATTAAGAGTTTTGTTTAATATTATAAGTATTTCAGAGCATAGAACTTGCATAATAACCAGGTCTTTAAAGACCAAGGCTTTTTTAATCTACCGAATGTCAAACAGGGATATTTACCAAGTGGTACAAAATTCTACTAAGAGTTCTTGAGAAAGGAGAGATAAAATTTGCTTCCAAGGTCTATTCAGCCCCATAACTGTTTCTCTATGCAGGAGTTCTTCCTCTTGCTAAAACTCCTGGTAGCAAGGTTGTGGTCATACACAAATTAATAACTCAGTGTTGAGCTAATATATTGAAATAACTCAAGAGAAAACACAAATATACCTAGAGGCTGAAGTTATGCTTGTTATTTCAACTACCAACACTTTCCCTTTTTCCTTTTTTTTTTAAAGGAATATATTTTGGACCATTCAGGAAGTAAAAAGTTAAGGAAGACATGGCAAATGTTATATTAAAAACATTCCTGTACACCAACCAGCATTTCACATCTTTGTCCCTGTCCATGACAAGGGCCTCCTATTAAATAATTTTGTATAAACTGCCTTTATTTGATATGGAGTTTCCATTAAGCAAATACTTTCCACTTGGATGTTTCTTTCTTTGTCTTGCATTTTTTCTAGCCATGTATTAGCAATTTCTAAAGGGACTGCAGAAACAAAACCTAATAAAAATCTGGCTTAGCATGATGTCCTTGATTAGGACCTGTAAAAAGAGGAAATTAAGGATGACAGTGACAGCTTGCTACTCTATATTCAATTAAGACTGGCCTCTTTGTGGCTATGGTTCATGCAGGATGTGCTGTTATCTAACACAGCCCAATTCTGGCAGCAGAACAATTAGAATGAAAAGCATAACTTAAAACAGGCTCTGGTAATATTTCTTTTCCTTCCCTTATGACATCTTCAGCAGACTTTAAACGCAAATCTTGAGATCACATACTATGCTGAAAACCAAAACTCATTCTGAACCCAAATGCAGCTTTTAAAATACTAAATGATGTGAAAATTAAACACAATAAGACTGAAGAAAGCAATTGGAGAAGAGCTTTGGTGCCTACACAAAATCCAAAGAAAAATAAGTGTTATATTTAAGCATGAAATCCTAAAACTGATCTCTGTTCTGTGGCGAGCTTAAGCCAGGCTCTTATGTCAATTAATACCTCAATTATGTACTCAAGGTGGACAAAGCTCAAGCACACCACCAACAATATTAAATCTCACAGGTGTTCCTTTTTTTGAATGGTGCACTTTTAGCCAAGACTATAACAATCTGGGAAGATTTTCCTGCCTAACAATAATCATCACCCTTTGTCCCCAGCTGGTCTGCAGGGCTTCCTGGTGAGGTAGCCACGCTGCAGAGTATAGCCCAAAGTCAAGTCACATGCAAATTAAAATACCTTTCTTCCTACACATTTCCACCCTGGGGCTATTTTTTCCTCCAGAAGCATTCTTAAGCAACTTTCTGTTTCACTGATGATAGCTCAGGTGCTTCAGTGGCAGCCTGAATGGCAGTGGGAAGGAAACCCAACACCCAAACACCCTCCATCTCCGGAAGCCTGGAAATTGCCTTTGCCAGGGACTAGGTGAGTGTACTGGAAAATATCACTCTGCTTTGGCCTTATTATATTTTCCTGCTGTTGGCCACTGTCAGAGACAGCCTGCTTCCCAGGATTGATGACTGATTTTAGGACATTCTTATACGTGTATGCTGAGCTCCTGCACTCTGGTCTAACCTTCTGCTGCAAGGGGGAAAGAGTTAAATCCTCTTGTCTTTTCCTTTTGGTATAATCAGTATAATTTCATCCCTTCATTCTTAACTGGTAGAATTCCCAGCAGTTCTATATTTCCACCCAAATTCTGTTTATGTTAAATTCAGAATCTCTCAATGTGATTTTCAATTAAAAAAAAAAAAGAAAGAAAAATGTACTTAAAAGAGAACATCAAGTCAGCCTGTTGGATGTTATCCAGTGATGAGAACTGTGGAGATTTTTAGTAATCTCAAACCGAGCCAATTAGCAAACTACAGTGACAAGCCAATCAAGTAGTTTTAGAAATTATCTATTTACCCTTTAGTTTGAGGTCCACATTGTGTCGCAGCCAGGGATAAACACCATAGTTGGACATATCTTCAGGAATGGGGTTATTATATATCCAGCCATCACATGCAAATCGATAGAAGTTCTCACATGGATCTACAGATTGATTTATCTTGCTCAGGATGCCAGCAGCTGCAAAAAGACACTACATTGATTTTTGTGGAACACTTTTTCTTAAACAGAGAATTACACAAGGCTACAGTCCAGAAATGATGATTAATGAGAAACAAACAAACAAACAAAAAAGACAAAATATCTGCAATGAATCTTCTTGAGTGCCATACAGCAACAATGACTGAACTTAGCACTACATGAACATAAGCTGCTGGAGCCAGACACCAGAAGACAGGTTCTCCATTGTTGCCATGATAGAATTAATTGCCTGAGGAATTTAGTAGTGATACATATTGAGTAGATTGTGACTAGCATTTCAGTAACTAGGCAGTGTTTACCTCTAGTTGAATACTGCACTAGAAAACAAATCAAATTCTGATCTACCGTACATTGGAAAAGAAAATTGTATTTTCAGCTCCATTTTGTGACTGCTTTCTCACCAGTTACTACTGTCAGTGAAAGAGAGAGATCAGTCTGACAAGCCCAAGACTCAGTAGCTTTCCAGTACCTAATCATAAAATCATAGAACTGTTTGGGTTGGAAGGAACCCTTAAAGGTCACCTAGTCCAACCTCCTGCAACAAGCAGGGACATCATCAGCTAGACCAGGTTGCTCAAAGTCCCATCTAACACTCCCTTGAACAACTCTAGAATGGGGCATTCACAGCTTCTCTGAGTGACCTGTGCCAGTGTTTCACCACCCTCACCATAAAAATTTTCTTCCATATAACTAGTCTCAATCTACCCTCTTTTAATTTAAAACGTATAAAGTGTATGCCAGACCTGGTACAAAAGCATCTCTGTGCTTAAAAATTCACTTGCTAGTTTTCTGATAACTGGAAAGGAAGCAACAAAATACACCTGAAGGTTAACATTTTGTTTCCTATTAAAAAAAATAATCTCTATGGGAAACTTTGAGTCAACCTCGTTAGACTAGTATTAGATCAAATTAAAACATGAATTTTAATTATACAAAATAAACAAAACTGAAGCAACTTGAACAGTGACTTTTTAAAAAGTTTGGAGTTGTTCTTCTTTCTCCCTCAATAATTAAGCTTTCAGAGTAAAATGTATAATGGGAAAAAATTAAATGGCATAAATATCTCATTAACATACTACAATCATGATATAATTGAGAGGATAAAATTGGTGCTTACCAGCTTCAATGCATTCTGCAGTCAAACAGTACTGTTGCTTTGGATGGAATTTTATAAGACCTTGGCTAACTGCAAAATGGAAAACCATAATGAGATTACTTGCAATGAATTTTGACCACTGCAGCCAAATGCTGTGTACTGGATCATTCCAATATCAGTGCAGCCTCTGGTCCCAGTGCCTCCTTGGCTGCAGTTATTTAGAGCACATAGAATGTATATTGAGTAAATATTTAGAATGTACATTATGTAAACACTGCAGCTTGTACAAATCATTTTCCCCTCCTAGTCCCACTCTTTCCTTCCCCCTCTTTCTTCACAGGCAGCACAGAAAAGGGCTGTGTCTGCACAGTGCCTGGAGTAGCATCACTTCAGCCCTACTCACTGACAGTGAGCACCACCACAATACAAACAATTCAGCATTGTTATCATACTCCAGAGCTTGGAAACACAGGAGAATAGAATGGCTTGGGTTGGAAGGGACCTTTAAAGATCCTCTAATTCCAATGCTCTGCCATGGGGAGGGACCTTCCACTAGGCCAGGTTGCACCTTCCGTGGTTGGGAATGCAACACGGAGCAGTCTCACCACACTCTGCAGGGTTTCCACAGCTCAGGGGGCTCACACTGCCCTGGAGCTCATACTGCCCAGCACCAACAGGACACTCTCCCAGGGTCTCCTTATTCCAGCCTGGACAAAGCAGATTGCAATGGGCACAAGGATAGCTCTGCTTTATAAGGCACAACCCAGTTTCTGTCTGAACCGTCTCCCAAAAGTATTGTAATTGCATTTGCTTCCAAAAGCCTTGCTGAGAAGAGCTATGAAATTGTCAGTTAATTTTGCTCATCTTTTAAAAACATGTATTACAACTGCCACTGAAATTTAAGCACAGGAATTGCTAATTTCAGACACTGCTCTCAGGCAGAAAATATGCAGATAATTGATACTTGGAATTAGGAAGGGAGAATCCCAAGGGATAGGTGAAATAGTACTCACTAGATGTGCTCAGTGGGCATAAAGAAATGTCTCATTATATCCATTAGCTTAATAACAGTCCATGGCAAAAATAAAAAAAGCAAATAACACTGAACAAAAAACCCCAACAATGGAATATATTATGGTACCATAGCTTTAACAGTGCTGATAGTTATAAAGCATTTTCTGCTGTAGTTATATGTTGCTCAAAAGTGATAGAAAAATGTGAACTGTCATTTCAGCCCAGGAAAATTTTTTTTACAGAAAGTCCTAAAGCTAGAATTGAATATAAAGCCGTTTATCTCTTCCAGTCTCACAGTTTTTTTTAAAATTGCAATTAATGACAGAAATACCTGGATTTTAATCCAAGTTTCTCAGAAAACAGGAATGTAAAACTATTTCTGGACAGCTTTTCCAAAGCTTGCATTGGTTTAGTGAAAAACAACATCTCAAACACCTTTGTAAATTAACCCAGAAATACACGAGGTTTTGAGGCATACAAAGATTCTAATTGGAATATTGAAGGACAGGAGAAAATAGAGAAGTGGAGATGTCCAGAATATGATTTTGAGCCACTACAATGATGAACTACAAATAATGGATAATGTCCCTTTTAATTAAGTGTTGCACTCCTTGCAACACACCTTTTTTCCCTCATTATAGGGCTGATAAGAATTTAGCCCTTTAGAATCCATCCAGGTCTTGAACGTTTGCTAGACGTTTTTCTTAACAAAGCAGAGAAAGGAGGGAAAAGCCCAGACATCATTTCATTCTTAATCTGAAGCAGCCCTTGTGTTTTTGATACTTATAAACAAAAGAAAAATGCCATTTCAACTGGGAAACTTACAGTTTTATCATTAGAATCAAATTTTGGCAGTAACATCTCCATTTTAAGTAACAGATAATTTTGACAGAAGAAACTTTGCACAGTTTTGTTCTCTTGCCTTTTTATTGTTAAGATAACTATGATATTATTACTTAGAGTCATGGTTACAACCCTCAGCATCCTAGCTTCCTCCTTGATACACCTGTTTCCAGATTCTTAAGCAAATACACGCAACAGCTGAGTTTAAAAAAAAATAAATCTATAAGGGAAAAGCCATACAAATGTACAGAAGCAAATAATGTGAATGTTCCTGTGATGAGAGAAGCCTAAAGGACTACCAAGTCAGGAGGAGAGGCTCTCAAATTGAGACTCAAAGCTGCCTGACTTCTCACCCAAGAGAACTGGAGAGCAATCTGCTTTTTCCAAGGGGGAGGTGGCTCCTGCCCTGTCACAGCCTCCACTCCCACCAGAGTGTCACAGGCAGGACCCCATAAATGCTCTGCCCCGGGAGCTCCCCACTGAAGCCACAGGGAGGTCACAGCCAGAATGAGCAAGGAACAGTAAATAAAAAAACCTGATTCTCCCACATCTACCTTAGACTTGTAGCAACTATGAAAAGAAGAAAGCAGGAGAAAGCCACATTTCACTCCTCAGGCTGGAAAATTGATTTCAGTTGTACCAGAAACAGCAAGTTTTGAAGACTAAATGAAAACTGAAGAAAAAAAGAATGCCTTGAGGTGCCTGAAATGTTTCATATGGACAGAAAAAGTTACATCCATTTCTACAGTTAAATAAAACTTAAAGAAATTAAGCTCAAACTTAACAAGCAAAACCTTGTCACAAAGAGGCATGGAAACATCTAACTGAAAAAATGTTAAACCAAAACAATTTAACCTTTTTCCCTTGGTTCTTTAGGTTGAAAATTTCAGGCAATTTCTAAACAAATCTTAAAAGCATTTTGGTTGACCCAAGGCCAGCATTTTCTTTTTCTTAGCAGTTATGCCAATGAAAATTTTGACACTGAATCCCTGCCTACAGAGCATGCCACAGGCACACTTGGAAAACTGACCACAAGAATTAATGTCTTTGCTTGAATTTTCACACCTGGCCTATGGATAAAGCAGTTCTATTTCTGAGAAGCTGTGGTGGTAAATGTTTATTGCTTTTATTGCTCTAAACAAGAAACAAACAAATCTAGTGCAGGCAAAAACAAATAAGGTCTCTCCATTATTACTCCCTGGTGTTTATACTGCATTCTTTAAGTGAAAAACTTTTTTTTTATCTAGAAATTTGAAGATTCGAACTTGCTCATGGTTATAAAAAGTTTTGTTGACTTGAATGGGATCACTAACACAGAAGTTATTTGCCTGCAAATGTTGCAGAAATTGCTCCAGAGCAGAAAAACTCTAACCAAGAGTGAGCCTAGTGCTTTAAATATTCTATAGAAAACCTGGTATTGTTTTCTATGTTGTGACTATAAACAAAGCAGACCTTTCAATCAAGATCACAGTATCATTAAGGACTGGAGGAAAGCAAAAGATATGCTTAGAGGCAAAGTTTCCACCAACCTAGGGAAATCTGTGTTGATCTAAAGAAACAAGAAGTTGGGCTGAATTGTTCCAAAAGGCAATCCAACTCTGCAAAATTCTTACATGATACAACACAGCTTCCTCTTTGGTTGGAGTTTCTGGGCATATTTATACTTCTACACATCATTTCAGAAGTATAGGCATATGCTTTCAAGTGTTATTCTAACAAAACCAATCTACAGGTAATTCCAAATCTGGGAGAGGAAAAACTAATTCCTTCTCTGTTGTATCTAATTACAGTTTATATATCTGGCAAAAATATTTCAATTTCATCCTCTTTACGACTTCTGTACAGACGACTTTGCAATTCATCTTAGAAGAACAGAAAGATCTAAAAAATGTGCACGCATATGCACTATTGAAGCTTTCTACAGGAATTTTAGTCAAGCCCTAAATGAAAACCAAATGAAGGAAACTCCAAAAGATTCCATAAAACGTGTGCACTACACAGATCCATTTTCAGGAAACAGAATATTACTCCACATCGGTCGCAACCAGTGAATCCGTAATCAGCACAGTCTCACCTGCTTCTCTCCGTCCTGTGAAAGAAGCCAATTTTGGTCAGAACACATTCAACTGATTATCCAAATTTAAATTCAGCATTCAAAATGTTACATGAGTTCACATTGCATCTCCCAGCTCTAGGATTCCCACAACAAGAACTCCTTTACTGATTCATATCCCTTTCAGGATAAATATGAAAAGGAGGGAAAGAAAAAGAGACAGATTTTCACCAAAAGACGTCATGAGGCAGAAACACAGGCACCCAGCAGACAGGCTGGGGAGGGTTGTGTTCAGGTTAATGTCAATGTTTTCACTTACCCAAGAAAAGAGCGGTGCCAAGCACAACAGTGCCACTCACAAAGACACCGAGGGCGATCCGAGTGGCTTTGCTGGCCGCTCCTCTGGCCTCGGGGACTGTCTCTCCTTCCATCGTGATAGCTTGGGATGTGCTTGCTCTCGTAGAAATCTGGTTTTCCCCTGCTGCTGTTGTGTCAGTGTTTCAACTGTTCACAAACTGTGCCCATGTGCTCTCCTCCTCCCTCCTATTTAAAACTCCACGTTTCTGTCATGAACCATTTCCTAGGCACTTCCTGCTCTTTCCCTCTCAAAGCAAAATCACATGTAAAATAGTAGTTGTCTCCTCTGTTTTGCTCTGCCCAGGAGGAGGAAAGGCAAGGGGTGGCCACAGTTTGTGCAGCTCTTGCTGCCTGTGGAGCCTCTATGAGCCAAGAGCTCAGCAGTCCCCCTTATCAGGGGTTCCGAACACGAGCATTTCACAACGTCGCTGAACAGATGTTTTAACTATTCAAAGAGCTGCACACCCTCTCCAATCAAAGCAGGATTGCTGACAACTTCTGCAAACACAAGTCTGATGGAAGGTTTTCTTTTTTTCTCTTTGCACTTATTTAAAAAGATAATTATCTGCTGACTAAAGTTTTCTCCTTTTAAACCATTGCTGCTGCATCATTTGGCTTCACCAGAAGAGGTACCCACTCAGCAGACAACTCCCTTTTTAAAGCTTCCTAAGAACTCTTAGAATATCATGTAGCATTTTATTTCGGGAATTTGGTATGTGATGCTGTGTGCCAAAAATCACAGTCAAGCTGCACAAAGCAATAATCAGCACA
This sequence comes from Cyanoderma ruficeps, assembly GCA_008694505.1. Classification (NCBI taxonomy): domain Eukaryota; kingdom Metazoa; phylum Chordata; class Aves; order Passeriformes; family Timaliidae; genus Cyanoderma; species Cyanoderma ruficeps. The sequence goes on along the minus strand of VZDJ01007754.1, from coordinate 37,554,151 downwards.
ACCTACAGAAGAGTCCTGCTCTTAAAAGCTAGATCTGTTTTTTTCCAGGCAAGATATTTCAGTCCTTGCTGGTACACAACACATTTTAAGAGATGATCCTATGCTTCCAAGTCAAGTACTACTATGAGCTTAGTGGAAAAGTATCTATTTGGCACTTCAAAATGGTGGGGGATTAAAAAAGTCTCGTTTATATGGATTTCTCAGTGGAGTAGGTTTGATAGTCCTCTCTCCATGTAGCAAACTTTCTCCATTCATCAAGTAAAAAATTAGCCATTTCAGGGTGAATTCTCTGAGCTGAGTGCGACATTCAGCCCTCTGAAGAGCTCTTGCTTTCTCAAGAGCTGGATTCTCATACAAAACAAAAGGATGCCGGGAGAGGCAGCACCATGCTCATGCTCTCAGTAACAGTTTATATGCCTGAATTACTTATTTTTATGGGGACTTAAAAATCCTCATCTGGGCCCCCAACCATCCTGATAAAAGGTTGCACAAGTAGAGAGAAGAAAGACATATATGTGTCACAAAATGTCTGTGATGGCAGTTATCAGTTCGGAGACTAAAACCTTTTTCCATGTGAGCACCTCCCCACAAGTTGTCCTGGATGTCACATGGACATAAAGGGAAAGCCCACTCTATCTAGAAGAAGACTTAGAGTTTGAAGGTCCTGAAATCCTCTCTTCTCAACCCCCTCTACTGCCTCGCAGGGGTCCTGCAAAAAAAATGCCCTCAGTTCTTATTCCTGTCTCTCTTCACTAGGAAGCTCCAAGAGGCCATTCTCATCTCTGCTTGATGCAGAACAGGAAAAAAAACATTTGCTCCTTTTCACCTGCCTATTATCCCACATATAACCCACTATTTTGACATCCACCAGCTAAGGCAGGAGAGGGAAATGATGCTGCAGAGCCAGGAGGACCACATGTCTTCCAGTACAAAAATTCCAACTCCTGAATGAATGACTCCATGAGTGTGAGCAGATATCTGGTTATAGGAAATACTCAGCACGAGACTGTTGCCAGCACAGGTTTGGGAAGGTATTTGTGACATTGGTGCAAGTAAGTACTCATATCAGAAATCACTGTGATCTCAAAGGGGCTGCCAAAAGGGCAGGGTCTTGACCCAGAAAATGCCTGGACACAGTGTGATCTCAACACTTAATACACAGTGTCCATGACCCGACCACTGAGTAAACTTTAGAAGGACCTTTCAACAAGTATTTGCTGTTGGTTACCCGAAGGTTTTTCTACTGAACCCCAACACTACAAATACTGATCTATTAGACCTCTTAATACTGTCAGATTTATGTCCCCCCAACCAACACTGCATTATCATATGCTTACTCTATTCCTGCATAATTTCTAAATTTCAGGTTCTTCCCTCTTGAGAAGTACTAGTATGTACTGAACATCATGCTCCATCGGTGTTCCACTAGCAGGATTTTGCTTTCATCAATTGTTGCATATAGGTAAAGCCTTATAAAATAAGGTACCCTTGTAAAATCATGGCTCAGGCCTGCTTCTCAAGCCAAGTAGAAGGGAATTATGGAAGAGTGACTCAGCTGGAACGGGGGTACAGAGACGTGAGAGACGTGCTGCATGTTCATGTCATGGCGTATGGTGGGCGGTTGACTTGGGCTTGTTGTGCCTTAAAACTATGTGAACTGATAACCAGCTAACTGCTTAAAAAGGCTTGTTTTTTGCAATAAAGCAGCTCTCCTTTGGACTGCCTGGGGAATCTACATGGCTCTGCATCATCACAATTGATCTCTTTCTAGGACGACATCAAGCCAGAAACCAAGAACGGCTTTCAACAGACAAAGCAGCAACCAGTTATTTCTCTTTGAGAATCTGTGTCAGGGGAAGAGGGAAAGGAAAGGGAAGGAGCAGGGAAAAGCCGGACAATTCATTCCCTCTCCCAAACACCAGAAGGGGAGGACTATGGGAACATGGAGCTACCCCAACAAAATCCAGCAAGCTCCAACTACAGGAGTACTCTGGCAAGTCAGCTCCAAGCAGCACCTAGTTCTTGTGACAAGAAAAATCACAAATCAGCTTTCAGCAACAGAATGACTTTTCCATGTTTGGGTTTGTGGGCTTGTTTACACTGTGGCATAGTATAAAGTGTCCTTCCCTCTGGCTGTAGAGTCTGCCTGTAGTCAGTAAACCATCTTGGTTTCTCCAGCATGTACAGAACTACGAAATTACAGCTAAACCATAAACAGCTGCAGGCAACAGCTGCAGAGGTCCATTTCTGGCAGTGTTTGAAAAGGTGCACAGAGCACATGTAAATTCCTGATACTGATGATCTGTGACAGAAGCCTGTGGAATTAAATTCACAATTTTGATGAGCGTTCTAGGATTTGGTTGCCTTGCTCATCCCAAGTCCAGCAGCTCTTTGGCAGGTACAGGATACATGGCCACACTTTCTGCTGGAACTGCTAACAGCACTCCTGGCCATTGCAGCCCAATAAGGTACTTAATGAGGCTGTGCAAAGACTCTGCTAAACATTCATAAAACATTGAACAGACACAGGCGCCAAAAAAGTAATAACTAAATGCAACATGCTCCAAATCAAGCTTCATTCACTCAGAATTCCACCTGACCAAGATCCCACTCAAACAATGGGATCACTCTGGCACTTATAGCAAATCCAGGGCAATGCACAAAAAATTCTACCCATGGCCATATGCCAGAGCTGGCAAACCCTCTGGAACATGCTCTGGGTTTAACTACAGCAAGTGTCCCAGGCTCTATTCATTGTCTGTGAATATAAGTGTGTGTGTGTGTGTGCACATGAATGTACACTCGCAAACACACACGAGTGTGTTATCCTGCTCTTCCACAAGCAGAAAAATTCTCACTTCCAGTCATTATGTCAGTCAGAGAAGAGCACTTATCAGAGCTAAAATCAATAGGACCATGTCAGCTTCTCCTCCATACAGCTTGGCCCAAGGAAGTGAGGTTTGATTATTCAATCGATCAACAAAATCACATATATAGCCCAGTTTTCACTGCACCAGTCAAAACCAGTTGCATAGGTGTTGGCGAATGTCTGGAACAGCAAAACAGCCTGAGGTCAGCACATGGTCAGCCCAAGCTTGCTTAAAGAACCTGCGTGCCATGAGCCTGAGTACTGTAAAATATTTAACCTTTCTGGCATTTAGATAACTTCAGAACATATTAAAACAATCACTGATACTTTTTACACAAAGAGAAAAAAATTCCAGTTCAGTACTAGATGTAAACCCCAACGTAACATAGGTAAAACATATTAGGTTACACCAACACATGAGTTACAGACATTGCCTCAGAGGACACTGTCCTCATGGTGCATATTAAAGTCTTGCCCTATCTGGGAGGTGCCCAATGCACGTTAGTGCAAATACAGCTTAGCAGAGGCAGTCCACAATCACAGCATTGCAGCTTTGGGGATGTACTATGAGCATTTTCAGCCCATCGTAAAAGCAAAACACAGCCACCATCACACTGATGGAAGCAGAGACACCAGATACAGCTTGAGTGGCTTCCTCGTAGAAACAGAGGTATTTGCTGGCTTCATTGAAAGAGATTAATTAGTGTGGGTCAGAGTAAAGGCTATATTCCATCCCATTTCAAGGGTTTCACTCTGGGCCTTGAACTGTTTGGGTTTTTTTAAACTAGGCAGCTGTTGCAGCCAGAACTGGGCTTTACATACACAAAGAGTGCTCAAGAAAAGCCCAACATTTGAGGACAACTTGATCAGATGTCATCAGATCTCTGAATTTTATAAATTACACTCCCTTGGCTACAAAAGCTGCTAAATTTCTGTGCTGCAGCCAACAGAAACCACACTCTGGCACTACTTCATGTTCTTTATTCATGGGACAGATACAGCTGGAAATAAATGACTCTATTGTTTTCCACTGGTACAGCCACATCACAGAAGGCCTCAGTGCATCTGTGAGAATGTGGCTCATTAATTAGGAGTCAATACTGACCCAACAGGATTTGCAGGGCTCCAAACACTGCTGGTGGCAAGCTTTTCCACTAACTGTAACTGCAATTGCAAGGAGAACACCCTGCAAAGCAGAAAACTTTGTTCTCCAGCATTTAATACCCCAAATCAATTTTTTCTTTTTCAGTTTCAAGTAGACTAAGCTATTCTCATTATCCAAGTAAAACTTTTCCCTGCTGCAGGAAACATTGAAGTCTCCGACCAAAAGGTGCTTATATCTAACTCAAACAGCAACTGACTATGAAACCCAACATCTGGGACGATTAAAGTTACGCCACTCAAGCTTGCAAGCTTTTTATTTGGTGCTTGTGAAAAAGCACTTTAATGAAGCAATGCATATGTTCTTGAGCAGAAGGAACTGCTTTAGGTCTTCCGGCAATTTTCCGTCAAGAAGCGCATTAAATTCTAGCTAAACTAAACACTATTTCTCCTAAAGACCACATTCGCACTACAGCCAGAGAGTGTTTAGACACAGCCATCACACGGCCATCCTCCCCATATGTCATCCTGCTGTACTGATTAAACAAGGGTGCATGCTGACATGGGCTGTAGAAAGGCATTTCAGTCAGGGATTAAGAAATATACAATATACTCTTGCATAACTCAGAGGAAATTTTTGCCATTTTTGAATATAATCTAACAGTGTACATAGGCTGTAAAGACACGGAAAAAGACATTGCTGGGAAATGTCACTTTTCCAGTGAACACAGCTGTAGGTGCAGGGAGATAGAATACAAATAAGTATCTGCTGTTTCCTTAAAATACTGCATCATTCCATCAGAGCTTTACCCACTTATTTTGCTTTGTCCAGATGTTTGCTCACAGCTGTCAAAGTCTATTTATATGAGTGCAAGCAAGAAGACTGGTTACTAAGGAGTTTGTGTCCTGTGGATGAATCTCCAGGCGTGCACTGAGACACGCACTCACTGGCATTTTAAATTAAAAGAGGAGGGCCACAAGTCCTGCATGGGACTGCTTTCAGCATCTGCCAAAGAGATCCCTCCACTGTGACCTCCTGTCTCTCGGAGAAGCATGACTGCCTCGGCAAAAGCAGTGATTCCTGCCTGCTCTCCCACTTGGATCTCCAGCAGCACAAATCTGTCTTTGGCAGCAAGAGCTCAGAGACAGCTGCAGCCAGGAGAAGAGCAATCACTCCACAGAGGTGCCACTGAACAGGTAACAGGCACTCTGTCACTGCTATCTACTCAGAGCTTGCTTGTGCTAACTTTTGTAGGAAACCAAAAAAAGTGAAGCAAAAGCTCCTCCAAGTGCTTCAACCCCAAGGCAGCAGAGCTCAGCAGTCGCGTCAGGCACAAGCTCTGGTGAAAGCTCTTGTCACACAGGGGCTATTGGGTCACATCCCCCTGCACAGCAAATGCACCTAACCAAGGGCTTGTAGCAGAAACAAGACACCTTTTCATCCAGGCAAAGACTTGTCAGAATTAATATCTTTGAACCCAAATCCCCTCTGTCAAATTTGACTGAAGTTGGCTGGCAAGGTCGAGCATTACTTAGCAAGGCTGGGTGGGAGAAAGGGGACACAGAGACAGGAAAGCACAATTGCATAACCTCTGTTTCCAGAAGAAATCAGTGTGGCAAAAAAAACCCCAAAACCCAAGAAAACCACCAACATAAAAAACCCACCCACAAACCTGAAAAACTAAATCCTGCTCTTCCAGGGTACTGCTACAAGCAGCTCAGGGTCTTTGTGAAGTTAGTTTTATTTCAAAGCATTTTATTCCACTGAGTTCTTTCTTCTTTTTTATCTCAAAATGAGATTAAAATTCACTTTGCACACAGCTAAAAGCCAGAAAAATCACACATTAAATATGATGTCCTAAATAAAACGCCCCTTGACAATGTGAGATTTTGTGTGTATTAATTCAGTGGAGGTATTTCTAGATATTGACTGTTCTTGTCCTCACCTTGGTGCAACTCCAGTAACTATGTACATATCTAATAACACTAAGCAGCAGCTCCCCAGCAGAGTTTAAATGTATTTAGCCAGCAAGTTTTCTGTAAAGGGGAGAACAGAGTCAGATCAGATTGAAACCACAGCATGAGGCCCCATGGGACAGGATCATCGAGACCAAACATTTGCTTTGCTGAAGCTGCAGAAATTCTCAAAAATCAAACAGTTATGCACCAACTATAATTATCTTTACAAGTCAAATTGCTATGTCTCTGACAGCCTTCCCTTAAGTTTCCAACATCTCTAGTTCAAATAAAGCTTTGTTGTCTTCTTTACTATTAACACAAGGTTTTAGAACAGAATAAGGATCTCTGTACTGTCAAACATACCCAAACTATTTGTTATAGATCAAAAGCTGGATCATTAAATGGTATTGCTCCCCATAAATTTTCACTAACCTATGAACAAGTAGTTGGATTAGGGAAACTGGTGAAAGAGCCTCAGTATGGCTCTAACTAGCTACTCTTAGACATTTAAATAACCGTGCAAAGAAATTAGCAATATTGTTAGCAAAGTTAATAACAATGACAAAAATAGTCATGACCAAGCTTGCTTAAACAGAAGGAAAATGATGCTGACCAAAGCCATATCCTTGCCTACAACTTGCAGAAAGGATCATGTTCTTCTGAAAAAATTTCCTTAGCTTTTTCAATATGCACTTTCCAAGAAAATGACAGAATCTTAGTCCACTAAAAGACGCTGACAAATGCATAGGTCTTTAATAATTTAATGCTGTTTCTGTTGCTAGTTCTTTGAAATTGCTGCAAACATGATCAACCTCTTCCTTGGTTGACTGAAATGGGACATTCATTATCCATCTTTAAAACAATACTCAAGTAAAACTTCCATGAAGATTGTGCTTTTAATAAAAAAGTGGTAGATGTGATAAGTGTCTTGAAATTTGGACTACTAACAGAATTCAGATTGGCCAGAACATACAGCATCTGCTTTACCTAAGCAGAAGTCTGCAGGCTGGCAGTAAGTTTCTAAAAACAAATTAGGAGTATCATGGCTTTTGAAGCAGCAATTAATGAGAGAAAATAAGAGCCTGGAAAGACATATTCCATCTCCCCAAAACAGAGAGAAAGCACTCACAGCCAGACTACATCTGACAGGATGAGACACACGACAGAATTTACTACTGGCTTCCCAAACCTGACTTAACTCCACATCTGGGTACAGCCCCCACCATCTTCAGGGCAGTTTGGGACGGAAGAACACTGGAAAGACCTTGATGAGAATTTCTGTGTGCCAGGGGCTTCAGAGAGATGAGGAACCCAGGCTGTGCTGTAGCCAGCCAGAATGTGGTCCCATAGCCCAGGATATCAACTGTTTTAAGTGAAAGCCGTCCACTGCCTCACATGTCTTTCTTACACTTCCTAGAGGCTATGGCCTGCTCCTCTTACACAGGCCTTTCCTAACTTTCTTTGGTTCCAAGTCTCTCCCTGGAAAAGCAGTCTGAAAAAATGCAGTGCTATGTTCCTGCTTTTCACCAAGGTGCTGACCATTGCTGAAATTAATTCATTCCCTTGCTGTCAGTACTCACACTTTTCAAAGCTCCAGAACGCATTACCAGGAATGATGCAAATGCAGCTTACTTCACTCTGAGTCAATCAGATAAACTCACACTCCCATGTAGGCTTTCATAGTGTGATACCATGACTACATTTTCTTGGGGCATTGCAGCCTTTGCCTTTGGAAAACATGCTCTTAAGAGGTATGGGATGTTTTCAACCTCATTTCATAAAAACATTTATGGCTTACTGCTTTTATTTTAACCACATATTTTTCTTCCCTATATCTGGGCAAAAAAAGCAATTATAAAACATAATTTTAAACTAAATAAAATACTGAAAGAAATTCATCCATTGAGTTTCATTGAGCATCATGCTCATTCCATTGAGCATGAATCTGGATGCACTATAAAATATTTAAAGCTATTTAAATATATTTTGATCAGCATGACATAAAATGTATTTTAATGTGTTTGAAGTTCAGATGTATTTGAGTATCATTTGTTCACAATTAAATGTTTAAAAATGGTGACATTTCTGTTCACTGGAAAAACTATTCACTCACTGCCAAAAGAGAGCCAAGCAGCGCTGGAAAGCCAGGTCACAAGCATGACCCAGACCTATACCATGTTGTTCTGCTCTCCCAAATCCTACATGTTCAGTACAGAAAAATCTTCTACTGGATGAAGGAACTCATCACGGCCCACACAGGTACCCTGCCACTGTAACTCATTGAGCAGGGCCTTGCCTTTCTGATACCATATAGCAGCACTTCTTCTGCAAAGGTATCTAAAACCACGTTGCTGATTTTGCTTGTAGAAAAAATGAAATTAAATAATGGGCCTCACATGTCTTTCTTTTTAAAGAACAGACCAAAGAAGTTCAACACCCAGGAAGCTCATGTTGCACGAAATGGGTGCTGTCCCCATATTCTTTAAAACAAATTCCTTGTGAGAAAATGTATGCAAAACTTGAGTAAAATATTATCATATTTTTAATTTAACCTCAGAAGAACAGAATAAAATCAGTCCATGTAACCAAAATCAACTGGAACAGCCAAATTGGCAACTTAAAATTTTATTTAAAAGTTTTGAAGGTATGAATGGCAACAAGTAACTGAAAAACAACACATACACCTACAAAGCTGCACCACCAGCAGGGTACTGACACAGATAAAGCTTTAAATTCCCACTAGATCAAAGTTACTAGCTCACCTTTTATGTGCTCTCAAGAGTCCAAATGGTTTGAAACTTCTGGATGACTGAAATCATAATACCATAGAATATCTTTAGGTTGAAAGGGAACCATAAGCAATTCAGTAATTCAAAACAAGGGTAGCCCCCTTAACAACTCTTTTCCATACTTCTAAAGCAAGTATAAACCACGATGCTCTGCACCCTTTAAACATTTATCCCATATCTACACCTGGCATGACTTGCTCCTCAATCCCACCACCAGTTCCCATTCCTGCTCACCACTGAGCTCTGCCAGCACATAAAGAGCCAGACAGGTCTGTTTGAAGCACAGACAGCTTTCTCATGCGTTCATTTTGGCAGTGTAGCTGAGTGACATCAGTTTCCCATTTCCCTTTAAAGTCTCTCCCTGCTTGTTTTGAACCCTCTTGGTTAGTCACATGGCCATGGGAGAGCTGCCTGAAACTCTCATGGCAGAGGGGACAACACAAGGTGAGGCCAAAGCAATGAGTACAGAGATAGCTAGGACCATTGACATGGCACAGCTACTGGAATAAATGACTCCACAGCAACCCCCTCCCACAACCTGTAGCATTGGAGGGACTGGTTAAACAGACCTTAGAAAACCCTCCAGTCAAGAAAGTGTGAAATATTTATCCCTGAGAAGTTACAACTAATTAAATTTCCATATATGTCATTAGCATTTGCAGCACTCCTAGAAACAGAAGTTTATAGAGACAGTGGACAAGAGGGACTCTACTTTCTAGCCTCAGCAAACCTAAGGGTTAGGTCTGTATTGGGAGCAAGCTCTCAAAATAGTTCTAGCACAACCCCTAGGCTGAAAACACACACTGCAATAGAAAGGCTTTTGTAGTAGTTTGGCTCTTTAGATTTAGCTCAAGATAATAACCTCTTTCATTGTTCCAAAAGTTCCAAAAGTTGTTAATATTTTTATGCCTCCAGGCTAAGCAGTCAGTAACTCAAAAATGGTTTGGACTCCTCAGTTTTAATGAGGCTGTCTCTTGCCCTACTTACCTAGAAGAGCACTAAATCCCTCTCTTGTTTTCCCAGTCATACTTAATGTATCACCTTTTTTTTTTTTTAAAGGTTGAAGGTGTTCCAGGGAGACCTAAGAAAAATGTCTAGGCCTCCTAGAGAGGTGGCGAATGCTTCAGGCCTGTCAGCATTGAAGAGGCATTTGGGCAATGCCTTTTAACAACATGTTCTAACTTGTGGTCACTCGGAGGTGGCCTGAAGTTGTTCTAGATACTTCTTTCTGCTCTAGATGTTTCTTCCAGCTGACCTTCCATTTCATTCATCATTTTACCAGTTAGCAAATTCAATGCGCTGCCAGTTAAAAATGCAGGGAAGTGAGCAACAAAGACTAAACACCTCTCACATCCCAAGTCCTTTTTCTTGTGCTCAAATTCACTCCTGCCCCTTCCTTGCCCCACTCCCCTGAGGTGCAAGACACCAAGCTGGGCTCAGTCACTACCACTAGCTCTATCCTGCTGCTCCATCTTCCACTCTTTTTCCTTGTCCAGAGTGGCATCCCAGCCAAGGGCCACAGCCCTTCAGGGTAAACCTGCTGCCAGGGGGGCTTTAGTTTCTTCAGGAAACATCCATGTACCCCAGTACAGGTCCTGTGGAGAGAAGTGTGGATCCCTACCCAGCCTAGTTCCCTCCAGGGTTGCAGGGAATTCCATGCTCCATTGGAGTCCTGCCCAGGGCAGCAGGGGAATGTCCCCTCTGATGCCTGCAGTACTTTCTCCCCTCCTCCTCTCACCTTGCTGCTCACAGGGCTGCTCCCAGCTCTACTGTACAGCATTTTGTCACTTCTCACCGCGGCCAGTCCTGCAGCTTCACTGCTACCAGGCCCAGACACGCGGGCCGAAGACACTCATTTACCTGCACCATGAGGGACCTCCGCAGCTGCTCGGGAGACACAGGCAATCCTTCTACTTTGGAGCAGTGCAGAGAGAGAAGCAAAAAACATTAGTCTCTGCACACAAGGCCTTCGCCCAGAAGCCATTGAACTGCATCCAGAGCTGGGTGAGGCTCCAACAGTGGGTGAAGATCTGGCAGTAAGGAACAGAGTAACTGCAGGGCCTCTACAGGCCTTTGGGGGTTCACTCCGTGGAACCCTAGAGCACAAACTTTAGGAGGAGCAGTGTGGCAAGAGGATTTCTCCAGCCTTGAAAAAAAGACTGGGGAGTCATTATTGCTCTCTTTAACAACTGCCTGAAAGTAGAGAGGTGGGGGTCACTTTTTCTCAGAAGTAATAAACAGTAGGACAAGAGCCAATTGCCTCATTTGGTGCCACAGGCAGTTTACACTGGCTATTAAGAAAAATTTTCTCCACTGAAAGCACTGTGAAGCACTGGAACAGGCCATGCAGGGAAGCACATGAGCCACCATCCATGAAGTAGATATGACACTCAGGGACATGGGTTAGTGTTGAGTGTTAGGTTAATGGTTGATTACCTTCATGCTTCTATTAAGTGCATCTTGATTATAATTTAAGCCACACAGCTGTCTGCAAATCAGCTCCAAAAAATGCCAGCAGATAACTTCCCTTTCTTTAGTAATTAATTGTTATATATATTGTAAGAATTCTACAACTGTAGTAGAAACATTTTAATTCAAGACACAGGTGAAAATTTCCAACAGTCTCTAAGAAGTGTCAATACATGTTCCTATAAGTGTTCTGTCAGTCTTCATTGTGATTTTAAACAATGAGCTGTCAAAAATTTCTTTCCTGAAAAAAAACCCTGTCATCCTTCCACCCCAATTAACTACCCAGTGGTTATAAAATGTCTTTGAAAACACTTGTGTTACAAGAAGACATGCCAATTGCGAGGAAGTAATTTCACAGGATGTCCCACTGAGGAGCTTAAGCGCAGAATCAGGAAAAAGCATGGAATAAAATTAAATAATTTTTAAATCAAACCCATCAGGTTAGATCATTAACCAAATTTAAATGGGGAAGTGTTAGATTAACACTAGCAGCTACGAGAACATCAAAAGGCTTCACAGAGCTGTACATGCTCATCTTTGCTGTTCCCATCTACTAAAACTATTGTTCTATTCCACTGGTGTATCTCTGTGCCTATATGAAGAACAGTTGCATGATGCTTCCATTATAGACTAATAAAATAGTTTTGTATTTGGGTGCTGCACAGGCACTATGGCATATTCATCATTGAATCATGAAACACACGAAGATATCATGGCATTTTGAAGTCAGATAGCTGTAGCAGTGCTCTTTAATTATTATCATACATTTGCCAGTTCTGATCAGCATTTCCAGTTCCATGAGCTGAAGACAGCAGAGATGCCACTGGCCTCCTTCTGCCTTCCTCCCCTTCCACGCTCAGTGACAGTTCATGACAGTTAAATCCCACAGCTGCCTTGCCCTTGGACTGTATTGCGTTGCTCTTTATTTGCTTCAGTAATCAGTCTACACTTAAACACTCCTTAATCTGAAGTTTCCTTTTAGTCTTCATTTAATTTCCAGCAGCTAAGCTTTTTTCCTTCTAAAATACTTAGAAGACATCTTGCACTCATTACTCAGTTAAAAAAAAACCAAAACAACAAACCCAAATGTTTCCAATTTCTCTTCTTCTCCATCCAATACCATCAGAGGACAGGCTGGGCACTGTGACTGGCACTTTTTTGTATGTCCAGATGCGTTCCCCAAATCCCCACACCACATCTGTTGTGCTGTCCTGTTTCTTAGTTCCTTCTCCTGGCTCATTTCCCCAGTTCATTTCCAACTTAATGCCTCTTGCCCCTGAATCCTTTCTGCTCTTGACACTGCACAGGAATACTTCTCATCACACTTCCAACTATGAAGTTAATTTCATTTTATTTTTCCTTCTTTCTACCTTCTCCACTTCTACCTCTGAAGTTCAAGTTCACTGCAATGTACAACCATGGTATGAATTTCTTCACATCCTCCCAGTTCCCATTCCACATTCCTTGCATCCTAAAGCATTCCACATTTCAAAAAGACACTTCTAAGCTCTCAATGCTATTATTAATCACTGCAGCAGTTACTTACTTTACTACTTCTCTCACTTGCTCCCTCAGCATCTCTAATGACTCCAACTACTCTTTTCTCTGTGGACAAAGCTTGTCAGCTTTCTCCTATTACCCACAGGCAACATCATCTGCAGTCTCCCATTCCTCAATTAAAATAAGAAATTGAATTCTCTTCCTCTCACCCGTCCCCTCGCCCTGTTCCCTCCAGCAAGCTGTCAACACCTCAAACTCTCACACAGCAAAAATAAAAACCGAAGATACCTATCTTCCCTACCGTGCATGTAGGCGCTGCAAAATTACTCCTTACTCTACCTTCAGTCTATATCGAGATCTTTTTCTGCTCTAAGTTAAGCCTTCCCCCTTTCTTTTTCCCAACTAGAAGCCTCCTGCTATCACTGTACTTAATGCAGATGTAAATACTTCTCTTTTCCAGTTAGCTGGAATTCCTGTAAATCTCTGTATTTTCTGGAAGTGATGTTTTTCTTTTATTATATGACATTATTCTGGGGTATGATTTGGTAAGATTAATAACTTCTTTGATGTGCCCGTGCTGTTTGTGCCCTTTTCCCTGTGTCCTAAGCTTCTGTGCCAGTTTCCATCACTCTCAATGTCACACTGACTTCTCCTAAGCCTGTCTTTTCTCTGTGCCACGCAATGAGTCACACTGTCACCCAAAGCCAACTTACTGCTTTAGCAGAAAAACTCGAACTTCCACTTAGAGACCTTCAAAGAATTCACATCTAAAATGCTGTACAGAAAATTAACTCTTTCTAGGCAAATATCACTGAAGTCTCAAGTGATTCTCCCCATTACAAATATCAGTGCGCTGTTCCATACTACAGAGTATCTTACCTGAGCATTTATTATATGGAAAATAACTGGATTTATTAATCTGAGACTGAAAAGATACTCAATAAAAGGACCAGGAAGTACCTTTATGTGACAGGGAAAAAGGAGGTACAATGGTAAGCAACATATGCATCAATTCTGTGATTTGAACACTGAATCCACAATGGATTTAACAATTCAAACATAAAAGCAATGACAGAGTACCTTTATTTTAACATGTGTACTGCACTGCTGCAGTAGATACAACACCAGCAGTCTTCTCCTTGCACAAACTACTATCAGCCAATAACTTCTAGGTTGAAGCAGCATTTAGTGCAAAGAATAATTAAGAAACCTCTAATGTTAACCATGTCTTGGGAACTGTCTGCATATGTAGTGCAGCAATCATAGCCATTTCCCAACTGGCCTTAAACATGGAAAACTGATCAGCTATAGCCATGTGCATTTGAAAATTCTAATGCAGAGACTTGCTTTTCTTTAAAAAAAATCTACACTACAGCAACAAATAAATAAAGACTAACAATGTGTATATATTTGCTCAGAATCAATTCAACAACTTAAAAAAATATAATGTTCAGTGTTTGCTGGATTGTTTTGTACTGCATCTATCACTTCAAAACACTACATTAAAAGAAGTTAAAGAAAAAAAATCTTCCAACTCTCTTCGTACCCTATTAGTTGAAAAGTTTGCAAGCATTGCTGCCTCTCAGCTATTAATATCCAATTCAGAATACCTGGTTATTCTGGGAATCTTTACAGAACAGCAGCCCCCTGTGCAATGATGCTAAAAGGAAGCACAAGCCCTGGTACAATGACCAGATTAAGTTATCACTCCTTGCTAAAAACCAAACCACCCCCACTTGTGACTGATTTCTACATCTGCCAAGCTCACCCAGGAACACAGATGCTCTGAGCTCTGTTCCTGTGTGCTTCATTTCACCTACATGAGTAATCACACTAAGAACCAATGGAAATATTTATGCTTGCAAAGTTACGGATACACATGTTTACATGATATCTGCATTCATCTGCAGCTAGACAAACTGACTGCGGACTGGATCATAAATGAAGAGTCTCTACTAATATCAAAGTATTTTCTGGGATGCCTACAACAGAGCTAGAACACTCAGGGAAATACAAGAAACTTTATTCTACTTAGAGGGGAAACTGTTCTTTGGGAGCATTCAGTGATTCACAAGCTGTAGGCCATGGAAAAACTGCACCCTGTGTATATTAGAGAATTAACTGAGATAATTTAAAATAGCAAGATTGAAAAAGGCTTCTATCGGCTATTCAAACTGGAAACATTTTAACAGTTTTAGACCAATTATAGACAAAGAAAAAGCAAATTTTGGCACATTTTCCAGTATCAGTCTGAAATTCTGCATTGGCTGCTCAGATTCCATGAAGAGTTTATAAATGCGGGATGCAATAAAATTTTTCTTTATGTATGGTTTAAGAACATAAAGGACAGCTTTTGTTTGGTTCGTTTTCACCAACAGTATCTTGGTGGGGCAAATCAATTGTCTCCAATAAAAGTAAGAAAACGTTGACATGGGTGTTGAATGACACATTATTGTTCAGGATTACAGTGTTTAGGGGAATAGTACACATTTTATTCTACCTTGGAAAAGTAAGAAGTGCACATATTGGTCATATCCTTCCTACCTCCTTTCAAGTAGGATTTTTAAACACAAATATTTTAGTTGATGCATAGCAAGCGCTCAGAAAAATATAACTTTTGACAGCATGAGAAACTGCTAAAGAAAAATGAATCTTCTTTCAGAACAGAACTACAATGAACCCCAGCTTCTACTGACTTTTACACGGCAAGTGAATCTAACTGAGCAAGAGCCTCATACAATACAGGCCAACTGTGGCAATACAACCATCACTGACCCTGCTGAAGCACACAGACACACTTGCTTCAAAACATTCAGTACAGGTGCACATAAAGAGATCACATCACACCCACATTTCTTCATCCTCTAAGCCGACCTTTACTGCAAAAATCTAGTGCTTCCTGTAAGGCTGGGGAGAAGATATACCCAAATGAACCTCACTACAATCAATTTCTTGCACTGTGGTAGAATGAAAACCCAGCCTTCATCTTCTTGCATCCCTACAAAGCTACTGTCAAATCTGTATCAGAATCCAAATAATCAGCAGGGCAGCAACTAAAGAATTCCAGGAGGTGAAAACCAAAGGTTCTTCTGCAGCAGAGATTACAGCAATGATGAATGAAACTAGGGCAAATAAAAACTTAAGACTGGCTTTCTTACCTTTGTAACAAAGGACTTGAGGCATTCTCTCAAAAGATTTTTTCTGTTTAGTTATGCCCTTTCCTATATGGAAGCACTGCAGTGTTCATTTATTTAAAAAAACCAAAACCACACAAAAACCCTCTCCCACTTTCAAAAAGCATGATAAATGAAAAACCTGTTGGAAAAACAAAAACTCCATGAACCACCCTTCAGTGATGAAATGCTAAAGATGTCTTTTTTAATCAACCAGTTTGTGAAGATCTACAAAAAAATAAAAAGGATCACATTCTAAAGGTTCAGTGCAGTCAGCAGCTATATAGTTCTGCTGCTTATTCATCTTTAAGCTGACGTTCAAAAATAACAGCCTAGCTTGTCAAAATATACATTTTCCATTTGCTTTTAAATTAAAATAATAATAAAAAAAATTTAAAGAATTCACAATCAATAGCATGACTAAGTTTCAGGATCATCTACAGCATATAATTTAAAGGTTCAAGATGCCAATATGCAGCATGTGGCAGGCCTATATGCTCCATGCAGCATGTACATTTAAGATAATCTCAAATAATCTTGGTGTTCAGATGCCAGTCTGTTTCTTCCAAATCGTGTAGAATACCCATCTGGAGAAAATAAACAGTTAAGGGAAAAAAAGTAACACTTGTACACAGTTAAAATGTAGTTCTTTTTAGTTATATTTAAATTCTGACAACTTCTGGTAGCTCATAAAGGGTAGGCAAAACACTCAAAAGTGAAATCTCCCTGGATTCTCTTCTTGACTCAGCAGTTCAAAGATGCCTACTCCCCAAATCACATACATGTTCCATCAGGCAGTTGTAAAGGCCAAAATAACCAGTTTCTCTGTAAGCTTTAAGGGCAAGTATCTTGGCATCCTTCACATTCTTTTGTCTTGAAAATGCGAGGTCAAATCTGCCTTTCACCAAGAGCTGACAATAATGAGAAGCAGGAGGAGCTGGCTATAGTCAGCCTGGAGTCAGTACAGGGTCAGTGTGGAGGCTGCAGCACTGAACACTACCAGGCTTAGAGACAGAGAAGGGAGGCAAATTAGCACACACAACAGAAGAGAGGCTGTGGAAGTATCATGTGCTTAATGTATAATGAATAAAATGATCGTGGAAAGATGTTTCCTTGTCAAGAGAGACAGCCACAGCAGGCTTCACCCTGCAGAAACACTTCCAGAGAGATCCCACAAAAGCAGCCAACACGAGGCAAATGCAGCTGGCAGAATCACTTTACAGTAGATCAAAATTCCCCCTCTCATGCTAAGGGCTTGAAGTTTAAACTTCTAGACTTCTTATGTAACTTCCTTGACACCCACAAATTGAAAAAATTCTGAGGGATTATTTTTAGGAATGGAATGTTACTGAGAATATGCACACCCTTCTATTTGGAATATTTTTTCCAGTAACACTAACTAGTAATGATTGTTAGGAATCATTCTTCCCCACTCCCCAGCCTTAAAAATCAAGTCTGAACTGTATGTTCAAGAATAGATCCATCAGACAACATTTAAAGATGTGGATCATGCTAATCTATATGAAGTTAGTTCCTTATTTTTGTAAAAGAAAAAATAAAGATACAGTCTTGTTAGAACGCCCAGGCAGCATTACCCTTATCATACAGTTTATCCTACATCACATACACCACTTAAAAACATTAAAAAAAGCCTGTTCATGAAAGGTGCTGATCACTTCACTGGCTGTAAATTTATAGCACTTTTAGAAAACAATTCCTACAACTATCCTCAAAACAAAACTGCAGTAGTTCATTTACTATGAAAAAAACATTAAGTTTTAAATCAGAACTGCCTTTCTGCTTGAGTTCATTACCTCCAATTAATCTATGCTTGCTTCACTTATTAATACACACTCTCCAGTCTTCTTCAGTCTTTAAGGATACAATTCCATGTAGGAGGGAACACACACAGTTTCTTTTGAAAACTCCACAGGACAATAAAGCCTGCTAAGCTGCTCTTCATACAGAGTCAAGGCATCAGTCAGATTGATACAGTTTCCCTGAAGAAAAAAAGAAAGTCCCAGTCACAATCAAGCAAATAAGCAAAATTTCAGATTAATATATACATTTTGACATTACTGCAAGGCTCCCACATATTTCAGAACCAGATACATGCTGATCTTAGTATTTAATATTTACAAGGCAAACACTGAACAGCTTGTCTTCATTCTGCCTACAGCACACAGCAATTTGTATCCTTTCAAGAAAGGGTAAGTATAGGGGGATTATTTATATGCTCATTAGCAGAAGCAACCATTATATGAGGGCTTCCAGTTAAAACAGACCACCATGTGTTGTTTACCTATAAAATCTACTGCATAACCATTTTCTTTATGATTGCTTAAATGTATTAGTAAACAGTATTACAACATCCAGATTTTTCTCAGTTATTTAACATCGCCTAGATCTTACAGTGTTTAAATGCACTATTAAAAAACTATAGCCTATTAATTTTAAACTGATTCCTCCACAAAGCAATATGACAAAATACATCAGATTATACAGAAGTTCTCTGGCTGCAGGCTACATTGCCTTGAGTTTCCACATGTTATGCTTCTGAAAAGGAAGAGATTACTTCTTTTGTCTTAAGGTGAAACAACAGCCATTCTCAGAATATAAACACATCAAGGATTACAAAGAGTGAGGAATGAAAAAAAAATACACAAGAAAACAAACACCCCACCCCCCCAAAAAACCCGCAAGCCCAAAAACCCCCCCAAAAAAACAAACACCCACCCCTCCCCCCCAAAAAATGAAAACAAAAAATCCCACCCAACTCTCCCCCAAGCAATTCCTATTTGCAAGCACTACCTTGTTACAAGATAAGTATTAAGAAGAAGCAGAAGTTACTGCAAGGTATACCTGGGATACCCATATGGAGAAAGCTCTAATTAGAAGTCTGAATTCTCCATATCCATAACACATTTGATGATTTAGTGGTTGCAGTGAGCCCACCAGAACACCAGACTGAACAAACACCAACTTCCCAAAGCAATAAAAGTCAGTCATGTAAGATCAATAATAAAAAAAAACTTTGCCAAGTTTCCTGACTACGTAACTGAGTAGACTAGCAAACACTTCACAACCTTAAATTCAACAGTTTTAGGAAGAGTGTGGCAATTACAAGTTTTTTGGACACTAATTTGAAATTAAGTGAAGTTGAATACAGTCACCAGTGTGTGGTCTACAAATCACTCAGGTTGGTTTTTTCCAGGCATAAGGCACCAAATGAAGACTCACCACAAAGAAGTATACTGTTGCTGTGGCACAGCACAGAGATAACAACTCTGTGATTGTGGTCAAGGTGGAGATATTGTTAAACGCCCTTGGCACACTGACAGCCAAATGAATTCATTTGTGATCTACTTCCACCACTTTCCTGAGGAATCTTCAGCTCAACTGACAGGCCCCAAACATGACAAACCAACCATGCTGTAACACTACACATCAACAGCAAGTTATATGATGGCTATGAATCTCTCCTGCCCACACAGTATGTGCTGGTCTGGCCATAAGTAGGGCAGGAGGAGATCTTCAGGAGATGCATGTCCCCATCTTCCCCTAAAGGTCAGGTTTACTAGCATGTAGTATAAATGCCTTTTACAGTGATCTAGCACAAAGCCTGCTTTCCTCTTCTGATTTCTGATCAGTAGATATGGAAGCATTAACTAGCATTTTCCAGAATTAATCTCAATATAAAAATCCTCAGCTTTCCCACACATTTTACCACTCATAGTGGAGGAAGGTTTGCCACAGTAGATAAAAAGGAGAACAAGAAGGAAACTTTTATATTACTGAATACACAGTTCCTAATGATCCAGCACAAGAACCACAGCCCCACAAAATGATGGCAAGAAATGCAAGGCATGGAAGTTGTGTTAGAAAGAAAAGGAGTCTAAAGCAACAGCCTCCATCTATGGAATGACATGATCTCCCTGCTGCTCTGAATGACTTTGGGAAGAGTTTGTGTGTACACACAAGCACACAATTTTGGGGTTTTTTTAACTGATTATTGAATGCAGTATCTTACTTGTTCCTGCCATTCAAAAACACGTCACCTGCACCTGACTGAAAGAACACAGATGGCTTAATTAGAAAAAGCTGTATCTAATGAAAAAAATTAGCTCCCTTACAGTCACATCTTATTCAATATTTTAGGACCTATAGCTTGAAATGAGGACCCCAGGAACCAAGGACTTACTCAATGCTTCCTAAGTGTCTGATTGCCTCTGCTTCACATATTGTGTTGCTCTGCTAAGACACTGCAAAGCTTTTAAATCCAGGAGCAGTCTTTCATAAAGACTTGTTTTACTGTGCAACTTATTTTTTGTGCTCACAGATTTTTTTAAATGGCCTTAAAATTATTACATGCACACAGATGCAATTGAAAGTTAATTTTCACAAAGCGAGGAACTAAGATGAGTTTGAACAAGTACTATCTGTGCTCTTTAAAACATACAACAGGCAGAGGCCAAAACAAGCAGAGATCACATTTGAAATCAGTATTTCTGAACAGCTCCATTTACATTGCTTTTTCCATGTAACAACATCAGGTGGTAACTATAACCAAAGTGCAAAATGTACATTCTGACTTTGTGATTTATACTATTTTTCCTACTTTTTATTGGCAGGATTTTTTCACAGTGTATTTAAAACATTTCTATTTCCAGAGGAAGTAAAAAGAGAATTCATTCCACTCATCTTCCTCTGAATTTTTTTGCTCAATTTTTTTTTGGACTGTGCTCAAGTTTTCACAAGTAGAAAAGAAAATCTCAACTTAAAAGAGAAAATCTTAACACAACATCTTGACAATGGTCTCAGGCACATGATGTGATTCTTGGGGTTGTCCTGTACAGGGCCAGGAGCTGGACTTTGATGATTGCTGTGAGCCCCTTCCACACCAGGAAATCCTATGACTCCACTCTATTCTATCACTCTCACCTTTTAAAAATCGTATTTGGGAAAGCATTTCTTCTAAACAACATGCATAAAACATGTTTGATTATAATTGTGATCATATTGCTCAAACAAACCAGTACTTGTTTATTTGGTAAAGGAAGGTGACATACTGTATATAGAATTTTTCATATTTGGGTATCAGAAAACAAATGAGACTCATAAAAAGGTAGAAGACTAACACTAAGTGAGCTCAATGAACAGACTGCTGCAGTACTTATTTAGTAACCTGTTATTATCCAGGAGATTGTGGTGGTTTTTTTTGGTTCAGCTGCCCTTTACCAAACATATCATTTTGTTTCAACATCAGACTGAATGCAAAAGAAAACTAAAAAACAACCTGTGTGTGTAATTTGAGTCATAAATAGGAACACTGCTAGGTAATTTCCAGAGCACACCACTATTATGTAGGAAGTTGAATAGGATACAGAATGATAGAAGAGTATCCAGTTTCCCAGACTGTTGTTTCAGTACTTCATCATTTCCCCCTTCTCTAGCAAGAGACAAATCACTGCAGACATCATGGAAAATAAATTACAGGAACAATGATCAGGCCAAGAAACAATTTTTACTTTTCAAACCCACATCTCCCTAATCTCCAAATCAAGATCTTGCCTAAAGGTTCAGACAACTCACCTGACTCTTGTATCAACCTTTTTCTTCTGGAGAAGTACTACAGGATTTTATAGATCTGCATAGTCATTATTTGTAACTATCTGGCTTTACTCAATACAAAGTTAAGCACTCCAAAAATCAAATCTACAAAACTTCAGGCTTATTTCAATAAACCTATTGAAAAATCACTATTATTAACACCTTTCCTTAAAACATGACCTGTTTTGTTAACCAAGACTACAGTGTTAGTAACACTGTCACACTTAGATGTTTCAGTATCACTAAAATGCCACAAGGAACCAAAACCAGAATGCAATGCAGAGATCTGTCCAATAACCTGTGCTCCCTTTAATTTCTGCTGCCTAATGAAGAGTTGTATGGCAGAGCAATGCATTGTTTGTTCTGAACAGACACCATATAACTCAAACAATAGCTAACACTGAATGCTGTTAATAAGGTTTAAAGCAGATGACTCACCAATTACATGTTTTCAAAAACCAAAATCACTTTCTTTTTTCTCCCACAGGGCTCAGCCAAATTTTCAGCATACACAGAAACCCCTACCAGACTCTTCTGCCCAGCCCCCCTCACTTAATCTCTGTTTCACATCAAGCAATTTGACAGGCAGGAACTAGGAGAGTGATGCAAGTTTTTTTTATCCCTTAAGATGCATCTTTCAAACACAAAAGTACTTGAGGTAGTTTTAACTTTGAGATTAACAAATCTTTAAGACCTTGCTTAAGATAGATGACTCCTGAACTGTTTCACAGACTCTGCATCCTGAGTCTGCTCCGTGCTTGCACTCACTTCAACAGCTCATAGTCTCCCAACATCCATTTCTCAGGGCTCCCACAAAGCATAAACTCTGTAGTTCCATGGGCTTAGTTTTAGGTTTCTAGAGGACAACGCACAACAAATTTAAATAACAGGTACAGTTCTGGACAGACACAAAACATTCCTTAAAATAAGTAGCAAAAATAAAATGGTTTAACGCTTTAAGATGGGTTAACTCTGCCCATCTGTAAAGTGGATGTGTCCATCAACTGGTTACAGGCTGAACTTAGGCCACTATGCTTCCTCCAACCCTCAAAAAGTAAACTAGTGAGTTGAAAGCAGGTGAAAGGATCCCTTTTCCATACTTACCCATTTCTTACATGTCTTGATTTCTCATGCCTTACATGTCTTATAGTCACTGGATACCTTTGTCTGTGACTATTCCAGAGAAGTTTGATTTTTATTTTTAGCAGGGGTTTCTATTTTTATTCTATGATGGGCCAGAATTGGACATGGCCAAGGTTGGGTTTTACCCTTCCTCACTTCAGAGTGACTAATAAGCAGTGAGACAGTATGACACACGTAGCAACAAAGCTAGGCTTAGATTCTGGGGGACAGGGAGAGCTGTTAAGGAAATAATGGAGGCAAGCCTGACTCTAAGTACCTCCACTGGCTGAACTCTCAGTAACAAAAATGAAAACGTCTGTTCCTTAAAGTCTCTCAAACTACCAAAAAATCACAGAAGCTCACATTGGGACAATACAGCCATTCTTCCAGCCTCCTTTCATGGTTCAGTCATGGAGAATCTTGCTCCCTTCATTGGAAGTGCTAATTAGAAAGCCCACACAGCAGCCAAAAAAAGGAGTCTAACTATGGAGCAACATGATGATTGTCTGGACATTTAGAGGGATGCATAAGAGACTGGCCAGGAAGAGACAGCTTAGTGAAGGGCCACATGTTCGTGTGGGAGACACATGATCCCTTACACCAGGGTCAGTGCTGTTTACTGGAACCTGTGAGTGGTCTGAGTTTCTATCCTGCCTGGGCTGAGTGACCCCAACCAGGAAGTCACAGATTCCTGTTCAGAGGTATTTTTAAAGGTTCTACTACATAAACAGACTGAAAATGATAGCCTTCGCAACCTCAAAAATTAGATCAACAGAACAAAAACTTAGCACAGAAAAAGGCATTTTCTTAGCTACACATAATCCACTGTCACTCAGAGACAACCTTACAGCCAGCCTCAGCATCTGATAGAGCATGGTTTCACAGCTCTAGGGACAATCCTCACACACTACTTTGAAGGCACAAGAGAGGGATGGTTCAGAAAAACATAAGCCACATATGCTGATATCTAGAAGTACATGTACTCACTTGAAAGATATCACTTGGGCCATCTAAAAATCACACTTTTAGGAAGTCCAGTACTGTAAAAATAATTAACATGTTCAGAAACAAGTTGTTGGGAAGGTATTCAGAGATGAAAGTGGACCTCAGGATACACCAAGGTCTTACATCCTCATCAACTCCCATTTCTCTCCACTGTGATGGCTGGGAGCCTGTACCTCTGTCTCTCCTTGGAAAACATAACACCTAGCACCTCACACAGACATGGGTTCATATCCTATTATTAAACACTTCAAAGCACCAGCTTCAGAAGAACAGAAATAAGAGCATGCTATATGACCATTGAACCTCAGAGTGGTGGGATACTTACTGTTATGTTTAACAGTAAGTTTTCATAAACAATCTTCAAGTCTTAAACCTAAAGACAGGTTTGCAAGTTCTGCGGGCTAAGGGCCCTCCTAAAGCTCATGTCTCTCTGCAGATCCTGTGTAGGCTGCAACACTCTTTATGGATGATGCAGCCAGAAAACCAAGGGTGCATAAAGCATGGTTGCTACTCATACAAGTTTTTGTTCTAAGCTGTGATTACTATTTGCACAAAGAAAGTAGAGAGGCATTTTTCCCCAAACATACTCAGACACAAACACTGTCCTTTTATATTCTTCCAGAGCTGAAAAAAAATGAAGTTCCCTCCTGCATCTTAAAATTGGCCACATAAGTTCTTATATCCCCTAGGAATACAAATAAATAGTCTGAAAAACCTTCCACAGCCAGAATCGCTATAAATGTTAATAAACTGCCAGGCAATAGTAGTTACCTGCCTCCACCTAGTGGTGACAGGACATTCTGCAGCAGCATTTGGAGACCACTTTGAGAATCACCAAGGAAGGAATCCCGAGGGAACCACCAGGTGTGTTAAGAGCAGCATGCCAGAAATAATTCTTTTTATAGTCTCAGATAAATTATATCCATCTGGAGTTAAACAGCACTAGACCCTGTGACAGTTCACATGCAGATTAGAACGTTTTACAAAACTTGTGCAGAGCTCAATGAAGAGGTGAAGAGCATTTCCCTTTATTTTCCCCAGCAGGGGCATTCAGACAGACAGCAGCACAGTATGGGAAAGGATGGCAATTCTGTGAACACAATTCCACTTCTGGGTAAAGCATTTCTTTGGCATTGAAACAAATGACATCCTAACTAGAAGCACATGATTCTGTTCAGGGTGCAAGGGGACAGACTACAAAGGACAGAAATTTTCAGTCTTACTACAACATAATGCCAAGGCAGATGAGGCAACTAATTGCTGGCTAGTAGTCACCAGGACAACAACCCTTTTGCTGCATTTTTCCTATGAGATATTTCCTCATCATAGCAAAGATCAGGCTCTAACAAGTAAGTAGACATTCCCTCAGTCACTTTTCTTGATGATATTTAATATTGTTTAAGAGAACCAAATTGCAAAGAAGTGGCTGTGGGGCACACAGAGTCCTGCATTTTAAAAACACAACTGCCTTAAAATGTACACGATTTCTTCAGCAAGACCTGCTATGTAACATAAGCAGAAGTAGATAGTTGGACCAAAAGTAACTTAAACTCCTCATGTTAATACACAGAGCTAAAACCACTGGCATTTAACAGCAAGCACAACAGAACATTCAAAATCTTTTATGAGTTCCCAATGCGTGACTAAGCTGCCGAAGTTGGAGTGGTCATGTTTGAACTTCTGTCTACAGTCTAACCAATCCTCCAAGTAGCCAGCTTCAGTTAGTTTAATTGAATTTAGGTAATTTAAACAAAGTTATAGACAGGTAATCTTATTTAAAGCATCCCAGCAGTCTGTTGGACCAGACTGTTGAGTTGTCTGAGGGTGTGGTGGGCTGACCCTGGCTGAATGCCAGGTGCCCACAAAAAACACAGTCACTCCCCTGCTCAGCTGGACAGAGGAGAGAAAATACTGCAAAAGGCTCATGGGCTGAGGAAAGGATGGGGAGAGAACACTCACCAGTTACCCTCACAGGCAAGCAGATCTGACTTGGGCAATGAACACCATTTCCTCATCAAATCAGCATGGGACAATAAGAAATAAACCCCAATTTTAACAACACCTCCCCTACCCCTCTTTTCTCCCCATGGTGAACTTTACTCACAAATTCTCTACCTCCTCCCCACTGCACTTATGGGAGATGGGGAATGGGAATTGTGGTCAGTTCATCCCATGTTATTTCTGCTGCTCCTTCCTCCTCACACACTGCTCTGCTCCAATGTGGAGACAGTCCTCCAATGAACTTCTCCAGCATGAGTCCTTCCATGGGCTGCAGTTTTTCATTAACTGCTCCAGCATGGGTCCCCTGCAGGGTCACAAATTCTGCCAGGAAGCCTGCTCTAGAGTAGGCTTCCCATAGCACCACAGTCTCTTTCAGGCACCCACATGCTCCCCCAGGGGGTTCTCCAGGGGCTGCAGGAGGATCTCAGCTCCCCTGTAGAGCCTCATGGGCTGCAGGAGCACAGCCTGCTACACCATGGGCTTCATGGGAATCTCTGCACTGGTACCTGGAATATCTCCTGCCCCCCCTTCAGTGACCTTGGAGTCTGCAGAGCTGTTTCTCCCACATATTCTCACTTCTCTCTCTGGCTGCAACGGCCCTTCAAAGATCTTATCCCAGAGGCACTACCACAGTCACTGATGGGCTCCGCCTTGTCCAGGAGCAGGTCCATCCTGGAGCCAGCTGGCATTGGCTCTGTTGGACACGGGGAGCCCTTCCCACACCCCCCTCCCCACCACCAAAACCTGGCCACATAAACACAATAGAGAGAGTTATTTCATTTTCACAGAGGACTACTTTGTTTCTTCAGGCCCAACTAGGAAGTATCTACAAGGACCATCAAATGGGCTGATCAACAGATGTATCAGAAGCTCTGACAGCTGTCTGCCCCAGAATTAACTGTCCTTTTTTCAACATCTTCAGGAAGACTAAATTGCAAGAGAACATTGCTTCTGTACTCTCAAGTCCTTGCACTGGCTACCCATTAGCCCTAAGTCCAATTTTAAGCCACGTCAATGTAAATATTGTTTCCTTCCCATCCTGCCACGTAGCACCTTGGTGCTTTGGGACCACAAAATATAACACTGCAGTTCCACAACTGTTAAAACCCACCAGGGCTGGTTCAGGATTGCTGTCCTTTTTGTCTGTGCAAGCATATGCTGGAGAGCTGATTTATCTCCTTCCATGAGGACCAAACAAGCAGCAGGGGCTGCACCAGTCTCCACCTCAGCTGCTTCCAGGTGACACAGAACAACCCCCCTGCCCTCTGCCTGCAGCACAGCCACCACTTCAACTTTCAGCACAAGCTTCTTCTCAAGAGTCTTTCTGCAAAGTCCAACAAAACCTGTCCCCAGACATACCTTCACTCCAGTAAGGAGAGCTAGTATCACTGTGTATGCTACAAGTACGGCAACTGCAACACAACCATTTGCTGTTTCCAAAATCCATGTATCTTTGTGAAGTACATCTGTTCTGCTTTTCCAAGAATTGTTTAGCTGCAATATTCTGCAGTATGCCTTGCTGAGTCTTCAAATTATGTTTTTGAACTCCAGACAAAAGCACTACATGTTCAGTTGCCATAATGAAAGAAGACAAGTCAGTTAGCAAATCCTAACATTCATGCAAAATGCCTGATAAGTCATTAAAGGGAAACAACCAGCCTGAAGTAGATTTCTAGTTAGTTTTGTCCTTTTTTAACTGAAAATATGCAAATTGCAGTAGATATAACACCGTAATTTATTACATCCAAGTATCATACCTGTGTGAAGTATTTTCCATCTTGCTTCAGGACTTTCATTGAGAGGTCAAGAATCAACCGTAGAAATTCCCATGTGGAATCTGCATATGGGGAATGATTGAAAAACAGAACAGAACGTTATTGGCTTGTTTACTTATTACATATTCAAGACTTGAAAAGTTAAAAAAAAAAACAAGTGCAAACCATACACAATGGCAATGATGGCAGGAGTATTGTTTTTCCTCACAGGAATTTTCCTGAAGTTTCCAATAAGTTATGCAGTGAAGAAAATTTACTGGAGTATGAACTCCAAATACTTCTCAAGAACTACATGAGTTTACATTATTCTGGAATATGAGATTTAAAAGAGTGCTAGGCACTTGCTAGTCTTCTCTAATATTCAAAAAAAACTTTAAAAAACACATTTTTCCTCTCAGATTTGCTTTTTAAATGGAAAAAACGAAAGCACTGTGCTGCAGACTATTATGCAGCAGGAGAGAAATGTTGAAAATTCTCAGAAGTTTAAGTAAATAAATTAGAAGATTTACCTTCTTCTGGAGATGTGGAGATTGGAACAGCTGTCAGATCATTAATTACATAATCAAACATTCTTCCTTCTTTGGCATACCTCTTCAGTACAGGAATACAGTCTTCAATTAGAACCTAGAAGAATAAAATATTGTTGATAGTCCTAAAAATACCATAAAATTGACCAGGTAAAAGGAACAAATGTGGATTCACAGAAACTGAGACAGAAAAAATACAGAATTAAATACATGTTTAATTTTATGCTCCGCTTTCAACTTCTTACATCATATAGAAAGAAGGAACTTTGTAGGAATTATAACAATGAAAACACAGGCATTCCAGGACTAAAGTTCCTAGATCTGACCACTGTTCTTCCTACCAAATGCTGACAACAGTTAGCAGTTCCAGCATGAGTTAAATTAAGTATTTGTATGAGGGGCCACAGATTTCCAGAGTAGCATGTGACTTCTCTGTTAATTTTGTGTGTTTTTATTAGCTCACTCCTGTAAGTTAATATCTGACAATATCTAAGGGACAGTAATGAAAACAGAAACAAGTCAAATTACACCTGGGCTCATTTCTAAGTGCTGTCAAATGCAGCACAAAGACCTCAGCTGTAGGGATGCATGACATTTGTTGTGAGTTTTTATTTTTAATATAATAGTAGTGCAATACTAAGGGATTTTGCCTACACGTTAAAAATAATTGTTAAATGCATATTACAAATTCAGGTATTTTCAACAACATAGAACAACTAAGAAATACACATTTCTTCTATTTTTTTTACAGTATAAGGAATGTTAAATACTACATTCTTACTCCTATATCCATTTCTAAGTTATAGCAAACATTCTCCTATTTCACATTCCTTAAAAGCTACATATGCAATTAATTTTAGAAGTCTGAAGACAGAGTTAAAATACTTCCAACACGAACTCCAGTTATTAAAATATGCAAGTGTCACACAAAAGGACAAAAAGCTTCCCAAACTTGAGTCAGAAGACCTGTCTCCAAAACTTTGCCATAGCAGTCTTCCAGGCTAGGTCTAGATGTATTTGAAATACAACTTGTAATGAAAGAAAAACAGAAAATTACCTGGTAGCACTCTCCTTTCAGATTGTCTAAGACATCTCCGCACGTTTTACGCATGTGTTTTTTACACCCGTCAATCACCATTTGGTCAATGTTTGAAGCTTGTCAAGGCATAATACATTCCAGAAATAATACAGGTAAGAGATTCTACTTCTTCAGAAACAAGTTCTCAAAGAGGCATTCACAAAAAAAAAATTAGATGGGTCTATTGGTATATATACTGCAACAGCCAACCTTTTGTACTGGCCTCCAGACTCAATTAGATGATTATAAAGGCCTGATTTTTGGTTTTAACCAGTATTTTTGATACTTTAGGTTATCATTATGGTGAAAGCCTGAAATGTGAACTGTAAGACTATTGAAAACTCTATAAAGTTAAACTAGGGTAAGATTTTAACCTTCATTTTTAAAACAATTATTTTTAGTCTCAGCAAAGGGATCCCCAAACCTAGGATGATCAGTATTTCATATGGCTGACACTAGTTTGTGTTACAAATTATACAGACTACAGAATGTTGAAAGCTTGATTCGTGTTGGTATTTTTAAAACACAGTTGGCCAATTTATCAATACAGTTCATCAAGTCCTAACATTCCTATTGATTAAGTTTTTTTGCTCCTAGGCATTATTTTTTATAGCTTTTTTAGGAAAATAGACAAACTCCTGAAAGCAGAAGTAAGCCCAAAGCACAAATTTGACAGACCTGTCTTCTGTTAGTAGAGAAAGCATCAGTCTGATGACAGAGGCATTCCTTCCCAGCCTTATGTAAACTGTTACTCAGTTATGGTATGGATTGGGAACCTGAAAGCAGGTGTTGCATAGTGATGCCTAAGTATGTAGTCACTGGGTCTCTAAGCTGACAAAAAGATTTCATTTTAGACCCTATCTCCTCATGCAAATCAGAACCTGACAGGTAACTGTGCTCAGTGCTAAGGTATCAGCAGAAAGCTCAGGCTGATATGAATGATGGGCCATTTGTCAAAGGATATCTCTACCATAGTAACCATCTTTGGCTTCAGTTTGACTATCTCATATAGTATACCTCCATCACCACCTCCTAGGATTAGCACTTCTTTCCCAGTGTAATCTTCCTTTCCACTGCCCATTATGGCTTGAGTATATGCCAGGTCACTTTCTGCCAGATCTGAATGGAAGGAAGACAGAATTGGACAGAAATGTTAAATCTTCAGTAGTTCTCATTAACTGGTATTAATTCAGAGGTGATGCAATACAGACCAAAGCAACATCTACAGAAAAAACTTGGCTCTCAGAGACAGTCCAAGTAATGAGATACTTCTCAGAATCCCACACAGGATTTCTCCAGTTCTTCACATGAACCCAACAATGCCCACCTCAGCCTTGGGAAGTACTGTGTACCAAGATAAAAAGTAGCAGAGCAAAACCATCAGTCTTTGTAACTTGATGCTTACACTTGATACTTCAGTGGGTTTTTTATCTCAGAAAATTTTATCTGAAAATTTTTGAAAATCCATTGTGGAGCCCAGCTAAAAAGAGCAACCTAGATGCACACCAGGGGATCCCTGCACAGAAACAAACATGAGGTTTTGGTGAATACCTTTAACACCGAGGTGCTGAAGGGCCCTGCAGCTTGCCTGCTGTCAGCATTAGCTCCAAAGCAGGCAGTCCCAAACTGCAACACCAGATCTGCACTACAAGGGCCAAGCTTTGTGCAGCAGCACATCATGGCATACCCTGTCCTTCTGCCTGGCAATCACCACCTCACTTATCAGTACACAATAACAAAATGAGACAAAGCATTATTTCAAAATCCCATGGAAGTGAAGTAAGTAATGACATACTTCCTTTTCTACAAGGCACATTGTCATAATGTTCAAGCAAAATCTCATCTCCATATTAAACTCTGATGAAAATTTCTGGCTACAAGTATTGAATACCCACTTTGATGATTTCTAATACAATTCTACCTGGATTAGAAAATACCTTGCTAATGAATTCAAGAACAGTGCTTTTCAGCTGCCATCTGCACAGAAGCCCACTTGACAGTTCCAGAAAGGTAACTGAATTGTTAGAGGTATTTCCAATGATTTCAAAAAGCTGTATTTCAATTTCTTAATTACTCTGCCATTAGAATGAACATAGGTATTCTATCCCTGGGCAGCAACAGCCTTCATTTACCAGAGTCAGTCCTTTTCAACATAAGAACTAAGATTTTACAAAGCATAGTCTTTTTATTACCTATATTTTCCAGCAAACAGCAATCCCCAGCTTTAAAGAACAGTAGCCCATCTTCTTCTAAGTTCATTGTCAAAAATACAAAGGTCAGCAGACACAAGTACCCCATATAAAAGCCCTCATATAAAGGCTGGGTCACTATTTTGATTTAAGTAACTTAAGAGTTCAAGTTCTATTATTTTGAAGAAGAGTCAAAAGATGTTCACCAATAAGGCAGCTAAATGGTTTGAGATACAGCTGTCCTATACCTCATCAAGCAGGAAATTCCCTTAAGAGAATCAAGGGAACAGCAGGATTATACACATACACACACCAGGTCTCACTTCTTATTTCTTCAGAAGTCCATTGTGTGTTTTGAAGACTGACAAAGTAGCTTGTTTTACTGTCAAAGAGAAGCTCGCAGAAGATTGGACTGGCAACAAACAGAGAAAAGCTCTTATAAAAGAATGGAGGAAAGCAAGCTTTGCTATAGAACACCATCTTATATTCTCCCAGGCCACCTCCTGCAGCAAAGACACTAACTCTGGAAATTATTTTTTTTTTACTCTAGATTTTACACTGGTCAGCCTGATTACCATCCTTAATATACAGGAACAGATATAGGAGTACATGCACAAGCAGTTTCCAGCATCTGAACCATGACCCTTAGACATCCATTAAAACTGCCATAGCAGGATAGAAAACAACACTTCTGACATTTTCAACCCAGAGATCCTTAAATGAGCTGATACTTACTAACATCCCCACTGAGAATAAGAATATTCCCAAATTGTTTTGAATGCAGAATTTTAATATTCTGAAAAGGTGAATCTTCATCATAAACAACTTTATCTATGTCATACTCCACCAGGCGCCCATCAGCTGTGGGCCAGTATCTATCAATGACACCTCCTCTCAAAATGGCTGGCAACCTAGAAAAAATAATATGAGAGAAGATTACAAAAACTTGGAATGTTTATTTTTTAAAATATCCACTTTAAACATACTATGAATTCACCATAATAATATTTACAAGAGGAATCTAAGAAAACTTGCCACATTTAACACTTAACAGATAAGAAATCTACCAATTATATGTTAAATATACATGACTTGCTAAGGGACAGAATATACACAGCTCTTCTTTATGTACAACTTCTACAATGTACGTGTGAATTTCTCCCTATTCTAAGAGACAGAATTTACATAATATATGAGTCTCTGTAGAAGAATCATGACCAGAAAGTGATACAATACAAAAACAGAATGCAGGCAAAAAACCATGACAAAACCTCTTCCACCTTCAGTTCAGTTAAGAATACCATTTCTCTGAGGTTATGTGGATCTCACTCTGAAGCTATACTAGACACATCTTAATACATACAGAAACAATAAAAGAACTATTACAGTACTTCAGACTGAGATGGGTCAGCCTGCAGTACATAAACACAATCCTTGATATCAGTCAATAGCCTGAATTACTTTTTAAAAGTGGTCCAAGCATCTGCTAAGATTGTTTTGGGTTTGTTGTTTGTGGAGTTTAGGCTTTTTTTTTTTAAATTCCATAAAGATGCATCTTGGTTCAAACCAGTATTTCACCTGTAAAGAAACTATCTCTGAAATGACAGCAAACAATCAAAGGGATTGCATTTAGGCAAAATGTGTAGGTACAGAGAATTTTTTCCCAGAAGGCTGTAGCAGACCAGACACAGACAAGCTTTTTTCAAACTCCGCGGTGATTCCCAATCAACATTCCAGAAACACTTCCTACCCTCAGCAAGCCACCAGATGGCAGCCCACGGTGGGAGCAAGAACAGCCTTACCTTAAAACAAGCGAAAAAAGACACTGAGGAGCAAGTGACAAGATCCATGCCAGATGCACTGTTCTAGGAGGCTCGTCTTTCTATATTAAGGTGACCAAAATATCTAGACTACTCCACACAGATATTGACCTGACCTGTTTTTAAGAAATTCCTATCACAGGGATTCCACAAACTCCCTCTATCATTTCAGCATCAAAACAGCCTCAGAAGGCTTCTGCTCCATAAGCAGAGATGCAAGACCATCTATGTTCATACACTGTGCACCTTTCATGAGGCTTCATCAAGTTGAAGTAGTAAGATTAACTACTCTGTTTTACATACAACTGTAAAACAAAAATAACATGCAATTATAATACCACTTTTCAAATTACTACCATTTTACTTGTGGTCTCTCGTAACCTCCAGATCTACTTTCTGCCATAGTACTGCATAACTGCTTTCCTATTTTGTAGTTTGCTCCTTGGCTTTACTGAGCCTTGCTGATTTCACACTTGCTTTTTACTTTTCTTGACCCATTTTCACTTTTATGTTCCTTCAAGTACCTACTGCACTTTCTACCATGAGCATGCCTACAGTTAGTGCTCCCTGGCTTCAAGGTATCAGTCGCTGCCAGACAGCCACCACAAAGACAACAACATGCCACACTCATTATGAAAGTTATTTCAGCACCAGGCCACAAGTTGCAATTTGAGTCCCTAAAATTTAACACATAGCCTTGAATTTAAATAGCCCAAACTGACAAAGGGCTTGCAAAGTCTCCACCTTCAACTTTAATTATAAAAATTTGCTATAAAACATATCTACCTTCTTGGCAGGTTCCTAAACCACACATGCCCACAGTGAGCACCATGAGGCACAGCAGAGGCAGAGACGTGAGAAAAAGCTGCAGAAAACCTTGTGAGGGCAAAGTCTCCTCAATGGGCTTGAGCTCCATTTTAGCTCTAACCCTCAACCCCTGGTCCCTGTGCCAGAGCTTTATTGCAGCTCGATCCCCACCTGCCCAAGTCTTTTGCCAATCCTTGCCACTCAGCTCATGTTCAGATCTGCCTTAATACTACAGCCCAGCTGGGCAGTCACAGGGCTGGGTCTGATCCTGGTTACCATCATCAGCTCACCTTCTCCATGAGCTGTGGGATGTGGCCCACAGGGTACAGTTTATGCCCTGGCCTATTCCTCTGCCACCCCTGGCTGCCCAGCCCTTTCAGAACAGTCTGCTCCCGCTTTTACATTGCACTTCCTCTCAATATTTCATGCAATCATGGCAAGAAAACAAAAAAAATATCTCATCCATATGTTCATACCCCAGGCTATTCACTGCATTACAGCAAAGCATAACTTATTATCTATAGTAACTATGCAGACAAGCCACCTACAGAAAGTAGAGGTACAAACTTACCGTTTCACCCTTTTTATGTTACCATGAAACAACTCTTCCATTCTTTCTTCTACTTTGTTTAGAAGCTGCAAAAAATAGCAAACGAAAGGTAGAATTTGTAATGCAAAATATCTGTTAACCTAGTCAACCTGGAAGTCAATAAAACACAGCACCTGCTATGGAAAGGCTTTGAAATGTAACACAAGAAGCCCATGAGTAACTAGCTGACCTCCTCAGCCTTGTTACCAGCAAGAACGTGCACATTTCAGCAACTGTCATCACTGCACTTAGCTGTTCTCCAGGACAACACAGCCAAAGAGGCAACATGAGAATCATTTAAAGTTCCATTCCTGCTACAGCAGTGGCCTCTTTCCCTGCAATATTCAACGTCTAGAGTCTTCATGCCAGGGAACATAAAGTTCTTTTTTCTTTATGGGGCAAAAGATTGAGTATGGAGGCTCCCCATGTCTCAGAACAGAAAATACAAAGAAGTCTCACACTAATAAACTAGGTTGCAGACTGAGCATCTCATGTCCTCCCTCACTGCCCTGGGTAGCTGAAGAGACCCAATCCCTAACCAAGGCTGCTGTATCTTTACAGCTTTTACAAAGAACACAAGGCCCAGTACTCGCAGAGGAGTGTGTGCAATCATGCACTTGTGTGTGCAACTTCAACAGGTGCTACTTTTCCTCACCTGTGAGCATCCAGACCTGAAAAAAAGAGGCTCCCCATACAGTTAGGTAACCTGGTAAAATAAGCAACACTCATACCTGATCAACTTCTTTTCTTCCTTTCATGTCATCATTGTAGCTCTGCAGATCCACCAACACTAATCCATGAGGGTGAATTCTCAAATTGGCAAAACTACAAGAGAGACAGTGAGGACAAATTTATTATCAAAACTCAGAGTAAGGGAAGAAAATCTAAAACAAGTTAGATTAAAATTTAGAATCAATATTTTTTCCCCAGTATCTGTTGACTGTGTCAGCTCAAGTCTTCTTCTGCAAGTCACAAAGTGCAAACAAAGCTGCAAGAAATTGCCTATCACTACACAACTAATAAAACCAGTAGGAAGCAAGGCAGTGAAACAGAGCATTTAACCCACAACAACATTCAATGAGAATACACTGCTTGCTAGTCTATAAGGCCTGCTGGAACAGGCACATTTGTTTGGTTTGGGCTCTTTAATTGAAAACAAGCTTTAAGAAAACAGGTGGACACTTTCCTTCCCCTATATTTTCCTTTTCACTTCTGGGCATGTGTCTCTTTTGTTTTGCAGGCAGGGTGGTTGGGGTTGGTGTGGGTTTTTTTTGTTTTGGTGGATTTTTTTATAGTAACTATTCAGAGATGCTGATCACATTCAAAGCTGAATAAAAATCCGTAAGTGAGAAACAATCAGCATCCTAGAGCAAACCACAGCTTTGACTGGCATAGAAATTGCAGCAGCAAACTGTCATTGATGAATACGAATACAAAGTCAACAAAACTCCTACTGTGTATTTAGTACAGGAACATTTAAAGACCAAAGAGGAAGGCTTCACCATGGTAAGTACATCAGGTGAACAGTGAATCTTCCAGAACTTCAAACAAATACAAGAGCTATGTGCAGTGGGGAAGGACACAAGAAAACAGTGTGGCAGAGGCAATATCCTTCCCATTCTATGGAGGGAAGAAGACAAAAAGAAACAGAAAGGCTGCAAGGGGATAACATAAAGGAAGTGGGGGGAAAAACCACACTGGAAAAAAAGCATAGAAGAGGAGATGAGAACAGGAATGGCTGAACAAAGAAAGAAGGGCATTCAGGGATAGAAATGCACTAGTACAACACAGAAACCTCAGATAAAGCTGTATCATGCTCTGAATGCTCCATTCTTTGCTGGTCTGCCCTTAGCACCCCACTTAGCCCCCAAAGGAAAACACAAACCAACTCTTGTTGCAACAAAGTTTATATGATCTTTCATCTCCCCACAACTCCCACCTTTTTTTGTCTCTTCCGGAGCTCCTTTTGCAAACTGTCAGCCTCAATAGGAACACCACCTCCCCCATGGTGCTGGGACCTTCAGACCTCAGCCGCAGTCAGAGATAAAACCCTGTCTATTCTGTGTTATCTGAAGGTAACTTCTGGTAACAATCAAATTATGAAACTGACTGAAGCAATTCAAGAATAAAACCACCTTGCTGGCCTTGAAACAGCAGCAATCTGCAGCTCTCATGCATTACTACTGTCACCCAATTCTCTTCAGTGGATGGGTCTGGGCAGTCCTGAGTCTTTCCTCAAGACTGCAGACATGTCTTGCCCCCCGGAAGAAAAGGCGTTTCTATTTACTACACGCATGCACACACACAGCCCACAGACCGTCACCACCTTGGAGCAACACTCCCTCCATGCCACAGCTTCCCCACTAGGTGTCCTCCAACACAGGTTTTTGGTTAGGGAACACAAAAGCCTATCAGGATTCTGTTTACATGAGGGATCGGGTTTTTTAAAAGGAGAGAGACAAAAGAGCAGAACTCAGAAGATGGAAGTACTGGTCACTCCAGCAGGTTTTGGACATGACCATTCACAGCGAAAAGTGTGAAGTCCATAGGCCCTCAGAGCTGTGGCACTACTGACAGAAATATCTATATGCAGTTCGTAAGAGATCTATAATTCGATTCCCTGAAAACTGGCATGGTTTCAGAAATATTTTTATTGTTGGAAAAATTTTTATCAGTTTATTTCCATATTCTGGGAGTTGTTGGCACAAATAAGCAACAGATTGACTGCCCCATGACTCGTGTTCTCTTTTAAATTAATTTACCACAAGAATCATGCAGTTGTCCTAAGATTTGACAGCTGACACCTTCACTTCCCCAGTGATTTCAGGAGAGCCTCAGTAGGGGGTGTTTCTGCCCCTGCTTCGAGGTGGAAGGCAAGAGAGGCAGAGAGGAGAGTTGTCTGAAAGTACAGCCACACAACTTCAGATTTGTGATATGACAACATTAGAATACAGAGACAACACTGCAGAAACAACCATTTCATCCAGTTGTCACCTCTAGCAGAATAGCAGGGTCCTGACACCTGGGGCAAGGGGTAAGAGATGAAAAGCAAGCAGCAGGCCTGCTGGGGACAAAATACCATAAAAATTCAAGTTCCAAGTTTCTGGCTGATATTCTCAGCTGGTTTATGGTAAAAATAAAGCCAAACCAAAAAGAACCCCACCTCAAATGAAATTCCAAATTCTCAACAATACTACAGGTTCAGGTTTGTTATACCTTCTATAAGTTATCTGGATAAAAACAGACACCTAAAATAAGCTAAAATGCCTATAAAGATTTAAGCACACAGCCAATAGTACAAGTGTACTCAAAAAAGTGAACAGTCCAGTATTAAGTAGTATTAAGGCAGTAATGGTAGGCCAAAGCTGAACTCACAAAAGAGTTACTAGCTTCAGTCAGCAGACAGCAAAGGCTATGCTGGCTTTTGTCACTTCACATTTGTGTGCTTGGCAGAACATATACGAACAAAGGTTTTTATCAGCAGCAGCTCTTTTAATATGTGGAAGAGGATTCTTTAAAACAACGAGAATAGTTTCCATTTCCTACCTATGAAAACACAGGAAAAATTATTTCAGAATCCAAATGAGGGGGAAAGTCAAGTTTGTTTCAAAATTAGCCCCTCCTGTCTCATCTTTCTGAAAAATATAATCCCTGTTTTAAAAAACAAGCCCCCTGCCACACTTTCAGTGTGTGCCTGCATGTAATTTCATAAAAGTAGCAAGGGGGGAAAAGCTTAGCCCTCTTCCTCTCCATCTGGCAAGGAAGTCTGCATCTGAAAAGCAGCCCCGACTGTAAGAATGCTCCACTTGTTGCTGCACCTGCATATCTGTCACATCCTCCACAACAGTTCCCAGGCTCTTTGTGCTTGTGTGCAAACAGGTGTCAGCTACAGACACAATTCTATTGAGCCCTGCATCTTAACACCTGAACATCAGAAAACATCAGGTGTCAACAAAAAATTCCAAACTGCACAAATCAAAAAGTAACTGCTGGAAACAGATCTAAGAAACAGATCAAAATATTCTAACCCAGAAATGTAACACACTACCTTAGTTACTTGTACTGCAGAGTATGAAACATTGCAATCCCACATACCCAGGGAAGGATTTCCCAAAAAACCACACCCAGAGAATAAAGCTGGATAGACAGACAGGCTTTTATCTGCTGACTAGCTTAGAATCACTATAAAATCGAGTATTTCAAGTAGTTCAAAAACAGCCTGCCACTAAATGCATCACCTGTAAAACTACTCAGTGAGGGAAGAAATAAAAAAAATTTGCTTATACTAGGAAAATGTAAAATTTAAAAAATGGCATGACATTGTAATTAAGGTGAAGAACACTATAAAAGAGTATGTTTCACTAAAACAAAGTACTTGAGGGATGTTAAGGAGCTAGGCAATCACATTTCTTCATTACACCATCAGTCCAGTTATGTTTTTACAAAATAAGAAAATTTAAAAAATGAAAGCTACCATGTAGCTGTTGCTGATTCCTGCCAACTACTTCCTATTCTTCAGCCCATTTTTACACTCTGAGTCACCCCATAGGCAGCTACAACATTTTAGCCTGAAACAAAGAGCTGAGGAATGTTCATCCTGCTCCTGTAAAATATGCTATCTAGCATACACAGTGGTTAGCAAAAGACTAACAAAGAAAACAAAAAGGTAAACACACTCCCCTCTCCCTCCACAGTGTTAACATATTCATCTCTGTGACATACAAACCAAATTCAACTGGGTAAAGCTTGCATGGCTGTGAACAGTGAAGTCAAATGCCAGTAGGATTATAGTTCTCTAAACAACAATTCAGACACTGAAGTTAAAAATGATATGTGCATTGGGGAGGTCAAAGCTTTTTTTAAAATACACTCTTCTACTGTAGAAGCAATGACTCAAGTTTTGGGGGGTTTTTGAAGAACTTCAAGGTGGAACATGACAAAAGAAGGAGCACAGATGCACAAGGAAAAAAGTCTCATAGCTCTATGCAGTATAATAAAAGGCTGCTTGCTCACAAGCAGTAATGAGATTAAAACAAAGTATTAGTTGAAAAGAGAACAATTTCCCAAGATTAGCCTCACTGATTTTTCTCCTTAACTTAGATGTAGCAACACTTCTCAATCTGTTGAAATATACTGGGTACTATGACTCTGTACAAAGTCACATACACATTAAATAAGATAAAAACTTCACATGTTTTAAACCTAACTTTTAACTGTTTAGTCCAAAATAGTGACAATTCAGTATAAGCATGCTGCTTAACATGACCCTACAAACCATTCTACAAGGAATCTAAAAACACACAGCTCAGGAAAACAAGACTGCTGGGGCCTCAAAACTCAAGAGAGCACCACTCCAGCACATGCTACTGTTCCCCAAGCCGTGCCTGGGCAAGGGGGCTGGCAGGAATGGATCCATCCCCACCACTTCAGAGAACCTGAGTGCCCCACTCCAGAGCCTTGTGTGGACAACCCTGCTAGGAAATGTCTTCAGCTGAACCTCCCTCAATTAGGTTCTTTGTCAAAACAAATCACAAAGTAAATGGACCAGATAGAGTTGCCACATATGACTTTTGCTTGCTTAGCTTTGGACAATAGAGAATGGGGATCTGTTGCTTTGGTAATGACAACAGGAAAGCAAAGTCTTAATCCCCAAATCAGCTCCAATTCATTCAACCAGTGCAGCCCTCCATGGGGCTGTTCACATGGCAGCTTTGTCAGAGACAGTTTTGTCAACAGCAGTGCCCACAATTCCACAGACTGCAGCAGGGGTATCCTGCAGACTATGGGGGTTATCTCAGCAAACTCTGGAGTGTAGACACTGTTTAGCAACATATTACTATCTCATCTCAAATATTTTTCCCAGGGATTAGCACCCAGCTTGTTACATCAACGGCACATCTCTCTCTTGCAACGGCTCAGTCACCTTTGGCTGGCTGAAAACATGTTTGTGTGCACATGTGCACAAAACCCTGACGGAATCCACTCCATCTCTCCTTCTAGGAAACTTAGGACAAGTTGCAGCCAGCTATCCTTACAAGAACTGCACATGACATACCTACCCCTCCAGCACAATTCGGTTTTTTCAGGTTTTACCACAAGCTGCTGCTGGAAATGAAGTAAAAACTAACTGTTTTGCAGAGAAAAAAGAGGAAAAATCCGCATGCCCTGGCTACTTTCTTCCTAGCTGTGTCAGGTAATATTTTTATGCTAACTAAAAATGTGTGATACTTTAGGGCACTAAGATAAAGTGCAGACAAACTTGCTGGTATTAAAATAAAGCCTATTTAGTCAGTATGAAATCCTCCATATGCTCATCAGTTCACTCTTACAACTTGTGAAACATGTTTGCTTTTCAAGGTTTTTTAACTGTCCAGTCTGTTGGGTTTTATGGGTTTACAACCTCGTTTGTTTAAGTTAACTGAAACTACATCAAACAAAAACAAACTACACTAGCAGAAATATACTGTTATAAAAAAGTATTTGGGCTTTTTCTATAACCAGAGGAAACAGAACTCCTGAGGCCCCAGAACTCACAGAAAGTTCTCCTGCACATGTTCAGTTGACAGTGTAACAAGAGCAATCAAGTCAGATATTTTAAAATTTAGGTTTTTGTAAGAACCTTTCTCAGAGATGCTTCCAGGTGCCAGTTCACTTATCTCCTGGGAAAGTTATGCAACAAAAGACTTTTCTAGGAAGTTCCTGGAACACATCAAAAGACAGGCAATTTAACTCTGAAACTGCTCCTTTAGAAGAGGCTCTCATCCTAAGGGAAACGATCAGATGGATTCACAAGAAGAAAACCCAGTTTGAGAATTCACATTT
Organism: Cyanoderma ruficeps; assembly: GCA_008694505.1. Taxonomy (NCBI): domain Eukaryota; kingdom Metazoa; phylum Chordata; class Aves; order Passeriformes; family Timaliidae; genus Cyanoderma; species Cyanoderma ruficeps. The sequence continues at coordinate 37,512,946 of VZDJ01007754.1, read as the reverse complement.
CATGTCCTTCTAAAACTCAAGGAAATGCAGGAAAGCAACATGAGGCCATGTAATCAAATACACCCAACCTTTTAACCTTCTAACTTCCTTTTACTTTTAGGTATATTATCTTTTAATTCTTCAGAGTCTGTAGAACCTTGATATTATCTTTTTAAAAGAAATAAATGAAAGCTTAACAGAAAGGAAGGATAGAACCAGAGTAGAAAATTACCAGCTCTGCTATCTTTTCAGCAGCTCAGAGACAGAAGGTTACCAGAACTGCAATGTTGATCAAATTATTCAGGAAGAGTAAAAAAGCACATGCAACTAAAGACAGATTAAACAAGGCTGTACAAAAGCAAGATACAACTAACAGTTTTTTCTAGGCACATCAAGTATAAAAGCCAAATAATTTTGAGCAGAAAAAGCCAGTGCCACATTTGAAAAGCTAAGTGAAATATACTAAAACTTCACAGAGCACAACTGAGAATTATAAACATCAAAATATTCATATTCACTCACCTGCCATTTTTTTTGATGTAGGTTACTAAATAACCATGGTCTTCCCAGTTATGAACTGTTTCTGTCATTCCCTGCTCCTGAAAAATGGGCTGTAGAGCTTTAAGAATGGCATTACAATCAGCTGCAAGATTAAGAGAGAAAAAATAATCAGTGAGGATTTTCCACTCAAGTTACTTCTGCCTTTCTTTTAGAGGCTGGAAAGTTTTTCCTGGCAGCCTGTATTAATTTTTCTTTAAGTACCAATTGAACACTTTCATGTATCTTCTCTTCTGCCCATCCTCATCTCCCCAGAGATATTCCTCCGTGCATGGGTATCCAAACAACTCTTTTAAACCAGTTTTCACACCTGAGCAGAAATGGTTGTCACTATGGATGTTATGAGAGCATTTTTATTATAGCTACTATTGATCATGTACTGTATCACAAGCCACACAAGCCTTTACTCACAATTACTTTTAAAATCACTTAACACACAAACAGCAATCCAAAAAAAACCCCACACAGCACTGACAAGAAACATCAAAAAATGTGAAGCTGTAATACTGGATAAGTAGAAAGGCATTGAAGACTAACCTATTCACTCTACCCCTACACAAACATCCTTTTTTCTAGCATCCAGGCCAGAGTAAGTCACCAGTTGAAATATTCATGATATTATGAAAAAATCTCTCAGAAGAGCACACAAACTCACTTGGAAATAACTGACATTACTTTTGAAGGTAGGTAAAATCACCTTCAAAAGCAAGCAGATAATTTGTCCGTAAAGGTATTTCTTCAGTCAGAATATGCTAAGTTCAGAAGTCTCAAGATTGCTGTACAGGTTTGTGGGAGTTTTGTTACCTACAACATACCTTTAATGAATAATTTTAGTTTCTTCAAATAAGCATCTCAAAAACAAGTTGCAAATTTTGCCCATTCATTTTGGGGTTGACAAGGTGAATCAGTGGCAGATGCTCCTAAAACTGCACTCAGCAGAACAGGAACAAAACTGGAAAGACTATCCCACCAGTATCAATGGGGAGACCCAGGAAAACATTAATCTACAGGCTGTCTCCATAAGGCAAGTAGCATCACTTCTACTCCACAAAACAGAAGGAAGCCACTATGGTCACGCAATATGGCAACAATGTAACCAGGATTCAGTATCTCTACTGGAGAAATCACCTGATACAGAATGGAAGCACAGTTTACAAGCAAAGGCCTCAGCACAGACACAATCTTCCCCAATGTGACTTTCTTAAAGAGTTATTCCCAAGGTACTTATTTTGTTTTATCCCTGCTCCCAAAATGCATATACATTAGAAACCAGTAAAGGTCAGCTGCAGACATAATCAGCAATAGTTTCCAGGAGTTGTTGTACAAGCTACATAGAACTGAAAAAAATCCATACCAAATAAATCCAAGTTCATCAATCAATCATCTCTATCCAACTCCACAGTAGGCTAAGCTAAAAATCTGATTGTTTGAAACTTATGTTTGCCTGTCTATAAACCCCAGACTTGAATTACCCCTAAATGTTTCAGCCAGAGTGAAGTAACTGACAGAGTATTTACTTTTCCTCAAACACAATGTCAAGGGCAAGCCAATTCTCCAGTAGCCAAGGTTATTTAATAAAAGTAGAAGTCTACTTATTGCTCATACTATCTGATCTCGATGCATGTTCTGAGATAGATTTATTTTTCACCTCCTACATCTCACTTATTAACTCCATGTTGCAAACTAAAGGCAAATAGAACCAACAAAAGTAAATTCTGTTAGACCACAGTGAATTAATTAACTCCCCTTCTTAGTCAGGAGCACCAATGATGAAACACCACAGTCCACTACCACCATGAAACTTCTTTCTTCCCCTATCTTCCTGTAATAACCTGCATCATCTGTATCAGTAAGATTTTAGACTTCCTGTCCAGTGTTAGATTCTACCATAGCACAGGCAATAATTAAGGCTCCGAGTGCACAGCTTGCCTGCCCAGTAACCATGGTTACAGTAATAAGTAAGCAAGCAATCAAACCACCATGTTTTTCAGACATGAAAAGAATAGATAAATGGGGCCATAACTATGAGCCACAGTTCTTAAACTGGTTCTGACGTCTGCAGTCTTGCACTGGGAAGGGAACTTTGCAACACTCACTTTAAATTTGCAGTTTCTGGCGGACATCAGCCCTTCCTGGGGAAGGTAAGAGCAGCTGCTCCAATGTCAGTACATTCACAAAGAATTCTGGTCACTTCTGACATGTGGTCCCCACTTCCTCAGTAGCATTTGCTTCCTTGCCTAACTCCTTCACCTTCTCCATCGTTTTCAAAACAAAGCCCCATTTCCATCATTTACTTCTTAAGTCACTCCCACAAAAACATTAAAGAACTCTATTTAGTAATGCATCCCATACAGCCCCAGGGCCAAAAGTGACATCAAACCCAAGTTGAACTGGTGCCCAATCAGCTCCCAAAGCACTTCACTTCTGCAGCTCCTGCAAGAGAGCAGCAAGATTGTGAACAGACTGAAAGAACTGAAGGACTCATACCACATTTAGCCTGTTTTCAACAGCTTTAAGGAATCCTGCTAGGTGCATCTTGGCAGACACTGCAGGACAAATCATCACTGATATTTTTCTGCTCCATGAACATACCAACCCCTCACATACAGCTCATCACTCAGCTGCAGAGTTCTTTGCTAAGAACCCAGGCACAAGCTTGATTAAGCTCCCCCTATTATGCTATTAACTTTAGGAAATTAAAACAACATGCTCTTTCACCATGCATCCTTTGAGTTATACCACACAAGATTTGCCTTAGAGGGCTAATTAATTCTCCCAAGTTGGAGATTCCTTTATAAAATGTCTGAGGCATAAGTGGTTGCTTGAAGGCATCAGGAAGTTTCAGCAATCTCAGGATCTCCCACTCAAATCCACTTGTCACCGCCTCACTCCAAGCTCAGATATGCTCTTATCAAACACTGATAAGCAAATAGGACAATGGTGATTAAAACATTAGGAACACCTTTGAATCTACATCTAAATGTTTATTCAAGTTGTCGTTACTTTTTTTGGTTATTCAGGAACAAAAGAAACAAACTCTGGGTACCAAGTATAAAATACCGGTGTAGGTATTTGATAATTATTTGCCAGAAGGAATGAAAAATGCCCGGAGTTTCAACTTTAGAGAACAGGAACAAAACCCACTATGTACAGGATCTGAAATACTTGTATTTGTCAGGAGAGTTAATGCCGAGTTTAGCCAGAATGTTTTTGAACTCCAACACTCCAATGACTTGCAGCAGTTGCACATGTTCCTCTGAATTTGAGCAGCAAAGCACTCAGAGCAGTCAGTACTTGACACTAATCTGTAAACATGAGAGCAAAGTCCATGAGAGCAGAGTCACTGTAAGCATCCAGTCTGGCCTCATGCACAACACTGACTAGTTCCAGCCTGATACTTGAGCTCAGTGTTGGAGTCATCTGCTATCGAGCCAGAATATCTCTATTTTTTATTTGGCTTAAGACTTCATGCCCTATGATTAACAAAATTTCAGTAAGCTATGGGAACAGATTATTTTTCAGTTGAAAATATTCACCCCATTTCCAACTTCAAATTTTTGTTACCCTAATTTTCAATCATTTCTTCTAACATTTCTCACTTATTCTAAGTGAGAATATGGCATAACCAAAACAATAGAACACATCAAAGCACTTCTATATGATTCTGCATCTGATGAATTTTGCTTGGTAGCTAAATATTCAATAGAGAAAGGTGAAGAAAAAAATCAAACTAAGTGCTTCATTAAGAATACATTTAAGAGTTAGCATACAATAAGAATCAAGATGCAGAATATGCTAACTGTAAATAGCAACCTAACTGCTGGCATATTGTTTCAGTTCAGAGGTGTTTAGGTTGCTTCAGTGAAATAAATCCTTGTGTTTTGCAACACTGACATCCTTGCACACAGGCACTCTACCTACCTATCAACTCCAATTCTTCAAAAATCTTACAGGAAAAGGAAATACAGACACAGGGTGGGAAGGCACCACATACAAGTGATGAAGGCATCACACCTGTCAGAAGAGATTCATTTCTAGGCAGCTGAGGTCCAGGGGCAGCTCAAGAAGAGCAGCAGGACAGGGCGCCTTCAACCCGCTAGAGCTGCACGCCTGACTGCCCTGGCACTGAGCCCACAACAGCCAAACCGGTGGCCCCACCCACCATCACTTCTTACTGGAAACAGCGTCCTCAGGCTCGAAGGTGTACAGGGAATCTCTCATTCACAGATTAATCCCAGGCATTTTTCCAATGCCAATATTTTATCTCAATCTTAACCACAAAACTACTGCAGAATTAAGAGGTATGCAGCAGAAATGTTTAGTGAGCAAATTTTTCATAAACTTTAAAAAACTAGAGCCAAGGAGAAGCTTCAGGTGCCCACGTACTTTCCATGTCCTAGATTTCCTTTAGCACTTGGAAAACAAAAAATGAAAAATCCTGAAAGTCACAACAGTTTATGGAAAGTCAACAGTTGCCTCCTCCTAGGTCCCCTTCTCCAATGTACATGAGAGGATAGATAATACACTAAGTACATAGTACATTGCAGATAACTTGCTATCACTTAGTCATCAACTCCTGCACGGCAATCTTTTTCTTAGAACTAGAAAACTTAAGAATTGTACTTCTTTTGTCCTAGTTAAAAGGAACTGCCTCCATGGAAAATGAGTGAGCAGAGCAGACTGGTGTTTTAAACAGACCATCCAGAGAAGTTTTCACAGCAGTATCACGGGCTCAACTAAAGTCAGAATGCCAACAGTCACCTACACTGAGCCTTGTCCTCCAACAACAAAATAACCCCATACCTCACCAGAATGACAGTACCCCCTCTGAGCATACTCCAAGAGCCCTGCTTTCATAGCTGCCCACAACAAAGCAGGTAGCTTTTTCCTGGCATGTTAACGGATGCAAATGAACAACTGGCTTTAGCCACATAGACCCTCTGGGTATTAAGTTTCAAAGCCTCCCATCAGAACACACACACAGGAAAAATCCTTTGTTTTGTCCTTGCCAGTTCTGCAAAAGAAGAAAACAGCAGGAAGCAGAAAATTATATTAAAATTACTCCTTTCAATCAATTTGCACCCAATGAGGACCATCCTGATTATGTTGACTTAGACACAGAAGTCAACAAATCCTGTATGACATGAGGATTAAGGGGGCAGCAGGTGGAAATAGTCATCTACTACTTATTCATCCAGGAGAAAACAGATCATCAACTTTCCTAGTGCATTCACTCTATTGCGTTATGTATTACACCAGGTTAAGAGTAGAAGGCTGCTTTTTCCAAAGGTCTCCGCAGAACACCTCCCACACTCCTATTTTTAAGGATTAGGAGCTACATTCTGAATACAGGCAAATCCAGCTACACTGTGTCACATCAGCAAGGGCATGAACCTACCGGCACTTCCATGTGGTCACCACAGCCAGTGGGAGTCACCCTGTGCATCCAAGTGTACTTTAGGAAATTGTGGGTAAAACAACCATGATCAGAACAAGCTCTCAAAGTATTAACAGTACCCAGCTAAAAAAAGGAGAATTCAATTCTCTCTCCTCCCCTGCACTACTACCACCTTTGTATTAGCTCCCTAATCACTTTCAAGGGAGAATTCCACAGAAGATCTTAAGTTTTCAGCAAACTGAAAAAACACGTCTATGAGATCCATCCACTTCCATAATGGAATAGATACACTAAAAATAAGTTATTCCTTCACTCTTCCTCTACTTTATTTCCTGCATTAGGGCAATGAAAAATCTAATTTACTGCACAAATACAGGGTGCCTCTACTTGTGGATTCATCAATATCTGAAGGCTCACTCCCAATGACTCCTGCAGCACAATGTATTCAGGAAAATTAAAAAGAATCCACCAGAGATCTGTGAGAGAGGTTTTCCCTTGTTAGCTTTTGGCAAAATTTTAGAAGACCATCATTGATGCTGGAAGCACATTAGGGAACATATTTTCAATCACTATTAGAGTCTCCCCCATTCATTCTGACACTTAAAATTATTTCTTTCTCTATTTTTAATTAAATATATGCTTTTAAAGTATTTTCCTATACCTGGCATCTAATTGCAGCTAGTAAAGATATGGCATCCTACTACAGTTAACTTTTTAAATCCCCACCTTCTAGAAATGTGCACAACGGATCACAAAGCAATTCCCCGGTAACTCCAAAGAAAACCCAGAACAACTTAGGCCTCCACTTGAGCTTTAGTGTCAACGAATGTAGTTTCAATGCCTTAAACTTTATCTCCCAGCAACACACAACTGAAGTCCACCAACTGGCATACAGAGAGTTCACATTTTAAACCTTAGCATTTGTTGAAATACCCATAGCCCTTCCACACAAAAAAAGCTGTAGAGAAGGAAACACACTTGGCAGCAGAACTTCAAGTCCAAATACTATCAGCTCTTCCAGTCACTAAAGTGGCATCTTTCAAGTCACTTTAATCACCTATGACCTGACCATCTTCTAGAAAAGTATTAAACACAGTAGCTGTCCTATAGACTTTCCTCTCCTTTCAAGGATTTTGATATTTAAGAGGCATAGTCACAGAAATGTATCTGAAATGGGAAACGTGTCAAAAGCGGTCTTCATTTCCTGCAAGAATTTGCTCTACAGCCTCAAACCAGAGCCTCTCAAAAACCATCTCCCACACTGTTAGCCTCCACCTTTACAGGTGACAGTTCCTTCATGTCTCAGCAAGCAGCCATTGAGAACTTGACATCATGCTGGAGAATCAGATAATTTTATTTTCAGAGTTCCAGTCATAAAGCATTTTAATCTTCAAAACTAGAAACCAACAAAAGCAGGCACTGAGTTCAAAACAGTCCTTACTGCTAAAAATGGAAAGCTATTAATACCTGTATTAACACCTCCTGACAAGCCCCATTTGTTCTCTGACACTCAGCAGGCCAGTTCCCAGCCCAGGCCTGCCAGAACTAGACCAGGGAGACCTGCAGGGCTCAGCTCACAACAGCCCAGACAAAGGCACAGGCAGAGCCCACACCGCTCATGGAGGCTGCTAGGGAAACACAACCAAAACAGGGCCATTCCTCAACTGCAGTTGCAAACACACCTTTAGCCAAGGTTGAAAACACAGTTGCAAGTTCCAGAGACATTTGAGTCTTCTTTAATCCTTATTTACATGGTCTTCACATACAGATCATAGCTAAGGAGTCAGCAAGTTTTGTTCACATACCATAAATCAATAAGGCAGTGAGATAAGCCTATCATCTGCATGTTATCACTGCAATCAGATGTTTCAGCACTTCAGACAGTCCAGTGCTTGACAGAACCAGTCAAATTTAGCTACGAGGATCAAAGATACATTCCTTCAAGAAGTTCAAATATACTTAAATGTGTTTTTACAGCTAACTGCAGCCAGCTCCAACTACAAAAGCAAAATCTGTCTCCCAGGAACAAAGAAAGCCTTAGCATCTGTAGTACATCAGGCAACAAAAGCACCCCCCAGAGAACATCAAATTAAAAGCAATTCTATACACAGGTAAGTGCTTAAATCTTTTATTGATGAGTTTAATTTATAATCTTAGGCTTCGACTAATACTGAACTTGACATCTTCTTGCTCCTTCATACACACGACTGACTTGCTTGAGAAAGAAACCACAAGTTTTCAATGCCAGTCATCTCCTCCTGCATTCCCTGCTATTTCCACACTTACTATGGGATGAACAATGATTTAACATCTAGAACTGCTGATTATCTGCTAAATACACCAAACCAGCATCAGTTCCAAATTGTCTTTACTATAGCAAGACATAGTTCAAAACACACAAGGAAACTGAACTCATGCAGCATTTTTCCAGGGAGCAATTAGGGTAGAGATTTCCGAAGCGGTAGCAAGAAAGAGCCAATAAAGCACACCCCACCCCCCCAACATTTAGCTCTCTTAAACGCTCCTCTTCCCAGGAGATTACCCTTTCAGAAAGCCATTTTCTTAATTAGTTCTTAAACTAAGGAAACTCAACAAAAAAGCTTGTCAAGTCTTTTCCCCCTTCAAAAGTTTAGATCAGCACAAGCCCAAAATAAGCACATCAAACTTTAGTACTGCTCCATGAAGAACATCAAGACTTCCAACCCAAACAAAGACAAGAATTAAATTATTTTAACGCCATTCAGTTCAAGTATTTAACAATTTGATAGCCTAAGTAAAAATTTTAATACTGAAAGAATATTTAGGAGTAACTCAGAACACCTGATAGCTAAAATTCTTCCTCCCTGCAGTGCCAGAATTGAGCAGTGGAACCAACCCTGCAGACAGGAAGAAAGCTACTGACAGAGGATGCTCAGCTCACAAAAGGTCATTCCCTTCTATCTCCTTGAAACCATTAACTTGAGGAAAACCAGATCATGGGCACAGACATGTTCACTTAAAATTTTTCTTAAAAATTTAAGCATTGCCCTACCTGTGCTCACTCCAACCCCAGCACTCCCAGAGTGCATAATTCATCCAAGAGCTTCCTAAGCATTTGTTTTAGTAACTGTGCCAGCTCAGTTAATCATTGCTCTCCTCCACCAGCTCACTCATCTCTGCCCTGGCCCTGAGTATTATGGGCACAACTGTTTGTGCCACTGTACCATGAACTATATATAATCCCCCCAGCAATAATCCCAAACAGCAAACATGGAGAAAATCAAACTGATTTCCAACTAATTTGCCTTTCAAAGGAACTTTCCGAAGCAAAGAACCCAAATCTCACAAGGGCCTCCATATTATCTCTCTTCCCATCCTTAGAGAAACCTGAAGAACATTAATCGGTTCAATACTCAACAACCATGAAGACTAAGCTTAATTGACACATTCATGCATGGATGAAAAAACTCCCACATGCAAGCTGATTTACAATATACAGTAAATCTAAAATCAAATCTGTACAGGTATAAGGCATCAAGTATCCATATACTTTCATAATAAAGTCCTTGAACAAAGTAACTTGAGAAGTCTCAAATTCAGCCCTCCCGACTAAAAAAAAGACACAACTAAAGCTTTCTATGCCCAAATTAATGAAGACCAGCAAGCGGTGTCCGTTTTTATAAACGTTGATGTAGTCTTCTCATATTTTAGGATAGGGAACACTATGCTGTTTGCCTGCTAAAGCTGTCTGTTTATCTCCAGGGTCACAGATAAGCAAAATATTTCTGTTGAAAGGGCTGAGCTCTAGAGTTGCTAATTTAATCAGCTCTTGAGAAGACCATTGCTGAAAGTCAAGCTATGCTATCCAGCTATCAAAGCTTCACCGCTGCTTATATTTAACTGACTGTTATTATTCCTGAGAAACTAATGAGATGCCTAATTAGTGGAAATAGTTATAAGGACAGGCAAAAGGGTCTTTTTTTTTGACTAGTATACAGATTTTTGTAGCACACAAAAAAAATTATTGAGAAGTTTGAATAAGCTGGCAGCTTTTAGCAGAAGTACATAGGTTTAATCATCTCATGCAACCCCATTCTCAAGGCTGTGCTCCCCATGTTAAATCAATACAAGAGAACCTGTTTTCTCTAACTCCCTTGACCCATGTTTTCATTGACATTTCAGGCATTTCCAACAACCTAATGGAAGAGATGACTGCAAACACTAAGAAATGGCTACATAGGGGTCATCATTCTCAAGATCCTTGCTGAGTACACTTGAGTCCTGAAGAATACACATGACAAGCTCCACAGTCCAATACTCCAAGGCAACTGGACTGCCTGAAGAAACCAGGGCTGTTATTGAAAGGGTTTGTAACATGGCAGGCAAGTCAGTCAGTGAGAAGAACCCACCAGAACCCACAGCAGCACAAGCAGTTGCTAATAGCTGCACAAGTATTAACACATGACAAAATCCCATCTTCCTCATGCAGAGGTGTGTCCTGTGGGATCTTTTCCCTGCCAGCAGTAAAGACAGCCTCCATCCTTTACTCACAGAGAACCTTGATAAAGACAAGTCACACATACCAGAGAACAAAATAATACATAGATCCCAGAGAACTATTAACATCTCAGCCTTTATACTCAGCATCAGTCATGAGGGCAGACAATTGCAATGATGCCTTTGGATAGCTGCTGTGTTAAAAGTCATTATTTTAACCATATATAATGACTCAGACCAAACAGATTCTTAAAAAAAACCCCACCATTACCATATACAGTTACTTCAAGATGCATTGCAATAAAACAAACCATTGTACAACCTTCCTACAAAGTACAGATGCCATTTATCTGGACTTCTGTAACTCCTCTAACACAATCCCCCACAACACCCTTCCTTCTATATTAGCAAGAGCTGGACTCAGTGGGTGAATTGTTTAGTGCATAAGAAAGTGGTTGGATGGTCACATCCAGAGGGTCATGGTCAGTGTCTCAGAGTTCCAATGGACATCAGTAACAAGAGGTGCCCCTGAGGGGTCCACACTGGGACCAGTTATTTAATATCTTCATTAACAACACAGACAAAGGGATCAGTTGGAGATGGCACCAAGCTGAGTGGTGTGGTTGCCACACCTGAAGGATGGGCTGGCATCCAAGGGGAACTGGACAAGCTTGAGAAGTGGCTCATGGGACTCTCATGAGGTTTAACAAGACTAAGTGCAAGGGGCTGCACCCAGGTCTGGGAAACTCCTTGTACCAACCATGTCTGGGGATGAACAGACCAAGAGTAGCCTTGCCTAGAAGGCCCTGGGGGTGCTGGTGGGTCAGAGGCTGGACATGACCCAGCATCAGGCACCTGCAGCCCAAAAAACCAACAGTGTCCTGGGCTGCATCCAAAGTACTGAGGACAGAAGGGTGAGAAAGGGGATTCTTTCACCAGAGCCCCTCTGCTCTGGTGAGACCCCCACCTGCAGTGCTACCTCTAGCTCTGGAGTCCCAGCACAGGAGGGATGTGGACCTGTCAGAGTAAGTCCAGAGGAGGCCACCAAGAAGATGAGAGAGATGGAGATTCTCTTCTGCAAGGAAAGGCTGAGAAAACTGGGATTGGTCAGTCTGGAAAAGAGAAGGCTTTGAGGTGACCTAATCACAGCTTTCCAGTACCTGAAGGGAACTTAAAAGAAAGCTGGAGAGAGACCTTTTCAAAAGAGCCTGGAGTGACAAGGGGGAGCAGCTTAAAACTGAAAGAGAGTAGGGTTTGGTTAGATGTTAGCAAAAAACTCTTAACTGTGAAGGTGATGAAGCACTGAAAGAGCCTGCCCAGAGAAGCTGCGGATACCACATCCCTGGAAGTGTTCAAGGCCAGGCTGGATGGGGTTCAGTGCAACTTGACCTAGCCCAAGGTGTAGCGGCCCATGGCAGGGAGGTTGGAAGGAGATAACCCTAAATGTCCCTTTTAACCCATCTGCGATAAGCTGGCAAGTTTTGTTAGATTAATACCTATATAAAAATACACATTTGTCAAAAACAAGGACACAGTTAACATTTTGAGGAACAAGGAGTGTGCATTTACTAAGTTTACAGATTCTGCCTTCTCCAGAATGAAGACGCAACAGCTTTAGCTGAGACCTAGAAATAACATGTTATCCTCATAAGATCTGAGGGTCCAAACCCACACATTTAATTTTACTAAATGCCACTTCATGGCGTTCCAGACCATTCAGAAGTCTAACTGTCCACCTAAATTGGAGAAAAAGACCTCAATTAGTTGACAATCTATGATTACACTATAAGGTTTAATTCCTATAACACAAATTACACATACACATTCACCATTTTTTTCTGTTTAGCTGACTCTCTGTGCTTTGGACCATAAATACTAGATGAAAGGAAAAACTCCACAAAGAAAGTACAAACCAACTACGAGCTGTCACAGCCAAAAGTTCTTCATGTCTCACTGAAGGTGTCTGCTTTGCTGAGACAAACATAAGAAGGGAAAAATGCTTCTTCCTTCCTTTGATCTACGCAGCAACACTCCTACAGTGGGTCCATCAACCCATCCCCGATTAGGTACATCCATCTTGGTCAGAGAAAGATGCAAATATTGTCCTCAAAAGTAAAGGCAAATGGAAAATCTAAGTAATAGTTAAGAACTTAACCACATTCTCTAATTAATAGCATTGCTTCTTATATCATAGAGGAGCTAATATAGCTATGGCACATTATCAATACACCTACTTTATCCCTGACAATTTTGACTCTTCTGCAGAAGCCAGTCATTGTTGTAACTCTTAAACCCACGCGAGTTCAGGGAACTACAGAGGCAAGGAGGTCACTGTGGGGGCTGGTTGGTTTCTACGAAACTAGTTTTTACACTAGTCTAACTTACCAATTCTGCTCATACTAGATTAATCAAGCACGAGGTGCAAGGAAAATAGCAGGACTGTTTCACTTGCCATTAGGTCACCATTAGAGTGGGTAACCTGGTCTGAAAAAAAACCCATGTAAAAGGGAAACTGAAAGACTTTCGCTATGAAAACCAGAGTACACTAGCCTAAGGCACACTCTGCGAATAACCGCAGTAACACCGTCCCCTCCCTGCTCCCCGAAGCACATGCAGCAATGCCACAAAGGGGACAGCTCGCAGCAAAGCCCCCGTGGTCAGGAACCTACTTCTCAAACCAAGCTTTTAACAGATTTTGTCTGCAGATGCAGAGAACTGCTTTCACACCAGACTGGGAAGGAGAAAGGGGTTCGACACAGGAGGCCAGGCCGGCCCCGGGCGGGTGCCGGGAGCGGGAAGGCCCCGCCGAACCCGCGGCCTGGCTCAGCACTCGGCGAGGCGCTTTGGCGCCCACGGCAGCTCCCCCCTTCCCCCATCAAACCTTTTCACCCAGCTCGGCCGCCGGGAAACGTGGTTGTCGCCGGAGCCCCCGAACGTGCTCCCTGCAGATACCCGCGGGGTCAGGCCCTGCCACAGCCCGGCGTTCCAGCCCCAGTCCTCCTCCCAGTTCGAGCAGCACCGCAGTGACACCGCACTCCCGCGCCGCGCTCGGCGGCAGCCGCCAGCCCGGTTCGTCGCACCCGCTTCAAGGGCGGCGCAGTCGCAGCGCCGGGGCGGCCGCGGTGGTGCCCGGGCCCGGCCGCTCGCCAACAGCCAGGCTCTCCTTCCCTTCTCCCCCGGCCCTGCGGTCCGACATCTCCCGCCAGGCACCCCCTGCCCCCGCGGGGAAAACGCGTCCTGGAGCCGCCGCGACGCCGGGGCAGGGGGAACCCGCACGGCCGACCCGGCCCAGCCGGTTCCCCCCGGGCGGGGCAGCCCCCGCCGCGGCGAGCTCTGGGCAGGAGGCCGCAGCGGGCCCAGGGATGGAGGCCGGTACCGCGGGCAAACACGGCCCGGCGGGAACGCGGGGAAAAGGCCGGCGGGGGAGGCGGCACCCGCGCGGGCCTCATCCTCGGCGGCCCCGGCGAGACATCGACACCGGGGGGGCGGGGGGGAAGGTGCGTGCCCCCCGCCGTCTTCGAGGACAGTTACCTGTGGCGCCGAGCAGGAAGTCCAGGGTGCTGTGCCGCGCTGCTGCTGCCATAGTGAGGTAGAGCCCTGTGCCATGCCTGGAGCGGCGGCGGCGGCGCGGCCCGTGCGGCGGAGCGGCCCTATATGCGCGGGGGCTGCGGCGGCGCCGCGGGGGGGGGAGCGCGGCGGGGCGGGGCCGGGGCGGGCCGGGGGAAGCGGCGGGCCCTGAGACCCCGCTCGGCGTGTGCGGAGAGCCCTGCGGAGCCTTTGGAGGTACGGCTCTCCGGCACCCACCGCCTGAAATCCTCTAATGGTGTCCTGGCGCCGAGGGTACGGAGCGGTCCCGGGGGCAGCGGCGATGGGGCTGCTGTGTGTCACCTGCTGCCTGCCGTGGGCACGGAGGGGGCCGCTATCCCTCCCTGCAGAGGGACCACCACCAGGGAGTCTTTAAAGCCTTTTGTTTAAAGTCCTTTTTATTCATAAGGGGTAACTGTAAAAACAGCGTGCTGAAGCCACAAATTACTTTAATCACATGCAATTACAAGACCAGGAAATTAGTATCCAGGAGTAGTTAGCTACAGGACATCACAGAATCACATCACAGAGTCAATTAGGTTGGTAAAGGCCTCTGAGATCATCGAATCTAACCTGTCACTGACCACCACCGTGTCAACTAGACCGTGGCACTGAGGACCACGTCCAGTCTTTCCTTAAAAACACCCAGCGATGGAAACTCCACCACCCCTCTGGGCAGCCCATTCCATTTCTGTGAAGAAATTCCTCCTAATGTCCAACCTAAATCTCCCCAGGTGCAGCTTAAGACTGTGTCCACTCATCCTGTTGCAGGCTGCCTGGCAGAAGAGACTGAGCCCCATCTGTCTACAGCCTCCTTTCAGGGAACTGTGGAGAGCATAAGGTCACCTCTGTCTCCTTTTCTCCAGGCCGAACAACCCCTTCCTCTGCTGTTCCTCATCAGACCTGTGCTCCAGACCCTTCCCCAGCTCTATTGTCCTTCTCTGGACACGCTCCAGCCCCTCAATGTCCTTCCTGGGTTGAGGGGCCCAGAACTGGACACAGGACTCCAGGTGTGGCCTCACCAGGGCTGAGAATAGGGGAAAATGTTTGGCTGTGTTAATTACTAGGAGCCTTGCCAGCTGGCAAATTTAATTTTATTGCATGAATGAGAGTGGATTTGCACAATGCCATGGCACAATGGTTTCACATGATTCCACAATTAAATGAAGAGATTTACAAGTAATTGTTGGTGTGTAATCTAATGTGCTACCGTGATTATTTCCATAACTTTCAATGAGGTTTTTTTCAGGGCAGGCTTACAGTATCATTGTTTGGAACGGTTATAGTTCCACATAGGCGCCCTAAGCAAAGCAGAAATATTCACTGGAAATGTGCAAAAACCAGAAGATGCATAGACATCTGCAGGTCTGTAGTAACTATATTTTCTTCAGATTGCCTTCATTTGACACAGATCATACATGAGAGGCTGCAGGGTTTTATGATTAATTAGCTAAAATATACAGCTTTGCAGGTTCCCATTCAATGTCTTTGATCCAGTCCTGGATGTTATAGGGCATTACACAGTTCTGTTTGGGTGGCTTGTGTATCCTTGTTGCCATTCCATCAGGAATTCTGATTTTTCTTAGTGCCATCTCTTATTTTATTTNTTTATTTTATTTTATTTTATTTTTAAATTTAACCAAAATCAACGCTTCCTTCCTGCGGACTTCAATCTCTCTACATTTTTTTTATTTCAGACGTGCAACTGCCACAAGACAGCCAGTAAAATCCCTGCCCTTTAAAATATCTTACATCTCTCACCTTTGCTTGTGGCTGCTGCAGTGGTTTCAGTTACCTCATTCCATAAACAAGCTCATTGGATTGACTTTTTCTCTCTTCAGCAGGAGCAACACCTTATGTTTTGTTCAACGTATTACATTGTCTTTCCATTGTGGAATAATTGGAAAAAGGTAATAGTGATGCTGCAACCTAAGTACCTTCAAATGTATTTGTTTTATAAGTGCCAAGTGCCTTGCTAAATTATGCCCTTACATACACATGAACAACTTTCCTGGATTTACAGGGAAAAAAAATAAAAGGAACATCAGCATGTCATCCAAATCATTTCCTGGCATTAGTTTTGCAATTTAAGGCCAACCATTTCAGACTGGCACTTAGAGAAAGTTGAAACATCATCTTTTTAATTAAATATGCCATGGAAAAAAGAACAGTGGTCTTACTGTGTCCTTTTTTATATTATGAGAATTTATGGCTTCACAGTGGGCTGAAGAGCTGAAAAGGCTAGTGAGTTATTAAAAAGAACAGTATGAAGTCTTTCTTAAACTTTGACTTAAAGGACAGTTATTATCCATAAATGGCTTTTGCTGCTGCCCATTGGGTTAGGTGGAACTGGGAAAGTTGGCAAAACAACATGAACAATTTCAATAAAGGGTGGAAAAGAAGAGAAAGAAGAGGTTCATCTTGGAAACTTTGGTAGAGCTGTAGGAAAACATCCAACAATAGGAAGAAACCTGCAATATCAATATGTGGGAGTGAAAGCAAATAGGAAATTACATATGGTTTTACAGAAAAGCATAAAAACAAAGCCCACAGAATTTAAGCCTCCGTGTAAAGGATCCCATCATTGACAAAGAAACTAACACAATTCTCTTCCACTTCTTTGGCATGACTACTCTGAGCATGCTACTTAACTAGGTCATGCCTGGGATATTTTTGGGAATCTTCCTGTTAGAAAATTACACTGAAGGGAATTTAAAAAAGAGCAATTAAAATAATTAAAGAGATGAAGGGATTGATTTATGAGACAAGATCAAAAGATCTGGAATATTAAAACATGTTTCACAAATGCTGTGGATTTTGGATGACATCACATTGTTAAGATTAGCACAGACTGTTTGGAAAGAGTTTATTCAGTGTGAGATTACGTGCATGTTTTGAAACTAATAGAAACTGCATAAGTGGGGGAAAAAAGGTTGAGGCAACAGTGTTTGAAAAGCTTTGTGCTGAAAATTGAGGGCAGAGACCATACCCTCTACAGGTAGATTGGATTAGATAAAAGACACCAGCTGATGGGAACAATCTCGCAAAACAGTTGGGACAAAGGCTTTGCACAGTATGCAGTAACCTGCACTAGATGTGTGTTTTAGCCTGCATAACCTCTGTTCTTCATACAGGACCACAGCAGGCTGAAATACCAAGTGTTTAAAGTCTCAATTATTTTTAAGCAGGGTGTAATAGCATTTTTAACCACAGGTTCCATGTTCATCCTCTCTGACTATATCCACCTCTGTTCATTGTTCTGAAAATATTTCACCTACAACTGCCACAATCCAAAGTTCACCTCAGGAATGAAAGTTAAACCCAACTTCTTCTCATACACAGCTAAGAAGTATTCTTTAAGGAAAAGATGTTTTTTCCTCATGTGTATAACCTGTTCAGAAATTCATTAACTTTGGGTCCTTCTGAGTCCAGCCTAGAGTTCACTAGGCTTGCTTAACGATAGTAGACTTTTTTTCCTAAATGACTAAAAAGTTTCTAAACTGATGACACATATAAGACAGGAATTCACAATGTTGTGTTAGCCCTTGTTTGGGAACACTTGTATAGCTCATGACTTTATGACTTGGGAATAATGTGGCCATATCATAACACTAATTGAAACTTTTAAATTAAACATATCTATCTGAAATATACATACACATGAATTCTCTCTCCATGCCTGGTTCTGTATATTCAAAGTATTGTTAAACATTAATGCAATACAATTAAATAAGCAGAATAACGTGCAAACATGTAACCCCAAGCTGAAGTGCCTGCTAGAAGACAGTACCAAAATGAGAAAAGCAGGGTCTGCAAACAGAAGAGAGGTAGAACTTGGTGCAAACCCCTGAAAGTGCTTTCATCATCTGCACTGTTTGTGCATCTGGATCAGCTTTTTCCTAGGAATTTTCTTTTGCTGAACACAGCTCTAGTCCTTAAGTATTTGCTTATCATTGATAGAAGTCATGGTAAATTTTGAGAGGTAGGAGAGGGAAGATAATACTTAATTTTAGAAAAATGTTGGTGGGGTGGGATGGGAAAGGGTCTTGTAAGTTAATGGTTGTTTTAGAAATTATTTGAGGTGACGATGTGGTATTACAATTGTGACCAAACATGAAATTCACCACTTTGTGAAACAGCATTATCTCATTATATAAGATGAAATTTGTGTTTTCTAAATGTGAACAACTGTTTAATACAGCTAAGAAAACTAGAACTGATTATTGTAATGAATTTTCTTCTTTAATTCTTATTTTTACTTTTGTGCCTGAGCATGTTACTGTTTACTAAAATAAATACAGTTTATCTCCTCTCTTTTGGATGCTTTCTATCTAATATGTAGGCTTGCTGGGGCATAGTTCTAGAGACTTAAAAAAAAAAGGATAGCAAACTGTCCATTTCAAATTAAATTTAGGCAGTGTGGCGTCTACATCTTACTGGAAATTATGAGAAAAATTTCTAACTTTAAAAACAAGCATATTGAGTTCAACAGGAAACTTACTCAGGTAGATTACAAGATGAATAAAGACTCCTTTTTTTTCCCCTTTTTTTTCTTAATTCTGCAAAGAAAGACTGGAGAGTCAAATTATATTATAGGATGTAAGATTTCTCACAGAACAAGAGAATAACTTCAGGAAGTTAGCAAACTCAGATAAGAGTTAATTACTTAAATAAATGCTGCCATAAATTTATAGCACCTATTATACTCCCTGCTTTTTGAGAACCCTCTGCTGGATTTCAGTCAGACTGCTGTGTGTGAACCCTTGGTATTTCCTTCAGTCCAAATACACTCCAGTCTGTTTCCTTTGGGCAGAGGTTATTTACCATGGACATGAGACCTTAAGTCCAGTCATCCCAGGATCCGTGTCATCCTGCACATCTTCTTCAGGGACACCTTACTTGTGTTAAAACACTCACTAAGCAGGTTTCAACCTTGACAGAAACTAACAAATTATTTTGATAACACTGAGAAATAGCTAGAGAAACCACTTACAGACCCTTCCTTACCTTTGCCTTCCCAGCAGCATCCTCTAAGCTTATCCGACATCATACCTCCAACCTGCACATAATGGGAGGTTTGGGGTTGGGGTTTTTCCTAACTGCCAAAATGCCACAGACCTGACAGAGTTTCTTTCTGTGTTTCTCTGTAGATGTTTGACCAGTTGACAGAATTCCCCAGAGTTCTAATGAGTATTTCCTCACCCCCAAACCAAATACAAGGAAAGGCTAGATGAACACTGCTTGTCCATCCCAACCACAGTCTTGCCTGTGAACTCACCACATGATGCAGCAACATTTGATCAAGCTTTTCCTTAACATCTGTGTCATCTCTCAGAACAATTATATCCTGTAAGAAGTCCCTCTTGGTGTTTAAAAATAGCCTTTGAGTAACCTTTTTTATAACTCCTATCAGATGATCTCCCCTATTCGCTTTGTCCCCAGCCATCATCTGATCCCATGGGCAGCTCATCAGGTGATTTCCACTACCACATCAGATGATCATAATCGTGGATAGCAACCAAAGGACTTGCCTGGATTGTCCACCTCCTATCATGCCTGTCACATTGTCTGGATGCACCTCCTCAGGCATTGACAGGGCCTGCCAGTACTAGTCTTCTTTTATGACCTAGACTATAGAAGCTATGTCTGATGGCTGCATCAGCATGTTAGAATATCTAAACCACTCCCAAGTGGTGGCTTACAGAGTACAGGACAGGACCTGTGGTTCACAATCAAAAAGAACATAACAGAAAAAATTGGATTCTGATGCCTCACTTCCCTGCACACAAAGCAGAATGAGAGCAAGCTCAGGTGAGTCAGATTACCAGTGCTAGGGGTGGCTGTGTGTGACTTTAGGATAGCCCTTGCTTCCACCACCAATACAACAGAATAATTTTTCCCTTACATTAAGCTAGTTTTGGCTGTTTGCTTCAGGGTTTTTTTTCCAGTTCTCCTTCTGTTTTGTTTATATTTCCTAATAATTGCTGTCACAAAACTAGTAATGCACAGGTTTCCCCAATCCCTTCAAGTTACAGCATCCTGTCTATTGATTATAATTTCCCATGGTGTGCAGGTGACTTCAGGAAGAGGTTACCCCTAGATATCAGAAAACACACTGAATAGGTAAATCACCTCTTTTTCACCACAGCACTCTGTATCCAGTGGACACCATTCTCCTTTCTTAGGACCAACATTGGCAGCTACAACTGAAACAATGTAAATGTTCTAGCAAACCATAAACAACCTGATCAGGATGAAAGAATTTCTTTTATACCTTGTAAAACTCTTTATATCAGAGAAAAATATATGTGGGGTGATAATTTGTAATCTTAGCTTCTCATAACATGAATAAATTAATATTCTTTCTGATCAAAGTTTTTTATGAAGGGAGGGAATCCCTGCACAGAGAAGAATGGATGGTAAATTGATTAAAATTAAGGTAATGAGTTCATCCAGACAGCATGGAGGCAGTAGAATAGATGAGCAAGAGAGAAGGAGTGTAAAAAAAAAAAACACAATAGAAAAGATGTTTTACCTTAACTAGACATCAGTAATATGTACTTTATATGCATGTTTTACAATATTATTTCTCGTAAAGTTGTTCCTTTTAGTTACCTTTTCCAATTCTCTTTTGAGTGATGATGCCTCAGCATTACTCTGTGAGAAATGCTGATAAATGATAGTGTGAATTTTATTCTCATATCTGTATTACATACTGCATGCAGGGCTTCTTTAATGAAATGCTGTTGGCACTGAAGTCAAAGACAGACTTAATGCTATCTTCAAGGGAGCCAGAATGTCAGTATTAGTCTGGTGCACTGCAGACAAGGTCAGACCAATACTCTTTTTTACCTGGTCATTTGACTTTCCAGGCAGAATTGTATGTAACAGCATTCAAAATATAAAACCAAGGAGAATTAACAAAATGCTTAAATACATACTAATAACTCATACTAGTTATAATTAAGTCATAAACTCAACCCTTCAGAACTCTGTAAGAGTACTACTTTATTGATGAGTTCAGCTTTCTCATTGTGAGACGAGGTATTACCATTATGCCTGTCATGAGTGAATGTTTTGGTTGCAAGTACAATACAGGTCAGCGAATGGTCTCTTCTGCAGAGGGATTTCCACATTAAAGAAAGGTGCCTGTGTAAATACGCCAAGGTGCCACTGCAGGACAGCTGTTGCACAGGCTCTCTTGTGCACCCTGTGCATGAAGCTCATCTCCTCTAACTCAGATGTCTACAATCCAGAAGCCTATATTTGATCTGATTGTCTTGACTGCATTCAGAAACAGCAGAGAGCCAGTTTTAAGATGTATTTATCTCATCTGCAGTTAAAACCAGATGAGATAAAATGTGTTCTGCTTCTGTCTGTTGGCTAGGAACAGTTCAGGTGAATTCCATATTTGTGGAGTGCTTTGAACAGATTGAATTAATTTTCTTCTATTCAGTGACACTCTCAACATGAAATAAGAATTGCCTTGTGGGGGATGAGAACCATGATTACTTTTTTTTCAAGTTTTCTCCTTAGCAGAAAGTTTTGTACAAACTTCTCCATTTTCTATTTTAAATAAGAAACAGCATGTGCTTAAGAATGAGAGATGAGTTTTCCAGGGGAAAAAACAAAACAGTAAGATAATACTGATCAACTCAGCTGGCCATAATCTCATTTTATTTACTGTCAGACCATCTTTGGGTTCATTAAAAAGACATCAGAGAAAAAAAAGTTGAAAGGACTTTGTGAAAGACTGTGTTTTTTCCACAGCCAGTTCCTCTAAGAAGTTGTCAGGTAACATCTAATCATAAATTTGTATGTTTTTTCAGTGAAATGTAAATCAAAATGTAGAGTCAAGAATGTAATCCAAAGTTATAGCTCATCTAAATTATTTCACAAATAGAGCTAAAACAGATAAACCAAATGTGGAGGAACAGGCAAAAGTTTAGTAGTTAATCCTCTAAAACCTATGTAAAAATACTGACCCATTAACAAGGTAACACAATAATAATGTACTGCAATCTGTTACCAAAACTTCACCAGAACTCAATAAAGCAGTAATTGGCAGTAATTACAGCAAAGTGCCTTTTGGAATTGACATAAAAATTTTCAGCCTGAAACAGCCTGTTGTAAACATCAGAAAACATTATATGTCCTTCCAACTCAGAAGTTTGTCAGGTAAGATATCCTGATTGCAGGAGTTAGTCCCTACTGGTACCAGCTCAGTCATTACTAAAATATCTCAGCTGATACTTTGAGAGAAACTAGAGCAGTAGGTTAGGAGTCAGGAGATCAGTGTTTCAATTCTTATGTTGCTAATGATTATTCCTCCCAAAAATTGGTGGTAACAGTACTTCCTTTCTCTGTTAGTTTGTACACCCATGAGGATGAAAATTGTTTCAGCTGTAACATTTTAAAAAATACAAATTCAACAGGTAGCTCTAAATTCCTCTTGGGAATAACGTATATGGTATTCTACACAAATTTTCCATGATGGTTCTTTATTACTTGCCTTATATTATTACTTGCCTTACATTATCTGAGTGATTCCTTACACAGTCTTTAATATATTCTCCAGTTATTTAACAGGTTGGTTTAGACTTCTTTTTTAGGTTTGCTTCTTTACTCTGTTAATTTTAAACTGAAAGAACTTCTGATGAACACAGAATGGCATGAAAGATATTGTCAACGAGTGAGCGGTTGTTCAAAAGATATCAAAGTTTGCTTAGAGGTTTTGGCTCCAACACTTTATATAATGACTATTATTGGCAGCAACATTAACCTCAAATACAAGAAAATCAGAAAAGTAATCAGATAGAAATACTTACTATGTGCAAAGATTAGATGTAGGTGGGTTTTTTTTTTCTTCCCAGCATCAGAATTCTGGAAGGTTTTCTTCAAAGAGGTGAGAGGTGGAAATCGTGAGAAGGAAGATTTTCAAATTTTTAAGGGGATTTCCAGTAGGACCTGCAGCTACTGGTAACACCTGAGGATAATTTTCAAAGGCAGGACTTTTGAGAGCTGTATCTATTTTGACTTTTGGGCTGAAAATGGTGAAACACATGCAGACTTGGAAAAAGAGAGAAAAATAATTTCTTATACAGAGTTCAGTTAGGCATTTATTTCCTCTGTCTGGACAAAACTAGAAGCAAAAAACTCCCTTGACAAGATTTATGTCAAACCATAGGCACTGAAGATGCCAGTTGCTTCAACAGAGAAAGATCGTTCAGCTACACGAAGGAAGGCTATTCATACGGTGTTCTGTAATCTAAGGACTTCGAGTATCTGATGGAATAACATGCAACTGGGTTTTCTTCATGTTTAAGTGTATCAGTTCAGGGTCTTAATTTTGTGAGGGCATGAATCCTGAAATAAAAACAAGTAGCTATTTTGTTTCCTGTCATTTCCCAATCCCAACTTTACCAGCATGACATGCAAAATTAAAAACCTAAGTGAATAGGTAATGTCACTAGAATTTCTGGTGTGGAAACGTTTTATTTTTTCAATTAAAACTTGACAGAAAGGTTGCTTTTATGACCTAAAGCAAATGGTGGGTAATTTAGTTTGGTCTGGCTCCTATACTTTCAGTGTTTTGGGATTGCTACTATGCAGGGGTTAAGCTGTAAGAAGAAAAGAATGTATTGTTGTACCTGCAGGGTACTAGAAATCCTGGTTAGGTTTCTCTTCTGATCTAGGCAGTGATATGGTGGCCTTGTTTTTGCACTCTGATGAATTCAAGCTGCTATGTTCTGAGTGCTCACTACTTCCTGACCTTTTTTCTATTTTGCCCTGTTTTCAAGGGCTACATCTGTCATAATGATACTGTTCTTCATTGTACCAAAAGAGCTCAAGCTGGTGTCTTGCCAATGCCAAAAGACACTGATTCAAAAAGATATTTGAGAATGCTGAAATGAAACTCTTGGATTATATTTTCTCCCTGATTCCTGTTTTAAATTGTGCACTATTGTATTTCTCTTCATCACATACTCAAACTGACAGAGCCCCATGTAACAATAAACAATACTGAACTGCCAGCCTTTAACTTTTACTTTTTGCTTAGGAATTGTGTGGGAAATAATGAGAAAGTGTATGAATTCATTTTTTAACCAACGAATGCTGAATAACAGATTGTGCAACAAAAAATGGCTTAGGAAAAGACAGGATACATTTTCTGTGTGTCAGCCACTTTTGGGCATGTCAAACAAAGCTGTAAAACTTAACCAATATGTCATGCACACTTCTTGGAACAAATTATGCAGTTGCCTGACTGGTCTCTCAGAAAACTTTTCCACAGATTTGATTGCACTCTGCCATGGTTACACTGAGAGCCACTGCACAAGGAGCCCCGGGCTCTCCTGGTGGATGAGGCCAGTTTTCCTCTGTGTTATGGGCAGCTCAGTGCAGCCAGACTGAGTGTGGAGCCTTCGCTGGCTGCAGCACTGCACGACTGTAGAAGCAGCACCCACCTCTGCTTTCCCACACACTGTCCTGCACTGAAACTATGTAGATGGATTAAAAGACTTGGCCCTAGGAGATAACAGCTTATCCTGTCATAAACAGGCTTGAGTACTGATGTTGAGGTCCCTCTGATCCCCAGGCACAGTACAGTACTTGCTCTAGTGCTTCCTAGTGGTATGGAAACAAGTCCAGGGGATCGCAGGGGAGGGGCTGCAATAGAGCTGCAGGAGGAACCCAAGATGGTCAGAGGAAATAGCAGTAAGCACCTTATTCTTTAAGTATTCTTCTTCCCTGGAAATATTTTCTTGTCAGCATTTCTACTGTTGGATCCATGAGACTACATGATTGTGGTTTTGCAGGGTTAACCCAAGGAACTCTGAAAAATTTCTTTGATTTCTGGACAGGAGAGCAAGCCCATTATTACCTGCATATAGGACTGTTTAAACTACTGACCACTTGGCAACAAATTTGCTTTACTTTCAATTAGATTTATTTGAGGTGCTGGAGCGAGTCCAGAAAATGGAAATAGAGCTGGTGAAGGGTCTGGAGCGCAAGTCTTGTGATGAGCATCTGAGAGTTGGAAGGTTTTAGCCTGGAGAAAGAATCTCTGGGGAGACCTTATTGTTCTCTTGAACTACTTGAAAGGAGGCTGTAGCCAGGTGGGGGTCAGCCTCTTCTCCCAGGTAGCAAGTGACAGTATGAGACGAAATGGTTTTGAGTTGCACCAGGGGTGGTTTAGATTGGATATTAGGGAAAAATTTCTTCACTGAAAGCATTGTAAGGCATTTAAACAGGCTAGCCAGGGAAGTGTTGGAGTCACCATCCCGGGAAGTGTTCAAAAAATACGTGGGTAGCGCACTGGAGGGCATGGTTGAATGTTGAACATGGTGGTGGCACTAGGTTGATGGTTGGACTTGATGATCTCAAAGGTCTTTTCCAGCCTTAACCATTCTATGGTTTTTCTAGTGTTTTTCTTTCTCATTCATGAATATCAAGCTAAAAAAAAATAGGGTTTTTTCCCTGTGTTTTGTTCAAAATACAAATGGTACTTTTTGATGGGAAAGAGACCATAGTTCTGTGCTTGTAGGTAATATTTATGGTCAAATTATATCTTGTGAATAGCATTAGCTTTAGGCTTAGTTCTGTTAGTAAGCCTTCTAACGTTATAATAATTCATGGAGCTCAAATTTAAGGCATAGTGCATGTGTTATTGCCAGAGTGGTCCTATTCATATGACATCCATCCTGCATGGCATATTCCACTGCCTGGATTCTGTGCAGTCTGTCTGAATGGTAGCCTCCAGTAACACATTTACAGTATATCCTTCTGCTGAAAGCAACACAGAGCTCTATAAACTATTTAGGAGTTAAATGTCTCATAAGTGTTCCAGCCCTTAAAAGCAAGCATTCACACTTCCTGTGTATTCGTGAAATGCCCACATTTACTCACAAATCGTTCTCTGGGCTGGTTTTATCAATTCTAAACCACAGCTGAATCGATGACATTTTCTCCCTTCATCTGGCTTTCAATCAAGCCCACAATCACTTTCCCTGTGTGCCTTGAATGTTTAACTGGTAAACACTGCAGGATAATATTTAACTACAAATAAAAATCTATCATTACTGCCATGTCATAAACACATAGGGAAATTCCAGTTTAATTTTCTGAAATTGCTTGCTTGCAGCACTAAATATGTGGGATTAAACTGACTTTTGAGATAATACTAACTGAGAAGCAACCAGATGCTTTTAGCCTGGTGCTGTTTCTGAAGGCTTTGTAAAGATGCTATCATGCAGCATTTCAGTCATGGCAGGAACGAACTGGAAATTTCCTGAGAAGAGGTGGTGAGTAGGTAGAAGGTTGCTATAAAACCTTAAACCTCCCCTAAGGTCATACTGCAAGCTGCTTGAAATAACGAATCTTAAAACCGTGTAATACAACTGTAGTGTAGATACAAAAAGTGCTGCATGAGTAAGTAGACAAGGAAATAATAAAAAACCCCAAAATACCTCCGAGTGAAGGAGAAGGAATGACTATATGACCTCTCTTTAATCCTTACACTCCTTCTGCAGTTTCAAGTCCCAGTCATCTCCCATTCCCCCTTTCAACTTCCTGTCCCTCAGTTCCATTCTCTTTCTTTTCTGTGATCATCACTTTAAATCTTTGCTGACTGGAGGCCTTGTTCTTCAATACGGTCCCAACTATTTCCCTTCCATTAACTTGATTTTTAATTTGATGCATGCTGGTCCTGCCCTGCTTCTGTCTATAGCTCTTTGATACTCAATTTACCTTAATATCTTTCATTTATCTCAGCATGTTTATTTGTTATTTAGAAATCAGCAGAGCTTTCTCCACGTTCCCGTTCAAAACCACTTTTGCCCAACCCGTTCCGGATGCAGCACTGTTTGTTCTCAGTGCTTCTTCCTTTCTTCTTCTCCTAAACCATATTTTATTCTGTTTGATACCATCATTTGCATTCCCTCCTCCTGAGTCCTCTGCAGGATGTTCATTCCATCAATTTCTGACTTCTCTGCTGTTTACAGCTGCCCTTTTTTGCTCTGCCTGCACTGTTGCTGACTTCTTGATTGAATTAATTTTCAAAATACATGCTGCTGTTGGGGTTTGGACTGTGTGACAGGGATCATGTTTAAGACCCAATATCTCTTTCCTAAAGACCAGTTTTTCCAATGCAGACTACTTTCAAACCACCTTCACATTAGTACTTGGAGCCCCTCTCTCCAAAGAGGGTTATATCCTCACATCATTGGACTCAGAAAAGGGAGTTTCTACACAGAGAATTTATGATCCATATACTGATAATAAAAGGGATCAGCAAAACACCAAAAACATTATTGTTCCTCTTTTACATGGGCTGAGATGAAAGTTTAATTCAGGTTTTGTAAAACCTAGTCCAGTTTGTTAATGGTAGAAATATTCTGTTACTCAAACCATCATCTCCCTGGTTCTCCAAGAAGTGAAACCAAGCCTGGGTAGATGTGGAGATTTTCTCAGCACCTGCTGTAGTTATTCAGTGTCACATTTAAGGTGCTGTCAATTTTGATGACAGATGTATTGCAGGCTTTACTGTGAAGTGCAGTCACCCAGTAGAAACTGGTCCAAGGCACTAAACCAGGCTGCTATTAGTTCAGCTGTCCAGGAAACCAGTGTGATTGCATGTGATAATATGGTTAGTACCCTTACTAGCACCTGTCTTCAGATTTTCCAACAATTTTATTTTATCTTTCAGTAGGAAGTAAATCAGAGTCACACATACAAACACAAATGTTAGTGTGTGGTAAGCAATGGTTCTGTGTGCAAGTTGGCTCTTTTTAGAAGACTTCATTTTCTGTTCTCTTGCATTGGAAAAATAAATCCTTTAGACTGAGAATTCTAGAAACGTACCCAGATTCAGTCGTTGCTTTCCAGAATCTTGGCTGGATCTTTACATGATGCATGTAATGCTTATTCACTGTAAAAACATCTTTCCTCCTAAAGCAAATCATCCCTCAATGTGGATCCAGGTTTTTGCCTAATATCTCTAATGCCCTCAAGGGAGATAAAGCATTAAGCAATAGATTGTATGAAAGTATGTAACCTGCTATATATAAGCTAATAATATCTGGCCAGAAGTGCAGCCTTTCAAATAGTTGCCACAGCTGGCAAACTACACATAATTACGTAGGGAGTCATTATTCTCTACACAGTCCTTGTCAATCATATCACCACAGTCATTTCTTTTAAAGACATGTACAAGCCAGAAAGTCTGACAAATACATTTGCTAATTAAGTCCCCAGCTAAATCAAGAGTAAAACACAGATGCCATGCTCCTCCTTTGCTTCCTCCTGACTGCATAGGAATGGCTTGTTGAGAAATTATCACTTTTTCATTTAAAAATCATCTATTACTGACAAAACAAAGGCTGGCAGATACTAATAACTCTGCAGTGTGGTTCTGGATTTGTTAGTGAGAAGGTGAAGTCAAAGTGAGGAGGTGGGAGAGGTGCTGGGAAAGGCAGGAGGTAGAAGAAACATAGGTTGTGAATTCAGTGTCAAACTGGTAATCATAGAATCACAGAACGGTTTGGATTGGAAGGGACCTTAAAAATCATCTCGTTCCAACCCTCCTGCCATAGACAGGGACACCTCCCACTAGACCAGGTTGCTCAATGCCCCATCCAATCTGGCGTGGAACACATCCAGAGACATTCCCAACCTGGACAACCTGTTCCAGTGCCTCACCACCCTCACAGTAAAGAATTCCTTCCTAATACACAATCTAAATGTGCCCATTTGCAACTTAAACCCTTTTTCTCTTGTCCTGTCACTGTGCACCCTTGTGAAAAGCCCCTCTCCAGTGAATGAATGTGGCTGTCAGCTGTGACATAGAAGTTGTATCTCCAGTTGGCTTTCCAGCCCTCAAGCTTGATCTTGGCAGAAAGACAGAGAAAAGGCTAGTGAGCAATTCTGAAGGTAAAAAGTGATTATTTACAACTACAGCAGAGATGTATGGTGTGGGAGGTGGATAGGGATGATGAGAAGCCACACATGTAATTGAGAATGCCTGTCTTCAAGCATAAATTTGGCTTATTTCTAAGCCTGTTCTAGATAGATTGATTTTTAAATTACTCTCTTCATCATTAGTGCTTTTAAGCATTATTGTTTACTTTTAAAACTCTTTTTATTGTAATTGTTACTTAAAAAAATAAGAAGAGATTGTTAGCTCTGGATACCTAGCAATTAGAAATTATTCATCATCATCTTTCAGTAATCTTAAAGACACACTTTAAAAAGAGATATTGTGTTACTACACTAAAATATTTTTAAATTGTGAATGATTAAGACCAATACTTACAATTTTTAGAACATGTTGTAAAACATTCTCTGGAGGAATGTGATGTGCATGAATAAAGGCCTTTTGAGTATGGTAATCAGCCACAAACCAGTGTTTATTCACACAAAGCTTTTTATTCTTAAATGTGCTGTGGACCCGGGAAAGAAAGAGGAAATAAGGCAGTGTAGGAACCAACAGTCATTATTCTGTTTCACTCTGTACTGCCTATATAGGTACTCTGAGCAATCTTATCTATTAATGCAGTCCTGGCTGTGCCCTGGCTGCTCATGCAGGCTGGGTCTGTAGTAGGTTGGTTGAGAAGCAGCCCCAGAGCCTGGTGCTCCTCAGGCTTATCTGTGGTGGTATGTCTGTCTTTGTTAACTCTAGAGAGAGGCTAGGGTGACTTTCCAAATGCCTAAAGCAAGTGACTCAAGCTAGGTGGGGTTCAGTCTCTGAATTCCTCCCCTCATAGCAGCAGCCTGTTCAATCAACAAGCAGCCTTGAAAGCTTGTCACAGCCCAAAGCAAAAAAACCTTCCAAATTCCATTTGATTGCTACATCCTTATGCTTCAATGCAAAATAACTTTTACAAGATGTGCTTGAAGAATAGGGCTATGTCTTACACCGCAGATGTAAAGAGCTTTGCAAAAGGCATTAACTACAACAAGAGAAGCCCCTTGCTTCGTTCTGTAGGTTGAAGCAACAGTTTTCCTCCTTCAGTAGGTCCAGTTGGGGCACTGTTCTTTAGGCCATGCCACCTTATTCTGCTGTCACTTTAACACTCAATACTCCCCTCCATTATAGGGCCAGGATGTTTCCCACTAATGTCAGTGTAGCCAGACCATGTTTGTGGTGAACGAGGATGGAAGAAAGGAGTCCTTCACATTTTCATATTGATAAGAGTCTTATTGCTCATGCACAATTTAGCTCTGTTTTCACATGCATATCATATTCAGGGTCTACTTCAAGGACTCTGTTTAATTTCGACCTGCAATTTCCTGGTATCAAGTCTAATTATCTGGCTGCAGGGTTAGATTTCATAGGATAGCATTCCAAAGCCTGGGATGCACAAGCAAAAATTTCTAGTTTCAGACACCCAACTGACTAATAAATTAAGCTGTTCTTAAGACAGCTGACTTTTCTTACAGCTACACAATAGCAAGTTTTTATCAGCACCAAACTGGTGATGATACAAGGTCAAACATTTGGAGCAGTTGAAGAGGAGACAGCCCATTTCAAACTCCTTTGTTAATAAGCTTCCATGGCCCAAGCTGCACACTCCCTAGACTTGGAAGAAAGTTAAAATGTTTTCTTAAACAATGAAAAGGTATTTCAGCAAATTCTGTAGAAAAGCAGAACAGCTTTTCAAATACTAAAGCAATTTTATTCTTTAAAATAAAAGCATTTCCCCCCGAAGCTAAAAATTGGCAGCATCTCTTTTAACATTCCTCTCCAACAAGAAAACACGTCCTTCTTACACTGTTTGTATGCATCTGCAGATACAGCAAAGATTAAAAAAAAGCCCAACAACCAAGACACAAGTTAAAACATTCCTGGAAACTTCATGGCTCTGTCCTGGAGATTTTAAGTAGGTCCTGGCCAAAACCTGGAACTCACCTACAGTATTACATAAACTGTTCAGTGGTTCACTGAACCGGCACTGGATTGTACCCAGACTGTTCCCCATATGCTGTATCCTGCTCCCACCCCTGCACACAGCATTTTCAGGGACAGAATTTACCCCTCTGCATTTTCTGGGATGCTGGATTATAAAATTCCACAGGGAGTGCTATGCTGAGCCTCTCAAGCCAGAGGAGCAGCACATGTCATTGCCAGACCCCAGCCTGGATGTTGTATGCGATCTCTTCTGCTGCCAGGGCTGGGCATGTGCACAAGAGTTCGGGGCTATTTTGGGTAAAAATCTGAGCTGGTTCTGGAGGGCTGTTGACTTCAAGGTAAGAAAGGTCTTAATGGTGGAACTCAGTGAGATCTAGTGGCCTAAGTCCCTGCTTAGGACTGCAGGTGCCTTTCTGGGGGTGGCCCTGGCAGGTGCTGCAGGTCGCACAGGGGAGCATAACAGGATGGATTCCTGTCCTGCAGGAAGTGAGGGTGGCCTCATTTCCCAGGCCCAGAGCTGCTCAACCACTTTTCTTCACTGCAAATTGTGTTTTATGGATCTGACAGAGCCACTTCACTGCAGCCACAGCCTGTATGGTTCATAGCCTTCTAAGGCCACAAACAATCATTGCTTTCGTCTAAACTGATGCTACTGCAGGCCAGCAGAAGTTAACCAAGTGCTTATCAAATTCATATCTCTGTGTATACACAAACCCAGGGCAGAAGACAAGAGGGTTATTTTGCCTTTTAACTCCTTTTTGATCTAGAAGAGTGCCTTCATTTAAGGGGCTTTCCCCCTCAATTTATTTACTTACTTGTAATTAATAATAAAAATCCCTGGTTTTTAAACTTGCATGACCATTAATTTTCTGGATTATTTTTGCTATTTTACATCAGAACATAACAGGTTTGGTTTCATGACCACATATATGAGAACAGAGTGATTTATACATTTAGTGTTACGTTTAGTATCACTTCGTTAAATGATGCAGTTTCATTTTTACACCATCATTTGCATCTGCTAAAAGAGATGCAAAGTAACCCTGTAAGTGAAAGCTAAAATATTCTCTTCAGAATGGCTTTTGGTATTTTCAATCAAAATGAAAAAAAAAAGGTGAAAAAAAATTGTGCAGTTCCAGTTAGTTAAAATCTCAACTGAACAATAGGTTTCTGCATTTTTATGTAAAATTACCATTTGATAATATGCTGAAGTTTTCACAACAACGACAGTAATATTTTAGCTTCTGGTCCAACTTCTGGTTCAGCTCCATTTAATGGCAGAGGTCAGGGATACATAGAGGCCAGTTAGGTTAACTACTGAAGTGCTCTCCTTAGGAGTACCTTTGAATATAAATGCTGGAAAAATAACCAGAACCTTAATCTATGACAAAATATTCTTATCTGTGTTGGTTCACTGAACGAAACAATGAATTTTGTAAAAAGCACACTATGCAAGTTTTGGGTTGCCCATTTTTTCCTTCTTTCAGCATTGCAGCATATTTAGCACTGCAAGTGCCAGAACATTTCTAGGGAATAAATTCAAGCATCAAATAAAGAGCAGTAAACAGTCAAAGTGAAGAAGAAAATTAAACTTGTTGGTATAACCAGTGGCAAGTATCCAGGAATTTGTGGTTTATAATGCACATTCATAATCTTTGTTGATTTTGCAGCAATTATAGAGATACAGGTGGTTTGGCCAAGTATCTGCTAGTTATTCAAATAGCTGCAGGAATGAAAACAAAGCCAAGGGGCAAAACATTAAAAAAATTGATTTTCTTAATAATTGCATTTGTAAGGTTAACTCATGCTGAAGGGGGAATGTGGAAACAGGAGGAGAAAAGTTCTGACTTTGTATCCAGACTAACTGAAACTCAGATTGGCGCTGATCCTCAGGGCGAAGGACACAACTCTGAAGTCTGAACACCCTGAACTGCTGTCAGGACAGGCTTTTATTGCCCCTCTGATCTTACTACCAAAGTGTTTCTACCAGTGATGGAAGTTTGCTGGTTCTAGTTGCAGGTCAGCTCTATGAATGCTTCAATTAAAAAAAAAAAAAAAAGTACTGAAAATGCTTACTGTGGAGTTATTAATGATTCTGTAAATGAACAAACCACCTCTCTATCAATCCTTTTCCTGACTTTATACTGTTCTTAACTGCAAGTCTCATTTCCTTTCTCCTGCAAGTTAAAAACCAGTCAAATGCAGAGTCACGGCACTTGGCAGACACGATCAGAGTCCCCTCCCACAGCCTTGTGTCTACCTGCTGCCTCCACAGCTTGAGGCTGATGGGGTTTTCCTTATAACATCAGTCTTCCTTTTTCTTGCTGTAGGTAAGGCAGCAACACTAATTTCTGCTGCGTCCAGGCCTGAGGTCAGTGCAGGAGGAGAATGCATGTATTCTGCTAGCCTGACTTTCATACAACAGTCTGGATCACACTATTCTGAACAGAAAAGCTCAGATGAATTTTGTGTCAGATATACTTACTCAAAAAGACTCATAGTCTACTGTAATTCATCAGCCAGAAAAAAAAAAAAAAACCAAAACAAGGAAGAAAAAGAAATCTGTTTGGCTTGATTTGTTGCCCATGTGCAAGCATCTGGTGTGATACAAAATGCCCTCAGGTACCTTTCCAAGTATCCAGCAGCTGGTCCAGAATGTCTTTGATCTCCAGTAGGGTCTCACCCACATCTGGAAGCCCCATGTGCAGGTCTTAGAAACCCTGAGACTCATCCACCAGGAGACAAAAGGAGACAAGTGGGGGATGAGTTTCAAAATGTTCTTTCAAGTCAGATTTTTAACCTAACACCTTAGGATATCTCAGACCTCACCAGATACCTGTGTGGGCAATTGAATCAAATTCAGTTGGTTTGGGGAAATTTAAAACAATATCTGGTAGTATTTTAATAGATGTCCTCAAAGAGCCATGAAAGGCAAAAGGACAAGGACTTCTGTAATGCAGTAGCAAATAAAAAGGATGACATTAAAAAAAAAAAAAGAAAAAAGTATTTTTCAGTTTGAAAGGTTCCTTTGAGGGGGAAATAAAAAAAGGATGCAGGACCATGTATTTTCAAGACAGAAGTGGCAGAGACATAGTATTCAGCCACTAATATACTTGCAAAGAACTAAAAAGAGGTAGAACTAATCTTAAAGGGAGAGAATATGATACATAATTGGTAAGAATATCCAATAATATTTCAACAACACCAGAGCCTTAAAAGTATGAAAGCAACCACCAGACCCACATCTCTGAGATAAAAAAGGGGAAAATTTTAGTCTAGCTACAAGACATTTATGAGTTTAGTCCTCATAAATGTTGTGAATTCTCTCAGTTTACCACCATAAGATTAGAATCAAACCTTAAATTGTATTTTGTTGTGTAGGTCACATCAAAAGACCTTAAAAATAGTGAGTTCAGTGCATACAGATCTACTGCAATGTTTAGGACTGCTTCTCCTTGATGGTCACTGGTATGATCACAGCAAGAGTTATATTTAGCTTTCTTTATAAAGTTACCAGCAACAACTCATAGATAGAGGATTTATTTTTAAATTTTACTCTGAAATTACATGGGTGAATAAGGCAACATTCCTCAGGATGACACTAGGATATAATAGATTGTTTTTCCAGACTTCAAGAGGAACACACCAAATCACAGTAAAGGGTAACATTTTCAAAACCAAATGAAAAACTTCAGAACTCTCCTAAAAGCTTACGTGCTTCAGAAAAAAAAAAAAAAAAGGAAAGCTATTGTATCTACTTTTAACATGGGTAAGAGGAAACAAAAAAGGCACCTCCTCATGTCAGAAAAATGCAATTCAGAAAATTGCAAAAACTGCATAGCAACCTATCTGGGAAATCCTACCAATGTGTCCAATCTGTGCTTTGTGTCCATTTGTCATGGTAATCTTTTATCTGGGAACAAAGGCACAATTGCTGAAACAGCTCTGCTTGTATAAAGTAACAGCGTGTCCAATAAGCAACAAAGGGCGATTTAGTTCTCAGAACAAATAACCTGGCTGGCTCCAGATGAGCTTGCTCAAGAAACAGAGCACCAACACTTCCCTCTCACACAGAGCTGAAGTACTCTGGTGTGCTGTGCTAGAACAGCCCAGACACCACCTGGATACCCCAGGGAACCAGCCAGGGGATGTGCCCAGCTCTGGGCTGGCCTGGTTAAACAAATCAAAGGCTGGCACATGTAAGTTCACCTTTGAAGATCTGACATTCTAAGTTCTTCACACAGGACTGGCCAGAGCAGTGGTTTTGCTTACCCTGACAATGACATCCAGTGTCAAATATTTCAACTATTGCTGTGATAAGCTGATAAATAAGGGAAAGCAAAGTGATAGTTATTATTATTTTTAGAAGATGGTCAGATACTAAAAAAGATGATGCATCTTGTTGGTACCCAGAGAGAGAGTATGAATCACATTTGAAGAGAACAAGAATATATGACAGAATATGGCAATTGCCACTAATAAGGAATTATGTCACTCTACCTTGTTTTTAAAAAACAGACTTAAGCACATCAACAATCAGACAATGAATTTATTTGCAGGATACATTTATCATACATAGAAAACAATACTTATTGTTTGGTTAGTTAAATAGAGGAAAAAAGCAAAACAAAACCACAATACATTATTCACTGCTCCATATATTTGTTAGCTGACATTTCCAAAATGAAGCTTTCTTTTTTTTCCTTTTTTTAAAAAAAACCCATGATCATGAACAATGCATAGTGGGAACAAAGGGTCTAGAAATCTAACATTCCACAGCTGTGAGTCAGTGTGAAAAATAATGTACGAAAAAAAAACCCACAGTGAATTTCTAAACAATACATATTCCATTGACAGGCTTCAGATAAGATCAACTGAGTACATGAAATCTAAAAACAAAGCAAAAGGCTAATTTAAAATATTAACAAACAGCTTGGAAATAGCCTCCAAACTTTCAATCCAGTATCAGTGAAGATCAATTATAATATGATGCTGCAAGAACCATCCCAGGATGAACATCTAGAGGTGAGAAATATCCAAGTCCATTTTACAAAATAAGCTACAGCTACCCATGCTACTTATTCAGCACATATTTATCGAAGGAATGACAAAGTGTTAAGAAAAAAGTTTGACCACCAGTCACTGAACGATTCAGTGAAGGGCTGGAAAACATATCTTCCTGCTCTGAAATGTTAATTACAAGTTCTTTTCAGGTTTCATGACAATGTAAATGGAATGAAAGGAATTGCAGTGTCATATCCTGCTCTTTGTTCCTGTCCTTTCACACCGGGTCAGCAGTGTGAAAGTTTCATAAAGCTGCCATAAACTGAAGTCCTTCACTGCCCTTAAGCGCTGCCATCTGCTCTTCACACGATGGAGTGGATGAGTCCAAGGACCAGGAGTCACAGAGCTGCTGTTTTCTGGCAGTCCCCAGTGCAATGTTCCCAAAAGCTGCACTGATGCACGGTGTGTACCCCAGGTAACTCGGCCACATTAAGTAACTAATCAATAAGAAGTTTTACATGAAATTCAGGATAAAGAGGCTATAAAATATTTGCCAATATTGGATCTTACCTGTGTTAAGATTCAAGATTCCTTATCCACAAGATTACAAGAACAAAGCTGAGGCAAGACTGGTTGTGGAAACTGGTCTGAATGCAGGTGTATAGAATGCATATTTTACAAGTAGCTACTTATATCTAGAGTTTTCCTCACATATTTTTAAAACAACTAAATACAGACTAGGCTATATAAACCTTTATAAGCCTTCTTCATCTGTCATTACTGATATCCAGATCAGTATGAAAGCTCTGAATTTGTAAGACATACATAATTTATTTTAAAAATATTCCTACAAGTCACCCTTTGACATCATGTAAAATGTATGGGAAGCTATGGGAACACTGGGATTGCTGATGTGCTAAACTGAACAAAACATATCCTTATTAAAAGAAAGCTGCAAAAGAAACGCTGACTGCCATGGAGAGTTCTGTCCTGAAAACTTTATTTCTTCAGTATGCTCTACACAGTCTTGCTCATCCCAGTTCTTCAGAACAGCACGAACAGCAGCAGTAAGAGAGTGATGAATTCCAAGGCTGACCTTTTTTAGTTGCCCTGAAGAAACTGTGTTTACCATGCTTGTAGCTGAGGCTTCACAGAAAGTAAGAAACATACTTTAAACATCATCTGAACAAAACTCATGCAGCTGTGGTGGTTACATCATGTCCCCATCACTTGTCTTCTGTTAATAAAAAAGTTAAGAATTGCTTACAGGAAGAAAACATAAATTTCTATCTTCAAATGCAGAGAAAACCATAGAGAGAATTCAAAGAGAGAAGGAACAAGAAAAACAAAAGCCTATTGCAGAATATGGAGGACTAGTGTAAAATATCCCTAAAAAAGCACTAATCCATCCTATGGCTATGTATGTATCTGTTATACAAGTGTATGTATACACACATATCCACAAATGTAGAATTATCACTGAAAGAAACTATCAACATGGTTGTTTCATTTAAATAAAAAGGATGAGTTAACAAATTTTCCACTGTGGCTCATAATTTGGGATGACTAATCTGCAAATTTGTCTATACTTTTTCTAGTGAAACCTCTTTCATTTAATTTGTACAGAAGCAAGCAGGTTTCAATTTCCTAAGCTAGCAAAGAGCATGTAACATCCCCCATGCTAAGGAGTTTGCCATTTTCATGTCATATCATGCATTATCAGAACATGCTATGTAAATATTTGCTGATATAAAAAACAATTTCATAAAAAACAAAGTAAAACAATGATTATAATTATGGAATTCTCCTGGAAATTTTCAAACAAAAGTTAAGTATAACATTTCTGAATATTAGACATTACTTTTTCCATCTGATACAGATTTAAAATGCATAGTATATACATAAATAGTAGCAGCCATCCAATCTTAAAGAGTGCTGTGTTTTATAGTCCAGTCAATATCCCTATAATTATATTGATGGATTCTGTATTAAAGATTCTGAGGGGCTAATTAGAATAAGATGTAGAAGGATTTAATTTAAAGACTTCTTATTTTTACAATAACAAAATACACATCAGAAATACTTCAGTAAAAATCCAACACACAAAAATCTGTATTTTTGTGTTTTCTCTTGCTAAATAAATGACCAAAACCCCAGAAAAAATCCTGCCAGTAAGTGTATGTATGGCACATGCTTATCAGAATGCAATCCATATGTTAGGATTACAGAGAATTAAATGGATCCACTGAACAACTTCTTCTGCAGAGAGTGGTCCAACCTAACCATGACCTTTGTCCACACTAATCTAAGATGTGCTGGGTCACCGTTCATACTCAGTTTGTTTAAAGTCTTCATTTAAAGTGCCTGTACATACCGAAATCAACCCTTACGCAGTTGAATTTTAGCATGTGGAGAAATGGACTCATGAATTATTGTTAAGCACTTCTAGTACTCTCTTCCATACAAGACATCTAGGGTATTTACAGTGCCCTAGTGTGTCCGTTCTGCTAAAGCCACAAGCAATGTCTTCTCCACGCTCTTCCTGCTTATGAGGTCAGACACAGACTGAAGTTCTACTTAGTAAAACAGCAGCTTTCAGTGACTGTAAAGTAAACTGGCTTTAGCTTCATTTGATAAAACTCCATTTTTTGGTATCACACTAAAAAACCAGAACAGCGTGCCAGCCTCATTATAGCAGACAAAATTTGTGCATGTCAATTCAGAAGCTTTGAGTTTTCTACATCTGTTGCCTACATCTCCACGAGAGGCACTGGGCTAAAGGATTGTTCCAAGCCATTGCAGTCACCATTACTAAATAAAAATGAAATTACATGTTTTGAAAGTAAATAACCTGTCTTACTAAATTACATTAAAACTTCTACGTGCAAAATAATTTTTTGCACTGTAGATTGGATGAGACAGAGGAAAATGTCATAGAGCCACTGAAAGGAAGAGCTCAGATCAGTAAATAGCCACTGAGGTGAGAGAGCAGTCTGGAACACAGCTTCAAAGCCAGGCCCTGTGCAAGGACCAGGCTGCTCCTGTCCACAGAGGGATGGCAGAATGGCCCATCAGAACTGCTACTCTGAAACCTCTCTATGTTTCCAGGAGTGATAACAAGTTAAGACTTACAGGGTGTAGTTTGTTTTTTCTTTCTTGTCCTTTGTGTTACTTTTAATGGTCCCCAAAGGGCCCAGCTCTCACTGGATTGGAGGATTTACTCTCTCCTACCAGGACCTGTCCCAATTTGCCTGGGTTGAAATGACGGAAAAGGAGAGGCACAGACCAGCCATCCCACAGAGGTGAACTTCAAGGGCTCACCCAGCCTGTGGCAGCACTGGAGAGGGATGTAAAGTAGCCAACAACAAATAAATAAACATGGTCTCTCATTACTGCTTGCACCACCCTATGAAAGGAGTGCATCTTTACGTGTGAAAGCCACTGTGCAAAAGTACACATCAGTGGGCAAATGGAAACACCACAGAGTTATGAATCTGTGCAGCAACACCAGGAACTGGGCTCAGCCCCCCTTTGAAATCACCCAGGCCCCTTTCATCTCAAGGGCTAAAAGAAGCTGTTTTACCTGGTCTCGGATGTTGCATACTCCCTGCAGGCCAGGATCTGTGAACTTAGGTTCCATTTGAGTTCCTGATGGAAAGGCCATTTCTGTAAAGGAACTCTGAGCTGCAGCAGCTCCTATGGGGAGCACTGTATAAGGCAGAAGTTGCAGGGTATTTTTCAAAATTTTCTTATTTCAAATATTTAGGCTCCCAAACCAGAGCATTTTTGTTTAAATATCAGCCTATATTGAGGCAAGGCTCTGACTGAATCCAATTTATATAAACTAGGCAATACATCACAGGAGGACAAGACATTCAATATACAATCCTACTGGGTACAAAACATTACAGACCTAAAGAACTTCAAAGCATGTCAGACATAATTCAGTCAGTAAAACACTGACTGTTCTTCCACTGTTCATTTAAGAACAAAGATAAGGTCTGTATTCATCTCAGAAAGCAAAGCCAAATGTTTAAGAAGTTCAAGTCACAATCATATTCTTCCTCTAAATAATTCACATCTAAGACCAGCTAAATATCTTTGTTAGCTATCTTTGAACAGAATGAATCCTAGCAAAGGAAAATTACCCTTTGCAATACAGAAAACCATCAGTGAGTTACTGTACATATTACATGCATAGCATCAGAAGATAGACACCATAAAAACAACAGGTTTCACTTTCAACTGTGAACAGGTAGAATACAGTATTATTTTCCGAGTAAAACATCACAAACTTTACATATCACTTAGGAAAACTGTGCACAGGATACTTCAGCACTCAGAAACTAAAGTTCAGTTATCTTGTAGCTATTGCTGACAAATATTGCCTTTAAAAAACTTCAGCTGTGTATGATAATATACACCTGACAGTGTAAGCAACACAAACATGTGGGCTTCCTTATCCTCCCACATGCCTCATTTTTAGCAGACATTGGCACTTCTCATCTACATCCTGAGGACGACGTTCCTCCAGTCATTTTGGCCAGATGAAAAGGAACAACACTAACTCAAATGGCTGCTCTCTCTCCATTAACACATGGTAAGCATTTATCTAGCTTTTCCCTACTTTGAGACCAGACTTTAGGGCTCCTTAGAATCCAGTTTGGTAGAATACCAGACTAAAAAAATCAAAAGTCACTGAAGACTATGCTGATTGAAAAATGACCAGAGCCCACACAGACAATTATGTAAATTATAAATAACACTGTTTTTTTCTCCCACTTTACAAATGTTTGAGGCAAAATAATTCCCTTGAGATCTGAATTAATGAAGTCTGATTTCTTCCTATGGAATCTTAAGATGCAGTTTCTCCAAAATTAATACAGTGCTTAAAGAGTAAATAAAGAAGGCTCCTACTTTTTCCTATTAGATTTCCCATGACCACAGGCATGGTGTTGTAAAGTTTTCAATTAAAACAGCAACCACCGGTTGATTGTTCTTTCAGTGTCATTTTAAGGGAATTATTTCAATCTCAGTACTGGACAAATTTTAAAAGGTAATGGATTAATTATTTCTGTGTACTTTGAGAAATGATGGAAGAACATCCAATGTTCTATCGTGCTGTCACCATCCAAAGTCCCAGTGCAACATTGGCAGCCAAAAGTGCACTACCAGCAAGCAAAATCAAAAAGCCAACGAGCTCTCTGTTATGTTTCTCTACAATTAGGGAGCTTAGTGTGGCTTCCAGGAAGGAATTTAATATCCACTGACCATCCAAAGCGAAGCAGGGCACAGCATTGATAACTGCCAGTGCTCCTGACAGTGAGATGAGGTACCTGGTTGAATGTAGTTAAGGTTCATTAAGAGTATCTGAGAAAATGTAAAAAAAAAAGTAAAAAAACCAAAGAAGATATATGTACTGCATTTGTAGTATGCAGAGAGAGACATAAAAAGGTTGTTTTTCTAGCTGCCATTCCGTTTCACAGAAATGATATGAATAAAATTAGTTTTATGCTGTAACATACCCGCTCAGAGAATTGCCTTTATAGATTTTTATTTTTTAAGAGCTAAGTTTGGATACTTAGGATACTGCTCTCTTCACAACTTGAGTGAAAGCAAGAAACAGCAAAACCACCATCTTCTTTGCTTGCTTTGTGTGGTTTTGGAGGAATGACATTATGCCTGAACTAAGAAGGTATTCTAGACCCAAGTATGAAATCATGATTAGGAATATTTTCCAAAACACTCCCTAGTAAATGACTAGAATATAATCAGAAATCTGACCTACCTCTTCTACTTAGCTGTTAGCCAGAAAATTTGAGTGAATTTCTGTGCATGTGTGTGCACGTGAGAACGAGGCACAGGCAGGTAATTCTTACTGTTGGTTAAAGACTTGCTAAGTGCAGTACCTACCTCCATCCTAAAGAGCCAGGCAAGAAGACATGAGTGAGGAAGCAGCTTGGGCAGGGTGAACCTTGATGTGTTCCCAAAAAGAGGGAGCTTATGTGGTACCTTTACTCTGGTTCTGCGGACTTGTTATTAAACTGAACTAACACAGTTTCATTATTCTGTGGCCACGCATAAACGTTTCAGTGTCTAAGGCTAAGGGTTCCTAGACTAACCATATTCAAGTCTACTAATCTATATGTATGTGTATATATATAATCTTGTTCATTAATAAGCAAGTGTTAACCGAATTATCCCATTTTGTTGAATAAGTATTTTCTTTTCTTTTGAAGAAAAAAATAAGCCAACCATATCCTGTTATTTAGTTCAGTATAATGACACAAAAATAACAAAACGCTGACCTTACAAAGCTAGCAAGAACATCTCATTTTTCCTGACTTAAATTCAGGCTTACTTTGGCTTTCTTGTCACATCTGTTAAGGGTCATGCTCAAGAGTTAAAAAAGCACTGATCAAAAACACGCTCTTAAGCACAAGAAAGTGAGAGATTTCATTTTTAGCTTGGCACATGGACAATAATCAATGCAGAGATGGAATAAAGATGTCAAATCTCTACAAAAGTATTTCAGGGCATCCTGTCTAAAATGACATCCAACTGAAATTTCGCTAGGTCACTAAATTCTGAACAGTTCCCTTCTTACCTTAAAAGAACAAACATACTTCAAAGGATACTTGCAAAATGTCTCTATCACCACAGGCAGATCGATACTTAGAAAGTTTTGTCGTGGTACAAAACTGCTGAGACTTACTGAAATGAAAATACACAAAGCATGAAAAGTCATTCCAGTGTTATAAGATTATGAATTTTAGATTATAATTTTGCAGAAAAAATCACATGTGAAATGACCTTCTTCTAAGACAAATAATCAATCTCAATAAAGGTTTGATTGTTTTTTTGTTGTTACAAGAGTGCAGCTGTTATGTTTTTCTTAAACGTGGCCACTACCACAGTAAAGTCACTACACAAAGCACAGTTAGCACTTCAGTAAAACTAGATCTAAAATACATATTTTCAGAGGCATCTTTAGTCAGAAAGACCCCACTGTATGATTCCAGTATTTTTCAAAGAGAAGAGATTATAGTTACCAGACTTTTTCAACATATGCAGTCCAGATGCACACTGTGGGTGCACATGTGTATTTTCTCTGAAGGCCAGAAAAATTTTCTCTTTCAGTCCCTCAGAAAATCCCCCTAACCTGAGGCTGAGCCCATGGTGTACAGGAATGGGGGACATGGGGAGCAGAATTCTGGAGTCCCTCTGAGAAAGCAAAGGCTATGAGGGGATGCACAGCTCCATCACACAACACCAGTTAGCCAGTACATAAGTAGCTTCTCTTCTGTGTTCAGACGATCAGTGACTTCAAGATATAACTTGGTGCAACTCAAAAACCTGTGAGGTGGGACATGGCATCCTTAAAAATAGTGACTGGAAAATTGCAGTGTCAAGGACCAGATCTTGAATACTTTATTTCTGTACACACTGTTCTTTGAAGGTGTACATGAACCTTCAGTAGATTGCATATCAAATATTTCTGAGAGATTCTTCAAGGCAAGTGCAGTAGTTTGAGACCTGCCAGAAGGCACTTTATTAGTACAGGGATGTTCCATCCAGGTAGCATTCTAGGTCTGCCAGCACAAGGGACCATTTGAGAAGCATGCTGTGACAGCTGCAAGAAAGACACCTCTCCTATTAAAAGGAAGGCACAGCGGGGTTTTATTCCCAGAAGGAAGAGGTCAGGGTAAATTAATGCAGAATTAGAAAACCACCTTAAGAATACACTTGCATAGTACTGCCAATATTCTCTGTCTTTAAAGAACAACTTTAGATGTGAGTTGCCAGCCACAATGGCCTGAATTTTTCCTACCTATGTGGAGAACAGTTATAGCCCTAAGAAATACATACATCCACAGAGATATTTGAAGGCAAGAGTTCAGATCCCACTCAATACAAACATCATTTGGGAAAGAAACAGTTTAACCCTAGGCTAAGAGAATACTG
Organism: Cyanoderma ruficeps; assembly: GCA_008694505.1. Taxonomy (NCBI): domain Eukaryota; kingdom Metazoa; phylum Chordata; class Aves; order Passeriformes; family Timaliidae; genus Cyanoderma; species Cyanoderma ruficeps. The sequence goes on along the minus strand of VZDJ01007754.1, from coordinate 37,469,075 downwards.
AGAACATAACATACCAAAAGGGCTGCTAAGTATGTCTTACTTAAGAATGAGATCAGATTTCTTCAGGTTCAATGAAGAATTCAAGGACACAGCAACAAAGGTGAGGGAAAATAGTTCTCAAGTCACGTAAGGCAGAGAACCAGTCCATTCAGTCACATAAATACATTTTCTTCTGTTAACGGATGCCCTTCTGATAAGTCCAGCCAGCAAACACACCATGGGTTGGAAAGATGGATAGCAAGGAGAACCAAAAAGAATGGGTTTAGTGGGGCAACAAGTAGAAAATTTTTCAGTATCAAAACTGCCAGTGTGCTTGAAAGTCATGTTTTTGCTTAAAGCTTAAGACTGACCTTTGATTTACGGGAACTGAGAGGAAATAAATCTGTTGGATGACTGAGTGAAAGACACAATAAACAGAAATCCTGGACACCACCCAGCTCAGAAAGTCAGAGGTATCCAAGTCAATCACAGAATCATACAATGATTTGGGTAAGAAGGGACCTTGGTCTTATTGAACCTCATGAGGGTACTTTTCAAGATTGTTCAGGTCCCTCTGGATGGTTTCCCATCCTTCAGAGGTGTGTCACCTGCACCACTCAGCTTGGCATTGTCTGCAAAGTAGTAGAAGGTGTACTTGATCCTGCAGTGGGGAGGCTGTGTCCCAACCCTGGGGTGGAGCTGCCCTATGGGATGTGCTCTCCTGCTTGGGAGGGCAGTTTCCCAGGAGCACCCTGAGCACCACATACGGCTCCACCCTGGCTGCCCACTCATTCCAGGGCCATGAGGTCACACAGCCCCACAGTGCTGTGGGAAGCTGTCACACAGCCTCCAGCAGCTCTCCATGAACATCCTGAGTGCCATTCCCACACAGCCCTGCCCTGGCTGCAAGAGGCCATGAGGTCACAGAGCCCCATGGCACTGCTCTGGCCATAAGAACCAACTGCTCAGGCCCCATCCCTGACTGCAGTAGCAGCAGTGTGTTGGAAAGGGGGACCATGGCTCTTGTCCACTGTCTTTTCCTCTCCCTCCTCATCCTCCTGATGGTCCTGCATCCCGGGGCTGCCATCAATGCTCCAGGGAGATCACAGGAAGCGGGTAAGCTGCCAGCACTGCTCCAGCCTTCCATGGGCTAGTGGGGTCTTCTCACCAATGTTTTTTCCTCCAGTGCTTTAGTGAGGGTTTCCTCTGTGTGAGTGCTCTCCTGTTAGTATAGTCTCAAGAGTCCATCTCTCCTCCAGGGATGTTGCACATTGTGTTTGAAGAGTGTTGAGCTGCCAGCTCAGAGGTCCCCAGGTCTTCCTCTGCAGCTCTGGCAATCCACTGACATCCAGGCTTCCACACTGTCACTTGACCCCCATCCAGTGCTTCTGTACACAAAAGCAGAAGATCCCAACACGCAATGGAAACAATTCTCTGTGCTTGCTTCTAGCTGACTCTCTAGCAGATTCTCTGGCAGCTTGGCAGAAAGATGGTTTGGAGCCCTTGGGCGAGTCTGGACCATGTAAGTTCTCCATGTCCCTTTCTTTGAAAGAATAATTATCAATAATGCGTCGACAGCTTATTAATGAGCAATTTTCTTTAAGATGTCAAGGCTGATGGCTTGGGGAAATCTCCTGTCATCAAGCATATGCATAATCCCTCAGGTAAGTTAGTTGGAGGAAGGTACATTCACCTTTTACTCTTCCTTCCATGTGAAATGCAAGTTGCTCATTCCAAGGCCAATGACAGGCCTTGGCACGGCTGGTAATTGCTGTCCTGTGGTGAGCACAGGATGGCTGTGTGGCAGCAGGCTCTCTCCTCAGTGCCTACTCTTTCATGTCACATCAGCAGCTAAGCTGAAAGCCTGTTAGGTTCAAGACATCTGGATCCCATTGCAGAGGCAATGAAAATCAGGACTCTTGCACAAACATAGCTACCGCTGCAGCTTCATCCCAGAGCTTGCCCTGAGCACCTAGACGGCCAAAGCACAAAAGTAGCCCCAAGCAGGATCCCTCTCATGAGCTGAGGTCCAGATCAGTGTTCCGACTCACATACTGGGCAAGGAAGCTAGAGGGAACCTCCCCATCCTCCATGCCTGAGCCATGCTGAGGTTTTACCTGTCTCTGCTTTTTGAAAGTGCTGCCAAAGACTGGAGAAAAACAGAAAGCTGGTGAATCTCCTCAAGCAGACCCAAAGCACTCAGGTAATGAGCAGTCCTGCTGGGGTCCCTTATGGGGAAGCACATCCTGAAACCTGGGAGTGGCTGCAAGGGGTGCCCTGGCTGGGAAAAAGGCAGACAGGGAGAGCAAGGCTCAAGTGTCTCCTGTGAGGGCCTGACTCTATCCCCTTGGGGTGTGGGAGCTGGCCCAGAGAGGGAGAGTTGCAAGTGGAACGTCCTGAGTTGTTTTTATCAAAGGAGTGACCAGCCAAGCAGCAGTGCTCCCCACTGTGTTCTCCTCCTGATCATTTGAGTTCTGTTCAGAGGGACAATGTGCCCCCAAAGGGTAGGAGCGTGCTTCCAGGATCAGCACCAGGGGGAAACCAGAGAACACTCTGGTGATATCAAACATGCTGCAAGTTTGCAAATGGTAAACTGGCAGATCACAGGTTAACATTTTGAATTGCTCTGTAGAAATGGCTGGAAAAACGACCAAAGAAGATCCTAATGGCCACGAGCACGTCGAAAGTATTTTCTGCCAAGGAGCAGGCTGTATGATAGGCATAGTGATAGTCCTGGTGGCCGTGCCAGCTGCGATACTGATGGGCTCTCTTGCAATCTGCTGGTGGTGTGAGAGGAAACGGTGAGTCATCGATCCCCCCACAGTTCCTGCTTCCTTCAAAGGCCCCTCACAGCCACAAAGCACTTCTAGTCAGGCTGCTGTGCAGCAGCAGGTTAGTGACTGGCCAAAAAACTCTGCTGAGGCTTCTGCAGCTGTCAGCAGCTTTAACTGGCCTCCAGTCTTCTGGGTCTTCTCTTGGGGAGCCTACTTGGACTGGAGCCAGCGTTTGCACAAACTGAGCCTGCCTGGACAAGAGTAGCTTGCCTGAGTGACAGGCAGAGGCAGAACAAAGTCAGGATGAAAAAGAGTGGAGGGTGGTATTGCTCTAGAAAGCAAGAGATGCATTGGCATCTGCTGCTGACCAGTGAACCTGCCTGGAGGAGTTCCCTGCTTGGTGGTGCCTCTGCCAAGGTGTTCCAGCAGCTCCACTCACAGTGGTGAGCCCTGCCAGCTCTGGGCCCTGCTGTGGAGGAGAGTGCCTGCGTCTCACTGCAGCTTAGCCACCTCCTCTCTCCACAGACGGCGTCTCCCTGGAGACCAGCAGGAACGCGCTGGCCTGATCCCAGGCTCAGAGAGCCAGACCACTTCACCTGAACCTGCCCCGCAGTAGCCCTAAGACACTCACACATCTGATCCTTGAGCTCTCCCTCTTCCCCTGCCCCTCCTTGGCTGTCCTTCAGCAGCTGTGGGAACTGCCCAGCCCCAGCCACAACAGAAACAGCCCCCTCCACCCCCAAACCCACTGGCCCAGCCCTCCCGACAAAGCTGAAGGTGGGCCTGCCAAGGTAGGGGTTGGGCTGACAGAGATACAACCAACAGCTTCAGGGATCGGCTTTTTGTCTGAATAAAAGGGACAGTCTTCACACAAGTATCTGTATAGTATCAGAATATCTAGAGCTGGAAGGGACTCACAAGGATCATCAAGTCTAACTCCTGGCCCTTCAAAGGACATCCCCAAGAGTCACACCATGTGCCTGAGAGCATTGTCCAAATGCTGCCTGAACTCTTGTCAAGCTTGGTGTCATGACCACTTCCCTGGGGAGCCTGTTCCACCACCTGACCACCCTCTGGGTGAAGAACCTTTTTCTGTTATCTCACCTAAACCTCTCCTGTCAAAGTTTCAGGCCATTTTCTGGGATCCTGTCACTGGTCACCAGAAAGAAGAGATCAATGCCTGCCCCTCCACTTCCCCTCATGAGGTTGTAGATCATGATGAGGTTTCCTCCAGGCTGAGGAAGCCAAGTGACCTCAGCTGCTCCTCAAATAGTTTCCTGTCTAGACCCTTTGACATCTTCGTAGTTCTCCTCTGGATGCTCTTTAATGGCTTTATGTCTTTCTCATATTGTGGTGCCCAAAACTGCCCCCAGCACTTGAGGTGAGGCTGCCCCAGTGCAGAGCAGACTGGGACAATCCCCACCCTTGCCCAGCTGGTGATGCTGTCCCTGATGCCCTCAGGACATAGGTGGCTCTCCTGGCTGCCAGGGCACTGCTGGCTCATGTTGAACTTGCTACTCACCAAGACACACTGATGTCTTTCTGCAGGGCTGCTCTCCTGCCTTGCATTACCCAGTTTGCCTATATACACAGGTCAAGTGATATCCAAAGCAAACAACTTGTCAAGTTGAGGGCTGGTATCAAAACATCTGATCAAAACTCCTGTTCATGAGCCAAAATAGCAAAATGGCTGAGACAGCCAGTGTATTCAAAGGTTTCAAAAGACACACACTGCAAAACACTGTAGTTTCAAAGCCTGACTGCATCTTGACAAACAACTAATGGCCACTACCAAGTCACCATCCTGAACCTGAAATTGTGCCGACATTGAGAATGGATCATTCTCCTTCTTCCCTCTTTGTTACAATAAACTGTTGCCGCTGACATTCACTAGACATGGATCTAAACTCCAAACCTTGCTGCTGAAGCAAGCTCCAAACATAGAGAAACTCTTCAGGAAGTTGCTGGACTGAGCTCTAGAGACTGTAATATGAAGCAATGAATTTTGTGGTTGTAATGGATCAAACCTAATGGCAGTAGGGGAATCTGTCCTCTGAAGAATAACAAAAGAATTACAGAAATTATGCTCTACAGGCTTGTCTTCAAAGCCACTGCTGGGAAGAGGTGAACAGCAATGAGCCTGGATAAGAGAAAACAGTCATTGTTTTCCCACTCTAATTAAACAATTCTTTGACCTGGAAATAACATTTCTTTTGTTGGCTAATGCTAGATGGTGTTGGCAAATATTGAGAGGAATTCACAACAGACACAATTTTAATTGGAAATGACTTGGAGACTAGGTTGACCAAAGAGCTTTTCAAAATATCTTCACGGGGGAAAGGGCATGTATGCCATGGAGGAGACAGACAGCATGGCATGAGATATTTCTGTGTGGTCTCCAGAATATCTGCATGTGTAATCCTTTAAACACGGGTTAAAAGTAATGAAGGGCCATCCTTAGCTATAAGGGTAAACAAGCATGGAAATACTGAGAGAACAGGCTGTACCAGAAAGACCTTCACCATGGATCATGGCTGTTGTTGCTCATCAACATGCCCAAAGCCAGGAGGTGCTGTTTTTTTTGGTATTTTTTTTTTTTTAGAAGACTCAGATACAACAGAAGTAGGAGACTGGTCAAGCTTGAGGAAATTATCTTCTAGGTAAGTTCCATCTTCTTTTCATGAAGAAAATCTTACAAGTTTTGGTCTGTGATGGGCAAGAGTAACATTCAGCGATATAATGTTTCCTCAAGTAGTGTGAATTCTCAATACAAATCTTGGTCACCATAATCTTCCCAAGGAACAAGCGCCAGAGAAGGAAGTAAAAATGTTGCACTATTAGAAATGACATGAGGGAATAAAATCCCTCATACATAATGAAGAAGAAACACTGCATATTTGCATGGCAGTACTGACAGGGCCCTCCATTTCAACTTTACATATCAAGTGGCCAAGAGAGAAGGAACTCTAGAACATAACTGGCCCGCAATACAAAGAGTTTTAAAAGACTTAATACCATGTGTATTGAACCAACAGTATGAATTTATATTGGATAACATTAGATACTTTTTACAGAAAGAATGCTAATTAAAAGCACTACTCAATGTGTCTGTCTCAAACAAGACACACTCCGAATCATCTTTCTGTTTCAGTTTTGACCAAATCTCTATCACTGTATATTCATTTAGGATTATAGTTCTTTACAGTTTTGCTATTTTTTAAATACTGGAAACAAGTGCTATATATAGCCTCTATATCAACCAAAAATATTTTTTCTAGGATATTTTAATTTGAGGCAACAGAAAGATTTAATAAAAATAAACTGTAGAGACTATTTCTTCTAAGTAGCTAATATGAATATACTATTTTTTAAAAATGTCATCTGAAAGTTATCTTCAAATGAAAATACGAAATAATTACTACTTCTCCATAACAACAATACAAGCCTTAGCAGAAAATAATGCGTGCATAATTTTAGAATGTTATTCAAACATTGCTTTAGTGACATTTCTAGAGAAAGTGTAGTCATAGTACACACTAGCACTACAACTCCTGTATTATGTTGTGTGTTAAATGTAGCACCACTCTAAAAAGTAATGTTTCCTGCAGGCAGAAAGATCACACTAAAGAATAAAGCATTTCACTAAAACATATTCCTACTTCAGAGCTCACACAGTAGAGGAAGAAATTATTTTCTTTTTATAACTGTAAAAAACAGTTACCACATTCTGATCAGTCCCATTTGGGGGAAAAAAAAAAAAACCCCACACCAAACCTGTTGGCCCCAGCCAGTCCTGTACAGTGCAATGCTAAGTCTGAAACACTTAGAAGTTGTTTCACTGGAATGCATGAAACTCTAGGCTGGTACAGCAGACTGCCTGCTACCCAAACCAGGATCCTATCATTTTAGGTCTGGTGTTTTTCCAAAGGGAACATAAGAGCATAAACTGCATTTATTATTGTACTAATAAAATCAAACTTGTAGCTTTAAAATTAATACATTCAGTGCACAATTCCAAGGGTAAATCACTTTAAAATCCTACTCCTACATGTGTATGCAAACACAGTAAAGTATTTAACACAAAGTTACTACATCTTTAAATGCAATAATATTGTTTTCTGACTTTTGAAAGACTGGCAGGTTCAATTCTTCTGCAGAATTACTGCAGTGGGAAACACCAACGAAAACTCCATTGCTTTTCAAGTGTATTGAAAAAAGAACAACATCAATTGTTCTTCAGTATCAATAGTTTGTATTGCTAAAGACCAAGAAAAGGAATTCTGAATAATTATAAAACTCTATTCTTAAAATATGTGGCTGCGTTTGAAATAAATATCATCAGATATAATAGTGTGTGCAGGTTACATACAGGAGCAAAATGTTTTCCTCTTAAATGGCATGAGGCCAGAAGTAACAAATGAAGAGATCATATTTTGGGCTTAAATGAGAGTATATTGTAAAAAAATTGAAATAAATAACTCCTCACAGAGTATCAAACTACCAGTATGGAGAAATGGAGACTGATACATTAACTAAAAATATGGTATCCAAGAATGTTAACGGATCTACACCACCAGATTTCATTGCTGTTTCTAAAGCTCCTTTGTACCTAATTCCAGTGCTTATTCAGAAAAGTACAATGCCTTCCTAAGGAGATACTTCCAAAGTGTTTGATGTAAAATCACCCCGAGAGTTTCAGCTGCCTGTGAGGAACAGATACCCTCCTCACAGGAAGGGATAGTAATTTAACACTTCAAACTTCTTAAAGCACATATGCAGCTAATTTTCACCATGCCACTCAAGCTGTCAAACAGGATGTTGATGAATTTGTTCATTCTTTCCATACTCAGTTCAGGAGCAGAACTACTTTTTATTTATATAAGACATCCAAAGGAGAGTCCCGTCAAAGTAAGGAACTAAAATTTTATATGTCACTTAATTTAGAGTAGTCAATTGAAAAAAAAAAATCAGATAAAAACTATGTTTGATAACACTTGTGGCTCAGTAGTCACGGGAATGTGCCACAAATACTTGGATATTAAGTGTGATTTAAGCAGTCATGCTAATATTCCAGGCAAGATGTTGTAGTAAGGTGCTCCAGAGATTTTACAACAGCATTTTGAGACACTTAAGTACTAGGAAAACGCAGGTACCTGGTTCCTATGACTAACCTGAATAAGGTTTGTTCTAGAAATAGCTCTTTCATGCTTTTCTGGATAAACAACCATCTCATATCACACATATGGTATCTATTACCTTCGTAACTCATTGCACTGTGAACATTTCATTTTAGGCCTGAGTAGTCCATGTCTCTCCACTTGCTGTAACAAGAAATGGATTCTGCTTTAAAAAAATCAACTAACAAGCACTTCAAGACCTTGTTTAAGCACGCAGAAAAAGGAACCCATATTAAAGATTGTTTTTGCTAAACTTTCAATAAATAATACCAACCTGTGTACTGAAGATGCATGGGGTGTCCTACATAGAGCATGTCAATATGGGGTGGATGCTTTACCCTGATTAGCCTTGTTTGATTCTCCAAAGAAGGAGTCACACAAAAGCTTGGAACAAAGTCCTTATGGCAGTCCATGTTGGTTCGACAAACTTTGCTGGCTTCAATAACTTTTCGTGCTGGCAGACAGGCATACTGCAAAGGGCATTCAAAATCATTATGAAAGGTAAGGGTATTTTCCAGCAGATCAAAATAAAAGGAACAAAACATTCCTTTTTAAGCAAAGAAATGCCTCACTGATATAAGCCCATGAAGAGCTAAAATCTGATTTTTTCCCTAGTTTTCTGTTGTCAAATCCTGACAATCTCTGATGCATATTCAATCTGTCATTCCATATTTGAAGGAAGGGTACATATACCAAAATAAAAGTAAACTATTTCTAGAAAAGTACACAATGCACAACAAAAAAATCATGGCATTTAAACATAGGTCAGTGACTTCTTATGGACAGAGCCAGTATCAACATCCTAGTGACTAATCTGTTCAAGCTGAAGTTTTAGCAAATAAACCGACAAACCTACCAGGTGTGTGGTAGCTAAGAAACGGTTCTCAACTAAGATGAACACAATGCGCTGCTGTGCCCCAACCCCTGCCTATAACACTCTTTCACTCTCTGACAGACCAGATCTTTCTTGCTCCCCACAGGCCAAAGACAGTACAGCAGAAGGGAACAGGAAATTAGTTTTCCCCTTCATGTCTCTCATAAAATCTCAGTGACACTTTTCCTTTTGTTCTAAAAATAGAAGCAAGGAATCCTACTGTTTGCCTTAGGAGGAAAAACAAAAGTTATTTCTACCTTCTCAGCCTGATCACTGCACTCCCCATAAATGCATGAATGTCAGACCCTCACCATTAACCTTGATACAAATTCCTTCTATTCTAATGAGGGAGAGGACACACTTTCAAAAACTGCTGCATAGCATTGGAAAGACCATTTAAAAAAACTGTTCAAAAACTCACAGCCAGTCTAAGGACACTTGAAAGGTCTCAAGCTTTCTGATGCTTTTATTTCTTCCCTGTTTATAAGTAGCAGCTATAAGCTTAAGAATGCCCCGGCTCAAGCGGATAGTGATTTATCAAATCTTGCGGCCACTGCCATATTTCAAATGAGCCACTGGAATGTGTTCAACTCTTAGTGGTTACATACCACAAAAAAACCCTGGAGTGGGAAGTTTACCACTGTAGAAACTGTAAACATAGCAGATTTGGAACAAATTTATTTGAATTTCTTCGGGTATTTATCACTAGAGTCAGAACAATAACAAACTGGTACGTGTAGAAAACTTTACACAGTCGATACTTGTGCTCTTTTGCTTGTAAAGAACCAACAGAAATATGCCATCACTGTCAGTATGGAACACGTATTTTAACAAACATTGATGTATTTTCACAGAATCATAGAATGGCTTGGGTTGGAAGGGACCTTAAAGATATCTCATTCCAACCCCAGGCATGAGCAGGGACACCTTCCCCTCCACCAGGCTGCTCAGAGCTCCATCCAGCCTGACCTTGAACACTTCCAGGGATGGGCCACCCACAGCTTCTCTGGACAACCTGTGCCAGTGCCTCACCACCCTCACAGTAAAGAATTTCTTCCTAATGTCTAATCTAAACCTGCCCTCTTCCAGTTTAAAGCCATCCCCCCCCGTCCTGTCACTGTATGCCTCTGTGAAAAGTCTCTCCCCAGCCTTCTTGTAGCCCCTTTAGGCACTGGAATGCTGCTAAACCCTTTTATAACAGAGTAAGTGAAAATCCTACTGAGAAACTTCATGTTTCTGCATGACAAGAAAATAAACATGGTGAAAAAAAATTCAAGTATGGGCCCTTACTTTGAGAAACTAGGCAATCTCCAGGACTTTCTCCTGCATGTTTTTATTTTAATTTAGGGAGCAGCACTGCTGGCTTCAGACAAAATAACTGGACAGTCCAGGGCTCTGCTCTCCCTGTAGCGTTCAATACCTTTAATGACTGGAACACCAAAATATGCAATTTTGCCTTCTTCTCAAAAGTTGTTTTTTCTCACCAGTATTGTGCATCCAGAATACTGAAAATGACTAAGGTGTCTTTCTGCCTACAGGAATGAAGTGTCTAAGATTTATTATGATTCTTCCACAGACCCCATTTGATTATGGGAGAAATTGTAACTAATACTTTGGGGTTTTTTTAAGCTGTAATTGGGAGAATACATGCATACCTTTATTACAAACTGTGGATATTTTTAAACACTTGAGCATGTTGCCTAAGCGTCAGTAAATATTACTAATTTAATATAAAAAAAATTAGATTTACTAAGAGAAATAGTAATTAGATTTGCTAAGAGAATTAGCAGTTTAAGTAACTTACCAGATGGCTATCCAACTTATTGCTGTATGAAAAGCAAATGTCTGTGAGGCTGTTGTTGCTACAACATTCAACTGTGCCATCAAGTCTTCTGTAGACTAAAGAACATAGGCATAGAGCAAATAATATTATTTGCTGAAAAAAATGAGTCTCTGAATGAAGTAAAACAATCATCCTGCAGCCTTCAAGAATTACAGTAATTCACACAGCCTAGCTGAGGCTCAACTGAAAATAAGGCTTCACCAGCAATATGTGTGAATATCACATGATTTCAGTCACATCACATACTGATTTTTTCACCTTAATAAATCTCTTTGCAATTCAGGGGATCTACCATTGCAATGTTTTGAGCATTACAAGTTGCAAAACACTTTTATATCCATTGCCCCTAACTTGCACCAATGGTTGGCACAGAAATTTGTTAGCTGCTACTGTACTGATTTCACTGGCTGGCTATGGAAATGACCAAGACTCAAAACATACTTTTTAAACCATGAAAGCCTTTGCAAGACTCACATTCTGAAAGCTTTCCAAGCCTTAAAGGCTGCAGCAGGGAATAAATGATGTTTTAAACCATGATTTAACTAGTCTGGTAAGGAATCTTTGTACATATGCTCTTGAAATGAATTAAGCCTAACATACTGTCCAACAACAGCTTAAACACACACAGACACAGAGGAACGGTCATGGTAAGGATCTGTATCACAGCAGCTGCAGTCCCTTCCTCAGGTAGATCAAGCCTGTGATAGTGGCTGCTGATTTATCACTGCATAACCTGCAATCCACTGACATGGAGCTTTATGCCTGGGGCTTACAGGTGCAAGCACTGTACCATGCAAACCTTGGTTCAAGTACCCTCAGGCTAAGAAACCACATATATTTTTGAATAGCAAATGACCATGAAATTAGTTTCCTTATAAACTACATTGAAAACACTTTTTTTTTTTTAATTTCAGGAAGATCCTTAGGGCATTGTTTTTTCTCTAGCTTCAATACTCAGATAGTTTACTCTCCATTAGTTTTATGGTCAACTAGATGGAGTCCATTTGCTGTATACATTTTTATCAATACTCTGTATTTATGTCAAGTTGTGAACTGTCAAGATTTTGACAAATGACAGCTGCTGGAGACCAAACAGAGTTCATTTAATTTCAGAGGAATATTTCTCACTGCTGGAGGCTTATGACTCTGAAAATGCAGACAGACTGGTCTGATTAGAAGGCAGCAGTGGGACAATGGGCTGCTAACACAATACAGCAACCAGGCTTGGAAGCAATATTGAGTCTTCAGCATTAAGCCTCTACTATTTCAATCTAAATAGGACTGGTTCATCGGCAGAATATGCAGTTTTATTACCCATGACTCTGAAACTGCACTTCAGAGAACAGCAGAATCCAAAGATACATATACCTACAAGATCTGAGGATTGGTTCTTGCCATGCCTACCCAGCTGAAAGCACGGACCGAAGTTACGCTCCTCTTCAGAGGTATAATCCAAACTGTCAGATCTCTAAAAGCTGGTTCTTACCCATACTCCACTAGTTTCCAGTTTAAATATTTATCTTATTATCAGCTATAAGATCACTTTCTTTACATACTAAAAAAAAAATAAATTACTTTTTTAGCCTCACGGAAGTACTATAACTTCAAAACCACAGACAGTTGAGTTGCCTGACCTCCTTTTTATTTCCAGGATATGGAAAAATGCAGTGAAAATTTTAAAGCTCTGACGAGCATCCTATAGGTTTTGCTCAGCAGCAGCCTCTTACCTCTGGAATTCAGTTTCCATGAATGCTTGCACGAAAAAACTTTAGAGAGCTTCAGGACATGTCACAAGACGCTCAGCCAATTTAACTTGACTGTTCTTTTTTGTTCTACTCAATTTTGTTTATTGTTCTAGTTCAGTTCAGTTCTTGTATTTTTTTTCATTTGGTTTCTTGGGGGTAAGCCCTTACAGCAACAAGCACTCTAATGTATAAAAGCAAACAGAACGAGGTAGACTGACTTCCAGAAGCAGTATGTGCAATCCAAACAAAACTGAGTTTATGGACAATGACATAAAAACGTACAGGGAGACATACCCAAAGAAACTACCATAATAAAGCACATCATTGGGTAAAATCATACAATTTGCAATGTCAGGCTGATCAAAGCAGTGAAGTAAACGTGAAACTTACATCTGCAAAAGATCACTGAGTTGATCCATTTTACAGAACTTAAAATAGAGGAGATAATTGTACTACTGCTAAGAACTAAGTTCTGCAATATCCTGGAGAAGCAAATTTTATTATTCAGATCATGCAGGATATTTTTATAGGATGACTGAAAGACAAGAGAAATTCCTCTATCTAGCCCTCCCTCACTTTCAGATTTCACAGAAGAGCATGCATGGCACATTGGTAATTGCTTAAGATAGAACAGGAGGTTTGATTTACAAGGAATCTTAGCCCAACAACAAATTCTAAGTTCAAAATAGTCATTAAGACATGATAAAATTAAAATATAAATTAATTAACATACAAAATAATGAGGAGAGCACCTTAAGTCATACCTCTAGCTGGAAAGCTTAATTGCTGTAGGGTGGCTGCACTTACACAGTAGCCGACCTGAGACTTCTCTGAAATGTCTCCCAGACAGGAATTCCAGTCTTCCACATTATAAACTGGGCAGTCTTGAAGGTTGGTGACAAGGTCTCCCACAAAAAGACCTCTTGGTCCATTGGCAGGAGAATCCTGAGGAGAACAGTGAAGTCAGTCATATTACTATAATTAAAACCATATGGAATAGTTTACAGTTCTGCTGAATACTATGAAATCTTTAGGCTAAGACACTAAAAATGGGGGGGAAGGGGAGGGAAAGGAAAGCCTCCAAGTATCCTGGAGACATCTTCAAATTTGAGTAATTATTTTCATATAAGTCAAAAAGGTAAGAAAACCCACAACATATTAAGTTCAAGTAAATTAAATTAATACCCTGAACTTTTCAAGGAGGCAGGTATACCTACACTTTCAAAGGTAATAAAGCATTATAACTGCCACTCTCTCCTGAGTTTTATCAATTGACTTTCAGATCCAAGAAAGACTGGACCCTTTCAGCTCTGCAGTTCAACTGCACTGTATTTGATTAAGTCAGAAAAAAATCATTCCTTTCCAGAATCCCAGAAGTCTATCTCTACTTTGCTTCCAGCTGACCAAACAAGGAAATCAGCTCAAAGTAATCTTTAACATTAAAAAGAGATAGCAGTAACTGGAGTGATAATGCAGTTTCCAGTAGATTTGCTTTGTGCCAATACTGAAAAACAGTTAAAAACTCCCAGAAATAAACCTGCAAACTCATCTCAAATGTCTCAACAGCTCTATAGTATGCTAATTAGTCTATCATTATTCACACCATGTTCCTTTATTTACTAATACTAAGATACATGAGACTGAAATGAAAACTTTAAGCAAGAAGTTCAGTATATTAGATTCTGCAAAGGCCGTCACTGACCAAATCTGATTGCGATAATAAGACATACAGGTACATTTCAGGTCACAAAGCATATAATAAGGAAACAGCAAATATCCTTCTTACCTCTGCAACCTCAGTGACAAGTGCCCCAACACCCGTGTAATAGAAAGGGAAAAGAATGGCTGGCAGCAGAAACAACACCATGAAACTGGCAACACCAAGAACAAAATTATGCCACACCCCTAAAAAGAAGGCAGAAAAAAGTTTCTAATTAAACACTAATAACAAAAACCTGGTTTTTAAATGATCCTACACCTGCCTTCTAATTAACTTTCCTGAAATTATTACGGGAAGAATAAATGAAAAGTGAATCTGTGAACATAGGCATAAAAGGAGAGTACATGGATTACAAACTTTAGCTTCCATGATGCCACTTCGTAAGAGAATTTTAGAGATGCCTCTAAGCCCCTGAGAATTATCAGAAAAGAACTATCAAAAAAGACAGGAGAGCTGTAAGTTCATTTCTAAGGTGTCATTCCATGAGATTAAGATTTCATGTACCATTACTTTTCTAAGTATGAGACGGCAGTGTACCCAGAAGAAAAACCGGGCTTCTGAATCCATTATTAAAATACAGTTTCTATCTACAGAGTTGTCTTCAATCATAAATCCTAAAGAAAAAGTGGAATGAAATGTATTACATGTTACCTTCTACCACAATAAACTGCTGAATTTAAGAATTTCAATAAACGGGCTTGTTTTTGAATAAATACTGTTTGTCCTAGAGAGCAAGATGTTTGAAATTTACCTGCAATTCAGTATTTGTGACAGTAACCTACATTATTTCAATTTAAATTATGACATGTATATGTGCCAAATGAATTTAGAAAATTGTTTGAAAAAGAGGCTTCTTCTACAAGATAATACACACCTAAAACCCCATCAAGAAACTAAACTGTACAATCAGCATTTCCTGACACATTGTTTTGGGGAATGTATTTGCAATTGCCATCTTTTTTGTATGTGGTTCTCCATAAGAAGCAATGAGCCACTCTCATAAGACACAGCTGGTGTTCATCATCAAAGCTTTATGGCTTTCCACATTCAGCATTACACAAATTTTCTCATTTAGTTTGTGTTCTCAGACAAACAGTTTTGCATGAACAATGCAAGAAAAATTTTCAGTGTTGAAGAGATTTTATTTCCTTCTTACAGTGCTTCATCTTGTTATGAGGAGTTTGATTCAATTCTATATGTACAGTGCAGTTACAGCACAGGAATTCAATTAAATACATTTAAAAATATATGAAACCTATCTTTCTTGTAGTGTATATAACACAGAAATCATAGCATATAGCAGATTTATCTCCCCTGTCTAACTCCACATCTCACCTCATCCTCTTTTACACTTCTAATGATGCAGAAATGAGAGACACTTAAGTAAGGGTTTGTTGCCATTTCCACTGGTAGATACGCCTCAAAGTAATTTCTTTCTATAGTTTTAATTGTATCTCATGGAAAGGCACTCAGATAGAGGAAATGTTTTTGTAATCAGTCATCCTTATCTCACATACACACATTTATTTGCAACACATCCAGAAGTAGTGAGCAAATATTTTAGCTTCATTGTTTTAACCTTTTTATCATAAAAATATTTTTTCAGCTTAACAGCTTAACAAAAGACAAAAATGTAAAATGGAAACACAATTCTTTCCAACAGTGTGACTGCTACACAGAGTAAAGTGAAAACACCCCCAACCATTAAAATAATAATAATAAAAAAGAGGTGATGGAACTGCTAGAGAGTGACAAGGAATACTTTCAGGCAGCTAGGAAAGCGGGGCCTTGCTACCAAAATTGACAACATTTGCTGTGTGAAATACAGCAAAAAGTCTAAAATAGAAAGGTTTCAAACTCATCCCAGGTGATCCACATGGAAAAAAAAACATGCTCCAAATGAAAATACCTGTAGAGGCACACTGCTCAGTCTACCTTCTACTTCATCTTGCTAAAACAGCCTCATCCTTGGACACCTAATTCTTTTCATTTAAAAAGGGACACTTTACATAACCCTTAAACACCTTAAATAATTTATTAACTATTAATTAATTAAAAAAGAAAACAAAAAACATTTAACTCCTGTTAAAGACAAGATGAAATGTATTAAAAATTATCTTAGAAGTAATACAAATATTTAAATTCATTACAAGACCGTGCTGCACAGAATCACTTTTATCTATCTAGTAGGCATGGAATTATGCTATAAATATCACAAGTCTTACAAGAACGCTCATTTCCTATTCTTGAACATATGATGCCATCTGCTGTACAAAAAATATATTTTTTAATGTGCAGACTATAGCTGGACTACAAAATGAATATTTGGTATTGGCTTCTAGTCCAGCTCTGTTACTTAGCTGCTATACAAAAATCTGAGAGCATGTCTCTCTAAATTCCAACTTCTGAATGCCAGGAATAGGTTCATTCAACTGTTCTGACAAATAAAAGAAATTAGGTGTTTACTGAATATCGCATTTTATCATTCTCAAACACCCTAGTTCTGAAACATATTGTTATGAATAAGGGGTGGTGACTGGCTCATGCAAATGAGGAAGAGTAGCTGAGTGTAGTAGGGAGAAGTTTTGTTGGGGTTTACAGTTTTTTTGAAATACTTTTGTTGTTCCAGTATAGTTTTGAGCCCTTTTCTGTTCTCCCTTCAATACTCCCCTCTCCTTTTGTGGTCACTGCCTGGCAGCTCTGGCTCACGGGGCTGTAAAAATATGTGGAGGAGAGAGTATATTTGTCCCTTGTAAGAGCTGGCAGGGATTGGGGACATTTGTGGTTGGGAGGCCAGGCATGGTAACATGGCACCACCAATCAGGACACGAGGAGGACTCCACAAGTGAAAGGCATGGAAGGACATTGACGGACCTTGGGAGGAACCCAGTGTACATATATGGGCAAAACTATGGCCCACGGGAGGGGCCAGGAGGACCTATAATGACTGCTCATTAATATTAATGAAGCTGATACACTCTCAGGGTATAAAAGGCAGAGATGGCAAATAGTGCACTGAGCCTCTGGTGGGCAGGAGGAATCTCATCAAGCTCCCAGCACTGTCTCCCCCTTTGCTTTGTAACTTCTAATGGGTTCAAATTAAATTCGATTTACTCATTCCCACCTGGGTTTTGAGTTGTTACAACAATATCTATCATAAACTGTAAAAAAGTGCACTTTTTTGTTACACCTAACTTAAAGGTAGCCATTCATGCTGACCAGTCTCACAACATGTTTGCTCCTGCCTTGTATTCCCCTATTTCAGGTTTCCCAAGAAACATGAAAAATTATTACAGGTGTTTGCTTGTCATCAAAATATGCAAGCAATTATTTTCTATCACACCTTAGAATTCTATATTTCTAGATAATGTCCCAGGAAACTCTTTAAGGAAACCATTTTGAAATTCAGTATGCCTTTTCTTTCAGCTCTGTTCCCAGCAGATGGAAATGGAAACAGATTAATTTGACAAACAGAGCTTCAAAAAAGTTAGCTTATTGTAGTGAATGATTTTTGTTGATTCAGGTATTTAGAATACGGATATATTTACATACCTAACATTTGTAATTATTTACTTGATTTATGAAAGCTTGAAAACATGCTTGCTAAAGGCTTCTGTATGTCTACCCTCTGTATGACGTTTTAGATACCATATTCAAGAAACAGCGTTAATAACTAAACATTACAACAGGTTGGCTGCTAGCCTGCAAAAGAAAACCACCAGTATCAAGGACTGATAAGTTTTGTATCTCTAGTTCAGTTCTTGGGGAGCCACCTTTTCTCTAGAAATAACCATACAAGTGGTTCAGGCAGAACGACACAGTCTCAGTATGACTTTTCACAGCAACCAGGCTCTACTTCCCAGTGGCCAGATACTTCAAAAAACATCAATTCAAAAACATTTGGAGGTTATGTGGAGCCATAAGCTACAATTCTCTTTGGATGTTTGTGTTTTAACCTTTATTTCCTCCTGATGGCAACATCAAAACACAGTGACCTGTGTAATAACACAACTCACAGGTCAGTGAAAATCACTGACAATACTATTGAAAAATAGATTGCTCCTATTGCAGAAAGCGGTAGTGAATTGTTCAAGGAGGTTGACCTGTGACAGGAAGTCCTGTTCTCATAGCACCATTGTGGCTGGGTATTTCCCACCTTGTGCGCTCCAAGGTTTTGCTACTTAGGCCATACAATGTGCAGAAACATCCCAAACAACAGACAAACAAAGAAGAGGAACTTCCACACCTGGTGCAAGAGCTCTTTCTAATGAGAGCAAGATCAGAAATCACAGTTTTTCCCCAATCACACAACTGGAATTTCTTATGCACAACCATTCTGAATTGAATTTAGAATATAATAACATTTTTCATGACAGGAAATTTGCACTCGTTTAAGATCTCATAAACTGATATCTCTAGCCCAGAAAGCAGCTCAATAAGGACAGTAATGGTCAAATGATTTTCTGAGAAGCCAATACAGGTTCAGAACAGAAGGATCCCTGTTAGGTAAAGGGAAGCTTTGGTACTTATTCATTCTAAACCGTAAATACGCAATCAAAGAGTCACAAATGATGCCTTAGAATAAGTAATGGTGCTAAGCAAAGATTTAATAAAAAATCACAAACTATTACCTGCACAAAATATCCTTAACTGCTGGACAGGAGATATCAGCTGCAAGTGAGTTGTGAAGAGGTCAACAAATGCTCCAGGGTAGACAATGAAGATAAAAATCCCAAATCCATTAAATCGTACTTGTTCTCTTAAAAAGAAGAAAAGAAAAGTGAAGCGGTGTAACTGCAAACAGACAAAAGAAAAACTGAGAGATTCCTCATAGCACACATTTTTTGACAAGAATGACTAAAATTTTAGTAATAAAACTAATTTATTTTTTATACCATCAGTAATTAAAAGATAATTAAACTAAAGGATGTTTTTTGCAGTAGTTGCCTCTTCTAAGCAGTACACATTTTTAAGTTTGGTAAAAACATAAAGGGTAAGTTCAACTTCTTTTCTGTCTCCTGGTAAAAGTAACACATAAAATACTTTTTAAAAACCTACCTAACTTTCATGTTAAGATATATGTCAACATTTGGTGTAATCGTTCTTTTAAGTAAAAAAAATGGCAGTCCGTAGGAAGCAGTTTCAAACTCATCTATGTAAAAATATTTGCAAGAAGCAATCGCATTCCTTTGTTTCTCCTAAATTGTTACATTGTGAACTAAAAAAAATGAGGAAAATGTCATCTGAAGAAATGAAAACAAGTCAAGAGGTTAAAAGGACAAATGCTAATGCCCTTCCAAACCTTAACACTCTATGATTCTATTTAAATTTATTGGTAGCTCACACTATTCTACAGATAATATTTTTTTTCCAAGGGTTTTGCAATTGCTTTTAAATGGATTTTTTTGGAACAAATACATTAAGGTTTTTTGAAGCTAGAAATTGCATAAGGGACTTCAGAGAGGCATGGCAAAACCATGGCAAACCAGGCACAGATCAGCTAATCCCATATCTTTACTGAGACAATATACTGGGTCTAACATTTTACTTATTTACATTTGTCTATTTAATGCGTATATACACCAAAAGAAGACAAAGAATTATACACAATTATTCACAATTAAGTCACACACTAATACTGTGGAGTTAACTCATCTCATACTACCAATTAATAACAGGCAGTTTAATGCCTATTCAGGATTTCATGTCTTGGGTAGAAGATACACCAGGAGGAAGAAAAAGACTTGTTTAGTACAAGCCTTGACTAAGCTAAGGCTCAAATATTTAAGCTCTTCTAGTTCACAGCTAATGCTTTCTAGAACTGAAGTTGGTAAAAGTCTATTTGATTTCAGGAAGGTTAAATGACTTGCCAGAATAATAGAATTTGCCCACAGCACAGCTTTTTAGTGAAGTTGAAACCCTGACAATTTACAGTAACAGCACTATAGACCCAACATGTGCTAGAAGGAAAATAAAAAATTCAAGCAGAAAACAGCAGTAGCAATGTTGGCTGCCAATGTACATTGGACCAATTAATTTTTCCTCTGGAAATAG
Organism: Cyanoderma ruficeps; assembly: GCA_008694505.1. NCBI lineage: Eukaryota > Metazoa > Chordata > Aves > Passeriformes > Timaliidae > Cyanoderma > Cyanoderma ruficeps. The sequence continues at coordinate 37,448,909 of VZDJ01007754.1, read as the reverse complement.
CTAGAAAAACAAATTTTTGATGAAAATATAACCCAAAATTTAATATTCTTGCTCTAGACCTTGAATAAAGATAACACACCATTAAGATACAATAACTATTCTTCCTTTCTGCTTAAATAGAGTAACTCCTAGCTTCTCTGCAGTCTGCCAGCAACATGTAGTAGAAAGAAAACTTGGTTGCTTCTTCCTGTGATGAGATAAGCAAAAGGTTCATCCTCCACTGAAAATTCCCTGTGAATATTTGAGGGAAGAAAGCTGAAAGACAAGCAAATCGCATGAAACACACAGGGTCTCAAACCACCCCTTTGAATGAGAACCTTTGGGGTTCAAAAAAGGTAGTATATGGGCTAAAATGCAGTCATGACTCCCTACAATCAGGAAAATCAGAGAAACAATTTAAGGCTTTATGCTCAAAGAAGAGATAATGATGCTCCCCGGGAGAAATGTGGAGGACACCTGATAATCAGTACCAGTAATTACTGTGTAACCTTCTTATGCTAAAGTGGCATTTAACAGTAATGACTAACCTGTCAATTTTTGTGAAGTAATCATCATAGTTAAGGACACTAAAAATATAATCTTTGATGAAAACTAATATATCACTGAGGTTAACGGGCAAATCACATTTGACCAAGTTATTGCTTCAACCTCTTCATATCATATTTCACAAGCTATGTTTAAACAAATTAATTAAAAATCTATTTTAAAGTATCACTGTGCAATGGCACATGATTTCTTTTCAAGTGCCAGAGGTGCAGAAATGAAATTGCTGTGTAAAAAACAGGGCCACTTAAAAAAAACTGTTTTAAACCTGATGCTGTATTTGTAAAACCGAAGTCCTTTTTTATGATCTGTATAATATACACTATACTAAAACTCTATCCTTAATTTTTACACCCTTCCAAACTTCAAATCTAAGGAAGCTATGAATTACAGACTAAACAGGCTCTCTAGATAAAGCAGTGCTAACAATATTCACGGGCAAGTAACCGCTCTGGAATATTTGGCTTTGTTGTCAGAGTAGGAGAAAAGCAAAATAGAAATTACCGAATAGCTGCCACCCCATGGCCGACTTCATGTATCACACCGCTGATGAGGATTGCAGAGAAGAAATAGGTCAGCTGGCTGATGGGCAAATTGACACCAGGCACCTGTGGATGTGGGCATGACAACAAAACAAAACACAGGAGGAAAACAGGTACAAAGATAAATCATTCTTCTCCTAAATTTGCTGCTTTCACTCACTTCTTCAGACCCACAACAGAATAGGGGTTGTTCTCATGCAGCAAGATCAGTTTGCACCTCTTTTACCAACTTATTCAGTGTATTTTAAAACAAAATAAATATATATTCTTTTGTTGAACATTAAATAGCTCTCCAGGCATAAAAGCCCTCTCCCTGCCCTATATATTCCCCACAGCTCTGACCAAATGTGTCCTACTCTATATTAAGCTCGAGAAGTTTATAAAAATACACACAGACTTCCATTCAAATGAAACAGGCTTGGCACTGTGAGTATTAGTGTACAATTTCCTGCAGCCAGTCATGTAGCTATGGGAAAGATCCACCTTTCAAAAGAAAATAATAAAAATTGTATGGCACTTTAAAGAGTATGAACATGGAAAGTTCAAAAATGAGTTGACAGCTGAACAGTCAGTCTCACCCTTGTCTCCTCCTATACAAATCACAAGATTATCCCAGTTTACAGGGTCAAACAGAAAAAAAGGTAATTTTCATCTATTCTTCAGGTTTTGGTAGTCTACACATGGCAATTTAACCTCAAAAACCCCTGACCTTGAAATAAGTATACTATTTTCATTTACCTAAAACAATATGCGGGCCCTTCATATTTTTCCTGTTGCTGTGGATTCCCACCACTCCCAGGCTCTTCACTGTGCTCGTCACAAGACCTCAACTGCTTCCAGAAAGGCTTCAAAGCAGTCACTAGTCAAAGCATGAGGAACTATCCCCTCCTTCCTCCTGATGGACCTTCATTCCTGCTCGGTCCCATCCCTCTCAGCTGCTAGGCTGTAGTGGGATGATAAAGCCACTTCTGCTCCTTGCTCTGGGGCATTTCTCTTGTCAGATCTACAGCTTTTTCTACTCAAGGCAGGCTGCACTCCAGTATGCTCACTAAAAACTGATGTGAACGCAACCTGAATTGCAATCCAGACTCACAAAAGAGATGCTGTGGGCAAAAACTCCTGGCCTATCTACAGAACTCTATAAAAACCAGCATCGTGGAAAACAAAAGGCTGCACATCCAGCTAGGTAGGTTGGATTCTACCTTCGTTCAGTCCTGCACATTCTTCACTTATATACATTTACCTACCCATGCAGCAGAACTCTACAAGAGGTTGTTGAGACAATCTAGCTAAAGTAAATCCTTCAAAAGGACACATTAATGTTAATCACCTCACAAATTCCGTCCAGAGTGTGATGGTGACCAAGGAATTTACCTTAACAGGCTCAGCTGTGGTACCTCAGTATGAAGGACAGCCAGACTTCACTTCTTAAACATCACTGCTTGCATTACAGCATCAGCTGGTGGCACTAATGCATCACTTCAGTAGTGTTGCCTCTGCAGTGGGAGGACAGATGGCAACAGCCAAGAGTTGCCATCTCAATTCCACCATGACTACAGCCTGCTAGAACACAGCACCAGATGCTTCAGACTTTACGCCAAAAAAGCTATTTTAAGATTCACCTAAAACAGAAGCTACCTCTCATGAAGGGTTCTGAAACCAATAGCAGCATTTTGTTAAAAAGCATACTGTCTTATATTTTATGGCCTTCTGGAAATGCCTTTAGTAAAAGAAGATCCTTTGCTTGTAACTAATCTGCCTCTTTCCTGTCTTTGTTAGCAGGCAACCAACACAAGAGGGGGCAGCTAAAGAGAAACAGCCCAGTTACCTATAGACAGGAATTTTGAATCAAGTACATGACTGAACAAAAGAGGGAGCATACAAAAATCTTCATAAATATAAGCAGAACTGTTTCTCCCTCTCTCCACACCCAGAGGCTGAAGGCTAAACAGCTTTATGCCACAGGCTAAAACTAAGTTTACAAAGAAAAAGCGGGGGTTTGTTGTTTTTTTAAAATTAATTTGCTTTCTTTCAGGCAGTCAAATACAAGTAAATAATTTAAATGAGAAGGTCCTCCTAAGTCATTCTTCACCTCTTTGGAACCACGTAAGTCTCTTTTTGATGTCAATTGACACTAGCACGTTCCCCTTAAAAAGAATACTGAAACTTGCTAAAGGCAGAATTATACAACTGTGACCATTCAGAAATGAAAGAATGAGGTAAGAAAGGAAGAGAATCACAACTCAGCTTAGGAGAAGTAACCTTATCCCCACACATGACATTACTTTATCCTTATCTATTAAATTGTTTTCAGTGATAGTCAATCTTTGGTTTGAACGCAGTGATATTGCCAGTAGGCAGTCACTGAGGAAAGAAGTCCACATTGAAATTGTGAACATTATCTTACTTTTCTATTTTTGTTGTTCCAGTTCACATCAGATTAATTCCAAAGGCTCATCTTTACTTTGGTTGTGTCTCCATTATTTTCTCCAAAGAGCAATATATTGTCAATGGCCACTTTACTCTGGTGTCACAAAAGTGGATGAATCCATACATAATCTCAGAAAATGAAGATGTAAAGGAGGCTTTCCTTACTCCAGAAAGGTTGGGACAGATCCTGTTGGAATGTAAATTACAAAATTTTCTGTCTCATGTTCAGCTTATGCCCTCCAGGATGCACATCCTGCCCACTCCTGTCTGCCCCTGGAGGTGATTCAGGGGCAGGCTCTGGACAGGGGACAGCAGTGGCAGGACAGCGGTTCTCCCTCAGGTCTCACTGCCTGCTTTTTCCAACACATACTGCACTCTGTATACTCACTCTGCTTGTGGGAAACAGACCCAGCCATCCAAAGGCACTGAGTTTATGGCATCTGCTAAATCAGGCTTCCTGCACTCATGCCATTTTGTAATAGCTGCATGCAGTCAGTTTAGTGCGTACAGGAAGGTCTGTTGTGTCTGCACACAATTCTCAACATTTGTTCACTTGAATAGCCGAGTACTAAAATAAAATAACATGGCTGGGCACCTCTGCTCTAAGCCATGCAGCAGAAGGCAAAGCAATCCCATAAGACTTTCTGAATTTCTGGAAAATACATTTTTGTCAGATTGCACTCTTGGTATAAAATAGGTGACTAGGAATCCTTCTAGGTTAAAACTGCTGCAAGGCAATATCAGTTCTTCGATTACTGCCTTGCGAAGAGATTAAACAGACAGTATTTGCAATCTCTCTTATCCTGTGAAATACATTCCGTACTAAAACCATGTAATATATTGTTCAGCACCAGAAATCCATGAAACAATGAAATATATCACTGGACTTTAAGTAGATACTGCCAGAAACAGCACTTGAAATTTCACATTGTAAATTAAGTCATAAGTCCTTGAAGAACCAAAAAACATCTCCTCACTAATGATTCTTTGCTTCTACTACCACACAAAGCTTTTTGCCTGTCTTTCCTTTTCCACTGCTGGTTTTGTATTGTATTAAAAGAAACAGAACTTGCATCTTCTTATCAATTATGTATGAGTTCTGCAAACTTTAAGGTCACCAGAGCCTCTACACTGCACAGCTCACAGGAAACAAGTTCTTAACTCAGTTTTATATTCTTAGTACTGTAATTTTATTCTTAGTACCATAATTTAGGGCTTTTCAATATGACTATCTGTTGTTGTAGGACATGAAAGAAAGATGAGAGACTCCAAATATTTCAGAAGGCAAAGAGCATAGAAAAAAGGCTTTATTGTTTAATTCTTACTACCTTTTATAAGGTGTTCTGATACAGACTTAACATGATAGGTGAATAGGAACAACATCTCTCTAATCCCATCAGTTAAACTAGAGAAACAGCAAAACACCACCTGGAGAAAGATTGTTTTGAGAAAGGATCATTGTTTGCCAAGACTGTTTTGAGAAGAAGCTTTCTTGAGAAATTTTTCCTTGAAAAAAAGTTAGCAGCTGCTAGCAGGCTAAAATCTCTCAGATCCAAAAACATCAGACCCACAACTATCCAATTCCCACTCCTGAGGATTTTTAATATAAACTCTTCTATGTTTGCCTTCATTTGCCCTTTTACTATACCCACTCTCCCATTTTTAAGGCTGGTAAAAAACCAGTACATTTTCATGTAGAAGAACATCAGGAGTTGGGTTATTCTTGCATGGGAATATTTAAGCATCCCATACCCCATTAGGAAGCTGCTTTAGATCTGTCCACAGCTGTCAAAGAAAGACCTGAGAAGGGAACACTCACCACAACTTGCAGCATTCGGTCATTCTGGGCTTTGGGAGCCTCGGTGAGCATCTGGGTCAGTGTTTGCAGCAGGGTCTTTCCCAGCAGGATAACAGAGCCAAACATGGCAACTATTCCAAACACCATTCCTACACTGAACCTGCACAGAGAAGCAAATAGTTCAACAACGCACAGCCATGAGGGAAAAAGGATATCATCTCTGGATATGTAAATCTCTGCTGCATAGCACAAGTTATTACACAAAGCACAGGGCAAAACTTACCTGATGCTACCACAATTCATCAACAATCCAGTACAAAAATGCTAAAGGAAACTAATAACAATAATATACAATAATAACACAAATAACATATATTCTCTTTGTTTAATAGATGTTTTACATCCAAACCATATCCTGATCAAATTTCAAATACTTTTATTCACTTACCCGATACGTGTAACCTGCCTGTAGCTATGAATATATAAATTTATATGAATATAGAACTAACATGTATAACAAATAATAAATAACTAACAATGTATAATTGGCCATGTTGCACCACAGCATCACATATTTAGAGACCTGGATCAAATGATGGGGCAACTTACGTACTTATATATATAAGCTTTTTCAGTACATTTTGCATCTTTCTCACAAACAATAAAACTAAATAATAAATGAGCTAAAGAATAATAAATGAGACTGAATCTTTTTTAAAGAACAACTAAAAAGTGCAACTGCAAGACCACATTACCACCAATTTCTTAAGCTACAGTGTTCTTCTCACCAATTTTTCATTAAAATCAGTGTTGAAAAAAATTTCAACTCATGTCACTCCACCTAGTGACAAAATTTTATTCAGCATTAACATCATTATTCTTATTTTACACTCTACTATAGTTGAAGGATCTGATAACTTTTTTTTCTAACTAAAACACCTCACTACCAGTCCTTCTTCCTCTCACAACAGCGCAACTGTTCTCTTAACAGCCTTAATGGAGCTCACTGGGAATTAGTAGATTTATTTTAAGGAACATGGAGTTGTAAAATTAATTAAAGAGACTAGTGAAAACATTATACTGTAATAAATTATATGCATTAAAAATTGTAATTGATATTAAGCTATTTCAGACTGATTATTACAAAATCATTACATACTAGAGAAACCAATATGAAGCAGATCTCTCTTTTATTACAGTCTCACTGAGGGTAGCAATACAGGAAATGAAAAGAAATTCAAACCTTGCTCATTTTGTATTTTCAAAGCAGATACAAAGTAATGCTAGGAAGGCAACTGAACAGGAGTTTTCTAAACCAGTCCAGGAGCACCCCTACTAAACCACCCTACCTATGCACCCATTCCCACCACTGTGCAACCTTTGCATGGAAAGGTGCAGGCAGATCAAAGACAGAAGGTAAGCAAGGTGCTTCTGAGCAGGTACCATTGCTGAATGTCTGGCCAATGATTAAATACAGGGTCACAGATGTCTCAATACTTTGTAAACTCCAGTGATTGGGAGAGCTAAGTCTACAGCATTGGGAATGATCTAGGATCTGAGTTGCTGCTTTCAGACCTACTTCTGTATGCAGTATTGCATGTAATAGCTGTGCTCTTCAGAACTAGCATAGTTCAAAACACAAGTAAAAACAGTTTAAGAATTTCTAGTTTTATAGAATCTCAATATGCAACCTGTATTACATTTATGTATTTTTTAGCAGAGGATAAATACTTATACTGGCACAGTACAATTAGAGCAACCACTCTAACTGGTTTTATCATTAGCCTATTAAAATAACCGTGTCTACCCACTGCCCTTCTAATGCTGAAAGGCACCTGTGTGGTTCAGTTGTTGACTCTGTATCTGACAGAAGAGAAAAGATGCTGAATTTATACCATAAGTAGAGAAATTTGGGTTTCCATCTCCCCCAGCTGTAGAACTGGCGGTTGAAGAGAGCCGTTTGCCAGCGCAGGTGGAAGGGAGAGACGCTCAAGCCGTACGTCAGCAGCCAGTCCTCGTATGACGCCTTCAGAGAGTCGGACGACTACAAAACAATGGAAAAACAGTTGGACCAAAACATCCTAGGGAGATTTTGTAATGTGACCAAGCAGTAAATGCGACCTGTTTATATAAAAACAGATGTATAATTTCAAGTAGATGTCCTACATGTTATTCACATTGTGACATACAGGTAGGTGTGACATGTAATATGAAAAAGTTAAGCAAATAACTTTCAGTAGCTCTACTTGCTGGTTAGAAGGCTACAGACTGTTGATGATATTCTTTCAATATGCAATAATATTCCAATAAACATTTTAAAAACTACAATAATCAAAAATGCTTCTTTTGTCTCCAGCTGAAAAAAACTTTCTAATACAGACAAGATATGTCTCAGTATTGCAGATACCTGTTAGTAAGGATAAAAATGAGGTCTATTTTTCAAACACAAATACTATGCCTAAAGAGGGTCTGGAATATCTGATTGGTCTAACAAAAAAACACAAGGAATTTAAAATTATCAACATGTATTGCAATAGCAGTTTCACTATGGTAACTTACCAGCATTTCAAGATACTTCTAGTAGTTTCAAAGATTTCTCTTGATGAGAAACGTGACCTATAAATGTGACCTATGAATCTGCAGCATTATCTTGAATTATAGACCAATAGATATGGGTTTTGCAACTGCTAACTTTACTTCATGGTGCCTGCATTCTCAATAGGCTTTAGTCACCTGCTTCATGGAAGCTTGTCAGAAACCCAGATGAAGGAATGCTTTCCTTGGAGGTGAAAGAGGAACTCAGAGGTCATGAAAAGCCCAGAGGAGCCTTGAGCCTTCTGACATTGAGCAGTTCCCAAGGCAGGAGTGTCTCTGACACAATCCGGCCAAGTCTTGGGAGCTGTCTGAACTGGAGCATTGTTCCCAAGGTTCCCCACAAGCAGCAGCACCTACTGAAGACATCCAGAATGTGTAGTTCACAACAGGCTCCCCTTCTCCTCCCCCACAAGGAACTTCCCAAGTAATTTCCTTCTTCTTTACCCTACTGACTGCAGCCACGTTTTTGGTCTGTCAGCTGAGGGTACCAACAGTAATTTTCACTGTAATGCACTCCCATCAACACTACTTACTCCCTATGGCACCATTAAGTTTAGTGTCCACAGTCATATCAGCTTTTGCTAATTTTAACAGAAGAGATCACAAAAGTGATTAGACTTGTACACAATTAGTGGTACATGAGCCAAGGAAACAAAGAAAAAGACCTCCTCACATAATCTAGCACAAGAGTAAGAACAAAAACACATGAATCATTAAGTACCTCTAATATGAGAAACTGTCTTTTGTGAATTAAAAAAAAAACCTATTCATTCGCAGAGTCAAAAAAACCCAAAACCACCCTAATAAAGTTAATCAGATACATTGATTTGACACTTAAAAATGCATTCCTTTTATGACATGCAAATCCCACTTTTTTCCCTAGAAATGCCATGAATTCATCCCTTCGAATTCATCCCAACAACATCACAGCCCCACTGTCCTAGCAAGACATAAATAACTATGAAGCTTTCCATGAGAAATATGGAATAACTGACCACACAGCTGTCAAATATGGAAAAGAAAGGTACCAAAAAATTTTCCTTTTGTATTTTCCTCACAAGTTGTGTAAACATTATTCATGGTCACTGACTGCAAATGTTATTAATGATAAATGACTGCAAACTTTTGCAAAATATATTAAAAAGCTCTTTGCAAAGTTTAGCTCCTTCTGTCCTGATCCCAGTGGGATCAGCACATTTTACACACATCCTCATGACCTGGTGTGCTTCATTTCAAGCTGCTTTCACACACAGGCCTTGGCTCTGCTACTTTGAGATCTAAAGGGTCGTTGTTAGATTAGTTTTACTATAAAAGCAGTACCTATTTATTTATGTCAGCCTTTAAAATGCCAGACATCTGCTAAATACTCCAGGAGCTCCATAGGTACCTGCCAGCAAGCAGGAGTCCTTAACATTCTTCTTTGCTGGTAAAATCTCTTCAAGAGCTCTGAATCATTTCAGCTTCCTGACGTTAAAAGATGAGAGCCAGCCTTGACTGAATGTGTCTAATGCATCTTTTACTTCTCAGAGATGGAGGGACAACCTCCCCCCCTTCACTTATTCCTGATCCTTTGGGCAGAATGACATGTGATGACTTAGGACGCTGGGGAGAAGGAATTTAGGGGTCTGAGTGATTCCCTCTTACAGAATCCAGGCTTCAATGAAAACATTGCTGGCAGTGGTACAATGAGGAGCAACAAGAGGGACTTAACATTTAAAATTCCAGCTTGATTTGGCATAGCTTTAGTTTCCTGACACAAATGTATCTTTTAATTCTAGCAGTATTATAATATGTGGATTTATCTGGGCAAAAATACATTTATACACAGTTATACTTTCTATACTGTAGTCTAAGAGACAGACTGCCAAAACAGAATATTTAAAATCTGAACAAAACCAGTGAGGGAACAAACTGATCAGAAAACATTGCACATTGAACAGGTTTACAGAATAAACATCAACTACAAGTTACAGCACACATCCTTCTCTCACCAAAAACATCACACACGATCACACATCGAAAAGTGCTCCGACATTATTTTTCACTCATGCTCTGTATATCCTCTTGGTGTAATTACACTATAAGTGATTTGAGATTTAAACAGTGTAATTAATTAAACAGTACAATTAATTAAACAGTACAACTTTGCTGTGGTTGCTAGCAGCCTTGGGTTGTGACTGTGGTAGAGATTCAGAGTACCAGCAGGAAAAAGAAACAAAAACAAAACACCAGCAACCTGACCTTCCTAATTATATAAATCTGGTTATTTATTCCAAATTCTATTTCAACTGTGGTACTCACAGCGAAACCTATGACTCAGATGTACAACATGAGATCTACCAGTAAGTTCACTGAAACTCAATAGCTCCCACATAATTCCTGACAATTAATAACCTTGGTCAACTGTTACTCAAAAGATCAGAATTAAAATTTAACTCTTGGACTCTCATGCTTGCTACAGAATTCTAGGCATTCCCCCTTCTTTTTCAGCACAAATCAGGCATTAAGTAAGCTCCAGTGTAGCAGGATTTTTCCTCCCTTGCTGCCACAAGAAATACAGTGACTCTCCTTATTTACAAAAGAGAATGATTTTATGGTCTAATGCAGAAAGAGATCTTCAAACTGTCAGAGATGCAAATGGTATCAGCATCATGGCACATCAGGTCTGGCACCTGAGCTCAGCTCTTGCTTCACAGCCCGAGTGTCTTCACCAGACACAAAGCTGCTGCCAAAAGAGAAGCAGCCTCCCGGCTGACCTTCCTGCCGTGTGTCACTGCAGTCAGAGCACGTTCTTCTGCTATCTGGCCAATCTTCTCACGTGTTTCAAAACACTGCCAGGTTTTGTGGTGGGTTTTTTGTGTGTTTTTGTTTGTTTGTTTAATACTTAACATACACTTGCTGCAAGAAAATTTGAGAAGTCTTCAGGCAAATGACTGTATTTGTTATTGTCATTATGTACAGACTAGTATTTTGCAATTATCAGCTTTCATCATTAACGGAGCTACATGTGCTCTTGAATTCGCTGCAGGGGGAGACACTTTTCCAAGTTTTCTAAGCACCTGATTTTTCTTGTATTTCTTCCTATATTTTACAGTGTCAGGAGTGACAAAATGTGCATTTTGTACTTCCATATCGCTAAGCCTTATCTGCCTTGGCAGAAACACATGCAGTTTCTGGACTGGAAAATTAAGAATTACAGACCAAACGTTTCATTTCATTTCCCCTCATATTTAATCAGCACACAGCCCACTTTGCATGCATTCTTTGCAATTTCGGTCATGTCTTAGAAATCGCACCTCTGAATCTTTAAAAAAAGCCCAAAACACCACAACACTGCTTAATAAAACTTGAGCAATGCAGAGACGCATCCCAGATATAACAAATGATGTCTTGGTGTATTTTCTTTTTAAACCTTCCCCCCTATATCAGGAGAAAAAGGATGAGTCTCCTAATACTCTCCGAGGATTAAAGTTTATTTCTTTAAAAAAGCATTTGTATCTAGTTCTGTGTCAGCTTAATTTTTTTCCAGTAACACTAAAGATATTCAAAAGAAATAAATATGCATTACTTTTTACATTTTTGAGGAAAATAATCATTATAAGGCACATACTCTACACCGCAAGCTTACAACGTTTCTTTTACGATTTGTTACTGTAATAATTACAAACTCCGGATAGCACATTAAAATGCCACGGAACGCTTAAGCGGTATATTAAAAGCTGTTTTCCCTAACTTTTCGCGGCTTCGGTCCTTTAGCACAGATCGAAGCCCGCGCACTCTCCCGGGAGGCGCTGAGAGCCCAGCGCGGGCGGAAGCACAACAGGGGCTGCCCGGGCCGGCGGGCCCGGCTGCGGGGCGGGAGGCGCGGCGGGGACCGGGATCGCCCCGCAGCCCCGGGGAGCGCAGCGGGCCCGGCCAGGGCAAGGCCCCTCCGCCAGCCCGGCCACGGCAGCGGGGCCCCTCGGCCGCCCGCGGCTCCCGGCGCGGGGGGAACGGGGCTGCCGCTGCCTCCTCCCGGCCCCGTCCGGCTCTGCGCCCTCGGCCCTCACCTTGAGCAGCGTGTCCGCCAGGTACACGGCGCACCAGCCGCCCAGCACGGTCACCACCACCGGCACCGGGATCATCGCGGGCCGCGCCGCACCTCAGCGGGGCAGCCCCGGAACCCAACCTGCCCGGAACCTTTCTCCGACCGGCTCTACTGCCCGAGCGGACGCTTCCGGGCAGCGCGTCGAGCGAGGGCAGGTGGCGGCATGACGTCACGGCCCGGGGTGCGGGGCAGCGTTCGGGGCTTTGGGGCGAGGCGCGTGCGCAGTGGGGGTGCGAGGGGCGGGGCCTGGCTGAGGGCGGGGCTGGGCTGAGGGCGGGCGGAGGTCGGGGCCGGGCTGAGGGCAGGGCCGGGCTGAGGGCAGGGCCAGGGCTGAGGGCAGGGCCAGGGCTGAGGGCAGGGCCGAGGGCAGGGCCGGGCTGAGGGCAGGGCCGGGCTGAGGGCGGGCGGAGGTCGTGACTGTTCCTCACCTTCTGGTTGAGTTTGCCTCAGGTGCGTTCTCTGAGTTCTTCGCAGGGGCGCCGCTGCCAAGATCGGGAGACTGCTTGGGAGAATTAAAGTCGTTTGAGGTGGCAAGATCGAAGCACATTTTGGAAGCGCTTCAGTAACAAAAGAGTAACAGGATTGCCTTTAATCGCTGACGTTCTGTCAGAAACTTAGTATCGACCTCGTTGCACAACAAAATCATTCTATGAAGCTGCCTGTAAGAATGGCTTTTTGCAAATGCTTCGTGATCCCTGTGTTTCCTCCCCAGGCCACTGTCAGTGCTAACTCCCCGACTGTGTGCCTGTATTGGGTCTGACTGACACGGAGTTCGTTTTCCCTCGGCAGCCTCACGGCTTTACATTGGTTCCTACAGAGGTGTTGATTACACACAAGGGTTTGGCACAGCATCAATACTGTCTCTCCACCATTATTCCCCTCAATGGGCTGGGGGTAGGCAAGATCCTGAGAGAGGATCCTGGGACAGCTGTCAAAGGGATGTTCCATACAGTGTGGCATCAGATATAAAAACTAAGCAAAGTTAGAGGAAGCATTTATTACTTACAGTGTTTGAATTTCACAGCAAGTGAGAGAAAACAGCCCTGGGCAGCCTCTCATCACTGGCATTTGCAGGTGCAGAGCAGGAATTGAACTAGTAGTGGAGGCTGGCTTTTGCTTGTTCTGTTTGCTCAGTTCCTTTTGTCTTTCATCTCAACTCAGGGATTGTTTTCCCCCTATGTTTAGATTTTCCATCATTCTAACAACCCTACTTTTTGATGGAAGCTGTCCATGTAGACAAATGCGTTTTGAGAACGTTGGAAAAAACTTCATTTGGACACAAAATCTGAAGAATTACAGAAAGGGTATCCAGCCCTGCATGCAACCAAATTTGAGTTTATGCACTGACATAGGTGACTTTGAGATGTCCCCAGCTTCTGAAAGGACTTATAAATAGCCACAGAATATTGAGATCTGATAATGATTTTTTTTTTCTGCACTGGTTCCCAGTCTAACAAATTTCTCAAATCATTGAGAAATTATGCAAATATGGTTTACTCTCCACCTTAGTGGTTGAAAATGCAAGTTGTTCCATAGAAAAACTTGAATTTAATATAAATATACAGACTATAAACCAGTGGTGGTCTTCAGAATCAATGGAGGGGAATTGTATTGAAGCAATTAAGAACACAAGTACTTTCATTAGTGTCATACCCTCACTAAAATAAAGCAAACTTAAATGGACATGTTTAAGTGAACCAGTTGGTGACAAGGTTTTGTAACATTATTGTATTTTTGCTTCTACATTCAGTTGGTGTACCATAAAAACACAGACTTGAATTTTATTGAGTTTTCATATAAATTGGAAGGGCAACTAAAGGAGGAATGAAAATAAAAGACGCAGTCTGTATTTCACTGCTGGAAAGTTTGTCACAAGAAAACAAAGAGAAATAAGCATTTTCTAGAATGCAGAACATGCATGTTCTGAGTGAACTGCCAGCCCCAGTGTTCTGACTTGGGTAACTTGAGCAGGTGTTTTGCCTGTGGCAGAGAGGCAAAGTTTATCCTTGTTGCCATGGGATTAAATTGTTGTGAGCTGTGTTACACGGAGTGATTGCATTTTAAAAGTAAAAAGTATTCAGGATTAAAGATTTCCACTTTAAAATGGTTGAGGAGGTACCACAGATACTGATACACATTTTACTCTTGCTTGGTTTTACTTAGAGCCAGATAGGAAGCTGAAGCAGTAGCCAGAGCAGAATGCCCTGCGGTCACCAGGCGAGTGCACAGTGTCCAGAGCAGTTCAGCTGTCACAGTGTCACAGCCAAGGGCTGCATCACCAGAGGGCATGGCTGGACCTCAGCAGGGCAGGTATCAAAGGATGTTGGAAAAGGTTAAACATCAATCATCATACAAGAGTATCTAAGTCCATTGAAAATGTTTAGACAGAAAAAAAAAATACTGTCAAACAACTACTGATTAAAGATAGTTTATCAAGTAGATACCAAATCGAATCTGTTAATAATACACTAATTAAGATATTATCAAACAATTAGTGATTTAGGCATCAGTATCATAGGCGTCTTTTTCGAGACATGGTAAATACATTTGTCTTGAGATTAATTAGCAGTATGTCTAATAATTAATCTCTTCAACTTTGATCTAGATATGCAATTATTCAGATATTGCCATAGAAGACACGTTGCAAAATAAAACTAGCCTGAACAGCACTATTAAAACCCCTTATATCAGAGGAGTTTTCAGGGCTTCAGGGAAATTGTAGCCAATTGCATTTCATCACAGGCTCAGACCTAAAATCAGCTAAGACTTTGATTTTGTCGAGGAGAGGTTGTAAATTTTGCCAGTTTGAAGATGCTGCAATCAGAACATGAATTGATTGGATAACTGAGCCTCAGGGAAAGATAATGGGGTTTTAGATATATTCTGAGTACTCTTCATCTCTAGGTTGTTGGGCATAGAGATGAGGTAAGGCAGGAAAGGACTGCTAGGGTAAAATGGGATTCTGCAAGTGTTTGTGTGCCACTGTAACTTAAAGTGAAGGGGTGCTTTCACAGAGTACAGGAATGTTTCCAGAATGAGCCTCCAAGTCTGCCTGAGAATTTAAAGTACAGACTAAAATGCATGAAAGAAGAAATCTGTGGGAAAAGATGAAATGGATGGTCCATTAAGCACTTCTGCAGGTTAGGAGATTGCTTCTGGAGGAAATAAAGAGATCAGAATAAAGAAGAAATCTGAGACACAAGAGGAGACATACAAAGACTGGCATACTACAGCAATGTGTCTAGCATTGGTTGTAACAGTATGAAGGAAAAATATGTTTTCATTGCCTTATTAGTATTGTATAAAAAAATCTTAGTATAGGGGGGAAACTCAGGTAGTGGGAATTATGGAGACGTTATATGTGTGATCTTCTAAACTGCAACCCAAAAAAGAAAATAAAAAAATCCTTTAATTTTTACTCTGTTTAAAAAACCTAAGAGCAGAACATTACACAATTTTATTGGTTTGGTGTTTTTATGTTCCAATTACAGTGTAAAACAGTCTTGCTTTATTTAAATAAAAATGAGGTCAAAATACTCTGTTAAGGTTCAGGATTTGTTTGCAGTATTTAACCTGATTATCAAAAAAACTTGCTGGAAAGGTGGGATTTTGATTCTTAAAACAAATGAAATTTGTTCTTAAATCACTATTCATGTGAAAACATAGGTAAAGGAAAATCACAGATGTTCCTAGAAATATGCCTTTACTAGCTTATTCTGCAAAAAACAATAGTTGCACATGCTTTTTCACCAGTTTTCTCACAGTGTTCTATAGCAAAACAAATTATAGTTTTTTCTTATTTTCTGTTATGTTTGCAGCATTTACCCATCTGTGTTAACTCTGTTAGGCAAATCTCAGCTGGAATTACATCTAAAAGAGGGTCATCCAGAGCTGTTGCATTCCAAGGAGAAATAAGTATCAGACTTTAAAGAAAAGCAAAGGAAATGGAGAAATTTGAGAGATGTGGCTTGAATATTATTCTGGAATACAGTTTCATAAAAATATTAGTTTCAGGCTTATGCTACCTGTTTTTAGATTATAGTTTTGCTTGCATCCTCTGTAATAATTTAGAAGTTGTACATGAGGAAAATCTACTGGAGAACAGCTATTCAGCATTAGCTCTTTTGTTAGCCCTTTACAACTTTAAAAGTCTATCCATGAAAGTGAGTTTTCCTAAATTACAGGAAATAAGGGCTTAGTCAGTGAAGGAGGAGACCATGAAAGGCCATAATATCAAACAATTGCTTCAAGGTTTGAAGGATTTTTTTTTCTTTAAATTACCTGTGTAGTCCCTATGGACACAATCCCCTATTCCACTGCATAATGCAAAATAAATTGGATAGTTTCAGTCTAACAGGTATTGTTTCATGCCTAATGGTACCTGAAATAAATGCACACAATAGTATTAGACCTATTAACTTTGAACCCCAAAACCCGCAGGGGCAGCCTTAAACCCTGGGGAGAGAACTGCCCTTAGCACAAGCAGGTCAAAGTGAGGTAACAGTTTGAGACATGGTAGTGTGTATTTCATCATTTCATAGGCTGTTAAAGCCTGAGGCATTACTCTTCACAGAAGCATAGATTGGGTTGGGTTGGGAGGGGCCTTAAAACCATCTAGTTTCAATCCCCCACCACAGGCAGGGACACCTTCCCCTAGACCAGGTTGCTCAGGGCCCCATCCAGTCTGGATTCATCTCTGCATATGTGATGCTTGGCTGTTCCAAGCAATAGGAATGCCTTGTACAGGATGAACCAGTGAGGATATCCCCAGAACTGTCCGCTTGGGCTGCACAGATGGCTGAAGCAGCTCCTGAATTGCTTCATCATGCAGCATGGCATTCAGATCAGTACTGCTTTTGTTCTACCTCAAGAACAGAGGGGAGCAGCTTTGTGATTCCATAGCCCTGCACACAGTGGATAAACTAATTTTAACTGGTGTCCCAGTAGTACAAATCCACTCTGCTCCTTATCAGCCAGAGCACCTCTGAACTATCCATGACAAAACTGTGGGTTTGCCTTACGTAGACCACTTTGTATTAGGAGCCTAAGCTAAGAACATTTCCTTTATTACTAATAAAAATAAATAGTTTGGGAGTTGGCTGCAGTAAAACAGGGAACATCATTGTGGATGCTCTAGTCGGAGTATGGTCAGAACCTCACCAATAGCTGGTGGTCACAGGAAACACAGAGTGGCCTGCAGTTCTCAAAAGTAATTTCTAAAACAAATGATTTTCAAGCACCACTTTTGTTGCAGGGAACCCCTGAGATAAAGAGAGGTGAGCCAGAGCCAGAGCAACATAGGTCTGACCAATATGGTTACCACTATGTTCTCTTTTACTTCATTTAAAATGGCTGCTCATACATTTCTAGATAGTTTACAAATTCAGTAGCTTTTCCATTGGCACACAGCATACAAAGGAATGTAAACACACACTGTTTAATTTACTTTTAAGGTGACTAAACGTGCCCACTAATAATTGCTCTCAGTGACCTTCGGAAAACCCACTATCTAACATTACTACTTTAACATCCAATTTCTTCTGCGCCGCAAGTAATTCCACCTGCGCAACACCTTCAAGGCCTCAGGGCCTTCGAGGCCAAGCCTCAGCCAGGCAGGCTTCAGCTGGGTAGTTCACTGTTTTATTCAATGTCTCATTCTAAGTGCAGAATGAGACTCTTTCTCTCAGAAAATCTGCTACAACTTTTAGCTCCAGATCTTGAGAACTGAACTGTGCTTTAAAGAGCTTGTGTTGCACAGCCAGAGGAGAAGGTGTGAAACAGCATAATATAGTTTATTTTCCTGGGCTTGTTTTTATCCGTGTATAGAAGGTACTGCTGGTCCACAACACTAACTCATATGGGTGTTAAGTAAGATGTGAAGATTTAAAAAACTACTTCGTCTCTACTAAGAAAAACACTTTTTGATCCTGGAGATTTGGTATCGGAAAACATCGTTGCCCAGTGGAGCAGCTGGAGGACTTGTCTTTTTGTGCCAACACTGAATTATTTTGGCAGTTTCTCTCGGAACATTCCAGTATTTCTATGGCGGAAGGTCACAGATAATTGAAAAATGTTTCTGTTGCAGATTTGATTCAATAAAAATAAGGTTTAATAGAGATCATGTTTGACTGCTTTATAGATAGGTATGTCTAGTAGATTTATTCATATCTTCACCATGGAAAGGATTCATTCTTAATGGCCCTATTTCTTCAGGACACTGGAGTTGTGACAAGGTAAGGATTTTTCCTTATGACTCTGGAGAACTAAGGTAAGTGTCCTGATATTGATTCAAACTTTAAAAATCTTCACATCCATGATTTAACCCATCTTTTATTTTTTGTTCAGCAGGTACAACCCAAAGATTGTAACTGATAAATCACACAGAATTCAGCAGGTTGGTGCAGTTGTCCTTGAATTTGGTAACTTTTTATCTAAAGGCATTAATTTATCTATAATGTCCTTAGAATTCTGCTTCCTCCAGCCCATTTCCTCATCTTACTTGTTCTGGGTGCATCTTTCTACTGGACAGATTTTTAATGTTTCAAACATGTATTTCTTTCCTCTCAATATGCCATTCAGATGAGAAATCAGCAGAATTTAGTCACTGTTCTCTTTGTTAGACTTGAGGTGATTGCACTCACACAGGGACCATAGCTGCAATTTTTTGTCATGCTTTATCACAACAGATAAATAATTACTTTCTGTGGTGCTGAGCCCCAAGTCCTTTGCCATGTCTGTACCTGGTTATTATATATATCTCTGGGTTGAGTCCACAGCAAAATTCCTTACAGCACTCAGCTACGGTCTTAATCTGAGAAGATCTGGTAGTGCACGGCTGATATGATCAGCTGATGGGGATGGGCGTCATCAAAGTAAGTGTATGGTGGGATTGAAAAAGATTGTACATGCTTACTTGAATTATCCTGATTTGTGAAAACAGTTAGTAGGCTATCTGTTGAAAGTTTCAACAGTGATTTAGTCAGTTCCTATTTTGTCAAAATCACTTGCTGAGAACAGTATCTGATGGTGCAATGTCATGTTTTTTGTTTCTTTTCCAAATAATTCTGAATCATTACAGGAGACAAGTTGTTTACAAAAATCAGCATGTAATTTAAATTTCGTATTCAAAGTCTGCCATTAGCCTTGCTCTTTCTTATGCTAGCAGCTTTGCCAGATCTCTAGTTAAAATTTACCAGGAGAAAAAAGTGGAAACAAATTTGTTGCTTGTACATCATCATCATATTTCAGTTACCAAAAACATTTGGGTAACTAGAAATTTTACACGATACAAAGCAAGAGAATATGGCTTTTGGGTAATAGTGGTCAAAGCTATTATGTTCTAGGGTTTGTATGGGTTATATTCATAAGGCAGTTTTCAGAACTTAATACAAATTCATGGATGATGCCAACAACACTATTAATGATGCTGTAACACTGAAATTCAGAACAAGGTCACTGCGAGCCTTTAACGAGACCATCTCCTTAATACAAGGCTAATATTTCTCTATGGAACAGTCTGTGATAATAATCATCATGCTTTTCTGTGGAAAAGAAAGAGAGCATGGAGGAGTTGAATTAATATTTAGCAGCCCAGAAATGCCACAGAAACAAAATCAGCTAATTTAGATATGTTTTGTATTGATTTCCGGCCTACTAGATAAGAGCAAACATTTTTGCATGCTATTTTATATCATTCATTATTTAAATAACTTGATGTTATTGTTGTTGGCATAACTATACAAGTACAAACTCAAGAGCAGGTTCTTGATTTTTTTCTTGATATTAAAAAATAAAGATTGGGCAAAATGGGAAGACATATACAACTAGTAGATGATACTTTCTCAATCAATTTTTCTTCTGAAAAAATCCCTGAGGTTTGGTACTCTTTCTGTAATCAATGATTTGCAGCTGCTTTCTGTTAAAATCAGTCATAGGAATGGTTTTTGATGCCTGGTAAAATATATAGCTCCACTGTATTTTAAATTTCTATTGTTCTGTCTGACCACATGTGACTCGGTACCATTGCTAAAAGTCTCTGCCTTTCATCAAGCGTATGTGCCAAGTCATTATTACATGGATGCATCTTTACTAAGGGGAAGGAGCCCAAGAATACAAATAAAACCTGAATGAGTTAGAAAATGGATGGTGATTTTTGGTTTTTTTTTCAGGATCCTCTGCATAAGTCCTCTGATAAATTTGTCTGATAGCATTTTACATCTTAACCAGTAATTTCAGTTTGTTGACTAAAGAGAATAGTTATACTATTTAGACTGCAACTTTAGTATGCATATTCTTCATTAAAAATTCAAGTGAACATAAAAATAGGAGTTAATTAGCCAAGTACTTAATATCATGGACACAATATTCTTACCTGATAATAAACTGTAATTTATGGAGCTAAGGTTAAGACAGAGAAGCAAAGTTTTACATTGCTAAAGATTTATGATATGTTGCTGCTACATGGTAATTTAAAGCAAAATTCCAGAAATGTACTTTTTAACTTTTTACTTCCAAGAAGTCTTATTTCAAGTGAGCTGAGGTCGTGACTTCTTATGTGTGGGCGTGCATTTTCAACTGTATTACACTGTTTGCATTACACTAAAACATTGTGGACTGCAATAGGAAAATAAATTCTTTTGGGATGCTCAGAGAAGTTTTATCTGTGCTCATGAGGTTTCTCAAAAGGCAAAACATTTACGTAAGTATATTAAGCAGTGACAGCTTTAAAAAAACAATTCTGACATTATGCAGTGAAATATCTCAGTGGAGAAGTAAGACACATACACATTTCTGTTAACCATCAACTTCACTTTCAAAACTAGTAAGTTGTGCCAGGAAGCATATTAATTAGACAAGCTTCTAGCAATGCCACAAAAGTCTATTTTTAACTATATTGGTATTTTGCACTTCAAATAAATGCATTTCTGCTATATCATTTGGATCTCTGTACATGACACATAATATTTTTATGCCATGTGTGTCAATGTGCAGGGCCCTAACTTGCCAGACACTGTATCCATCATCTGAAATGCACATATACCTCCTTATTTACTTACTAATTAATCTGCTGCATGTATTTTTACCAGATGACTCTGCAAGTCATGGGGCTGTGCATTCCAGAAGTTATCCAAAGGCAATTATATGCTGCAAAATAATGCTAAGAGTGACTATTTTCGCCTTCAAAATCTACTCAGATCTGGATTTTCTGATACTAGTGATAAAATTTAAGTTTACTCCTTTTATTGTCACAATTTAATACAGTTCAGGTGTAATATTTACTGGGTTTTAGGTAGGTTAGACATACTCTTTTCTTGTTTACATATCACTAAGACTATTAAATTACTTGGCACTGCTATGAAAATTTCTTGAAGGGAACAGTGTTGAGCTGATATTTCTTAGGCGTATTGGCAAGATCAAGAGATTATCACATCTTAACAATGACCTACCTTTGCTCAATTAACGGCACATGGAAGACAGAGTTGTGTATTCAAGAGCTAGTTTGTAATATTACTATTGTAATATAAATTGAAATAAGTTAATGTACAGGACCATGTTACAAAAATATACTGCCTCTCCCGTAGCCTTCTGGTACTTTTGTTGTAATTATGAACCTTCAGAAGGTGGCATGTAGAGTCACTTACCTGATTCTGGCTTTGTTTTAATGTGGTCTCAACCACCTGGAAGGCTGGGGCTTCGACTGACTGCAGACTGCTCTATTCTGGCCAAAGAACAGCTCTGTGAACGCTCTTGGGAACTCCACCACATTTCAAGTGCAGTAGTCCTCTCATGTCTCAAAATTTTTGGCAACGGGCAACAGGCTGCCAAAACCAAAATTTTTGGCAACAGCCTTTCTGAGGAATAGAGGTCTCCTTGGAACAAGCTGATTGCTGTGTGTATGTCCATCAGTTCTGACCTACACAGTGCACGTCCTGTGCTGTCCATCTTCTTGTGGCTGCTTGGGAAGGGGGTGACTGTAAGTAGTCAGCACTCTCCCAGAGCAAGTCATCAGCTTTATCAGCTTCCAGATGACAACATTTTTGGGAAAGAGGGCAGTGGAGAGTGAGTCACAAGCTTAATGAAGCAGCCTGCTTGATCACATTCCGCTTTGAGATACTTGAAATGTAAAGGGTCATTGGTCAAATGAGTGAAAGTCAAGGGAGATCCTTGACAGGTACTGTCCATAAGGACACTGTTCCTGTCACTATTCTTGTTGTGGGTCCGATGGCGTTCAGGACACCAGAGGAGTGAGGAAGAATGTAGCAGTGCGCATTTTGGGTTTTCTAATGTTCTGTATATTTTGTTGTATGTTTATAATGGTTTGTTCCTACACCCCTATCCTCAAACCCCCCGATGGTGTTTCCCTTGTGATAGACCTTGTCAATCACCTTGTAAGATCTGGAAGATTCTGGGGGAAAAACCCTAGGATTTGACAAGGTACCCTGGTACCACCTTCTTTCGTTGTTCTGTTAAGTTCCCCATTGTGGGTCACAACCCCTCCCCTGGGATTGGTGTGAAGTTCTCCCTTGCTCAAGGTACTCCCCCTGTACTTAAGGTGAGGACAGAGGGGCTGCCGGGGCTCTCGCTCTGGGGCTCCCGTCCGCTCTCCCTCTCTGCTCTGTCCATCTGCACATGGAGGTAACCAGGTGGAATAAAGCCAGGTGAATCCCAAGCAGAGTCCACTCTTTCTTCCACGCCGTCGACCACGCTTCAGCCTGAGGTTCAGACCCATCAAGCCTCTCTCATATAGGGGCCAGGGAGTGAGCTAGCTGGTCAAGCAGCTCCCAAGGGCGTCACTATAGAAGAGGGAAAATCATTCTTGTCAGGATGCACAGATGACCAGGAATCTGCATTTCTGCAAGTGGAAACTTGACGATAAGCTTCACACAAAACTTATTGTGAGATCTCCATCAGTAGCCCTCACTAACACAATACTCCAGCCAGCATGGCACAACTGTGTAATGCACAACTCATGAGCTATAACAACTCTCTCTCTCGCACGCACACACATNCACACACACAAACAAACACACACACTCCTCCTTTGGCTTTTCTTCATGCCCATCCCTGCAGGCTCAGCAGCTGGTCACTATGGCCTCGCATGCAAAGGAGCCCTTGTGAGCAGGGCTGTCCTGCAGGGAGGAAGGGTCTGCCAACACCCCAGGGCAGCTGCTGTGTGAGTTTGCTCCCAGAGCATCAGCAACTCAGCCATGTTGGTGTGTCATTCACCTCCCCTAGATAGCTCCTCCGAGGTGACTTCTTCATAATTACGTCTCCATAACTGTTTCCTTGTCTGTGTGGCATAGGGAGGCGCACACTGCCCCCAAATGCCATGGGAGAAGCTCTGTGTTACCTACTACTGCGGTATGCCTGGCACTTGGGAAAAGCCTGGGATGACAGGGAGAGGGAGGGCAGAAAAAGGACCTAAAGGTGTGTTCCTTCAACAGCTCCTGCTTGACAGTTGATCCCTGCTTTTACCATGGTCAAGTGTCACAGGGGACCAAGTTACAGGGTGAATCAAACTCTATATTTAGGAAGAACAACTGGAAGCTATGACAGGAATTCCCTTTTACACTTCACTCCTCTGCTGAGTCCCACTCCAGCCTGGAGCAGCACTCAGTGCCGTCCAGGCTGAAAGCATCGGAGCTATTTCAGACGCATTAAAAGGGTCACAGTCAATACCTCAGCTGGTAGAAGAAGGTACCTCTTTCAGCATCAAAAGGAGGTGTGCACACTCACTTGACGGTTTGGAACTTTTTTTATATGAGTAAATAAGTTAGCTAATCTTGAAGGGGTCAATTAAAATCTTGAAAGACCCTCATGAAAACTCTTTAGTAATTGCTGTGAGTTTACTACAATAGTTGTGGGTTTCTGCCTATTTTAGTGTCTCATGCAGTCTATCAGAGTATACAGAACAGATTGCTATTATTTCATAGTCTGTGGGGATCTAAAGATTTAAAACAAAAAGTCACTTAAATACCTCATGACTCATAAGAAGTGTGTATGAATTTAAATACTGTAGTATATAGGCAGATGGTTATTGTTTTCTATATGCTTTTTATAGTTAGTGAAATATTACATTATGGTTTTGACATAAGAGAGGTTTCTTTCACTAAGCTTAACAGGCAACTGTAGCAAAGATTTTTGTGTATGTATTACAGAAAATGTGACCACGTTTGCCTAGAGCTTGTAGTAAGTTTTCGTGTAACAGGCTGAAAGCTGCAGAGTAGGGGTTTCTCTTCTTTCATTGTACTGGCTGGGTCTCAGTCGTGTAGTTCCTGTCAAAGCCTTTTAATAAGATAATACACTGCAGTTCTGTCTCCAAAATGCCTGTTGTGCTTGATGCCGTGCATGCACTGGGGGGAGAGGACAGCTTCCAGCTGGGGCAGGGGGAGGGCTCTTGCTGTTGTCTGTGTGCTACTGTACATCTCTTGTGTGCATTACAAAAGATGGCATTATGATATCTCATCGTATTTAAAGCAAATTGAATAAATCATCTTATTATCTGCCTGCAGCCCTGTCAGAAATTATTTTTAGCCGAGAGACAGAAGATAGATTCCTTTGTTTTACGAAGTTTCGCTTCAAAACACTCATTTATTTCACTGCAGTAGTCCTGTATTTCACAAGTAGTCCTGCTCACGAGTACTTTCACTGCAAATCGAGGGGATTTGCAAGGCAAGGCTGCCATAAACCAGCTCCAAATTGAACTAACGTTGCCACTGCTTTCTAAGTTTGGCTCAGCATGCAGCCCATAAAAGGTAAAAGGTAAGGTGTGGGGAGGCTAAAAAAGACACCAGGGAATACAGGCTGTGTGTCTGCATTTCTCTGCCTGCCAGAGACGTGAAATCCTGCTGTGGAAATGAGGGTGAAGTGGGATTTTTTCAAGTTTGCAGGGCTGATTGGAATACCAGAAATAACTTAATACCATCAGTGCAGCACTCTTGACTCTCTCTCTGAGACACATGGTGAAAGAACAAAGGAATTTATAAAAATTAACTAATCACTTCTGCAATGGATGCTTCTGTAATCTAAGGTTTATTTTCCTGTGATTGATGGTCAGTATTGCTCTGTAAGGAAATTCAGGGAAGGGAGGGAGAGGGAAAGAGCCAGTGATCTATTTTTACCAGTAGTGTGCTGTTGTCCTGATTTCTCTGGCGGTAATGAGGACAGCATGGTCTGGTAGGAAAATCACCTCCTCCAAAAGCAGTCCTACACAATTGTATCATGCATCCCTCTTTAGGAACTGGTGTCTGATTGCAGTAATTGCAAATACTGACTGCTTGTGAACCCAGAGCACCTCGCTGACCAGCACTAATGCTGTGCTTTTTTTAAAGCTGAGGTTCAGGGTAAATCCTTGCCATTTATCTCTAAGTGGCCAAAGAGGTGTGTATGGGTGTTTTTGCAATGCATAGGCATGCAAGATGAAGGACATCTTAGCAAGAATTTCTTTGTGACAGTCCTTGGGAAGTAGATCCGCTGTATTTCAAAATGTTTAATGTTATTTTCCTGTGCTTTTGTTTCTATTTTTCATTCTGATTAGAAAGATTAGAAGTTGATTAAAAATTAATTAAACATTCTTTATTATAACTCCTATCTTGCCAGTCAGTTGGGAGATTGTTTTGTGTTTATTTTGGAATACAGTCACTGATCAACGGAACAGTTATTTATACGCCTAATAAAGATTTTCAAAAATAAAGAACAGAGAGTGTAGTAAATCCTTTTGTGCTTTTGAAATCTGTTTGAATTTTGTCAAATATCAGTGGGTGAGATTTTATCCCCTAAAGTGAATTCTGAAGTTTTTTAAACTCCCTCTCACTTTAAGATTGTATATATAAAACCACAGTATAACTCATTAAAAGAAGGTTGGTTTTATTTTGCACGGTGGGATTTTTTTCTGATTTATTAATTTAGTGGAAGCAATTTAAACTCAAAGCAATTTATGAACATGATTGTTCTCTGACTGAATGCTGTGTTGGTTTGGACAGCACTTTTTGCAGCTGAAAGTGTGACCAGAGGGAGACCTCTAATGGCAGGTCATTGGTACTCTTAATTCTGCTCAGTATCGTGCATAGATTGAATTGATGTGAGAATATTCAGGAGGAAGCCTTCTAGTCAGTCCCAGCAATACAATTTCAAGCTGATATTGCTGATATTCCAAGTTGAAGCCAACCTACAACTCACCTATATGTTTTTGTGGGGCCTGTCTCATGTGGCAGTTATACTGTTTGGAGTACCCTGGTCTTTGACACATTTTTAATTTCTCAGTGTATTTCTACTGTTCTCTCCTATTTCAGTTATTTCTGTTCTCATTACTTCCTATCTAAGATGAAATACAGTACCAAAAATATGCTGTGGTTTGCTGGTGATCCGTGACTTCTCTGGTGAATTAATTTCTCAGCTTTTAGAATTACTACCTTACTTTATATTATAATTGTTAAATAACAAGACTTTGATGAAAGTCTAGTTCAGTTAAAATCTAACTTCTCAGTGAGAGAATAAAAGGCTGAGGTGGTGTTTCAGCTAATCTGGTAATACAGTGTCTTCCTTTTTACTTTGGTGTATTTCCCTTTGCTATTTTATATTAATACTGTATCAGTCCATATTTCTCTACCTGCATAAAATGGAAAAATATGTTGTTTTATCTTATTGCTAAAGAAAATTGATGAATCTATACAACCTAAAACTTTGAAGGGAGGCTACTTAGTGCACTAGCAATTGTCAAGGAGAACTTTTCTCTTTGTCCATCTTCATCACTTTCAGCCCACAGACATTAAAGATTTGCAAGGATTTGTCAGTCAGAAAATGGTTATGTCTGCATTTATCAATATTTTCTAACAAGTCATGTTTTATTTGAGAGAAGGCTTAAACTGAAAGTTCTAATAATTCCCACATACATACTGTGACAGGGCTAATCATACACTGTTTGTCCTCAAAAGCTTCCTTTAATTCTTCTTCATTTTTCAGTGCTGTTAAGGTTTGAGAGATTCCTTATCTCTACTCATTATTGTTTTTAATGTGAAATGGATAGCTTCATTTGTGGATATGAAAGATTAATTGGTGAAGCTCAGGTGTTCTGTCTCCTTCTGATATCTGAAGGAATAACTAAGCAACTTGGAAACTGAGATGGAAACAGGAGCTGGGCAGATGAAATGGATGCCTGTCAAGAGGCAGCATGGGTTAAGTTCTAGCTTATCTTTCATAGCTATCAGAATGTCAGAGCCTGTAACACTTTCCAATTTTGCTTGCAGGGATAAGCCTCTGTCGTAAAAATGTCAAAACAACCAGCATCACATGTCAAAGCTATTCAGGTAAGAGATAGCATTTATGTTTTTAATATAATAAAATAATAAATCTCAATCTCCATTGCTTGGCAGACTGCATTTTTACTCAGACAAAGCACCATAGGAGTGCTAGCTGGGGTTATTCTGTTAAAGTGAAAAGCTTAGTAGGTATGAAAACACTGAAACAGTGTGACCTGGAAATCATCTTTTGATGTGAGCTGATAAAAAACTGGATCAGATAGGTTCAGTAATCACTTGTTTGCATGGTCTTTGCAGTGTTAGGTTATGCCTATTGGAGGGTCATCTAAGCAAAACATGGTAATGCATCTGTATAGTTGTTAAGTAAAAATAATTCCTGCAACCATTAGATTTTCCACAAAGCCTATATAATGCTGGCAGAATTATAGGCTAAAAAGATAGCAGGGCTATTGTGAAGTTTTTCATGTCTGCATTCCTAAAGGAGAAAAACCCTCAAGTTCAAATAATTGTTTAAGAAGCATTTTATTTAGAAGCCAAAGGAAAATGAGAGAAATATTGATCTTTTAATTTGAAAGGTTCTTGTCTGCCACATACCTCTTCAATGGTATGTGCTTATAGGGATGGAGTTGGTTGTTGCATACTTGTAAAGAAACAGCTGGAGAATTCTCCCAGTATCATCATGAAGTAATGCCATGATGAATGTGTTTAGTTCATGTTATCAGTGGTTGTTGTCAAAAGGCCAAAATATCTTCTGAACTGAAGAATCTTAGAGAATTCTTATGTATTTTGTAAAATGCACTTCCAATGAAATTTTACTACAAGTTCAAGTTGCCTTACATAAGAAACACAAAATGGAATCTCTGAAGTCTTTGTTGTCTCTTTTCTTGAGATAATAATAATGCAATGGATTGGAGTATCAAGATTACTTACCCAGGGGCTAGGCAGCATTCTGAAGATGCAAGGCACTGTCAAAATGCAGATTCTCTTTATCATCCTCACCATCATTATCATCAATTCTACCAAAACAGACATGCAAACTACTGTACTCTAATTCTGTTGAAATTAGAAAAAAAAAAGCCTTTTTGCCAGAATTGTGATTTCACTCAGTTGAAATTTTCATCTCTCTTTTACAATGACTATAGAAATGTTTGTAGGATTAATGAAAAAATATAGATATTTAATACCTGAAAAGTATTTATTTACATTTTGCATTTAAACTGCATAGGCACATGCAAACATTTTTCAGGAATTAATTGGTTTACATTTTTTTCTTGAAGTTGTAATGATAAGCTGCATTTTATTTCTAGGATGACTTCCAACTTCTAAATGTAAACAACGCTCCTAGGTTGTTAATTTAAAAATGCATTAAATTTAAGAATTAAGTTTAATATTTTAAGAAACTTTAATTTTTTGCAAAGGTAACTTGAATCATGAAGAAAATTACAGCAAAAATTTAAAATATATCTATTAAGCATTGTGCCATAGGTGGTTCCAGTAGGGACACTTGCACTTGAGTTGATGCTTATTGCGCTTTGAGCATAAGAACTATGACTCAAAATGTCGCATTACTTTATACACTGTGATTCATATATGAAGATCCTTTGCTGTTGTGTGCTGGTACAATAGGACTGACATGCCCTGGGGAATGTACATCATCCTGCAGCAATGGATGTAATGGCACCTCACTGGCTGAAGTGTTTCAGGGTGTTCTGTGTCTGAAATGGCTTTTTTCTGACTTTTCTAGATATAGACAAAAATATTCACTTCCTAATAGCTACTAAATGCAGTAATGTGAGAGTTAAAGGCAGCAACTGGTTCCCGAGAGTAGTTTGGGGCAATAGAGGACCAAAGTACTTTAATTCCTGGAAACAATTGCTGACCTTCCCTTCTCAGTGTGTAAAAGGCTGTGAACAGCTCTGACTGAAAGTTATTCTGTCTTTGAACACTCTTGGCTTTCCCCAGAAGTAAGGGTGAGGAGGTTTCTAGGGTTTTTTGTTGTTTGTTTCTGGATTTCATTAAGTTTTCTCTACAGCNTCTCTCTTCCTCTCCTTTCCTTTTTTTTTTTTAAATTAAATATGTTTATACAGAAGTGTCTTTCTGGATTACTCAGTCATCCATCTGGACAGCCAGGAATGGCTGTGATGGTGTGAAGGACTTACCCATAACAGTCCTCAACTCATGCATAGCTGCATCAGTTGTATCCTAACCTAATGCCCTCTCTCTGCTAAACAGAAAGAAGAACACACCAAAAAAAGCTCTAAGTACCAGTTCAATTGAGTAAAACCAGCCATATATTGGTATGTCATTTTTACAGGCATTTTTCCTTTGGTCTGTTCAGAAGGACTCCGGAAGAGTGTGTCAGTGCACATACCTACCCAGTCATTGCAAAAACTGCAATGGCACACAGTATGGTAGGCCTTTCAAACAAAGGAGGAAAACTCAGTAGTTTTCATAATTAGTATGGTTGAACATAACAATTACACCTAGAAAGTCTGTCTAAAACAATAATAATTTAGGATTTTCAGAGTTTGAAACAGAAAACTTCCTATTTAGCATTTTACTGGATGGAGATCCCCTAGGGTCACATCTCCATCTCAACTTACAGGTGACAGAAGCCTTGAACCATATTTTTAAAACAAAATTGTGAACCAGTCCTTGCAGAGATATGCTGGTGTGCAGAATTTTGCTCACCATTACAGAGCTGCTCATCTATGAGACAGGACCAGCATTGGATTAAGAGAGATTTACAGCTCAGGACTTTGGTGCCTGTGGTCATGAAGTGTTTGGAAATGTCATATTTTCATTTCAAACTGGAAATATTTTAATTTACTGTATGTGTTATCAGATCCAGACAGTTTTTAACTGTCTTAAAGAGTGCTCATTTCACCAAGTTTTTATGTCATGACTGCATCCTTCTTGCCTGAACTCTGATGTGAATGGCCTGCTGCAGATAAAAAACTACAAACTGCTTTTGTGTGACACAGATTACTGGGAAAGTGCTGAAGCAGACCAAATAGTGGATTATTGAATTTAATTAGCAGCCTGGGACTCAGTGGTTCATTTTTGCTTTCTGAACTACTTTTATTCACAGTTGGTCTGTCAATCACAGTGGGAAATGCAAGGGCTGTAGTCTTCCGTGGGAGGCTGGCTTCTGCTTTGGCTGCCTCTGAGGGGAAGGAATGTCCAAGTTCAGGATGTGCACCACAAGGAGAGATATCTCTTGAAGTTTCAACTCTGCAAACTTGTATGAACATGCTAGCTGTAATTTGCAAAGAAGTTTTCCATTCCAAAAATCGAAGCTGCCTGGAGATACCACAGCTTGGTGGGGCTGGTGCTTAAAATTAGAAATGGCAAAGCTGGGTTTTTTGCACCCATAAATGAAATAATGAGTTAGGAACTGTGAGGCTGAAAATGCCCTGTCTCCTGGGAACTTAAAAAGTGCAGGTGAAAAGTTTCACTGCATCTAAACTAATGCCCAGTGAAAAAGCTTTATGAAACAAATACCTGGTTGTCTGTGACCCTGCAAATATTTGGCAGCCCCACTGAAATTACAGAGTCATCTTGCATAAATAAGATAATGGGAAACAGGTAATAGAATACAAGGAAAAGTATTCATTTCTTGGCAGATGGATTCTTAATTTGCTCGTCATTTGATTACAGCTGTCAGAACAGTTATTGTTACTGAAAACCGTGGGCTGTTTTCCTCTCGTTGCCCAAGTGGGGCACGATCTGCAAGAACATAATTTGAGCAGAAGGATGGGATTATTTGTCTTCGTTTTGTGCAGATCAATGAGATGGTAAAGGACAAGAACAGAGCTTGCTGTTAGAAGGTTTTCTCCTTCCGCTCCATAACATTACCAATTCACCCCCTGGTTTTACCAGTGGGAGTCATGATATTTTGATGACATTTCCTAAGAGCAGCTTCTCTTCTCAGATCACGAGATA
Organism: Cyanoderma ruficeps; assembly: GCA_008694505.1. Lineage (NCBI taxonomy): Eukaryota > Metazoa > Chordata > Aves > Passeriformes > Timaliidae > Cyanoderma > Cyanoderma ruficeps. The sequence continues at coordinate 37,417,712 of VZDJ01007754.1, read as the reverse complement.
AGAATAAGTATGAATTGTGCATTTAGTTGATCATGCCATTTGACTTTTAAAATAATCTTGGCTGGGTCACATTGGGAAATGGATACTTTTCAGCTGCTCTTTCCTAAGCAGTGTTTTGTGCCATTCTATTCCCCAAAATCTTTACTTTTAAGATATCTATTATCAGCCCCAGTTATGTTATGGCCACTGGCTTTCTGCCCCAGAGAAAAGATGAGATTGATGCAGTTGTGTGGATATCATTTTGGAGGGGGTTTGCAGAAGCCAGGGGCCAGGGGTCTGCCCAGTGCTGGAGCTGGTTCAAGTATTTGCAGCTTGTAGCAACTGTGAGTAAATTTTGTTGGCAAAATCACATTTTAAATACTTATGGCTTAAGCCGACTCGAGGCAGGCTTCCCTTCTGAGATACGTGTGATTAAGTGAGGAGAAAACTGGTGACATTGGAGAATGCAGAGTGCTCCAGTCATTGGGTATTATTGAAGGATTTGCATGATTTACACTTAAATGTTGCTTTTGGAACTCACTTTCTGCTTGACTTTGACCAAACTGCAGCAGACCCAGGTGCCTAAAGACACTTTGGTGTCCAGTACTAATTTGTTTAAAGTCCAGTGAAATCAAGAAGCATTAGTCTAAAATGCAGAACTTCAACAGCTTTCTAGTTTGTTTTTTCACTTTCTCCCTTTAAAATGGAGATGAAAACACTTCTCTATCCACAGAATCACAGAATGTGTAGGTTGGAAGAGACCTTCAAGATCATCAAGTCCAACCCAGCTCTAAGACCTCAACTAGATCATGGTGTCAAGTGCCACATCCAGTCTCTTTTTAAACACATCCAGGGATGGTGACTCCACCACCTCCCCTGGCAGACTATTCCAATATTTAATCACTCTTTCAGTGAAAAACTTCTTTCTAATATCCAACCTGTATTTCCCCTGACACAGCTTAAGACTGTGTCCTCTTGTTCTGTCAGTTGCTGCTTGGAGAAAGACCAACTCCCAGCTGACTACAACCACCCTTCAGGAAGTTATAGAGAGTGATAAGGTCACCTCTGAGTCTCCTTTTCTCCAGGCTAAACAACCCCAGCTCCCTCAGACGTCCTTCATATGGCTTGTTTTCCAAGCCCTTCACCAGCTTTGTTGCCCTCCTCTGGACACGTTCAAGCATCTCAACATCCTTCCTAAACTGAGGGCCCAGAACTGGACACAGCACTCAGGGTATGGCCTCACCAATGCTGAGTACAGGGCAAGAATGACCTCCCTGCTCCTGCTGGCCACACCATTCCTGATCCAGGCCAGGATGCCATTGGCCCTCTTGGCCACCTGGGCACACTGCTGGCTCATGTTCAGCCGGCTGCTGACCAGAACCCCCAGGTCCCTTTCCTCCTGGGCACTGTCCAGCCACACTGTCCCCAGCTTATAACGCTGCAGGGGGTTATTGCGGCCAAAGTGCAGGACCCGAGACTTGGACTCATTAAACCTCATTTTGTTGGACTCTGCCCATCGATCCAACCGTTCCAGGTCTCTCTGCAGAGCCATCCTATCTTCCAAGCGGTCGGCACACGCTCCCAGCTTAGTGTCGTCTGCAAATTTACTAATGAAGGATTCAATAGCCTCATCCATGTCATCAATGAGAATATTGAATAGAGCTGGTCCCAGCACAGAACCCTGAGGGACACCACGGGTGACTGTCCCCAGCTGGATACAGCACCATTCACCACCACTCTCTGGGCCCGGCCATCCACCCAGTTCCTAACCCAGCAAAGGGTGCTCCTGCCCAGGCCCCGGGCTGCCAGCTTATCCAGGAGTGTGCTGTGGGAGACAGTGTCAAAAGCTTTGCTGAAGTCCAAATAGACAACATCCACAGCCCTTCCTGCATCTACCAAGCGGGTCACCTGGTCATAAAAGGAGATCAGGTTGGTCAAACATGACCTACCCCTCCTAAACCCACGCTGGCTGGGCCTGAGACCCTGGCCATCCTGTAGGTGCTGTGTGATGTCACTCAGTATAAATTGTTCCATTATCTTGCCAGGTACCGAAGTCAGACTGACTGGTCTATAATTACTGGGATCCTCCTTCCCACCCTTTTTGTGAATGGGTGTCACATTGGCCAGTTTCCAATCTTCCGGAACCTCACCAGTGAGCCAGGACTGATTGTAAATGATGGAGAGTGGCTTTGCAATCTCATCTGTCAGTTCCTTCATCACCCTGGAGTGGATCCCATCTGGGCCCATAGATTTATGAGTATTCAGGCATTTTAGCAGTTCTCTGACTGCCTCCTCTTGGATAATGGGGGGACTATTCTGTTCCCTGACACCATCAATGAACCCGGGAGGACAGTTGTCCTGAAGGCAAGTTGTCTTCTCACTGAAGACTGAGCCAAAGAAGGCATTAAGTACTTCTGCCTTCTCCTCATCAGCAGTTACTAAGTTCCCTCCCTTATCCAATAGGGAGCAAAGGTTGGCCTTGCCTTTCCTTTTATTATTAATATATCTGTAGAAGCATTTCTTATTGTCCTTTACAGAAGACGCACCACAGGAGTGGTGTGATGATGGATACATTGAAGGCATAAGTGCTTGGAAACCATGATAATGTCTATATGCTTGTCCCACTCCTTTCAAGTTTTGCCATTTACCAACCGTATCTTTATTTATCAGTCACTATTATATCCATCACAATTTCCTTCTCACAGGCTAATATTAACATCCCAATGGGAGCATTTCGACCTGGTGCAGGCCACCCTCATAAAAGAAAAGAATTTACACCTGAAGAAGTGGAGGAGGTAAGCAAAAAAGTTTGGTTTTGTTTTGTTTTGTTTTCCCAAAGAGAATCCCTGCCATAAAATGGAAAAAAAACCTTTAAAGTGATCTTATAGCTCTGCATACCAATCTTAGGTACCACAGTTGAATGTGCACTGATCATTCATGGAAATAAATGGCCACTTACTAACGATCTATAAATATGTATAAATATGTATAAATATGTATAAATAGTTCTGCTTTTGGTGCCAAGGCACCTATAGGAGTATAAAGTGTTTGGAAGGTGTGTAGCTCTACTTCCCCAGCTGGATGATATCTGCTGTCAGGGGAGAGCCAGGATTTCCCCAGCAGTATTTGTCTAGATGGGAGCTGATGAGATAAAGCAGGAAAAGTTATAGCAAGGCTTTGGAAGACTTTGCTGCTACCTGTCGCCCTGTGGTGTGATTTATTGTTACAGCTTAACAGTATTGGAACAGGTTTTCAAACACAATGCTTTTTGGAAGGTATATCAACAACAAGAAAATGAATGTGAAGATACTTTCAAGTTAAAACAGAAATTCTGAACCCATTTACCTGCACAGGGGTGAAAATACTCCATTTTAGATTGAATTCTGTATTTCCATGCTTGTATTTTACAGGAAATGTTTAACACTGAGTTTTGAATATAAAATCCAATTTATACTTTAACTAACATTGATTACAAAGGCTATGATTAAACACAGATATCATATTTTGAATTATTTTAAAGCTTCATATTTACCATTAACTTTGATAATAAATGAGACCCTAACACCAACCGTGGAAAAAAGGTAGTGGTAGATACTCCAAGCAAGATAAAACAGATGGGTGCTCCTGGTTTCCTGGCCAGTTTATTAAGTTTGGATTCATAATGCCCACATGAGAACTCATCCTGCTGGGCCAGAGCTCCCATTGCTCCTCACAGCCAAGGGCAGGAAAGGCTGTGTAAGAGCCAATTCTTCCTTTTCTGTCTCAGTCAGACTTTTTTTTTTCTGAATTTTGCCATATTTTGGTATAAACAGGGCTCTGTTTACAGAGAGCTTTCCTGAAGTAATCAATTCTAGGCTGATTTGGCTCTTAAGATTTAAAAAACAAACATACAAAATGACTTTGAACATATATTGTGGCTTTCTCCCTTGGAAAGAAATCAAAGCATATCCTCTCTGCACTAATTAAACTGGTGAAGGAATGCATGTTATTAAGCAGAAACTAATATAGCATGTGTGAATTCTAGTAGTGTTTGAGAAATAAAATAAATGACTGGTGCTGATAATTATATTTGTTTGGGTAATTGAATGTTGCTTTGTTTCTCAGCTACATGAATACTCTATATGAGACAGACATTATGGAAGTTCTTGGCCCAGGTTTAATGGCCAATACTCGACCAAATCAGTGGGATTAAACACTACACAAACAGATCTTATTGTAGGAATAGAATAAAAATGCTACCCGTAAACTTGTCATTTCAATGTTCTCATCTTGTTAAGTTTTGCTATACAGCTCATGATTTTACAGAGCAGTTTTAGATGAATGCAACTTTTGCTGGCAGTGCATAATCACTGCTAACAGACCATTTTCCACTGCAATGACTGTATTTTTGCAATGCCTGTATTTTAAAGCCTTGACATAGGAGATGAGGGGAATATGGATCTTACTCAATGGGGTGGTGGAATCAGACAGGAATGTATATTTTTGAAGGTCAGTGGAGCAGACATGTTAGCATGAAAAGAAATGGAGGGTGAGAATTACAGAATAGAACTCCTCTTCAGTCAGAGCATTTCCATGCTTGTATTTTTTAACTCTTTTTGTATATCTAAGTCATTCTTCAGGCTTCCTTCCATAAAACTGAAGGCCATAGTCTAATCTCAGCTGTGTGTTGCACAGCTTGCATGAGTGATACAGGGAGGGGTGTGGTAATAAACAGCAAACACCTGAGGCTGGAAGAGAACACTGACATCAATTTATGGAGCACAAAGTCTCCAAAATGTGGGCAAAGATTGCAGCACTTGTTCTACCAGAGGAATGGTATTGTACTTGACTTGAAATGGTATTTTTTACATAGTTTCTGCTATGAACTAATAAATACTATGGGGTTCAGGGAGCGCTTGTTTCCCCTGATTATTCAGATTAGCTAGGAGAACCATCAAAGGAAACATTATAAACTCATGGCATCTTTGACTGCTGATACAATTTTGTGCACCCTTCCAAACAGCTTCTGTATCAATTTACTTATTCTCCTGCTGTGCTTTGCTACTTTTTCAGGATGTTAGATCATTAAACCAGATACTAGGCAGTGCATACAGTACCTGGAGCTGAATTACTGCCTGGGATTTGAAATGATCTAGCAAAAACAATAGTAAAATACTATTAGTATTATCTTTTATTAATTAATAGTGTATTGGCTAAAATGTGAGAAAAGATAATACAAGTCTACTGAGCCAAGAAATGTAATTATCACTTCCATTTTCTTATATCTGGTGATCTTTAGAAAGTTGTAAAGATCAGATAGGAAGAAAATGTTAGTTTTTTACAATACCTTGTTTGTTTGACGTTGCAAAGTGTTCTTCCTGATAGGCGTGTAGTCCATCAGTCAGCAGAGAAAAAAAAAGTCCAATAATATTTGACTAGTAATGCTGGAGTTTTAAAAATTAAGTCAGATATTAAGAATTGACTTTTCACAGTTAATGCACCTTTTCAAGAAGGGTGGCTAATAAATCTAAATCATGATTGAACTCTAAAAAGCCCATGACAAGAGGACATTCCCAGAGTAATCAAAAATGAAAAATAATTAGTACATGAAATTATTTGTAGTAAAGTATAAATTAATCTCTAAGTGTACTTGAGCCTTCCTGTATGCCAGATTTATAAAATACACAGCATGCTGGAACAACAGTAAATTCATGTCTGGAAATCTACTTCAAAACGTTACCCTGTCTAGAGTAGAAATGCTCTAAGATACCTGCTCCACTCACCTAGAAGCAATAGGACAGCTGAGGAAGTACCAAGGACTGAAAAACTGTGGTCCACTGGGAAATTAGCTGAGTTGCTCACTGTTGTGTAATTGTTGTTATTTAACTGGCATTTTTACAGTGTCAGCAAAATAGCTGTGCAGCACTACCCTAATTCAAACATAAATGACAAAAACCCTTCTGGTCTTGCAATCCAGGTTATGAAAAGTTAAATTTCAACTCATGTTGCATGGAGCTTTTGGAGTCTATAACCTACTATCGAAGCGCATGATGATCTTCCTCTCCAAGTGTCTGGCAACCATGAAACTCGTGAAGGAATTAGATGATAAAAATGGTTCTTCTACTTTTTTGTCATCTAAAATATGAAGGACTTGGAGTTGCCTTTAATTCTCCAGTCAGTTATTTTCTACTAATTGCCTGGCACTGTAAATTTTGCTCATTCTAATCCTTATTCCTCTACACTGACCATCTCCTATTCTTTTTAGGATGTTTTTAGACATTTTAGACAACAACCAACAAAATAACCTATCTCTTCATGCCTCCACCCCATTTTCCACTGGGAATGCCTTTACTATAAAAACATAATTTCCTGTTTTTCAAGTAACTGATCTATTCTCATGTTCAAGAGATTGCTATTGCAGCAGGAAGGTCACTGGTGTCCTTTTGTGCAGAATGTTCCTGCTTCAACAGAGGAGGAGAAAGAGAAGAAACTGCTCCCAGGAGCTAAGAAGCTTCCAGGTCCTGCTGTCAACTTGTCAGAGATTCAGAACATAAAGAGTGAGCTGAAATATGTCCCCAAAGCTGAACAGTAGCTGGAAGAAGCGGGTGAGTAAAAGAGACGTTCTCTGCATAGCTCTAGGAGAAACAGGCTGATCCAGGAACCTCTCTAATAAAAAGATGGCTTTTCAATTACTTCAGTGGACCTGGAGTCGCACCACAATATTCAAAGAAAAAATATTAAAAGTCATAATAGGGATTTTCTGTTATTTCAAACATAGATCACTTTGAAGACTATATCCAATGATATATAGCACCCATCAACCAGCCTGAAGTAGTCTATTCAGCATATTAGGAATTTAGTGTATTTGGAATATTGGAGCCACCTTAAAAATAACATTTTGCTTCATAAGCACAAGTTCCAGTTTTGCAAAATATAGAACTTGTATTTTTGCAGTCTAACTACAAATGAATATTTTACAATGCAAATAAATGTATTGCAATGATGGACTAATGGACCAGTATTTTTAAAAAGCTCCTTTGGAACATTAGTTATTTGATATTAATTTATTTATGTAATTCAAAATTGACATGATAATGTGTCCATGTATTTGATCACACAAACATACCCAATGCTGTTTGTGGCACTCAAGGACTTGCTGTAGTCCAGCACAGGAAGGACATGGGCCTGTTGGAGTGAATCCAGAGGAGGCTCACAAAGGTGAAGAGACGGCAGGAGCATCTCTGTGAAAGACAGACTGAGAGTGAGATTGTCTGGACAGACCTCACTGTGGCCTTTCAGTACTTGAAAAGGGCTTACAGAAAAGATGGGGACAGAATTTCTAGTAGGTCTTGTTGTCATAAGATCATGAGTAATTGTTTAAACTTGAGGATGTTAGATTCAGACTAGATATAAGGAAGAACGTTTTTTACAATGAGGGTGATGAAACACTGGACCAGGTTGCCGAGAGAGGTGGCAAATACCCCATTCCCATAAATATTGAAGATTAGACTGGATGAGGCTCTGAGCCACCTGATCTAGTGGAAAATGACTCTGTTTATTGCAGAGGGGTTGGACTAGATGACCTTTAAAGATCCAACCCAAACCTCTCTGTGATTCTATTATCATCTTATTTAAAAGGAAATATTCAGCACTTCAATGCCAACTTCCGAATAATCTAGATCCAATTTTAAACAACACTCATAAGACTCTGTTATTCTACATTCAGAACCTTACAGAAATTAATGATAATTTCTGATTATCCTTTGAAAAGCCTGAGTTGGTAAAGATGCGTCAGGCAATTACAATGAAAACTCAGATGTACAAGGAAGTTTTAATACAAAAAAAAATCCCCACCCTGGCTACAGTAAGAAAAAGAGAGTTGTGTCACGTAATATTTACCTGAATTGCTAGTTGTGCATACTGATTGATAAATCCTTTTTATCCTGAAGAGAGACCGAGAAGTTAAGTTGAGCAGGAGAAAATCATCTGGAATTTACTATACAGAAACATAAATGAAGAACAGAGGAAAACAGAAAGGAGAGCAAAGGGATTCTGGGAATGCAGAAGTGCTAAGAACCAGGAATCTTAAAAGAAATGGTGTATAATTTGAGTGAATTACCCCAGTGCACACTGCATCATTAACTTCTTTTTTATGTACAGCATAAATATGCCATTTGGAAGGAAAGAGTGTTGAGTCTTTCCTTACTTTTACCCCGCTGTGTCATAATGTTCCTGATATTTTAAAGATGGAACAGAGTCTTTCTCTTCAGGAAACTTGGGGGGGAAAGATAACATTTTGTAAAATGTAACATTTTAGTCATTTCACTAAAGCATTGCCCAGAGAATATGAATTTTTAATGTGAGGCTTTAAAGAGGTTTTTTCCTGTAAGAGATATTTTGACATAAATTTAGCCCCATATTTATGCTCAGATGATTGCTATTTTTAACATTTAAAAGTTTTTTGGTAATTACCTTGCTGAAAATTTGACAGAAACTTTTAGGGCATGCTCAGATGTTCACTCTAAAGTTTTTTTCAGAAAGGTCAGAAAAGTAAAGGGCATCTTGAATGTAGTGAGGTAATTATGAAGTCATTTCTGTCTCTGTCCTTTTGATGTATGGGTTATCAGGTTCTGAAAGTGATACAGATTTCTAGATTTTGTGCAGTCACAGGTCATATCTGAAAATTTAGTTTCTACAGGAGTTGCAGGTACAGTACTGGAGCTTGTGAGTTTGGATGTCATGTAGAACTAAACGTGTTCATGAATTCCACATAAAATTGAGATGCAAATTAATCATGTGCCACATCCAGTGACCTTGAGTGATACTAAATCTAAGGACTGTCCCCTATAAGAGGACATTCACCAGGTCTGGTGTTTAAGTTGTGGCCTGCAGCCTTGTAAAAAATGTGATATTGTCAGAGAGCTGTTTTATCATGCAAATCCAGAGAAGATTATCTCATACATACTCATGAATTGAGAAATTCATACTCACCTCTGCCTGATACTGTGCTCCATCTACAAGAAGGGGACAGAGATCATCCTTTGGATGTGATGATCTCAAAAGAATGGTGAGCTGACTGGTCAATAGAATATACCTGTGCAGAGTGTGTACTGATAGATGAGGGTGTTCTTTGGTGTTCACAGTTTGGAATTAATTCTCTTTTACATCAGTACTATAATCTTCTCAGATACTTACTGTTGTGGGATTTCCCTTTGATATTATTTTTTTCTTTCTTGTGGTACTTTGTAGGAAATATCTACTTGAAACAGTTAGAATAACTCCAAATACTCTGGGTAATTTCCATTATTTTGTGATCCTACAATGTGATACAATAAAAAATATCAAAGTACACTTTAACATGTCACAAATATCAAAGCTTTTACAACCACAGCAGTTATTTCCAACTCTGCCTCCTGTATTGTCAGATATCATGGTTAGTTTCTGTCAATTGCGAGCTAACATGATTCATTTTGTTTTAAATTTGATCCATGTTTTCTTGCTCAGTTTAGCATGCAAAACCAGCAGCAAAAATAAGAAACCTGCAAAGCAGTAGGCTGGTTCATTATTTGCAAACCCATTCCTACATAATTTGTGCTTCAGTGTAACTTCTGTTAAATATCTATGGTCTTGCTCTTTGCCAAATTAGGAAACATGAGTAGAATGCTAAGATCATAGTTGTGAGTATAACAGTTTGTGGGAGGAATGCAATTAGGGAGATGTCATGAAGCTGGATCCACTGAAGGTCATCAAGTGCTGCTCAGTTAAGATATTCCTGTAGTCATCCCTTATGGGGATCTGGTCTATCATCTCTAATTAGCTAATTAGCATACTCTACTTTGTCATAAAGACTTTTTTCTTCTACACCTGTAGATGATGTTTTAATATACAATGTGAGATATGATTCATTTCCCTTTTCTCCATCTACAATATTTTTTTCTGCTCCCTTCACATCTGGACATTTCTACATGCACAGGAGAGAAGCATATGCAAAATAAAATAGTAGCAAAATATCATACACTAAAAATATATGCCCTATTGAAGAAGTAATGGTAGGAAGCATTTAGTTTGTGACAAATGGAGCCTGCTGTGGCTGAGATTCATTGCCGATGGTTGTGATGTCTCATGTGGTAACTAGTATGGTGATTGTACTTGAAAATGGGCCTGAGCACAAACTGGCATTTCACCTGGGAATACAGATAATGGCAGCCAGTTACTTCTGCAACTCGTGTTCATTCTTCATTCTGTATCCCTTCACCTTTTGTGTCCTGAAGTGTGGAGGGATGTGTAACAAACCCTTTTATGGTGAAGGGCCATGGATATTTAATGCTGGACTTTGGTCTCAGAGGACCTAAACCTTCAGCTGAAGTGGTCTAGTTCTTTCCTCTTGACGAAGACTTTCTTAGTAGAAGAACTTCTCAAAAGACAAAAAGGGAAATTTAGTGTCTTGAAGTTACAAAACAGTCTGTCATGTACATAAGGGCAGTACTCCCAGCACCGTGTTCTGGTTGTGTTTGGAGAAAGGAGCTGTCAGGATCCCCATCACAATTTTGATGAGATGGTTTCTCACCATCTGATGCAGTACTTGCAGATAAATTGTTGTCTTTACCTGGAGCTCTACTGGGGAGAGTGGTTTGATTGCAGAAGGTAGTTCCATTGTCAGGTTACAGAGGCAAGGGAACTGTATTTTGAAGGCTGAAGAACTGGCAAAAGCTTCCTAGGGCAGCTTAGCCTTTACATTATACAGAGAATTCTGCCCTGCATAAAATGAGAAATCTTGCCAGCCGAGCAGCCTCTGAGACTGGCATCACTGGAGAAAAAAGAAAGGGAAAAAAACCCTACCAGAAGTCCCTTAGGGAATAAAGGTGTTATATCCGTACACACAAGATGTTCCTTGGTGTTGCCATTAATTATTTACATAGAAAATTTTGTCAATTACCCTAGCTAAAAATGCACATTATAACTTTGCCCACTAAAGCTTTAATTATAGTTTCCTGCTATATATTGCTCTTAAGCTGCCCCTCAGTTAACAGCAGCCATTTACCTCTCCTGGTGTCCCTGCTCCGACACACAGTTTAGTGTTTGCATTTTATTCCTGTGCTCACATGGATCAGAGGGGTGAAGTTAAACTGCAGTACAGTTACAAGCAAGGTTATTGCTTTATTATCCAGAAACACAACAATGCTTTGCTAGTAGAGAAGTTCTGACATGCTGTGAGCTCTTGAAAGAGCACTCTACTTTTAGGAAAATGTGTTCATTTGATTGAGTCCCAGCAGCCAAAGCTTGTGTGAGAGAAGGGAATCCTGCATCCAGAGGATGCCAAGGTAGGTCAGGAGATAAGATCTCCTGGAGTGGGAACTGTGGGGTGAAAAAGGATGATGTGCATCAAGAATTTCTGCAGGACCTCCTGCCAGAGTCAGAGGGGTCGTGGGGGGATCTCCTCAGTGTGCAAAAGTATCTAAAGGCAGGGTGCAAAGAGGACAGAGCAAGGCTCTTCTTGGTGGTGCCCAGTGACTGGACATCCCTCACATACTCCTGTGTGGCCTGTGTTAATTTCAAGGTGCTTCTTGTCTTCTTCTATCTATGGTTTCCTAACATCCTGCTCTTCTTGATTCGGAACTCCCAGACCAGCAGCACTCGAGGATTTCATGACCAGCCATCAATTTTGTCAGGTCCCTCCTTCTTGTAAAATTGTCTTAAGAAACTAGGTAGTTGAAGGCTTGTAGATTTTTTTTTTAGTAGTGTATTTAAAGTTCTTTCAGTTTGCCTTCCAGGTCTTTTTGAGTCTTTTTAAGATGTGCTTTCAGACTGTAAAAGAGAAGAGAAAAATAGAATGTCCAGGACATCATTTAGTATCAGATGTAATCCTGTTGTAATCCTGTTACCTCNAAAAAAAAAAAAGAAAAAAGAAGTTATTCATGTTTTTGCTTCCCAGAGTTTCTGTGATTAGAAGAAAAGATTTAGTTGTGATTTAACCCCAGTCAGCCTCCAGGTACCACACAGGCACTCACTCACTCACCCACTAGTGTTAGGGAGAAGAGAATTGGGAGGATAAAAGTGAGAAAACTCATGGGCTGAGATAAAAACAGTTTAATAGGTAAACCAAAAGTCATATAAGCAAGCAAAGCAAAACAAGGAATTAGTTCACAGCTTCCCAAAGGCAGGCAGTTCAGCCATCTCCAGAAGAGCAGGGCCCCATTGCACATATCAGTGACTTGGGAAGACAAATGCAATCACTCCAAACATCTCCTCTTCCTCCTTATTCCCCCCACTGTATACTGATCATGATGCCATACAGTCTGGAATATCCCTTTGGACAACTGGGGTCACCTGTCCCAGCTGTGTCTGCTCCCAACCTCCCACACACCCCCAGCCTCCTCGCCAGCATGGCTGTAGGAAAAGCAGAAAAGGCCTTGGCTCTGTGTAAGAACTGCTCAGCAATAACAAAAAACATTTCTGTGTTGTCAGCCCTGTGTTCAGCATAAATCCAAAATTTAGCCCCATACCTTCCACTGTGAAGAAAATAAACTCCACCTCAGCCAAACCAGTGCAATTTTCTCTTACGTGGCCTGCAGCGGTCTGTCCTGAATTCAGTCTCTGCCCCCGACACAATGCTGTGGCAAGTCCCAGCGCCTCAGTCCTTTGCAAGCCAAGGAGAGATTTCCTTCTCATTCTCTAGCTGAAAAAGAAGGGGGAGAGCAGACTGGAGACAGTCTGCTTTCTAGAGGCCTCAGAAAGCTTGAGGTATGTGTTAGGAGGTTAATTTTACTAGTTAAACAACAGAGCATATTCTTAAAAACCAAAATGCTTCTACATAAACTAGTTAGGGAAAGATTATGCTTTGTGGTTTTGAAAACTGACTAATAACTTCAAAACAAACACTGAAGAATCAGAAAACATTTTGCTTCAAAGAAAACTACAGGAACAGATGCTTGTATTTTTTTGAAACAAAAATATGGAAAAAAAAATCTTTTATTTCCAGACTGCATATTAAAGCATAGAGGTTTTTGTTGTTGTTGGTTTTGTTTGTTTGTTTGTTTGTTTTTAATTCTTGGAAGAGGAAAGCCCTAATTAATAACTTGAAGAAGTCTCTCCTAATTTTTAGAAGCTGGGCATGTTACTTACTGCTCTATCTACACCATATACAAGAGAGTTTGCAGACATGTGGAGATGAACAGACATGTGGAGGCCTCTATGCACAGGCAGGAGAAATGTCTTTATTGAGCTTCTCCTTTTAAAACATTCTTGCCCTTAAAGTAACAAAATAGTTGTGATGCTAGCAATGTGGGCTCACAAATCTCTGCTCTGTTCTCAAGTGAGAACCATTTCTGGAAGAAAAGTCCAAGAGTTTTGTTTGAAAGCTGAAAATTTTCATAGGTCACTGCTATTTAATAACTGCTTCCATGTGGTCATTTTGTTGATTACTTAGTCCTGAGTGTTTATTAGACTCTTTTATAAAATAAACCCTCTCTTTTCTTTCGTGCTGTTCATGACAGATTTTCATAAAAAATGAACTTTACACTCAGTTGCCTGAGTGAGCTGCAATTTCTGGGGTGACATCCCTCAAAAGGAGCTCAGAAAGGCAGGAGGCCTCCTGAAGGTAGCAGATGTTGAGGGGTCAGTGAAGTGTGAAGAAGGAATATAGTCAACAGGCTTTTTCTTGCTTACCTCTGCCAGATGTGTTAAGAGTTAGCCCATGAACTACAGCATCTAACAAGAGATACCACTGGAATGTAATCCTCTTGGAAATCTCAGAACAGGATATCAAGAATCCCTAAAACTTCAGTTATTTGCTTTGTGAAATATTTAGGAGAAGGTCCTGTGATTTGAAAGACAAGTCATATGCATATAAATATATCTAACATATCTATCACAAGTCATATGCATGTAAATCCATGCAGAAGTAGTTGCAACCAGGGAACTGTAGGCAGTAGAAACTGGAGAGCAGGAACAGGATCATACTGATCACTGTTAAGAGAGGTATGAGTGAGATGTGAGCAATGCTGTTTCTCTGTTCCTGGGAACTGTCCTGCCACTGTTAGGTATGCCTGGAGCAATCAGACACTGTAATGGCAGAAATCACCAGAAACACAAAATAATAAGCTATTCCAGTAATTCCCACCTTATATGGTTCAAAATGTGTTCAGCACAAGGTTTTCAAGTGCTACATCAGAGTGAAAAGGCTAACTGCTTTGGAATACATGAAGTGTGAATTCCCACGTTAGTATCAGCTCAGATAGTTTTATCAAATCTACATAAATTGTAGCCAATTAAGCTGACAGTATGATCTGAAATATCTCAGCTCTGATGTGATATTCAAATGAATTTTCTTCTAAATTTAGTGGCTCATCATTTTGTTTTATAGTTTTTATTCATTTCATTTGATGGAAGACTACCTAATTATGTTCTCACAGCCTTGTGCTTAAAATCCACATAAATTACTGCATTACTGTACTTTGTCATCTCTTGCAGAACTGGCTCGATGTGACATGAGCCTTGTGACCCCTGTCCAGGAGCAGGCCATCTGCAAGTGTCCCAAGCCCTGTTTTGTACTCAGGACTACACCTGCTTCAGCCACCAAATTGCTCCTGGTGTGTCTTCTTTTGAAAAATGTAGCTCTTTTAGTGCCGAGGCTACCTCTGTTTCACATGTTTGCAAATTTCTTCAGAGAATACCATTTTGTAGTGTCTGAGCTCAATGTGTTAGGTAGAACGTCCTATGTAGGTAGAGCTCACCATGACACTGATCCCAAGATCCATTGGCCCATTGTCAACACTACTGAGGAAGTACTAAGCTTCCAGTGTTGTTGGGTTTTGCTGACCCTACCTGCTACTGGTTTAACCTCCAAATTCCCCTTTGATTTGCCAAAGGAGTCTCAAATACACTATTTCCATGTGTACAAAGGACACAGCATAAATGAGCATTTTCCTACAGAAATGTGTATTAGTTTTACTCTCAGTGCTGGTCATAATTTCTTTTTCAAATTTGATTTGCTGCGGGTTGTAGCTAGCTGAAAGGAGACTCAGCTGAACTAACCTTTACTTCAACTTGGGAACTAGTATAATGCCTGTTTACTTGTTGTGACATTTACTGGTTATAACAGTGGGGCTGTATTTGCTTCTGACTGCAGTTGACTGCAGTTCACGTACAGACATGGGTTCCATAAAAGCAGAATACAGCCCTCAGTCTTGGTGCTCAGAACTTACTCCCCCACCTTGGTAAAGTTGATGTAGCATTGCTTTCAATTTAATAATTCAGTCATTCAGTGGATAAAAGAAATAAATTGAGTCCTTCAGCTTTTAGCTCTCCTGGGTCTTTGTTCTCATTTATTGCCTTGGAGCACACCTTGTCTTAAAATTGCTGCTACTCCTACGTGAATTTGCGGAGCCTTTCAGGGCACAGAAAGCAATTTCGGAGCCAATAATGGCAGTGGCCGTGGATGCACTTAGGGAAGGAGAGGGGCTGGCCGTGTGGCCCCGCTCCCCGGGCAGGGAGCCCCGGCAGGAGCGGGGCCGTGCCCGCAGCCCCGGCAGCAGAAACGCGGCTCTGCACAAAAGGAGGCCGGGGCTGCTCAGATTGCTTTTACTGAGGAAACATCAAAGAACAAAAAGCTTCCCCCAAAGCCAAACTGCTCCTGTTCTGAGGGAAGGATGATGACAATGGCTGGTTACCACCGTTTCAAAGCTTTGAAACGTGCTGCCTTTATACAGAAGATGAAACCAACACAAAGTATGTACTGAAATGGAAGAAGATGCATATCCAAAGACTTGAAACCAAATATTTGAGCTAAAATAGGCAGAATACAGGAAAAAGAACACCTTCGGGTTTTCTGTGTTTATAAATCACTCTGCTCTTGAGTGCACTATCCTTCCCAAAGATTGTTAAAGATGGGATAGAGTATGTCCTCTGCTGAAATTAATGAAGGATCTCAGACCTCCATTAAATAATTAATGAAGGATCTCAAACCTTTTCATTGTGAATTTCTCAATTTCCTTAGGTTTGTGGTTTTGTCTGAAAAGATTTGAATCAATATGTCTCTTCAGGCTTTGAATGGAAGCATTTATTTTTGAAAAATGTGCAATATTTCTCTCTTTTAGTTCTCAAGAAAAGAAGAGCATAGGCATATGAAGACAAGGCATATTTTCAGATTTTCAGTCCATTTTGCTGAAAGTAAAGTGAGTCCAGATGGATATATCACACATGTACCCTTTTTTTAGTTTAAGCTCTTCATTAAAAAAATAACAAATAATGTAGTACTGCATCTCTTTCTGCTTTTTATATGCTTCTAAAATTTTTATTCTGGAACAGAATTGATATGCTATCCTGTATGTGAATAATTACTCTGGGGCAAATTAATTTTACAGTTTAACACATTAGCAGACAACACCCAAGGTACTGCTGAGCTTGTGAATGCTTCAAAGTCTGTCACAAACCATGTTTGTGTTCTGCCTTACATGTGTAGAGAGCAAGAACCTGGCCAAACCTGTGTTAAACCAGGCCACAGAACACCACTCTGTTGATAAACAGCTGGGCCACATCCAAGTGTGAAGTTATTTGCAGTTTGGTTGAAATTAAAAAAAAAAATGAGAATGACAAGTAGGGTGATCGCCTCCAACTTCTGCAATGCCTTGCTTTAATAGACACCACAGAGATGAGTGGAGGCTGGCTCTCAAAGAAGCTTGTGCTGACCTGGGGTTAAAAGCCTCATTTTTGAGCTAAAGATCAACCAACCTTCAGCAAAGGCAAGTCCTTCGGGCTCCATCTGCAGAGAGATTTTTGGCATCTTAGCCATTTTCATCAAGGCAAGCCCATGGTATGAAAGTCATGTGCAGAGGGAGTAGAGTACCTTGAGCCAATGGAGCATTCCTTCAGATCTCCCCACAGTGTCTGGAATTTTATTAGCAGCGTATGGACAGATCCATGTTGGGCAGAATGATGCAGGCAGCTCCAGATAGGCATCGAGGATGGCAGAACAACACATTGCACTGCTGTGTTCTGATCTGCCCCAGAGAGACCCTTCATCTCTGTGTCTCCCAGTGCTCTTTGCCATGGGGGTGATCCCCTTGCATGATCTACCAGAGGGAGCAGCTGCCTGAACTCCAGCTTCTGGAAACACTTGCTGGCTCTCTGGCATCATCGCTAAAAAGGGGAGCTGAAGTGCCTCAGACCCCGAGGGCAGGCAGGCAGCAGTGGAGAGCAAGTGACCCACACTATGGCACTGTCCTCTGCCTCAATTGCTGTATCCCAAGGGATGGATGAAGGCCAGTATTGTCTTCCCCTGCCAGGGTGCTCTAGCATTGCTCTGGGAGAAGTCCTGGTTCCTCCCAACAGGAAATTGGCTGTAAAGAGATGTACAAGGTTACAGAGAGAGGAAGATGGAGGTAGAGAGTCCTGTCTCACCCACAGTCCTCAGTGCCTGTGATCACATAGGTCTCTTCAGAAACTTTCTGCCCTGCAGAAACCCACACATCTGCCATCTCAACAAGATGGTTTTGCATGTTATGAACACTTGAGACTCTTCTGCAAGTAGTGTGATGAAGCTTGTGTGGAAAGCTGTTTAGACATAGCTAACAGAAAAAAAAATGAAAATAATCAGATTTTTTTCCCCTGGGGCTTTAGCAATGTCCTCAGTAAAACCAGGAGACATTTCCTGTCACCCTGGATAAACAGTGTGAACTGTCCTCTCCAGATATGCTCCAGCTTTTTTAAAAGCAAGTAGAAAAATTTGCAAACATGCAAGAGAAGGGATGTCTTGGTGGCCCCTCCCTTCTTCCTTGGCTAAGTGATTATCACACACATACACAGCCAGGAAGCATGAATAAACCAGGTCAGGTCCTTCTTTGCCTCAAAAGGATTAAATCTCACAATTCTTGCTTCCCTGGAGACTGCAAACTACCTTGGCTGGGGGGCCCTTTCTAGACTTCAAGCTAAAGCTCAGCTGTTGTGCAGAAACGAATTAAAATTAATCTGTAGACAAGTCAGCCTGATGGCAGCTTAGCAATGTGGAGCTCAACTGGCAGCAAGGAAATTTGCTTCCATGTGCCTTGCTTGTGGATTGCTGTGTACTATGTCTAAAGGCTAATTTGTGTAGCAACAGACTCCTCAAGCTGTGATTTGAAAGAAACCAGGGTGGCTGCTGCTGTGTTTTTGTACAGTCTGATGCAATTTTTTTAGGTGCTGAGGAGGACAATCCCTGTGGAAACCCACCAAGCTTCTGGGTTGGTACCCCTGAGCAGGTTTTATTTAAAGTCAGGTCATTTTAGATGGGCATGAGCACAGTTTGAAGTTACAGTGTAGCTGGTTCATGGTTTTGAGGACCACAATTTTGGGTTTAAGTACCTGCATCCCATTTGCCCCTGAGGTATCCTAGTTGCTGGGACTGTCCTCCAGTGGTAAGGAGCTCAACCCCAAGGCCACTCAGTGGGAACTGTGCTGATAAATCACTTGAGTGCATCTCAAAATCACACTCCAAATCTGAACCTTCACATTGCATATTGCTCACTGCTAGCAGTGAATGGGTCTCCATCTCTGCAGTCAGACCCAGCAGCTGTGTTGGTACAGCTGTGCTCCAGCAGGAGCTGCTGCACACGTTCTGAGAGGAGCCTTTCTGCTGAGCTGAGCAAAAGAAATCTTTTCCACAGAAACTGTAGATCATGGCCATGCAAATTCAAAACCAAAATATAATTGGTCTCTGGTGCCTGTTTTTTAACAGCAGGTGATTCCTCTCAGCTTTTCCTTCTATTTCTCTGTGGAAACATATTTTCTTCCTTTTCAATTTGTTTAGTCAAAAAACAATTTTCTGTTTTGAAATATGGTGCTGTGAGAAAGTTTAGTTCTCCCATATGTCTTCCAGTCAATCCTAATAACTCATTTCTAAATGCTCACCTGTCATAGATTCCAAATCAAGTATTAACAGGACAGGCAACCTGTTGTAACACTTTCATTTATGGTTTGAAGAAACCTATATATTCCTTGGCAGAAGATGGGCTTAACTTTGAAATGCCAATAAATTACTAAAGCCTTTAAACATAGCATATACATGCATGCATATATATATATATATATATATATATGCACATACACTGGTTACTGATGTGAAAAAAGTACACTTGTACTGTAGATTTATGTATCAAATATTAAGCTACTTGTCCAAAGACTGCGAAAAACTGCCCCAGTACCTGCAGTAGTTTTAAGCAGCGAGATAATGTGAAGAATTAAGCATATCCTGCATGGACCAGATGTCAGAATACACAGTTTTCTAATGCAGTCAGTTACGCGCCAAGTTAAATTAGCAGCCTGTACATGATGTCTTGGCTTCATGCTTCTCCATCTCTGAGGAGATCCTCTGGGTTAGGTGCAAGACGGCTGTCAAATTTCCAGAGCTGATTGAGAACTCTCACTTTTCCATGGTAAAGGTGCCATAAAACCTAGGATGAAACTTAAATATGCAGAAAAGGCCGCAGAGAATGTGGGTTTTGGAAAAACTATGTTGGGTTTTGAGTTGACAATGATTTTCTTACCACTCTTTCCTTTTCCTCCCATTTGCTATATTTTTCAATGTATTTTGCTTCATACAAAGTGCTAAGAATTTTAGGAAAAGTATTTGCAAAATGCACAGAGACCCCTAAGTCTTGGTTTAAACGTATTGAAAATAAAGCCACAGCCAACTTCTGTCTCATCAGTGAGTATATTTGCAGGGATGTGACCATTATCTCAGGCCCTCTCTTTTTATTGCACGTGCCAGAGTTATATTGAAAGAAAACAGGTGGATGATTAGTACCACGTTCAGTTGTGCTGTGATATTATTTGTAGGCATATCAGATGTACACTATATTTATATGGAACAACACTCACTCATACATTATGAATTCTTTGAGAAGAAGCCATATGACCAGGAGAAAGTAGCATTTTTAGAAGCTGTAACTAGCACAGAGAGTCAAATGTGGGTTATTTCCAGTACAGACTGGGTAGAAGAGACAGAATTCATGATGAATAAATTGGATATTGCTGCCCAAATAGAGATAGCTGAGATTTCTATTTTCTTTCTTGGAGAGAAGCCTCTTCCCAGTGTCTTCAAGATCACAGAGCTTGCTGCTAATCATTGAGAGAAATCAGTCTTAGAGAGCTTAGGGATAGGGATTGCTTCAGGTTTGGCAGCACTTGGTTGGCCCCAGCCCCAACACCCCCATCCTGCCCATCCTTGTTCCTGCTGTGGAACTGTACTGAGGAGCCACCTGGCTCCACACCAGCCTCACAGCTGAGAAGAAGTAACTTCCCCTGCCTTCAGACCCCAGCAGGGACCACTCAATGTCACTCCAGCTGACTGGGGTCTCTGGGCACATCCTCTCTTTCAGTAGCAGAGCAACACACAACAGTGTGTGCAGCTCTCACAGAGCCTCAAACTGTCCCCAAGTGCCCATGAGATCCCTGAAAAGTCCTGAAAGAGCCAAAATTACAGCAGAGCTATGTCCTTTTCCTGAGGCTTCCAAAGAAACACAGATCCTGGCAAAGCCCTCACTAGTGTTCAGCTCTTGGATACTTCTGAAATGAATTCTCTTTGTAGCTTTAATTGCAGTTTAATTTTAAAGTGGAGAGCACATCAGGCAGCAGCAGGGCAGGCAGGGTGATCCCTCCTCGCCAGGGTGGCAGGTCAAGGGGCAGCAGCCCTCTGTTCAAAAAGAGTCTGTAGAGGTTACACTGCTGCATTTTTTCTCTTTAATTCCAATAGCAGAAGCAGGTAGGTTGTGCTGTTGCCCTTCTATGTTTCCCTGGCTACCACAGCAATGTGGTTGTTTTACTTTTCCCCAGTCTCTCCTCAATAGTTATGTAAAGGAACAGCGTGTCCTTCAGCTGCTTCAGCAATCTGAAGTGCTAAAAATGCAAAAGACTCTTTTCTGACAGTCTTTTGTCTTCTCATGCTTCTGGGTTTGCTGTTAATAAGGACCATTTTTTTTCACAAGCACTAGTTTCCAAATGAATTGTGGTTTTGTCAACTCTGTTGATATAATGATTTAGTACAGAATATTGCCCAAAGGGTTAATGGTGAATCTGGTTTATTTACACTATTGATTGTTGGTAGGATGTGGGTTTGGGATTTTTTTTTTCCTCAGGAAAAAAAAGGGGGGTGGGGGGAGAATAACTGTTACAGTGAGATAAATCCCAGTCAAAACATATCGGTAAATACTGCATCGTGGCAGTAACTCTTCAGGGAAACTAGAGGGCAAGCTTCTAAAGTACTTTGAGCTCTGTAAACCTGCAATTAGGTATCTCCTCAGCTTCCCAAAGAAACGCTAAGTGCTTCATTCCTAGGGGCTTGCGTGTTTAATCAGCTAAATGCTTTCAAAACACTGCCCTGGGAGGGCTCAGGAAGCCTGCTGCATAAAAATAATAGTCATTGCTGTATGTCAGCAGTCAAGCAGCTCCTACTGTAAGTCTGCTGGTTATTATACCCAATATAACTGAGCTGTCTTTTGCTTATGCCTCCATTTGTCTCAAATTTTTGTGCCATGAATTGTGTCTTGCTGTGTACTAGAAATCGCTGTGGGCCAAATAGGGTTTTATTATAATTGTTATCATTATTGTTGTGTGTGAATACTGCTTAGCATCTACATGGGGCTTGGCTTCTGACCCATTCATAAAAATAATTTTTCACTTCTTACGGGTCAGTCTTTGAGTCTGGGGGAAACTGGGTATACAGGTCCTTTTTAGAGCTTGTAGTTGTCAAAATGAGTCTTGAAGGGCAGCATGAAAGTGTTTGGCATCACACACCTGGATGGAGGTGCAGATCAATGCAGCAGGAGGCTGAGATGAGGCAGAGGCTGTGGAACCAGTCTGGGAATGCCAAGGTTATGTTATACTGCAGATTTAGGCCCTGCCCTCAGCTGAACCACAAGGGAGCAGGAATAGCTGGGGTTAAACCACACTATTTACATTAAAAAAAAATAGGATATTTCTCCTCTAATTTGGGAAGTTATGTCCAGCAGCTTCTGGAATGTTAGGAGTGTTGAGCAGAGATTAGGGTTTTTGAGTCTGTCAGACCTGAAATTGCTGGCCCTTGGAAGCCCCCAAAGTCGAAGAGCAGCACCAACCTCTTGGGCAGCTGCTGGGATACAAAACTGGCCAGATCAGTCATGCTCAGTGTTCCATGTTGCATCAGGAGAATTGCTGAAAGCCAAATGTTTCCATAAAAAGTTATAGTTTCAAAGCACAAAACTTTCCCAGTGGAGTAATGTTCCATCAGAAAAATGTTGGACCATTTTGACTCTTGGCATACTCGAAGGTAAAAAAACTCATTGCATTTTAAATAAATTTCAGCAGCCTCAGCCCATGCCAACTCTCAAGCAACAAATCAAGCAAACTCGCCTTTTTCTCCAGTAATTATCCAACCTGCTAATGCCTTTGTCATTTCACCTTTTGCTTCACTGAAGGAAGAAGGGATGTGTTTGCAGTACACCAAGATGCTGTTTGGTTCTATTTTCATTGCCCTGGAACTTGAAATTCATAAACTGTCATGACATAAATACATATAATTTAAATCCCAAAGTAAGCATATACAAACAACCCCAAAAGCGAATTACCTTCAGGATACACATGACCAGATTTTGTTTTATAAAACTTTTTTTTTTAACATAGTCATTTCTAAAATCAACATTAAATGTGCCTATTTTTCAGAGACAAACATTAGACAACAGTCTGCCTTGCCAAAGTTTGAACACATGGCTTTTGAAAGTCCAACCAGTCAAAAAACAGTGCTTAGACCTTTCTTCTCGAATTAAAGTTGCATGAAAATAGAAAGTATTTGCAATAAAAAATCAGTGGCAGAGCTAGGATCCTGGACAGTATGTGAATTCTTATGGGTAATGAAATAAAAATATTCAGGCAATATTAAAGTCTGATAGGAAGCGAAAAATTGGGGAGTATGGAAGATGAGTGTTTATGTGTTTGTCATTGCACATGAATTAACATACTGTACAGTCTGCCTTATATTGTGTTGCCTGAATTTTATGATTCATAACAATTTTCCTCATACCATCTCATAGCTACAAAATTATGCGTGGGTACAAAACAAGCACAGCAATGCTGAATCATCTTTTCTACATACCAGTAGGTTTCTGAAGTAGCCTACCTCACTTGAAGTATTGGGGAAAGAAAACTTGGTATTGATATCTTAATATTTGAATATGAATAACCACTATTAGGCTTCATGTTAAGTCTTTACTGATTAACTGATGTTTACATGAGTCATTTATCAACTCAATATTATTTTGATATGTACTTTTTATCATTAAGTTCCTCAATTTTTGGAGAAAGAAAAAGCCATTGACTCCACAAAAGTCAGCTGTCAACAAAGATCAGTGGCACATTAGAAATGCCATTAGTGAGGGACTCCATAGGAATCAGCAGCATGGCAAATATTTTACTTTTCAGTCTTTCTCCCTGCAGCTCTACCATCTCCAGCAAAAATAATTTCTTAACCTTTTGCTTACCATTTTTTAATTTAAAAAATACAAACAATATTTAAACCCTTCTCTGTTTGTGAAAACCATGCAGACATGAAGCAGTGTTGCCTAGCACTGGACAAGTGTCTCTGGAGGAAATGTCAGCTTATCAGGAGTTCTAAGTGGCAGCCAGCATGACAATAGCAAGAGACATGAGCATTCAGGTGTGAAATCATAGCACCTTTCCAGCAGCAGCATTTTGTTGTGTGATAGGCTGCATTTGGATTTCTGAGACTGTTTCATACATAATTTTGGGTAAAGCTTTAATATTTGATTGGAGAGCCAGCACAAATGAAGTGCTAGTGTAAAAGAAGTCCAAGGCCAGTGTCTTCCTCCAGAACCTCTTTTGTGCAAAACAACTTGAAAATCATTGTTCATAATTTAATTATGTAGCACAGTTGTGCATTTTAGAGTTCATATGGCATGAGGCAGCACAATCTTGAGGGTGATAGCCCACCCCTACAATGGCTTTTATTGCACTGTTTGAGGCACTACAGTAAGACTGCCGAAAAGATTCACCTGACAGTCTTTACCCTACCATAAAAATGTCAGTAAAAATGACATAATCTTCCTCTGAATTTCAGCCTCCCTAAATCAAATATTTTTCTCGAAAAACAAAACTGGGTGGCCTGAATTTTCCCAGAAAAGCACTGAATGTCTGGGGATTTTCAGTTTCCTGAGAATGAATCCAAATTTTTTAACTAAATCACTTTTCTCAAGAAGCTTTGATTTGTTAGATTTCCAGCTTTCTGTCCACCCCAAATAACATTTCTAAGTACTTGCAGCAGTTGTTGTTCAGCAGCTTCAAACCCTTGCTGCTGTGGGTCTGGTGCAGACACAAGCCATTAGGATCATTATGGGATTTTACAGTCCAGGCTGCTGGAGGGTTTACAAGGCTGGGAGATGCCTCACCAAAGGTCCTGCTCCTGTGGCAGGCACAGCTCCTGCTCTTGGGTCTCTCTGTGCTGAGTGCCTGGCCAAGGCACTGCTGGGCTGAGGTTTCCACAGAAGAGTGGGGCTGCCACCAGAGCAGGCAGAGAGGGCTTGAGAGGTGCAACATGGCTTTGGTCCCCCTGATCCTGCTGTCCTACATGGGATGTGAGAGGGTTTGGCTTTTTGGAGCTGTAATGCTTCTGGTGGGTTCCCTGATGATCCAACCCAAAGGCTATGGCCCCCACACTCACAAGTCACTTTCTAATCAATCCAGGAATTCCGTGTTTTAGCTGTATAATAATTTGACCATGTTTGATCCAGGTTACAGAGTTCAGTACCAGTAATCATGTTCTTGCCTTTGTACTTTAGCTGCAGACAACCCCTGAGGTATTTTCCCCACGTCATCTCTGTGGTGGGCTGCCAAGTGCTGACTGCAGGGAGCCTCTCCAGCAAGAGCACTCACCACCATATACATTTTCTCCTAGCTGGAAATTTTGTTTTCAGAGACATGCCCTGGCTGAGAAACCCCAGTCAGGCAATTAACTCTCAGAGGGTGAATTTCATATTGCATCACCACTCTCAGTACAAGAAAGATGTCCCATTGTTTTAAATGTCACAGCTTTTTTTGACTTCCTCTTTTAATATTTTTATAGTTTATTTTGGGTTTTTTGGTTTGTCTGTTTTTTCTGTACTGAATATTTTACCAATCATTATTTTATTTGTATTAATGCTTTGCCTGGTCCCTTCTGTAAAGATTTTTGTCTTGTAGACATCACAATTATGAGTCCATAAGGGCCCCTACCAATCTCTTTTCTTTTTCGTCCTATGCCACCACCCAGGTGCGTTGCTACTGGCTGTTTTCCACCCTGTGCCTGCAAGCAGCTGAGTGGTTTTGGTTATCATTGGAGAAATCAATAGGATTTGTTGCACCTCAAAGGAGGTAATAAACACTTTGCAGGATCAGCCATTGGCTTCCTTACTGATGGATTTGCTACAATGGTAATTACTGAAGTTTCACTGTCTGCCGTTATGGGGATTGAAAATGAAATACAACTCAACCATCCAAGAAATCCCTCTCTAATCTCACCAACATAAACTTTTTGCTACTTAAGCTCTTTAAGTCATTTGACTTCATTAACAGATTATTTGGGTGTACTTGCTAATGTGGCCAGGATGATACCTGACAGCCATGACCAAGCCCTTGAGTGTTGACTACACTGGAAACAAATGCTTTTTAACACAGAGATTGTGTAGGTGAATGAGAACCACTGGACATAAACTCAGAGAACAATTTTCCCTGTATTGATAAATAATTGCACAGAATAATAATTATAGGCACACACCTGCATGGACTTGGCAGAGCTTACTAAACTGCTAGAAAGGAGAAGCTTTTTTTTTTTTTATCCTTCAGAAGACACTAATTTAAAAGGTAGAAAGTGCTGCAGCATAGTTCTCATTAACAGAGGTAAAAAAAGCCACTGCAGCTCCTTATCAACAACTTTAATCACAGCATATGGTATATGGCACTTAATCTTTGCTAGCCATTATGAATCACAAGTGATTTCATACAGTCCCAAAGCAACTGAAGACGGGTCTGCAAAATCTTTTTATAGGGGAGACACTTTAAGTTATAAGAATTTGTAATGAAAATGTTAATGAAAAGCAGAAAATTAAAATGAAAACTCGAACGTGTGGGGTAAGCATCTGTTACAGCCACTGTGCTTTAAAACCTGTACAGTATGGAGAGAAAATATAAAGGGTAGCTCCAGAAAAAGTCATTGCAGAAGTAGTAATAATACCAATAACAGAGATTATACCAGAATTTATATAGGGTTTTCTTTGTAATAACATTTCAAAGTGCTCTGCATAATCAGTCCTTTAAATTGTCTCTTTATGAACTCCTCAGATATGATAAACTTCAAGATATGCTTTGTCAGCTTTAAGAAACTGTTGTTTTTTATCTTTATAGGCAATGTATTTATATCAGCATTTGTAGTGAATCCATTAGCTACAAAATCCCATGCTCATTAGAGTTCTACTTCAAGTAAATGAGAACTGGCAGCCCAGCATAACATTTTAGGGAGCTTTCTGATCTCAGCCAAGAAATGCCCAAATAAAAATAAAATTATAAGCGATAAGTCTAAAGAGATGTGGAAATTCAGAACATACTTCCATGGTCTAGAAGTTGTAGTGTTTGTAATACACTACAAATCCCAAAAGTCTTGAATTAGTACTAGTCAAGAGGTAGGGATATTTGGTTTTTTTTCACTAGAATTGCTGATATCTGAGGGGGGGTTCACTTTTGAAACTGCAATTTATTGCAACATCTTGGACCACATACATGTGGATCATCAGCATCTGGGCTGCATTTTAAGAAATATAAAATATAAAAATGTAAAGACTGGCAAGTATCATGTCTTTATGGACATTAGGTCTTTCAGAGAACAAAAATTTAGAATTCATGTTGATCTGACTGAAAGACTTCTATTTGACAACTGTCATTTCAGAACCACTGAGTGAAATTGTGTCTTTTGCAAGTTCCTTTGGTATCAAAGCTTTGTGTCGGTGCAGGTAACAAGAGATTTTGATAACAGTATAATGGGAGGAATGTTTCCACCTGACTTTCCCTGTCTTAAATAAAAGGTCTATTGTGTCTGACTAGACCTGCTGTTACACAGCACTTGGCTGCAGCTCCTTTGTGTGTGCACTACCGAGCTGCAAACAGTGAAAGGGTCAAAACTGTCCTTCACTCCCCATGTCACACTGCCTGAACTGAGATGGAAATTAAAGAAAGAACATATATATGTCAAAAGGAGCATATGCCTTTCAAAAATTTCTTCATAATGAAGTTAACAAAGTTTGTTATTAAAGAGATTTTTTTTTCCATTTTGGTGGAAAATATTTTTTGCCTAGCATTCTTTGTCAGAAAAATTGAAAGAATAAAAATTCTGACCTTTCTCTTATTGTTTTGAAACTCTGTGTGTATGTGTATGTGCAACCTACATTTCCATTTGCAGCTGTTTCTGGCGTATTGTTATTAACTGTAGGTAAAGGGGAAAAAAAAAAGGAGTTAAAAATAATTTAAAAAAAAAAAAGCATGAATGTTTATCTTTCCAGTATTTCACAGGGACAATTCACAGAAAATATAGATGAGAGAAAACATATTTTAAAAGACATATGATGTATTTTCAGCTATATGAGAGTTGCTCTCATTATCCTGACAGAAATATAACAAATGTGTTGAAATATTTTTTTAAAACCATGCAGGAAAACAGAGTTTAATTTAAAGTAGGATCTTTCATTTAGTCAACCAGATATCTTTGGAAAGGAGTCAAGGGATGAAACTCCCCTTTGCAACTTGAAACATCTCTCTGGCATCCCATCACAATATTGATATGTTAACCCGGAGCACATTTGACTTCCTACTGCTTCCTCTGGCATCTGTGTGGACAGTGATCTCGATGTGATATAAATATTAAAGCAGTTGTATGGAGAAGCTGGTTGTAGCAAGTGCTGCCCATCAAAGGGGAGTGAGGGGAGAGGAATTAAAGCAGATCCACTGGTGCTCCAGGTCACTGTCTCCAAAAGGTCAAGGCTTTTACCAGATGTGTAGGAGAATTAGAGAGTCTAAGGAGATAGTCTGACTTTATTTCACTTTGACAGTTCACTAGAGCAATGAAAGGAGACATGTCCCTGGATTTACCTTTTGCCCAGGTTTTTCCTTCTGTAGAGCAGTGTGTTTGTAATTCTAGGCTAATTCTGCTCCAGACTAACAGACATTCATGACCTCTGTCCCCTTCTTACCTTACTGTAATTGATACCGTTTTCATTCCCACTGTGCTATTTGTTGGGAATGACCAGATGTCTTTTAAATGACATAATGGAAACAAAACTCTTTGCTAGACCTCCTAATTCCATAAGAAGTCATTATCTTCATTTCCTACTTGCACTTTTGAAGGGTCATTTTTTTAGCCCTTTTTATCAATTTTTCCAAATGGTGCAGAATTTTCTTCAAGCAGCCATACCTGTTGTCTGTGTGCAATTCACATGGTATGTAAGAAACACTTTCAGTTTGGAATCTTTAGAGCATGGATGACCAAAATCATGATCCACAGCCTGGCTGAACAGTGTTACGAAGACAAGGGCCAGATCTCCAACTGTGAATTCTCTGTCTGCTCCTATATAGAGAGCTCCTTGCTGCCTCTTTTTGAGGCTTGCATTTATGACTGAGATAGTGGTGAGTAAGAGATCTATAAATGGGTTCTGGTGAGAAGTAAACATCATGTGGTCGTTCACTTTGGAAGCTTGTTGAGTGGGAGGCATTTACTGAACCTTGGTGCACTTGCTGTAATCACTGATCTTTGAAGTGCTAATATCTGTTTTCTCCTGTGTGAAGTTGCTTCTTATAAAAAAGAATGCCTTAACAGAATTTTGGGGTTAAATATATAGGGCTGGGAACTACTGAAATGAGGAAAAAAAATTATTTAGTGCCCAGGTGATTCATGCATGTTCTTTAATTATATGATACTAGCACCAAATATAATTTTATTGTGTATGTGGAGATACAGCCAAAAATCTGGATGGATTTCATGTTTCTTCTTCTTTCACCTAGCATGTTCTTTAAGAACAGAAAACACTGGCAACTGGAATTTCTATTTTTTTTTTAAGAATAAATATTTTGTCTGCTTGCTGTTAACTAGTTGGGTGTTTTCATAGAATAAAAGGGAGATGCACCATTAAAAACTGTAATTTTGAAACACAAAAAAAAATAGTGAGATTTTGCAATTCATTTTGTTATTTGCATTTCTTTTTGATGTTGCATCTGTGTTGAACAGCAAATGCATTAAGTAGTTTCTTATATAAAAAATAGCTACTGCTTTTTTTCTGTGGTCAGAAACCTCAGGGATCCAGTCTTTTTATTCCAGAAGCTGACACTGGCATCCAACTGACTGCAATCATAGCCTTGCAGATTCTCAGTCAGGGAATGGAGAAGGTTTTGAGGGTTGAAAAACCCTCTAATTCCATGATTCAAGGTGTTCCTAAGGATGTGCTTATGTCCACCCTTAATCAGGACAGCATTTAAGCATTTGGTCTCAAGTGTATTCTTTTTTTAAATGGCTGAGTGTTGTTCAGTGCAAGGTTGATTGGAGCAAAGAGGGAGTCTGGTGATAACCTTCAGCAGCTGAAAGAATCACCAGAGAACATAGCTGTGAGGATTATTAATGTACCATAAGCAACCTATTTTTGAGTTTACAGGCTCCCATTGATCTCTGGAGGAGTTTGTGCTCTAAAAATAAAGTGCCTTTGGGAGCTGGGACAGGGAGAATTGGAGCTGGCCAGTGGGAGGTCTGAGTGGATTAGAGCATCACAGGGAGATAATAGAGGGTCTACTGACTGCAAAGGGAGCTCAGGTAGTAATTATAAGCAACCAGAGAGCAGAATGTATACCTGAGAAAAAGATAATACAGTTACAGGTGTTAAAATAGCACCACTTGCAAGCAGCATGCTTTAGACAAAATTTGAGAAAAGTGGGCTTCATTTCCTCAGTACCTGAGCCGTAAGGAAAGATTTACCATCGTGGCAATTTGATTTTTGCTTCTTTTGAATGGCAAGTGGCATGGTTCCTGGGTTTTTGGGTTTTATTGCTCCTCCTGATAACTAGCTACTCTTTTAGGCATATGGTCTCCGGGAAGGCTGGGTTTCCCTTGGTTACAGCTGCTGTGTCCCAGTTGTGACTGGAAGAACTGGAGACAGCAAGCCTTTTTGTCCTAGTGATAGACCTGTGTCATGGAAGGAGGACAGAAGAGAGGTGCTTGCTTGGCTGGAGGAGATACAATGCCAGTTTGGACCTTTCAGCCCTGAGGTCATGAAGGTATTAAGGGATTATTAGTATTGATATCAATGGGAACTGAAGGTCAAAGAACTAAGAGGAAACAAAGAAAGGACAAAGAAATATTTGAAAAAATGGAGCATGTGACCAAAACTAATCCCATCGACCAGATTACTTGTCTTATTAGCAACACAGTAATATTGTTTATAACACCTTGCTGTTTTAGTTTGTAAACTCACTGATGGCTCCGCAACCAGGCAGGGGCCACAGGGACCTTGCACATGGCCCATGAATCCACCTGGGCCCTCAGGAGTTGAGGGCAGCTTCCCCTGGGACAAACAAAGCCTCTGCCAGAGACTGCCTGACCCTCAAGACCACCTCAGGAAAGCATCCAGTCCAATGTCCTGCTCAGGTCATTGCTCAGGTCATTGCTCATGTCCAGTCAGGGTTTGAATATCTCCAAGAATGGAGTCTCCACAACCTTCCTGGGCAACCTGGACTAGTGTTTGACCACCCTGATGGTAAAAGAGGTTTTACTTCCTATTTAGATGAAATTCTCTGTATTTCAATTTGTGCCTGTTGTCTCCTTTCCTGTCACTTGGCACAATGAGGGAGGTCTGTCTCCATCCTTTTGGTACCCAAGGGCTTTGTACCCATCTTCTTTGTATTACCACAATCCTTGGGGTTTGATGTGCCCAGCACAGGATGGCTGCCATTAGGAACTCAGGAAGTAAGGAAAGGCTAAACTACTTAAAGAAGATAAGCATGGAGCTCCCATGCATGGCAGATGTCTCCTCCAGGGTGACACCTACAGAAAATGCAACCTTAAATCAAAGATGCTGAATCTGCTGGAAACGTACAAAAAATATCAGGTAATCCTAAAACCTAGAATGCTAAATTACTGCTGTCCATCATGCCACAATCTGCCCACGATATGTTTGGAGGCAGAACCTGTCACTGGCCTCTTTCAGCAGAAGGCTCAGAAAACACTTGTGATGCTGAGGACCACACTGTGCTCAGAGCTGCCTTCTGTGCCCTGCACACTCCTTCCCCTGATCCCAGGCTTGAGCCCTTGAGTTCAGTCATAGCCAGCAATGTTTTATTCACATACCACTTGAAAACGGCTACCCTGTGATACTCAGGAACAGGTACAGAAGAGTTTGAAAGAGAAAGGAGAATAATCCTGAATGCTGAAGCACATGGAGAGCTTGTGTAGGCAGGAGGTAATTATATAGGACGGGATTACATATGTGTGTGTATCCCAGGGAGCCATCAAATACAGCCCTAAAGCTGGATTTTGTTTTTGAGATCAGAAAGAGATATACCTAAAATTACCTGACTGGAAGGAAATTTCAGCTGAAACAGAACAGGGCATTGCCTTCCTGAGCCCAGCTATGGGATGGTTGCATTGTTTGGTTGCTAATGGCCACAGAGAGTGTTGGTAGCACTACATGTGGTGTTATGGCTGCTTCACTGTGGGCAATGACACCCTCTCACTTTCTTTCAAGACAAATTAATTAACATTTGCCTTCTTTATTTAAAGGTTTCCATCACTTTCAAGCAGTCAGTATAAGCCATGCAGGGTTTGTCTTAATAGCACCTCTCTTCTCGAGGGAAGAATTTCTTCTGAAAGCTAAGCAATCCCAGCCTTTTGAATGTCCCTCCACTCTTTGCTGAAATGTGCACAGTCTGCATGTGCTCAGGAGCACTGCAAAAACTCCCTTCCTGTAACACATCGTGAGATATAGAAGGTTGTCATTTTTTGTTCTGTCCTGTGACTTTTTCTCTGTTTTCTAAGCATTTGTTCAAGGTTCATGAGTTCAATGAAACTTACCAAAAATAGACATATTCTTCCACCTCAAATATCTTAGCTGATTAAACCTATATGCTGAGAAAGTTAGTGTTATGACCTTTTTAAAGCTAATTGCAAAACTTGTTTTCAGGTTTTCAATACTGCACTGTCTGGAACCACTGAAATCAATAGCAACTATGGCATTTCTTAACTTCAAAGAGAACAGAAATAGGCCCAAATCTGGGCTTCAAATTAGCTGTGGCTATGCAGGAAAGATATACTGTGGACAGGTCAGAGGAAACTGCTCATCGCTCCCCAGACAGAAACTAAGTGACCCCCCACCTTGCTTTAGATAAATAAATAAATCAGTGGGATTTATGAAAATAACACAGAAAATACTTTGCTACTATGTCTAGAATACTGTCCTCAGTGCTGGTCAGTCATGAGAATTAAAGCAGAAATAGGGGAGAAGTGGAAATGTGACAAAAGTTGTTACAGGAAGATATACACTCCCAAAAGAAGAGAGGCTGAAAATTCCCCAGGACTATTCAGTTTGGATGGAATCTCACCAGTGAAGACTCTAATGGGCAGAACAGAAAAGGGAAGAGAAGACGATAACCAAAGCAGTTGAAAAAAAAATTAAAAATGCACAGGCATATATATGTATATATCCATAAGTAGTATTTAATGGTAAAATTAAATCTCATTTTGATTTATATTAACTGATGCATCCCTACACCCTGCAGCATGGCCATGTGGCAGGATTTGCCTCCTGTGCCTGCTGAAGCCATGGCAGGGCTTTCCTGGGGCTGAGTCCCACTCAGGGTCCGTGCAGGGCTGGAGCTCCCACACCCTGCAGGGTGGCTGGGGGTGAGATGGGCAGCGGGGTGGGGCAGAGCCCCAGCACCCTGAACCCAGGGCAGAACTCAAGGCTTTAAAGGCCTGAAGCCTTGACAGAATCATGAAGTTTCATCAGACAGAGATTTGGAGAGTAGATGGGAAAAGCCAGTGAATCACAAAGACTTGTATTCCCTGGGCTGTAAACAAGTGCTGTCAGCACAGGAAAAATTGCAGGTGTGGAGCATGTCCTCCCCCTCAGAGCTTTTCTGCATGATGTGAAAATACCCGTGGGTGCACTGATAATGATTAATTTCTGGTCTTGTATTTGTTGCACAGGTCTGACAAGTGAAACTGAATGGATTCCAATGAGTGGAGAAAATTTCAAATATTTTATATATTTGTATGAAGACTATGAACTTCCCAACTCTTCAATACCCCAAAGGAAGTATCTTCTTTGTACATTTATATCAATGCTTTCTTCTTGTTCATTTTGTTTAACATAAGAAAGTAGTGCTGAAATAAAACAAAACAACTAGCAATGAATATGGGTATGTGCAGGAATGATTTTGAGCTGAGAATGGGGAGTAGTGGAATTTGAAGTTTGAGCAAAAGTAGAAAAAACTTTTAAAAATTACATCATTATTTTCAATTAATTTGCTTTCTTTATTTTTGAAAAATGTCAATGTGTACAAAAGAGTTTTTAAATGACTTCTCAACATGCAGAATAAATGAGAAATATAACATCTTTTGTCCTGTTGTGAGTTCCTAGTTATAGAAGAGGAATCATGTATCATGAAAAGGAAATTAAAATATTAAAAGCAATGGTCTTTCTGGTGAGCTGAGCTGAATTCTTCTTTTACTGTAGAGACAAAGTGTTTCTTTTCCTTCAGAATCTGAAATGCACTACTGTTCTGATACTTATGCATCATCTTTATACAATGAATATACAAGATGTGAGGTAGCTGACAGAAAACTTGCAACCTTTATTCAAATAAACAGTCATCCAGCCTTGATGGAACATGTTCATGAATATAGCTTGAAGGATCATTATCTTCAAAAGCTCAAATCAAAAAGGGACACTGGAATATGGATGCTGGGCAAAAGTAATGTATGATCACAGCACCTCTTACATGGAGTGATTAAACCTTGATGCCTGCATTGTATGGACTGTACATAAAAGAAGACTGTTTGATGCATATTCTATTTTTGGAAATGAGATCTTATTGTCAGAGAAATTAAATACACTGTGTCTCCTTGGTCTCTCTTATGTTACTTACTGTAAAGGGATATGAGGAGCTGCTTTTAATAATATTCTTCTCATGTTGATGTAAACTATTCTACATACTCTGAAACTCTCTGCCTGGCTCTTGTTTATTCAAATAAAATAAAGATAATTATTCTGGTTAGAAAACAGATTTCAAGTTGAATATTACTTACAATGACATCCATTTAATTCTTGTTTGCTCTAACAGATAATACAAGAGCTAACTGAAATTATTTTTGGATTTTAAGTTTTCATATATTTGCATTACTTTGTAAAGGAAATTAGAAAGGAGCTGTACTCTCTACAGCTCAATTAAAATTACATTCTTGTATTTTTTACTTTGAATATGTACTATCAACATTGCTTATTATCCTTATATGCTCTGATTTCCCTTAATGCATTTCTTGGAGGTGAACATCCCTGAAGGACAGGTTGAAATGGAAGTGTCAAGAGATGGAATGCATCAGGAGCACCTTTCATTTACATCCTGATGAGATGAACATGTCTGTTCAATTTAAAATGAGCAATTTTTCCCAACACTGCATTATCAGTCACTGACATTGGACTGCATTGTTCCTACCAGTATGGAAATGATAAAAAGGAGAAAACACATAATCCCTTGATCCAAAACCACACCAAAGGTGAGATGAGTCAAGGCCTTGGCTTTTGTTTTTTTACTCACTTCAAAAATGCTAATTTAAGAGAACTGGGGAAAGGTAAATCCTCATTTCCTCCCTCCTTTTATAGTTAGGACACTTCATAGTGGAAATTCCAGGGGACGGAGAGAGTTGCGGCCACATCCCAGTCTTCATACCTGAATGGGTAGGTGAGACAAAAAAAACATCCCTGACAGAGAAGTGTGGTTCTTCTGCCAGAGTTCAAATCCTTTCTTCCAAATGGAAAGATACCAGCAGGGGCCACTGAAACATCTTCAGAGTGGGGAGGGACCAGTCACAGGCAATAAATACTTTTTCTGAGCTTTATTTTTCTTTTAAATGAAAATTTTTACACTCCCTTGAGACCGACACCTAATGGGGAGTGGGGATCAGTGAGAACCCTGAGTTAAGTCTTAGGACAACAAGAAATCCTTAATAAAACATGAAGTTAGCAGCCAAGTACTAGGAAAAAAAGGAAGCTGTGAAGACTCTGTGTATCAGCTAGAAAAGGGTTTACAACTGGTCTGAACCATCTTGTGCTAGTGAGGTTATTTTTCATCTAAGCCATATTGAAGGTGATGCTTTGGGAAGGCTGACCTGGAGCAGAGACTAGACAGTGCTAAGAGAATAAAGGAGGTATTTATTAAAAGGCCTTGAAGAATACACCTTGGGCAGTACAAGAGCCTGGCGAGGGCTACACCCAAGGTGGACCCAAAATGGATAACCAGTCATGAGGTCTCACACTTTCATAAGTTTTGGTCTATTTGCATATAATAATTGTCCAATTACAGCTTCAGATTAGGATGTCCCATCCTTTTTTGTTTACTCTCTTCAGTCCACTGTTGTTTATATTTTTGAGCCCGAAAACTTGGAACTGTTGTCGTTGGTCTCCATCTGGGAAAGGATTTGTTTTGTCTACCTACTCTGTGAAGAGAGCTTACTAACACTTAATACGAGGCTCAGAACTCCACTCCTAGGCAGCACAGAATCTGAAAAACATGAAAGCTAAAACTTAAACCATCAAAGGTTCTGACTGCAGGGCACACAGTGACCAGTGAAAAATGCCCCAAGCCACTCTGCAGTCTAGTACTTCCAGCATGGGAAATTCTATCCCCTAGATTTTAGATTTTGGCACAAATTTAGAGAAGGATTGAGGTCTTACAATGAAGAACAAAAGCACAGAGATACATAATAACAGATCATACTAAAATTATGCCCATTTCCTGTGGTCACATGGGAGTCTTTGTGGATATGAGCCAAACTCACTAACACCTCCCTAATGACCAGTCCTGGAGAGTGGAGCCAGGGGAATGGCTACAAGCAAACGCTTCCAGCTGAACCAGAGAGACAAGCTCCCCTCCACCCCCATCCCTAACCTGTTCAGGGGGAATCCATGATATAAAGCAAAATACCTGGATTTCAGTGTCACTGCTGTGTCCTGGTCTCTGTATGGTCCCTGTGTCACCAAGCATTGGGCATGAAAGGTGGGGGAGAGTTTCCTTTGTTGAGGGTTTTTGTTTTTTTTTTTTTTTGTCCTAATGCAAAAAAACCCCATATTGTTAATCTAATAGAAATTGCTCAACAATGTTGTGGCAACATCTCCTGTTAGAAAAAACAGAAATGGGTATCATGCAGTGCCCACAGCAAAGACTTTAGTCTAATGAGAGAGCAAGACCCCAACACATTTGGGAAGAGAGTTTTAATCACTGGCCAGTAAACAAAATCACACTCTAAGGATTTTTCTGATTATCTGCACAGAAAAATCCAAACACATTTAGCTTAGAGGTAAAGATAAAGATAAAGGTAAAGTAATAAAATTTTGGAGAGTTTGAATGTATCCCCATTTGTTACTCTGGTTTAATCACTTTCAGTTAAAAGATTATATGGCTTCTGCACTTCTGAGACAAATAGTGTTATTTGTCTTAAAACTCTGGAGGCTTGGATTTATGCATTAATTTGAATTATAGAACTAAACTGGCAGTTTTGTCTTTTCTGTGATGGTGTAAGCTAGTAGTAAAAGTGAGTAGTTATGAAAAAAAAGCAGTAAAAGCAAGGCCCCACTATACTGCTTTACATACTGTATTAGTAAAACATCTGTAGTTACATCCACTTGTGTTTATGGATGTAAGTTTCCCAAATCAAAGCCTGGAGACGCAGTTCACTGAGTTCAATGGCATCTCACCAGGACTGTGCTCAGTGTACTCACAAGGGTGATAAAGAAGGTCCTTTTATTTATCTCTAGTTTTATGCAGTCTGTAAATTATTTATGAGAAGGCATTAACTGGCACTTTGGCCATTTTTTATTATAAAAAATTGATGTTGAGAGAAGAGAAGCACAGGAGATGGTCCAAGGAAAATAGTTGTATCTTTTCTTTTGCTTTAGGGGCAAAATATTGAAACAATTTTCTTTTGCCCTTGTGACTAAGTCCCGGTTTCTCTAATGTGTGCATATTTAACTTGAATGAGTTTTTTCAGATTAAATAATGTGTTTGGAAGAAAGATCCTACTTTTAGTATATGGGCTGCACTATTGGTGCATGAATAAATACAAAGAAAACTTCCCCTAAAGCCAGTGTTTCAGTCCTCAAAAAGTACTGCAGCCCCAAGATAAAATATTCTGTAGAGACAAAAAACCCGAGGGCTGGATATAAGATCCGTCGAATCTGGTAAAATCCAGTTTTCCTGTGTCTTTGGAAGAAGTTTAAAGCCATTTATAAAGTAAGCACACCTATCCATATGTTATATTTACTCCCCACTACATCACTTTGCAGTAATCTATGAGGTGGATGCTTCCAAAGGCATCCTGCAGAAGACTGGGGACTAACTGCAGTGAAATTAGAGTTCTCTGGCCCTGATACCAACTGTGGGTTTCTTAAGCACTAGTGGATGCTAAATCTTGTCTGGTAACTAATTAAATTTGATTATGTCTGGATGTCATGCTGCAAAAATGGATTTAATCCTTTGCTGTATCTTTAGTGAAACTGGTATTAAATTTGTCTTTCTTACAAATGCTGCATGCATAGTAAGTGCTTTTTACAGGTACTGCAATAGTTTCTGTTGAGAGTAATCATCTGATACAGTGGTTCTTCATTTCCATCTAATACTTTCCTAGCTGAGCAATTGCAGGGTTTTATTGGTCCATAACACATCTCCATTCCAACAGGAGACTGACAATCCAGGCCCTGGCATGAGCAGAAATGCAGAAGTCAGCATGCAGCAGAACTGAACGTTGTAGTGATGCAGTACATTGTCTTCTATGCTCAACACATAGCTGTTAACCGTGTGAGGCAAGCTTGGGCACAAGGGGCAGGGTTCACACATCTTTTTGGGCATGAGGAGGATCCATATGAGTAGATGTCATGGGGTGACACTGGCCAGCTGCTGGGCGCACACCAAAGCCACTCAATCACTCTCCTCTGCAGCTGGACAGAGGAGAGAAAATATAATGAAGGGTTCATGAGTTGAGGTAAGAACTGGGAGAGATCACTCACCAAATAGCATCAAGAACAAAACAGGCTCAACTTAGAGAAATAAAGAGAATTTATTGCTAACAAAACCAGAGCAGGATAATGAGAAGTAAGGTAAATCCTTAAAGACACCTTCCCTGCACCTCTCCCTTCTTTCAGCTCCTACTCCAGCAATACAGGGAGACAAGGAATGGAGGTTATGGTCGGTTAATCTCCTGTGGCTTCTCCTGCTGCTCAGGGAGATGAGTCGTTCCCCTGCTGCACCCTGGGGTCCCTCCCATGGCAGACAGTTCTCCATGAACTTCTCCAATGTGAATCCATCTCACGGACAACAGTCCCCCTCAGACTGCTGCAGCATGGGTGACTCTTCCACAGGGTGCAGTCCTCCAAGGACAGGCTGCTCCAGCATGGGAGCAGGGCCCCTCTCTCCACAGGTCTCCCACAGGATCACAGCCTCCTCTCAGACATCCACATTCTCTGTGTGGGGCTCCTCCATGGGCTGTAGGTGAATCTCTGCATCCCTGTGGCTCCATGGGCTGCAGGGGCACACCAGGGGCTGCAGGGGAATCTCTGCTCCAGCATCTGGGCACCTCCTGCCCCTCCTTCACTGACCTTGGTATCTGCAGAGTTGTTCCTCTCACATGTTCTCATTCCACTCCTCTCTGGCTGAAAATTACAACTGTGCCACAACTTTTGTTTTGATTTCTTCTTAAATATGTTATCATAGAGGTGTCACTACCCTCTCTAATTGGCCCAGCCTCGGCCAGTGGCCCATCCATCTTTGGAGCCACCAGGGACTGGCTCTGCCAGACGTAGTGGAAGCTTCCAGCAGGTTCTGACAGGAGCCATCTCTGTGTCCCCCCCGCTACCAAAAGCCAGGCCACGCAAACCCAATACAGTAAATCAACTCATCAAGTGCAGGAGAATAGTGCAAGTGGGATGAACTCATAGAAAATGAGATGTGGAAGGTGGGGTTGAGAGGCAGAAGAGAGCCTAGGTGTAGGTTTCTGCTTTAAAAAACAGGTTAGGGAGAAGAGTGAATTCAGATCTCTGGTAAAGGCAGATGAAATATTCTTGTAAGAAGCTGGGAGAAGTCTCACAATCATTGGCCCTTTTTCTCATGGGGGCTGTCAACTTTCCAGTTGCTTGCTGGAAATACACCAGAGCAGAGAGGAAAGAGTCCAGGAGGTTAGTGGAGTATGTGGAAGATGACGTGACACAGCTGGTGAGTGAGCTAACCAGGGGAGGAGCCCTGCTGGACCTGCTGCTTGTGGACAGAGAGCTCGTGGGTAATGTGATGGTTGGAGGGTGTCTTGGGCAAAGCCATCATGAAGCAAGAAAAGTTTTTGATTCTTGGAGGAGGGGGACCAGCAGAACTGCCACCTTAGACTTTCAGAGGACAATTGGTCACAAGTGGTAACCAAGGGCTCAGTTTTGGAGCCAGTCCGGTTTAATATCTTTATCAACTCAGTCGGTTTGCAGATGACATCAAGCTGGGTGGGAGTATTGATGTCCTGAAGGGCAGAAAGGCTCTGCAGAGGGATGTGGACAGGTTGGATTGATGGGCTGAGGCCGACTGTATGAGGTTCAGTAAGGGGAATTGCCAGTTCTTTCAGCTGGGTCACAACAACCCAAGGCAGCATCCCATACCTGGAGAAAAATGGATGGAATGCTGTGTGGTGTAAAAGGGTCAGCCTGGAGGTGTTGATCAACAGTGTCTGAAAATGAACCAGCATCCATCCAGGTGGCCAAGAAGGCCAATGGCAACCTGGCCTGTGTCAGCAATAGTGTGGCCAGCAGGACCAGGGCAGTGATTGTCACCCTGTGCTCACACTGGTGAGGCCACACATTAAATCCTGTATCCAGTTTTGGATATCCCCTCACTACAAGACAGGCATTGGGGGCTGGAGTGAGTCCAGAGAAGGGCAGCAGACACTGTTTGGTGGTGGACTTAGCAGTGCTGGGTTAAAGGTTGGGCTATCAGATCCTGTCTTCTCTAAACTAAACAATTCTGTGATTCTGTGATTCTAAAATCCCTGCTGCCATACCTCTTCTTTCTTCCCAGATTTTCAAGCAGATAGCTCTGCAGGTTCACGTGAGCAGGTCCAGCAGGTTAGTGAAAGATATGTGCTGGACTGAACCATAAAGATAAATATACCATAAGGAGAGATAAATGCTTACAGGAGGCCAAAGACGTGAGGGCAAATCTTAAGGCCCTTTGTATTGTTATTACTGAACTTAGGAAACCCATCTTGCTCCTTGCTTCCCCCCAACAGTCCTTGTGTGTGCTGAGGTGCTGATTTGGAGACGCTGGTGAGCAATGGAAGGAACCGCAGGGTTTGAATAAATAGGGCTCTACTTCTCAGTGTTGCTGTCACCACAAGTCTGGCCCTGGCCTGGGAACCTAGAATTATAAGGGTCAGGAGAATATCCAAATTTGTGCTTTCCTACAGAAACGAGATAAAAAGCACAAATTCTTAAATACCTTATTGCACAGACAGGTAGCAAGCGTACACAGACACAAAATCAAATAAAACAAATGAAGTCCTCTGCCCTGTGAAGCACACAGTGTCCTCCTCCTCCCTCTTTCCATGACAGACATGTGTCACTGGAGCTGGGGTATGGTGTACCAGCCCTCTGGCCTTCACAATGTTCTCGGCACTTCCCCACATGCACATCCATACGCTCATCCTCTGTTTTTATTGCTGAAGGTTATTGAGGGTAAATGAAGGCCTCCAATGCCACTTTCTATGGCCAATTTAAATCTCTCAGATAATCTCCTGTGAGGTCACCCACCTCTTCTAAATGTCATGCACGCATGTGATCTGAAGGCCTTCACAGTCTGTCCTCATGCCTGAATGACATCCCAGTGACTCAGCCACTAACACCTCAGAATGAGACCATCCCTTAATTCCCTGCTATGGCTGTTTCTCCAATAAAATATTGCTGTGCATCCTCACTCTAAGAGCAATTAAGTGGGGCTGTGCGAGGGGTAAGAGCTCTGTGGAGATTTGGAGAATGATGCTGGACGGCACCACATGGTTGAGAAAATTCATTTGACATCAAATTCATATAGTCATGACTCAAATGGGACATGTGGGCCCTTCCCTAGCACTTGGAAGGAGAGGAACGTGCTCTGCCCATGTAACACAACCAGCAAAGCAGCTGAAATCAGCTGTGTTCTGACCTGAACCCAAAGGCCAGGCCAGCTGCAGGTGTAAGTGAAGCTCTGCTGGTTTGCACCATGGATTTATCACCAACCTCCACCTGGAAAAGAGCCCCAGCAGACCATGAGCTCTGGAGGAGCCTGATTCAGAAAGTCATGAGGTGCGTCTCAGCCTCCCAAACCCCTTCCTGCTGGGGTGGAGGCCAGCCAGGGAGGCTGCTCTCCTTCCCTCCTCTTCCCTACAGCAAGACCCAGGCTCTGCTAGCCTGGTCTCTGACGGGATTGAATCCATCTAGCCTGCTTGGCTGGGGGTTCTTGCCCTGCTGTCCTTCAGGAAGGTCCTCACATCTGTGGGGGAAAAGCCCAGTGCCCAGGATTTCCAGTCTTCACCACAAAGCTGGGACTGTCTCATCCCTCTGTGAGCTTCTTTATTGTGACTGTGTTTTCCTCTCTGAAGTCATTCTGTCCTGCTGGAGCAGCCAGTGAATGAGCATGTTGGGGAAGTGATTTTGCATTGCAGGATTTCAGGAAACACAGTGTTTGTCAATGTGGAGGCATAATTCCTCCAGAATTTGTCTTGTTGTATCCCAGCAGTCTCACTGGTGTTGCACTGTCTGGCAAACCTCTACCAAGAGCAGCTTCCAATTCTTCAAGGGGGTCTCTCTTCTGCACCTCTTTCAACTTGGTGTGGTACAGCATGAATCAGATGGAATGTGGCTGTTGTTATTCTTGCTTATTGGGGTTTTTTTTGGCTTAGTGATATTTTGCACATCTTTCTCCTTCTCTTCAAGAAAAGAGAGAAGAAAGTGACACCCAGAAATGCAAATTACTAATATTCAGAACAAAAAATATTTCTCCTCTACCAATCTAAAAAAGAAAAAACTCTCTGTTTTATTTATCTTTATGCTGTGTAGGAGAAAATACAAGAGAAACCAGACCTGACATCAGTAGTGGTGGAGTTCATTTCCACAGTACTGAATTCAGTTGTCAAAAATGCATTTTTTAATGGATCTCTCTCAGCAGAAGTTCTCATGTCATGGCCTCCCTGGGAAAGCAGTTTTATAAAGAGCAGTGATGTTGGGCACTGACCTTCCAGTGGTTCTTCCTGTGAAGAGAGGCAGTGCTTTCAGGCAGACACTTTGCATGCCCTTTGTCCTGTACATTTTCAGCTTACTGACAAGCTTAGTAAATTTTGCAAACAGCAATTATGATGTCTCCAAAGCATCACACACCAGCATGCATCCCAGGCTTTCTCCTATTCAAAGCTTTTGTTTTTCAGTAAAGCACCTCTATCTAGAAAATTGCTTGTGTGAATCACCAAGGCCTGAGGACTTTGTGACTGAAAGCTTATTAGAAGCAGAAGATCCTTAAGTACAGCCCTCCGAGGGATTCAAAATGCCATCTTATCCATCTCCTTGCCTCCAGGCAGATTTGTAAGAAATATATTCTCTACAGCACACTTTAAAGATGATGCCATGCATGATGGCAACCTCACAACCTCCCAAGGCAACTTGTCCTAGGCTTTTGTTATCTTTACTGTTAGAAACTTTTTCCTAATTTAAAGCTGTTATTATTGGCCTGCATATATATAACATGTATCTGTGATACTATGTGTAATGCCTCTGCAGGAAACACACAAGACTCAGTAGAACAATCAAATTGGAAAATTATGACAACCGTATCAATTTCCATCCCAGAGATGAGA
Source organism: Cyanoderma ruficeps (assembly GCA_008694505.1). Taxonomy (NCBI): domain Eukaryota; kingdom Metazoa; phylum Chordata; class Aves; order Passeriformes; family Timaliidae; genus Cyanoderma; species Cyanoderma ruficeps. The sequence continues at coordinate 37,374,607 of VZDJ01007754.1, read as the reverse complement.
AGGCAAGCCCTGTATTTCCTAAGACATGGTTGACCTACATGCAAGGGGGGACCTTGGTCTCTTGTGATTTTTCTAGGTCAGATGACAAAAATAATGAGTCTTAAAGGAAAGTGAGCTGGTTCTTGCTGAACCCAAGCAAGAAGGATTGCACTCAGAAGAACAAGTGGTTCCCAGTCCTGGGAGGCTCCACCTTCTGTAATGCCACTAGAGAACGGACCAAAACCAAAACAAGGGAAAAAAGGAAGAGGATACATGACTAAAAGTTTAAAAGTCAAAACCCAAACCACTTTACCATGCAGAAGGTGTAGCTCAGAACACACTTTATTATCTTCACAATCGAGGAGCCTAAATGAGTATGCAGTGATTGGTGTAATTAGAAATTATGCCATTCAAATGTGAAGTGTCAGCATGAAAAGAGTAAAGGACCAAAGTTGGATTATAGCTTCCCCAGCAAGTCTCCTGGTTGGAATTTTTGGTCATGATGAAATGAAAGGTAGGTATAAGAAATACTGATAGAGATAATTTCATGTATGAATAGGGAAGTTAGGAAGTCTTAGGAAGTTGAGACTAGTAGCTGAGTTGAAACTTTTCTGGAACTACAGGTTCCCACAAATAGTTGTGTGGGGGACATAGAAGGACTAAAGTTGTTTTGGAAAACCTGAACTTCTTTTTATTCTTAATACAAACTTTTACCACTAACAACAATCACAAGAAAATCCTTTTTTCTTCCCTCTATCCACATTTTAAAAATGAGAACGTAATTCTAATTTCCCAGCATACCATTAGCATCCAACACATCAAAACAATCTGAAAGGATAAGAATGAAGACGTCTATTTTCATCACTGAACACATAAGCTTTTAAAAATAACATGCTGAAATGGGCCAAGGGGAGAAGGCCTTTGCCCCTCCATCCTTGCACATACGTGCCATAGTGATGCTGCTTTTATGGTAGTGCAGGCTGCCACAGGAAGCCAAGGTTAAATAGTTTAAGGTTGAATAGCCTGGCTCCCCTTGGAGCTAGCATTTGTGACCTTTAGAGGACTGTGCAAACCAGAAGCTGGTAAATATTTGTTTCTAAGAGAAACCCAAACAATTAAGAGCAAAAAGATTTATTGACTGCAGTGACTCACAGCAGTGGCCTCATGGGAGGGCACTTTCCAGCACTTTCTGAGTGTTTCAGAAGTGCCGATTGCACACAGCACTGTCCTGAACAAATTGGACAGTTTGGTGTCACCTTGATAACAGAATCGCTGCATTTTAGAAAGCAGGAAGGACATTGTTATGAGGAGCAATGGCCATTAGGATTGTTTAGCTGCCTGACAGGACCTTGGCTCTTTCTGCCTTTGAAAGTGACCTGAATATTTTTGTTTCTGATGTCTTAGCTATACCTGTTTATCCTCTTGTTTTTCTTTTTAGCTGAGAATTTCATACGTGGGAAACCACAAATGGCCTATAGGAACTGAAGTTCTCTGCTGTACTTTTTTTTCTGGACTTAGGGCAATGTGTTGCAATTATAAGAGCTGCAGAAATGAAATATTTCATCCAGTAACTCTTTTCTGAAAATATGAGGAAGATCAGGAGAATGCCTGATCTGCTAGCAGGGAAAAAAACCCAACCAATCTTTTAATCATTTAATTAAACATTTCCAGAAGTTGAAGCAGTAGGAAACAATATTGCTTCTGAAGTAACCCAGGTGAGATCAGCAGGGGCACCCACATAACACTGGTGTCTGAGGACTCTGCTCCCTGAAGCATCAGTGAAGGCTGGGGAATGGGAACATCCTAGCAGAGATTATTGCTTCCTTTCTCCATCTTTGCTCACCAGGGCCTGCTCACTTCATACAAGCCACACAGAAATCTATACAATCTCTACACAGAAAGAGTTAACCCATTAAAAATAAAGTGCTGTAGGTGGAAACTCACCAGACTCTCTTCTATAGTGGATAAGGGGCTCAGTTGTAAAGGGTCTGATCATTAAAATGACCTTTATTCTAACAGGACCATTGGGAGTTGATTATACCCTGCATATCAGGTGAAAAAGTCGGCATATAAGGTTGAAAAACTAAGCCAAGACAGCCTCCCAAGCTTCTCTGTGCTAAGAAAGTCATGTTTCTGCTTGTTCCAGAGCTGATGGCAAAAATTCTATTAGCTTTGAAGGAACCAAAACCAGTCTCTATTTCCATATAACTCTGTAAACTTTGGACTGAAAAATACTTATTTGACCACAAACTTCATTTGAAGAAAATTGCAAAATATAGCTCCCTGTAGAAGATCTGTGAGACTCCTAACAGCAATTTTAAATCATCGAAGGCAAGTAAACCTGCTTGGGGAAAAACAGAGAGGTGATTTGTATGGTGACTGCTTTCATTTTCTGTTTATAATTTCAACTTACAGCCTCTAAACCGCAGTCAGGAGTAGTAGAAATATCAGGATGTGTGGTTTGTTTGCACAGACTGTTTATTTTACATGTGCAGCTGGTGTGTATCAAAAGGGAGTGGGTATGGCTGTTTCAAGGTATGTCCTGAACCTGAGTGTTTTCCTTCCAGACAGTGTAATCTTCAAACCCTGGAAATTGTGTTAGGGTGCTGATGTTGGGAAGTATGGGGGAATTTACTTAATACAATCCATTTTTTCAGAAGTTTTGACTTAGATAGTGTAATGAAGTGCTACACCAGCAGTGTACAGTATCTGCCTGCATAATGATAGACTGAAAGTCTGCCTCCAGTCTAGTTCGTGAAGTTAATATTTTGACTTTTGGTTTGTTTTTGGTTTTGGTTTGGTGTTTTTTCTAGGGCTTAGGCATATTCATATGTTACTGTGAGCTAAATGAAGGTGCAAGCAGAGATATTATCTACTGTTCTACATACATAAACCTAATTACCTTTTGAAATCAGGTTTCTTCTGACCACATTTGTCATTTTCAAAGTGCAAATTCGGGAAATTTTCTTTGTGGTTACTTGCTTGTTGGACCATAGTTCAGCAAAGAGGAAGACTGGAAGAGGACGAAAGATAGGGAAGCCGTAGTTGCACCCTTTCAAGATGGCCAAGTTGGCCTAAACTACTGTGTTGCTGTCCTTGAATGACCTCCAGAAAATATTAATTATGTCATTTCTTGTAATTTTTAAAAGAAATGAGGCATATACATTTATTATTATTCTCGTCCTCCTTTCAATGCTAGGATATCAAATTGACACGATCGTGTGCTAGTTCCATTTAACCACATTTCTCACTGAATTTCAGCTCTCATTAGCATCTTCCCCTGGATGTGACTCTGTTGGGATCAGAGGAGGTTCCTTGACACCAGCACTGCTTTCTTAAATGGGGGAGGAAGGTGCTGGTTTTTTTGTGTGTGAGGACTAAGGATTTTCTGGCAGAACCTGGCATCCTGCTGAACCGTATTTCCCACCCTCACCCCCACTGTCTCTTTTCTGCAGGAGGAGTTTTGCCAGTCCAGCCCAGGCCACACAACTCTGGCTGACCTGCATTCCTGAGGGGTGTGTGTGCTTGCCCCAGGGGCACTGGGCAAGGCTGGAGTGGTGCATCCAAGAGCTGCTGAACTATGATGTCAGACAAGTCCCATGGTTCTGCTGAGAGATACCACCTGCCCTGGAGAGATGGGCCACCTGAAGGCCAGTGGGCAGGTAAGTCTCTTGGGAAGTATTGGGAAAGTGTTTTGCTCTTAGACATTTCAAAGTTTGTTTCCCCCCCAAAGAGTTTCAGGTCCATCTGTCCTCTTCACCTGCTTTTTCTTCACTTGTCTACAGTTTCCTTTCTTGAGTGTGACAGAAGAACTAACACAGAGCAACGATTTTCCAGTCAGGCAAAACGCAAGGGTCCTCTGAAAACTCTGCTGTTGTACCAGGAAGATGGTGCTGCACTGTCATGCCAGGTGCACACTGCTGGGGCTCAGGGCACAAGTGGTCACTCCCGTCTAGAGTCACTTATGTCAATCCTTATCCTACACAGATGAGACCAAAATAAACTTGCTGAATATAGAACAGCCTTTCTAGTTGTTTTGGGCATACTATGTGTTTTTTTCTGTACAGGCAAACCTTTGCACTTCCATGACAGAGTCAATATTTCCATTTTTCCTGTCAAAAGAACTCTAAATTAAAATAAATAGAAATGAGCTCATAGTACATTAGTTCTTGGAGGGTCTTGGAGATGAGGGGTTTGGCTCACTGCTATCCACAATTTATGTTCATGCCCAGCTGGCATCCAGATCTCACCAGGGGAGGAGGGGAGGTAATAGAAATCCTGCTTGGTCTGCTAGGACTCTGGCCTGGGGAAGAAAATTTGGCATACACAATTTCTGTAACTACCCTAGGAATTTCTTTCAGGAGTGGAATTTAGAGACTGTGTCTGGTGTGGAGGGAGTTGTGTCTCTCCCTGTTTGGTGAGCAGAGCCACCAGTACTTTATGCCACTCTGGACTGGCTCTGAGATCAGCCTGACAAGAGATCAGAGAGGCTTGTTAGTCACACACCAGTCAGTAACTCATGAAGATTAGGGGGGTAAATGACACACATTCCATCAATGCCTTTGTCACACTCCAGTGTGGCTTTACTCAGTCAGGAGTCACTGAGGAAAAAAAGCCCTCTAGGCACCTGGTGGTTTGTCATCCTTTGGCATGTGCAATTAATTCCAGGTGCACTTCACCCATGGGTGCTCTCCCACTCTCAAACCTGAGAGCTTGTGAGTAAATGAAAAAGGATCAGCATGTTCAGGTGCAATCCTTTCAGTCCCAAGGATAAGCCTGAGACTTACACGACATCCAAGTCACCAGGTAATGTGGTAGTGCTGCTGGCAGTGATCACAACAATGATGACAATAGTGTGCACAATCTAGGAACACTTCTAGTGATCAGCTGAGTTTAGACATCAGGATCTCATTATCCCATGCAGTAGCAGCAGCTGATTACAGTGTAACCTTTACTTTGCTCACCAACAGTCCATGTCTTGGAGAGCATTTGATTGAATGTGAATCAGGAAATCGAAGAGGATGGTAGAGCTGAATCCTAACAGCTTATGTGAAAAGCACCTTGGTTGCAGAGACATGCAGCTTTACTTCAACACTGCAGTTAACTTCATCTCTATGGTGTCCTAATACAGGAAAATGTGTTTTCTCCTTTGTGGTCTGAGAGCACTGGTTGTTCCTTACATCTCTATCCCTGTAAAAACTCATCCTCATTCTAATTACAACTAAATGCAACTAAACTAAAGACTATTGAATTGTGGGAGGCTAGATCCATTCCCTTATCCTTTTCTTAGCCCTGAGGTGTGTATGGCAGAGACAGGGGCTTGTGCTGGATACATGTATCACCACGGAGATCATCAGGTCAGGGCACACTGGGCTGTGTGCGAGGGACAGCGCTGGGAGCTCCGGGTGTGTGTTCATCCATCCAGGGCACAAGGGAAAGCTCATTTCTCCTGCAGGGCTGGGAGCTCCGGGTGTGTGTGTCCATCCAGGGCACAAGGGAAAGCCCAGCTCTCCTGCAGGGCTGGGAGCTCTGGGTGTGTTCATCCATCCAGGGCAGAAGGGAAAGGGAAAGCCCAGCTCTCCTGCCATGAGTGCTCATACAGCCCAAAGCTGCAGCTCTTCCCACAATATCTACCCCAAAAAAAGGCTGAGAATCCAGTTCAAGCAGCCCCAAGGTCTTTGGGAGGCAGGAATGCCACATGAGGGTCAGAAAGTTCCCTTTTATAGCAGGGAGGCCTTCCATACAGAAGGGACCCATGGGTAGAGCAGCTTCAGCTGGGGCTGCACATACCCATGCTGTGCAAGGTCAGCAGCCAGAGGTGTCTGTGAGCATCCCTGAGCTGGATGCAGAGGGAAGATGCTCCTGGGCAGAGGTTGCAGGTCCCTCTCTGCCCCAACAACAGCACAGGCAGCGCTGCTTGCCCAGGGGTGAAAGCCAGGACTCAGTGCAGAGCATCTCTGGTGCCACCTGGCCATCACAGGAACACTGCTGTGAGATACTGTGAAAGCTGTTAGTGCATCTGCTCTGAAATGGGCTCATTAAAATACACATTCTCCATCATTATCCTGTGGCTGCAGTGCTTGATTCATTCCACTGCAGTTGCTCTGGGATGGGAACCCAAGTTAAAAATTTTCTAACTTGTTTTTCATTCACCAGGGAAGCTCATGTCTAACCCAGTGAGATGGCAGTGGAAGCTGGAACGTCTGTCTTCATGGGAGGCAAACAAAACCTGAAAAAAAAAAAGGGGGAGAGGAAATAAATGAGGCACTGTCTGATTGAAATTCTGTTATTTCATGTTGCCTTTCACAATTTGACACAGAATACTTTCCTGAACAGGTGTAGTTAGTGCAGGAATAACCCAACTGGGACATGGCCACTCCCAGCCCAGGTGTGCCAGTGGTATTTCCTCCTTTCCTCCTCTTTTTCCACAGAACCTCAGAAGAGTGCCACACAGCCGTGGCTTAGCAGCCATGGTCTTGCAGCAAGCTTTGGCTGGGATCCCTGTCCTGACTCCTGACCACACTAAATCTCTCTTCTCCCCGGAGGCAGATGGAGCTTTGCACTCAAAGGTTTTGCTGCCAGCACTGTCCCCAGACACAGACCCCTCTGAGGTGGCACATGGATGGGTACAGGGTGCTGAGGGTTTACAGAGCTTCTCTGACAGGCTGGGGGAGGCACTGCCTTGTGCTGCCTTCCTGCTCCCCCAGCTCCCAGGGACAGTGGGCACCACTTGGACAGTGCTTAAAGCCACAGGCAACCCCAGCCTCTCCCTGCCGAAATGGAAACCTCGTGGCCTAAGCCCACTTCATGCAAGCTGGGAACCTTCTCTTTTGCTTTTACACCAGATATTATCTCACCAGACATTGCTTTTTAGCTGCAAGAAAATTCCTCATTCTTACTGTTTTGCTCTTAAGGACTGCTTTCCTGGCCGAAACATCCTTTTCTTTAAATAGACGTGCTGACCCAAATACTATCGTGAATGATTATTCAAGGATGAAGAACAGACTGTAGTCCAAAGATTTTTGCAAGACAAATCAATATGATCTTTCTGATTAGCACTTCTAGGAAACCTGTATGGCTATACTCATTACTTGGCTCATTTTGCTGTTATTTTTTCATGTGGTAAATTATCAAGAACCTGAAATATTTACTCTGTTGTCCTCTGGACTGCACTGATTTCTTTTGGAACAAAATGTAGCCTGGTAATCCTCTGCTGTGGATTTTGTAATGAATATTTCCCAGTAAGCCACTTGTTAGTAATGAGCCTAATATCACTTGTACAACTCTTTTTATAATCTTTACTTTTAAAAAATAATTGGCAAAATTTAAAATAATAATTCAATTGCTTATTAACTGGTGGCCTACTTGCAATATTAAACTGAGCATGTCATTGCAACTTGGGCCGTTTTTCAATTTTGTATAGGAAAAAAAACTCTGCATGTGTGGAAGCCAACATTTTTCACAGCACACATCTGAATGTTTTTTTTTTTATTTCAGACTGCCTACTGTAGTAGAGCAATCACTTCAACAGAAAATATACTGAAAGCCTGAAATTTAAATCTAATTTAAACTCTAAATGATGCACATGATTAAAAATGTATTATCTACTCTCAACAAATCAGCATCATTGAATCACTAATATTTCCCTAATTTTAAGCACCATCTAGTGAGTCAAACATTAGATCTGATCTTCCAAATTATGCCTGAGGAAAATAAGATCCTGGTTTGACTGCATCCCACTTAGTGCTAGGTCTCGTGCTGAGATTTGTAAGTTGGCTGTTTAGTCACTGTCTGTTCTCTTACTAATGGACATTAAATATTCTTCCAAAGGTGCTGGAGACCTGAGCTGCTGCATGAAGATAATTTGTTTGTTGACAAAGGAGGGTCTTGGCTGAGCAGGCTCCCTAGTTAGGCAAGGCTACTGCCTGGAAGTGAAGCAGGGAAAAACCTCATTTTGATAATGATAATTTTGGGGTTTTTTATCACTCCAGAGCAAGAGACTGGAAAGGATGTGGTTTTATTTCAGTTATAAGCCAAAGAAAAAAATCACTAGGCAAATAAACAGCCTTTATAAGCATCATGATTCTTACTACTTCTATTAGCTGGCTTGCCATGAAGATGAAGTAGGTCTGAGAGGGAATAGCACAGCAAATCTGCATACAGTTATAGGACCTGCTTACCTGGCACTGGGGTTAAATCAGTTCAGTTAAATCAGCACCAGCAACTGACCTGTATAAACAGCCCCCCATGGATGGAATTGGTTTGGAAAGCAAGTGATGCACAACCAGTTGGGTTAACATGGAACCACTCTGGGCACAGGCAGGGACGTTCAGACTGAGCCTTGTTTGTCCTCTCCCAATTGCAGAGCTTGTGAGTGAAATTACACAGCTCACAGTGGCTGGAGCTGTGCTGGTACTTTACACATGCCAGCCAAACTGGTGCAGGACCGGGCAGTGGCTGGCCTGACCTTGTTGGGGGTGAGGAAAACCTTGGCTTTTGCCTGGCAGTGCAAAAGTGTCTCCTGGGAGGCAGGAGTGCCATATGAGGGGCAGAAATATTCCTTGGCTGCTGCTGGCAATACCCTCAGTTGGCCAAGCCATACATTCAACCTTTTTCTGGTACACCTGGATCCAGGGGAAGTAGGATTTATTTCTGTGTCCTCAGTCCCAGTTGTTCTGTGGTACCAGCACACCACTTCAGCAGTGCTGGTGGCCCTGGCTCCACAGCAGACCAGCCCAGTTCTGTGCTGGGGTCTCTCCTGGTGCTGCATCCCCAGCCCCCCGCCCTGCCAGTGGCTCGGCTTTGCTGTGCCACGTCTGCTTGGGAGGTCACACAGTGAGGGAGGCTGACAACCTGCCCTGGGACACAGAGACCTCTCTGCTGTTCTGGTTTGGGGTTTTCCCCATTTCTCCCTGTGCATCACTTCCTGGCTGTGTCAAAGCAGTTGTGGCAGCACAGGCTCAGGGCTGGTGGAGGACAGGGACTGTTGGCAAGGAGGAGGTGATGCCAGGAGGTTCATATGCCAGAACTGCTGCAGGAACTCTCCTCAAACAGCCCTGTGCTGCAGGCACAGCTCCTGTGCTCACCTGCCTCGCACCTCAGGCTCCCAGGGAAATTGTGATGGACGGTGCCCACCTGCTATTTCACAACAGTGGAGGTTTTTCTGCACCTTGTGTTATAGAAATCTGGTACCTGACGGGGTTAAACTGGGGAAAGCAGTGTCTCTAGGAGTGGGAGCATTTAAGGCCTGGACTCATGACTGCAAAGGGGGGACAGAGGTATCTGGCCTTTGGTCTCTACTTCCAAAATGGGAGAAGTATCAAAACTGAAGCTTGCAATCAACTGCACAGCTTCATTAACACCTGAAATACCTTGGAGCTATCCCAACTTGGACATAGAGAAAACCGCTGGGAAAAAGAAATAAGCATCCCTTTTCTTCTTTGTCCCTACCGTCCATACATGTCGTGTTGCTAGCAAAGGGTCAGATCTTTTAGCAAGATCCTGATTTATGGTCTATAATGTCACAATAGAAAGTGGATTTAAGCAGGAAATCAATTTTCAGCACTATACAGCAACAAAAAAATGATGTTTTTGGAGTCCTTCCCCACAAATGGAGCAGAGCATGTGCAGGTATTAGTCTGTTTAGCAAGACAGTTTAAGCTCATTGGAACAGTCACACAGCATGCACACAGTCCATATTAGGATCCAGTCAGCTCCAAACACTGCTCAGCTACAGGGGCAAGCCAGAATTTCATGACATCACATAAATAAATATTAAAAAATATAGTAAAAAGGCTTTACCTTGCGCTTAAGCAAAAAGTGAAATTTTCCAGTCCTGTGGGATCCTTCTCTGCTCCCAAGTCTGCTGGCTCAAAGTGCAGCAAAATGATCAGGCATTTATCAACCCTGGCAAGGTCTGCAAGTCCTGAGGGTGTTTGATTTGGAGAGAAAGGTGTCAGGAGGAGATTCCTGAACACCTTCACCCAGAGTCATGCAGAGAATAAAAGAAAAAATAAAAGCAAGCTCTAAGAGGTCAGAACATGTAGCCTGCCCAGAGCTGTTATTCCTGGTAGAAATTAGACCCTGAAGTGCCCAGGTGAAAATCAGGGATAATCCCTGTATAAGTGCTTCTAATTGGGACAAACTGAAAGTGAGAAAGTTGAGCAAGACAGCTCTGGCCCATCCGTGGGGGCTCTGGGTTTGTTCCCAGCTGGTAACTGAGAGCACAATTATGCAAAGCCTCCTCTATAAACAGAATTTGGTTTATTAGGGCCGACCTGGGGGAATCTATTTTTGTCGCCACTCTGTGTGAATGTGTTACCCTTGTGATTTCCAGCCAGGCCATTCCAAGTCAGCTGCTTTGGCTGTGGCTGTCGCTGGAAGCTCCTCTGTCTGCCCAGTCCCTGGCCCCATTTTTCACCCGCCTGGGGCTGGCTCCCAGGCAAGGGGGATGAGGGGATGGGCCTGTGGCTATTCTCGTAGCTGTGAGCTATGGAGGTATCACGTGAAGCAAAGAGCCAGAAATGCATGTCAAATCCAACCAGTGACTAATCAAGGTATTTTGGTTGTCTTAGTGGCTGCCGGGGAAAGATTTATGGGGTCAGAAAACCTTCCCGTAATAATCCCTGGGCGCTGATTCGATCTTTGCCTGAGGCTTCCCAAGACCGTGCGGAAAGAGGACGGAAAGGGGGCTGCTGTCCCAGGGCTGGTGACGTCTAAACTGACTGGAGTTCAACATACAAACAAGAGGAGGAAATTCAGCGCTCGCTTCTCATCTGTGTCTGCTCAGAGCCACACGCTGGCAGCCAGAGAGGATCCCTTTGATCTGCCTGTGGAGCGAGAAGGGCTGGGGGCGACGGCTGGGCAGACACGAAGGGCCATTAATTGGGATTGTCATCTAGCTCCCTCATCTGTCACCTGATGGCCAGCCAAGCAAGTGCTCAGCACAACTGTGGACTCTTCATCCTTGCACAACTTGTGGAGGCAAGAAAAGTAAGCATCCTACAGCTGATATGACGCTCAGCTATTTTTTCTATAAAGGAATGAATTGAATTCATTACAAATCTACTAACTGTCCCCCTATGCCAGGCAAGAGACTGACTTGGTTTTTTTTGGGTTGGGCTTTTCTCTAACAGCTGGAGGTCTGCTGGGCATTCAAGCAATGGCTGTTGAGTAAGGCAGCTGTTTCAATACCTAATTGCATTTTAGCTCTAATAGCTCAAGGGGAAAGCATTGCATTGTCTGCCATGAGCTACTTCCTGTCCTACTGCAAAGCACACTGCACCGCCGTGCTTGCCCAATACCAGACCCTGAGATCAGAGGGCTTTCTCTGTGATATTTTGCTGAAAGTGAAAGAAAATGAGTTTCCTGCACACAAGTCCTTGTTGGCATGCTCCAGTGACTACTTCCGAGCCATGTTCAAAAATTATACCCAAGAGTCTAAAGCCAGTGTCATTCACCTACAAGTTGTGTCACCCACCGGGCTCCAGCACATCCTGGATTTCATTTACACATCCTTGCTGCCCCTTTCCTTTGAAAGTCTGGAGGATACCTTGGAAGCTGCAAGCTACTTGCAAGTGACGGATGCTATCGGCTTGTGCAATCAGTATTTAGTTAACAATCTTGCCTTGGAAAACTGCTGCTTCTCTGCCAACGTGGCCAGGAAGTTCTACCTGCCAGATGCCCTAGCAGCCACAGAAAAATACATTATCAAAAATGTCTGGAAGCTGCTGGATGTGGATTTGTCAGGACTTCTTGAGCTGAACTTCAGGTCTTTGCTAGCAGTGATTCAATCACCAGATCTCCCCATGGTGGAGGAATGCCGCCTGTTGAATCTTGTCCTTCTGTGGTTGAAGCAGGATAAATCCAGGCTGGATCATGCAAGCAGCCTTTTAGAGCACATAAGATATGGTCTCATCCCAGTGGAAGAGCTGAGAAAAACCTATACACAGTCAGACGTGTCCCTCTCAGCAGGAATTAAGTGCTTGATTATAAAAGCAATAAATTATCACACATCTGTATTCAAACAGCCTGTCCTGCAGGATAAGTCCACCACACTCAGGAACGAGAAAACTCGGATCATTCTGCTGGGGGGAGGCACAGCAAGTGAGGAGCTTGTCACCGATGTGGTGGCCTTTGATGTGTACAATCACAAATGGAGAACCCTCACACAGCTGCAGGACAGGGTGCAGAACCACAGTGTGTGTGTGGTGGGGAATTTCCTCTATGTCTTGGGAGGGGAAATACAAAGTGGTACTCAAGGTGATGCTAAAATTGGGAAGACCTTATTGGTTACAAACAAGGTCCATCGGTACGATCCAAGATTTAACACATGGACCCAAATCACAGGCATGCTGGAGAAGAGATGCCAGTTTTCTTGCTGTGTCCTAGGCAAGGATATCTTTGCCATTGGTGGAAGGGGTGAGGATGGGTCGCTGCATTCATCTGTGGAAGTCTATGACATCAGCAGGGATAGATGGACAAAGGCCAGGGAATTGCCATGCAGGATACATGGCCACGCCAGTGCTGTTTGCAAGAACACCATATACATCTCTGGGGGCAAGTACTCGGCCCCAGCCAGCACAAGCAACGATGTTTATTCTCTGAGCTCACTTGAGGGGCAGTGGGTGAAACGTGCCCCAATGAGCATTGCTCGGTTTGGGCATCAGATGGCAACAATCAGGGGATCCATATTCACCTTTCTGGGATTATATGAACCTTTCTCTGAAATAGAAAGGTATGACCCGGATCAAAACCAATGGACTCGATTAAGACCACTGGTCTACGATCGATTCTCCTACGGCCTGGCAGTGGTAGAGGAAACAGCTCTTCTGATTGGGGGAAAGAAATGGCAAAACTCGCTGGAGGTCTCCACACAAGATGTGGTTGGCTATGACATTGACAACGATGGCTGGGAGGAGATCTGCAAGGCCCCCCTGCCGTGGTGTGGGCTGCAGTGTGCCGTGCTCCAGCTCTCCGAGGTGGCCGAGGAGCAGGACAGCGACAGCCAGCAGAAGAAGCTGCCCAGCTGCTGAGCTCCCATGCTGAGGAATATCCATCCCAGGAGATGAGCGAGCAGGGTGGTCCTGGAGAAGAAAACTGCAGTGGCCTTGAATGTGAGAGTGGAAGTTTTGCCTGGATAAGCCAAATGCTTGGTGGAAACAGGCAAGAAAATCTGGCTCCAGCACAGGAAACACATGTAGGATTTATAAAGCTGGAAGCTGATCTCACTGAGCAAGGATGTAGCAACTAGCTCGTTTAGAGGCGATGAGTGAGAACTGTAATCCTTGACTTTTGGATAATACCTAGATAGCAATTAGTAGCTGTTGCAAGTTGGATTTTTCAAATATTAAAAAATATAATCTGTCTTTTCTGTTTTCTTAATCAGAGGCAATTTTCCCAGCTGGTAAGTGCTATTGAGTTTCTATGCTATGGCTAAGCAAAAGGAAAGAGAACTGTATAAACACTAGAAAATTGATGCCTACAAGAATTAGTAGCAAGTATTGCCAAGGAAAAAAGGTATTATTTGATATACTATGTACTAGGCAAGAATCTCTCAGCTAACCAGCATGAAATTACTGGACAGAAAGCATAGACTTTTCACTATGTAGACTCAGCTACAGCTGGAAGTTAAAACAGTGTTCGTTTGATAGAAGCCATTTCTCTCTCAGTGGCCTTTGTTGTGGAACACCTTCCAGATGTTTATTCTGTGTAATTTGAAAGATGCACACTACTGGTGCTGTACATTTATTTTGTATCCAAACCCTGGGTTAGCTTAGGTGGCCAGAGCCGAAGGGTATCCTTATTGTCAGCCTCCAAGAAGCTTCTTACAGGAGTGACAAGCTGTTACTGGTGCCTTGGCATTTACCTTGGCACCATATGCTGCTTTATCACACCTGTTCATAAGAGTAAAATGCTTTGTTGCTGTTGAACTGCTACATAAGAGAACCCTGCAGTCAAAAAAAGGTTTACTTGCATCAAAGAGTACAAAGGGGAGGGAGGTAACTGAAGGTTTTCAGAAGTCTTTACTCAGCGTCTGCCTACATACAAATCAGAAATAGTGTCACTCCCTGTTGGCCACACTGGCCGAGTTTGAAGTCACATGGGTACTTTTAAGATACATGGATATGTGAAATGCAGGCAAAATGGTCAGACGCCACAGAATCAATCTGGTATGGAGTAAAGTGAATCTTGAGCCATAAATGTTCATTTAAAAGCTAAATTTATTGTACTCCATTTTACAGTGTTCCCTTTCTAGGCCGAGAGTTAATACAATAAAAATATATATAGAAGAACATTTAATAGTCTTAAAAGAAGGCAGCACAATGGAGAGGACACATGTTCTTTGTCACTAGACTAGCTTAAAAAACTGTAATGTTTAATTTTCACCTTTAAAGCAATCAAGCTAACTTTACTAATGTAAAGTGCAGGCAGAATGGCTGTTGCATAGCAACAGATCTAAGTCTTCTGAACTGCCTTGGTTTTGACAAGGAATCAACTACACAATGTGCATATACATCCATCAGATATAAAGAGTTTTTCATATGAATATATTTACTTTTGGTCCAGTAAAACAATAGCAAGAGAATCTAAATGCTTGGAACAATAGCACAATCCATTTCAAGTCAAGCATTTTTTAAGAGAAATTTACAAAAACCTCACAAATTTAATATACAAGTCAGTACCCATGCAGTAAATAAATGTCCAGTTCATACAAACAGTATTCTTCTAATAGTACAAATCTTACACTGGATCCAGAATTCTATACAAACGTTAATACATGATTTGTCATCCATACGACTTGAATACAGGATCACTGAAAATGGGCTACAGAAAGGCCACTCTTCTGTACAATTGTGCAAAATCTGCAGAACATTTGCAATCCAAACACAATAACAAGATAGAAAATGAGGGGTAGAAAGAGGAAAACAAAAAAAAAGAGAAAGGGAGGCAAGAGAGAAAAAGGAGAGAAGGAGAAGAAAGAGAAGAAAGAGAAAGAGAGAAAGACAGAAAGAGAGAAAGAGAGAAAGAGAGAAAGTGAAAGAGAGAAAGAAAGCAAGAAAGTGAAAGCAAGCAAGAAAGAAAGCAAGCAAGAAAGAAAGAAAGTAAGAAAGAAAGAAAGTAAGAAAGAAAGAAAGAAAGAAAGAAAGAAAGGAGAGAGAAAATAAATCTATCCACTCTTTCCTTCATTCCTTCATGGATATAACTGCCAGGAAATATAGAGTTCATAAAGTTTAAAGTACATTCACTGAGCTGTACAGGCAATAGTCTCAAGTTGGTTAAGAGTACAACTCACTAAAGTATAAAGGAAGCTTTTCCTTTCCACATGAAGATTATTAAATCATGTCATGTGTCCTAACTTAAGCAGCAAAATACTGAATAGCAGCAGAAATATTTTGTCATGCTCTTAACATTTTTCAAAACCAAGCCCATAAAAAGTAAATATATGATTTAAGAGTTCCCTCCCACTTTTCTTTCAGGCATGTACCTAACTCTAAGGAGCTGTTTCCCCTCATATTCACTGGTTGTGTTCAGATAAAAAATCTCATGTAAGTTTAAAACATTTTAATTGGCTTGTGAACTCTGCAGAGACATCCCTTCCCATTCAAAAGCAAACCAAGGCTTTTTTACTCCTTGGTTATTTTTCAGGTTCTGTGCTCAGCTCTGCTCTCATCACACGTTATCCCTGCATACAATACAGCCAAATTTCACAGCTCAGAAAACACATAGGAAACTACTTGAAAAATCCTATTCACTCCTTTTCTGTTGTGGGAATCTTCAAAGCATCTCAGATTTGAAGCATTTCACTGGAAACCTTTTCCACTGCTGCTGTTCTGGGCTAAAGAAACGCTGCTACCAAGGATGTTGAAAGTCTACATTTTCTCTTTTGCAAAATCTGCACATTATACTGATACCTTCAGTGCAAAAGCATCATCAATCACAGTACCATGACTATTTTTTTAAAAAATGTGATTAAGAGACAACATACAATTTGGTCTTAATAACAATACAAACCAGCATTCCTTTGCATTGGTGGTAAACCTTAGCAACAAGCTTTAAAAAAGCACAAGGAAATAAGACCTAACCTTTTGACACTTAAATTCACGTTAGTAATTTTTTTTGGTGGCCGCTTTTCACCCTTTTAGATGTTTGACAAAACTGAAACACAACCACTGCATTACACTTTTTCCCTGTTATTTAAGAAAACTCCTAGAGTTTCTCATGAAATATAAAAATTGGTTTTCTCCCACCACCAAAACAGTACCTGCACTCCAAAAATGCAATGCAATACTGGAATTATATAATATAAAATAGCATTGTAAAACTGACCTTTGATAACAAAAGCTTTAGCATGTGGAACTTCCTGCATGAAGGCCACGGTCTTCCAAAAATGCTTTTAAATCCTTTTCTTCAATAGCTAAAGATCATGTTTTTTTAATTCACAGAAGGTAAACACAAGCAGAGCGTTGGCAGCATATAAAATATACAAATCCTCATTAAAGAAGTTGACCATTGAAGGTTTCACACAGCTGAGTAACATTAAAATATAATTTACTAGAGCTCTCACATATTGATATAAAAACTACTTTATGCACTTAAGTAAAGGTCTGGAGTGTAGCAAATGGACAAAAAGAGGGACTTTTATACATGTGTTTCTATGTAAGAGTGAGTGTGTGCTAATGAGGCTATAAGTGCTTCAACCTCAGATGAGCCATTAACAGAGTCCCTCCGGGGGCTGCTTTCATAGATGTTCATGAAGAGATCAAGGTACATTTGTTTCCATTCTTGAAAGTCTCTAGACGTCAAGGCTGGATTATCCAGAATTTTATCTATAATGGCTACTTCTCCTTCCCTGGCCTGTGAGAGAAAAGGAACAAGCAAAGAGTTAATGAAAGTGATAAGTCAATGGCAAAATCAATCATGTGTGTGGAAGGATAGAATGGGGGGTACGAACCCAAGCCTTGGAGCTCCTGAAAGCAGAGGGACTATCTGCTCTATGAGCACTCACAAACAGGAGCCCTTTCTACAGAGTGTCACACATTGCCCTGTGGGACTTGGGCTTCCCTCGCCTTGTCCAGAGCCCTCAATAAGAGTTCCTATTCTCTCACCTGCCCCCTTGTTTGGCCCCAGAAAAAGCAAGGCCTGTACTATTTACTATTAGCTGTTTGCATTTCTCAGGATGGGTTTCACACAACAAAGTGCCATCTGTTTGCTCTTGATCAGCATCAGAAATACTGTGTGGATGTGTGGGACACACACACACGGCCTCCTGCCCGCCAGCACAGCTATGCCTCTTTCCCAGGCTTGTCATGGGGGCACCTGAGTTCTGCATTGCAAAGGCTTTGTGCAAGGAATCCCATGGGAATGACAACTCATCTTCACTACAGATCTACTGCACACCATGGGCTGGCTGGCTGCAACCTCTTCCTACCACTGACGTGGCAAAGAGGAGGCAGAAAAAGGAAAATGTAACAGAGCTGTTGGTCTCTCCTTATGCACCATCGAGGCAGGGAAGTGACTGTACCACGATCCCTCTCTGGTGACTGGTTCATGGAGCTGAGGGGCACAGTAAGCCTCAGATGTACCCACAGCCACTCAGACTTGTTGCAAGTGGCAGAAGCTGGATGTCACAGCCATAATCTTCGGGAACACAGCTAACACACCGGTTTTCAGCACTGCCCCTCTGCACAGGAATGGTGTGGCCACCAGCAATGTCCCCTGCAAACTCCCTGTGAGATGGATTTCACACTCCTCATGGCTAACTCACATCTTCCATGTCCATACTATTGAGTATGTTAAATCTTCCTGGGTAGCATGGCAAGGGGAAATATCAAGCTGTGTATGATGGGACAGATCAGAAGGGTGAGAGACATCTTCCATAAGCAATGCTTCCATTGCTATGCAAAAAATAGCAAATTAACACTACCTGTGAGAATACTAATTTCCAGAAAGAGAGGGAAAGGTGAGAACAAGCTGTGGAAAAGAAACTATGAGAACTCTTGATCACCAGATCTCTGCTTTAGCTACCATAACTTATTCCTCACAGATTGTGGCTGGTCCCACACCTCTGCACTACCAGCCAGGCAGCTCATACTCAATGACAGGAGAATGATTTTGTGTTACCACAGGAAAGAGAGCACAGGGGTCTTTCATTAAAGACTTAGAAGATGGGACATCAAGAGCTAGAAGCAGTTTGGAGGACTGTCTCTGGATACTATCATGTAGGATAAAATTCAAAGAGAGTTCAGAACATCACTGCCAACAGGTTGGTGCAATTGGCTGTACTCATGAAGGAGAAATCAAAGGCATTGACAAAAAGAAAGACTAATTGATTAGGTAACAGTAGCTACTGCTTGATACAATTGCCAATAGTAAGGCAGCGGTGGAGCTCTCAGCTGAAATGCAGCCGGTGACAAGTTACCATGATGTCACTGCAAACCAAGTGCGTGTCACTCTACACTGCTGCTCTGTGCAGGAAGCAACAATTATCTGTCTCTGCTCCTTGCTGCCATTGCATTTTCCATTAGTGGTCTCGTGTATGTAAGAAGGATTTACACCAATCACAGTCCAAACAAGAGTGCTGACAGGCTTAGAAAACACGGCGCATAGGGAGAGAACAAAAAAATTGTTTTCTTGGTCCGAAGGAAAGAAGTTCCAGAGAAGCACAAAAACAGGCACCTGCTGGATCAAGAGGCTGTGCTGTTTTTTGGACTTCCCTGTAGGAAAGTAATTTCATTTGCACGAAGCTATTGGTACAATGTATCTCAGGTATCAATAACCACTAACAGAAGAGACAATCCAGCATGGTAGGGGGCTGCTGATGCTGAACCACAGCTGTGGTGTGTGACCCCACTGTGGTACAAGACCACAACCGCAGTGTGAACCTTCTGCCACCTCAATGTGTGTGAGAGCACTGTGATTTTGTCTTAGCTTCTCATGCTTGTAGAAGTCATGGACAGCTGCTAATGTTGCCCTTTTTTGCCAGCTTTCAATCCTGCAAAGATTTGCATACCAAACTAATAATGCGGGTTGCCTTCAATGAGATGATACAGTACAGAAAATTAAGCATGTGAAGGCTTTTTTTTCAGGATGGGAGCCCCACAGCATAAAAATAATATTGTTTAAATGCTTCTCTAGGTGATAGAAAACTAAATTAATTAATGTTGATAAAGCCCTCTTTGATGAAAGCTGTTACAAGATGCACTGTACAATTATCTGGTGACTTAAAATGTGGTAATTTAATATAGTTAACAGGGTCCCTGAGGAAATCCAGCATATTGTTTGCTGAAGTCTCAATCAGGACAGAACTGAAACTGCTGTAACGAACAAAGGAAGCTGACAAGGAGGCTAAATGAGCTGTGGTACATTTAAATTACCATAAAAATTATCAAATCTATCCTTATTACTATCTACTTATTTAATCAATCTTACTGAATAAGTACAACGATCCTATCAGTGTACACAGAAAACAAGCACACAGTTTCTTCCTGGACAAGCTCATCAATTAGAAAACAGTTAAGAGATCCTGTTCCCTTCTAAAGGCTGGCTTTGCTTAACTTTAGACTTCCTCAATTACAAAGTGAATGTGTTTTGGTAAATGAAAATGTTCAGGAATAAAAAAGGGATTTAGATTTCCTCCAATAATTTGGTGTCAACTTCTCTTAAACTGGCTAGAGGAGGAGCAGCTGACTGAGATTAAATACAAGAAAATAAAGAAATTAAAACTGATCCCTTCACTTTGACTGCTCTCCCAGGCACATTTTTTCTCTGCTTTTTAAGCAGTGCTTCCCCATGTCTCCCTTGTCTGCACACTGGGCTCAGCCTGGACTCCAGCTGCACACAATAATCTCTGGTTACAATACAGCCCGAGCCAACCCTAGGGCAGGATTTTTCCTCCCTGTTTTATCTCACCTTTAAAGTGCTTTTCAGAATTCGCAGCTGGTGCAGTTTTTCATTGACTACTGGATCGCTACATCTCTTTATAAAAGATTTCTTATACTCCAGCTTAGTGGAAATCCGGTGTTCTCCTAAAGGAGACAGGCTGGCCTGCTCCAAGGCTCTGTACAAATCTTGCAAGGAGTCTCCTGTTTTTTCCTCTATAGTTTCAACTGTAATGAGACAAAGGGGAAAACAAAAAAAGGAGGAAGAAATAGAGAAAGCAACAATGTATCATTAATGTGATTACATGAAGGCCTATCAAAAACCTTTGCAAAATGTTTTACAGGTTTAACTAGACTATAAAGAGAATATTTCACACCCTCTAAGTTCCAGAAAAGAGTGCTGTGACTGCTCCTCTTGCTGTTGCCTTCAGAAGAAAGGCAGAAGAACTTTCAAGAATGTAAAATCTTGACACGCATAGAAAGAGGGGAAAAAGAAACAGCACAAGGTGTTGTAATATTAGAGTGACTTGCTACCAGAAGTCAGATTTCTGGTATTGCAGTTATATAGTTCTGGTGACTTCCTTGTTACAAGGAGAGGGAGCCCTGGAAGCATCCTGCTGAGGAACCCATCAGGGATCACATCTCGGACTGAAAGTGCTGATAACAGCACTCAAGAATACGTGACAGTGGCCCTGGAATGACATGTCCTTTTTCTTCCTAGGAAAGCCCACTTATTTTTGTCTCCTATTTTTGATACTCAGCGGTGCTGTTCAATAGTCAGCAATGCTGTCACTCATGCTGGTCTGTTACTTTACTATGACCTGAAGGTTCAGTAGCAGACTAGAGACTAAATATAAGAGCACAAGCATGACCTGGCAACATGGCAAACCAAATCAGAGCCGTCTGCATTATAGTTTGCTTCCAAAAAAAAAGACTATTTATTCTATACTATATCAAAACACATAAATATGAGAAGTATTTATTATAGGTTTAAAAGATTTGTTCTAACAAGTACTGAAAGCATTTAAAAAGAAAAAAAAAAGAAAGGCTTTGCTTCTTTAAAAACAAACCTCAGCAAAAGGTGGGGATGAGGTGTTACTTCGATAGGAGCATTTGAAATGTTTCATTTAGAAAGCATCAAACCATTTCAACCTTTTGCACAATGCTTCACCCAGAGGAAACTTCCCTGACTCTGTGCAAGCTTTTCAAGCACCAACCCAGTCAGGATTAGCCAGGGCAGCCCTTGGGACAGTGTTAGCTGTGTCCCTTAGCTCCGTCCCTGCTGCCCTTTACACACTGACACTGTTCATGCAACAGCCAGACACTGCCTGTGCCTGGCCTCCTGGTTGCTTCCAGAGCCCTTGGGATCCTCCCAGGCAGTCTTGGCTTTCACAGTGGTGCCTTTTTCCTTGGTTCAAGGTGCCTGTGTCCTCGAGAGGCTTTCCTGGAAGGCTGCTTGGTTTCAAGCATTAGCTTTACCCTGTGACTGACCCCGCTCCAAGACAGTCGTTTCTACTGGCTGAAAGTTTACCACACATGGAAGTACCCTGAAGTAAAGAACCTCAGTGTCCTTAGGTCATTAGAAGGCTTTTTATCAGTCACCATGAGAGAAGACAGTTTGTGTTTAGAAGTGACATTTTTAGTCCATCAAGAGCTACCTGAGGCCACCTCCCATTTGAGCCCATACTGTGGGCAATGACTCTCCTCAGGCTCAGGGAAGAGCTCCAGAACCCAAATCTCCTCACCCAATCACAAAAACTGTTTGAATTTGTACAGATATTATATAATCCAAGAATTTAGCAATCAGCAACTAATCTAGCTTCATGTCTAATCAGTTTATTCCTTTAGCCTTTTAGAGGACAGCTGTTTATAAAGCACACATTTTAATTTTTTTAAGGGATATGGAAATGAAGAAGAGTTGGAAACTTTTTATTGACAGAAGTATTTTGAGTCTGCATAGAGCTCCCTGAATCATCCCATCCTGTGCTACCCTGCTTGGTGAGCTGAGCTCATCACTGTTAATGGTGGCTAGGACTGAAATAAAATAGAAATTAGATGTTTTTCTCTTTCTTGTAATTTTCCTTCTTATTAAAACATCTAATGAGCTAAAGGGCAAAACACTCAGTAGCTGCATAATTATAGTGGTTAAAATCTTTCGTGGTCTTGATTTTTATGCTTTCTTAAGAAGTCTATGCAGCAATGAGATCAGAAGATGGGATCTCTCTATCAGTTCTTATTGCTGAATGCTGATGTCCACCAGTCTGACAGCTGTGGAAGGGGAGTGATTTGCTAAAGGGCAAAGGGAAAACTCCCTCCTGGTCTGACACAGGAGTATTTGACACCTGTTTCTCTCTCTCTCTCTCTCTCTCCTTCTCATCTCTTGCTATGCAAGGCAAAAGAGATCTTTCCTCAGGTGTCTCTTCCCAAGCAGTGCTGCCAAGGTTGTATCCTGAGGGGATTAGGATAGGGATGACTTGCTGAAGAAGCAGGCTAACACTTTGAATCCACACCACCTAAACTTACTTTGCTAAAGTGATCTAGAGCCTGGATTGGCAACCAGCCACCACATCCAGGCTTGCCATCAAAAAACGTGGCTTCCTAAAAACGAAAAGCTCCCCATCAAGGCAAAATACAGCATTTGAGTTCAACCCTAAGGTTCAATACTGAATGACAAGTGCCTTTAATGAACCTGGATGGCAACATGGCCCCTGTGAGTATAAACCCTGTGCCAGGGGGGCTTGTCCTGCCCTCCCTCCCCACACTGCTGGCCTGGGATCTGCATGACTGGTGCTCCTCAGGGCTCATCCCCTGGGACAGGCACCCACAGCCCAATGTGGGACTCAGGGGGAGCATGGACACCACACTCCTACCCTCGCCCAAATGGGAACAGCTCTGAAAGGCACAGGCCTGTGGGGGCAGGACACAGGCTGGGTTAGGCAGCAGAACACTGAGAGAAGGTCTCTGGAACACATCAGCACATCACCTCCACACGGCTGGGGCTGCCTCCCCCACACTGTCACTGACTTGGTGAAGCAGCATGTCAAAAAGGGGACAGGATTTCCTAAAGAGGAAAGAGGAGGGGAGAAAAACAAGTCTTCTAAATGCCTTGCTACTGCTGAGGCTGGGAAAGCTCTAAAGAGGGCAAGATGCCTTGTTCACCCATGGTGGGGGAGAGGGCGGTGGGCGTCATGCAAACACATCCCAAGCCCTTAATATTTTCCAGAGAAATGCTGAAGGTGGTGCTGCCGCTCTCAATGGCTGTCAGTAGGTGGGAATGAGATTACATACACATCTCCCCTCCCTCAGCCTTCTGCTAGAGCCTTTGATTGATTTCCTGTAGGTGTTGGTGAAACCCTTGGCACCATAAAGCATTTGAGCTATTCTGTTGGATATAGAGCTGAGCTTTTTTCTTTTTTAAAATTGGTGGATTTGTATGCAAGTCATGCTACTCCAGCACTGCTGTCTCATTAAGGAAGACTAAGACCTCTGGTAATGTTTTGTTTAAGTAGAAAATGTGGCCCAATAGGATTTGCAGGTGACCTCACACCGGCAGCCAACACGACAGTTGTTTTTCACACTCCGTGGCTGCTGAGTCGCGGGTTGCATCGTTCCTGTCTCTCTGAACGCACTGCCAGGTCACAGTTTCCACATACCGCTGAAAAGCAGGGTCTCTTCTCTGAAGCTGTAATTTTGTGCCCTGCCCCACACAAGCCTGAACAACTCTAACTCAGGAGCAGAAATAAAACCGCACAGACTGCAACACAAGGAATCTAAATCTGGTGAAAAAGGGATCTAAATCTTCCAAATGCAAGAATATACATGCACTGAATTTTGTAACAAAGAAGCTCCTGCTGTCTTCAAGTGAACGTAAAGCTATTTGCATTCAATTTTGGAGATAATGAATACATCTGTCTAGTAAATGTTGTGTGATTATTTTCCACTGGTCTGCTTTCCCTAGGACAATTTTCTGAACTTTTTGTACTTTGCCCTCAGTTCTTCGAATGCAGTAAATATTTGTAACTACTTTTACATTTCCTCAGGAGAGAGTGAGTGGCTGAGTAGGTGAAACTCCAGCAGGTGAGGAACTGCTTGGGTTCTTGGCATTCAGGAAAAACTGGTGGAATTTCTCATACTGTGTTGTCACTTCTTGTTGAAATGAGCATGCACCAAGCTCTGTGATGTACTAAGTGTAATCACCTCCTGGCTCTTATAGGCAATTCATCTTTCCATTATTTCCCTCTTATAAACCAAGATTTTAAGAGCATAAGGTACTTATTTGAAAAGTGACCAGAGAGAAAGTTACCGTTGGTATTTACATGGATCAACAGACGATTGGTCCGTGTAAACTGATGATTCAGGAAGATGGTACTGAATTAGAACCCTGCAGAAGGTCACCACTGCAGCCCAGCTGGCTAACACACTGCTCTCTGCGCACAGAGAATCTCAAGGCACACACTTCTCATAAATCTGCTCTAAATATATGGAATAATCTCCAGCAGGTTTTAGTAGAGGTCCCTGCACTTCTGTGATTCACTTTTCTGCTAAAGCTCAAGCTGCCAAAATTTTGCATGGTTTTCATCTTTCAGTGAGGTACCAGAGGAGCCCATGCTTTCAGGTGGGGCTGTGAGTGAACAGAACTGCCTGTGTAAGGACGGTTAATAAATTTTGTCACCTACCCTGCCAACGAGGTCATTTTTTTAAGGATCAAAGCTCTTCACTGGGGCCCCTCTGGTCTTTGCCAATGCCTCCAGACACCACCCAGGCTCAACTTTGTTGCTTTAGACTTCTCATCCTGGCTGACGTACCCCACTGCCACCCTGATGGAATTTTCCCACTATCCTCTTTTCTGTTTGCTGCCTTTACTGCTTAGTGACGCACTTTCCTTCGCTGTGCAACTCTTCTCACACACGCCCACTCCTCTCCTTGCAATCAGCCCTGCATTCGAACAGAAGTTCCACCCTCTGCAAATCCCCCGAAAGCCAAGCTGCTGCAAAGTCTGTGACAGGAAGCAAACAAGGCACAGTCAGACTGAAATCTCCAGGCTCCACTGAAATTTAAACTCCCATTTTCATTGCTTTTGGTGAGCTCATTCCCTCTGGCAGAAGAACCAGCTAACCTCAGCTTTCTCGGGATATTAATAAGGAGGCGATTTTGTTAGAATACATCACTAATTACATTATTAAACAGCTGCCACATTATTTTATCCCTCCAAATCCCAAACATTCGCTTCCAATTTGAGAGCTACACCTTTTTGTTTCACCTTTTGTTCAGGGGAAGCGTTTACCTCAAGTGTCCCAGACACCTTCTGCAAGTGGCAGTAAATGCACTAAATACTCCCCAAAAACAAGAAGCATCCCAGGCCTCTGGGAAATGGTCTGAAGTTAGATAAAACAGCTTTGGGTGCACAAATCTCTGGGTGTTTCTTTATTTTTCCTTTGCCTTCCTGGCCCTGATGTGTCTATGCTGGGAACAGGCACACTGGTCTGCCACAAGGTAAGTAATAACTGATATAATCCCGGCAGCAAGGAAGCATTTGTAGTCTTCCTATGGCACAGCAGGTTCTCTCTGCCATGTACAAAAACAGGGACTATCAAACCTTGCCTGGGCGTGCAGTGGTTTCACTGACAGGAGATAGAGCAGCCCACAGATGCCTGCTGACCCCTTGGGAAGCTCTCCAGCCCCGGTTCAGGCTGTGCCAACAGGCAGACAAGGGTTGTGGCCACAGCGTTCAACAGCCTGGCTGGGCTTGTAAACCCCAGGGAACAGCAAGGAGAGAGACTGAAGGGATCTCCCTAGATACAAGGTGAAAAAGTAGAAGGA
Organism: Cyanoderma ruficeps; assembly: GCA_008694505.1. Classification (NCBI taxonomy): domain Eukaryota; kingdom Metazoa; phylum Chordata; class Aves; order Passeriformes; family Timaliidae; genus Cyanoderma; species Cyanoderma ruficeps. The sequence goes on along the minus strand of VZDJ01007754.1, from coordinate 37,348,928 downwards.
TGAAAGGAGATGTGGATGTGGATTTTAGCAGTGTTGCAGTGGAGGGGAGAAAAGAAATCCTCTGAAGAAGCAGTTGGTTTCTCAGTGCAAGGCCTAAATCTATCTTTGCTGCTATTTGGGTTAATCATTAAGAGTCCAAACTGCCCAAGAGCGAGACCCCATACCCCAATGCTTCTAATACAAAGATTCAGGAATTGATAATTTTTAACACTATTTAGATGGCTGCCTGGCAGACTAAGCTATATATCTCCTCTCCCCCACCACCTACAAGCTAAAAGGAACAAAGTGGTGAAATCAATGTAAGGCTTAAAGGAGATGGTGTCTGCACAGCTGTGGGGGGAGCCACAATGATATGGAAAGTCAGCTCCTGGTAGGAAAATGTAACAAGTCACATCCCTAATTACTGAGAAAAGGAAGAATCAACACAGTATTTAAGCCTGGCATGCTACAGCAGGCAGGAGGTGCAATAAAATGCAGGTCTGCATGGAAACAGCTGCTGCTCATCTGCTCTGGGTAAGATAGAGCAGATTTCCCTGTTAAAGTACAAGCAGACCTCTATGCTATGTCCTATGCCACTTTAAAATCAAGGCCTGACTGGATATGTGATTACACCTGTAAACACACACACACGTGCATAATAATGTTCTCTACAAGTGAAGAAAAGTTGAAGCAAGCTGAACTAAAACTAAATTAAAAGCAAAATGGGGGGTTCTTGTGCAGTACCCAGTCTTTGCAACCCTTCTCTCTGGTATTGCTTCCCTTTCCCTGCCTTCTTCTGATTCATGAAATCCTCTGTCCTTTTTGTCCCTGTGTATGTGAAAGTGCAGGATTTTCCCAAAAGTTGCAAATCAAGGAAGGGAGGAGCATTGTTTAAAAACAAGCTTTGATCTATGTGTTTGGTGAAATATAAGTAGCTGGAGGATCATTAAATTTTATATTTATTGTATTTATTCTTTTGTATTTATTCAATGCAGGTATTTAATCTGGATTTTATACCATCATTTCCTCTAAAGTGGAAGTAGTTTTTGGTTACCAAGATAGATGCACACAGTTTCTATTCCCTCCTATTATGTAAACCTGCAGACGAAAAAAGATACTCCCTGGAGAGGGTCCTCACTGGAAGCACCAACACAACAGAGCACTCCAGCACTTGCTGGAGTTTTTCACACAATGGTATGAGTCTGCTTCTCCTCTCACGTGCATGAGCATAAATCAGGTTTCTTGAAATAAAGTGAATTGTGCAGGCAAGTAAAAAATTCATCTCCCAAATGATAGACATCTGAAGGTATTTCAGGCATTTTCCACTACAGCCAAGTTCAATATCAGAATCAGGTAGGTACTATCTTTTAAAAGATCTATCCCTAGCCTCTGCAAGGCCTGACAGATGCCAAGCCTTTGCTGTGACACCAAAGGTCTAATTATTTTTGGAAACTACTTATGGCACTAGCAGTTTTCCTTTTGGGTCAGTAGATCCCTGTGAATCTCTGTTCTGCTCTAAGTCACCTTTCTGGGGATGTCTGAAGGACAAGCTGTGTGCACCCTGCCATGGCCCTGCAGGCTCCAGTGGGAGCTGGCTGCAGGGTGAGCTGGCTGCAGGGTGAGCTGGCAGGCTGGAGCATGTTTACATGTTCAACCTCCAGCCTTCATGGGACACTTGAGTTGGTCCTGCTCTGAGTCTCACATGCACCTCAGCCACATCTCTTCAGCTTTCCATGCAACTGGAATTTCTTACTAAACACAGCTGACACTAAACTGAGCATAAGGAAAAACCCTTGATGTCTCTCCGTGCAGATCTGCATTGCTGAGCTCACAGTAACATCCAGACATTTCTGACATGCACTTAGCAGTGAAGTACAAGTGCCAGCTGGTGGGTTACTGTGTTAGAGAGAAGGGGACACACAGAGGGAAAAATCAGCTTTTTCTGCTCGTGCTGCCTCTTGACAGCTCTTGCACACCTCAAATGAGCATCTGTAGCTCCCTCTTTGCTCGCAGTCCTGCTTTTTCATCAGGTAATATTGGTGGGCTGTGATTTCAGAGAGGGCCTAAGAATGGAGGCACTCCAAAGCTTCCCAAAGTCACGGAATTCTGATCAATGGCAGAACTTTTCTGCAGTAGGCTTATAGTTGCATTATTCCTTGGTTTGGGATATGGTACTCTACTCATTAAGCTGCCTATGAAGGCACTAGTTTAACCTTAATCTGCTGATTTTAGTGACTCTCTGGGAGAATTTTACACAATGAAATAGGATATCCTGACGTTTTTCTGTGCCACACGCTGATGTAAGTGCTGTTTAATTTTATCACATGCTATCAATGTTGAAGTGAAATAAACAGACCAATCACATTTTGATGGTACACTTTCCCTTGGGCCCTGCAGTTCAAAAACAATAGAAAGCTAGTATTTGTGAGGAAAGCCAGGAGCTGCAGCAAACTGGGCAAAATTGCTAGACGTGTGGGGATTCTGTAGCTTTTAAACATGATGAGGAGTTCCCTACAAATAATAATTCCCAAGTAACATATAGAAGCAATTACTCCTTGAGGAAAATATTGTTTTTACAAACCTAAGCTGTTGAAGCAAAGCTGTGAAAGGTTAAGTGACAAACGAGACAGACCCAGCGACATTACTCACCAGCCAGAATCGAGCCACAGTCACGCTCGCACAACAGCAGTGCCTCTCAAGGTTTATGGGACTGATACCTGAAAGCCAGCCCAAGAAGAGGGGGGCATGTTCCTAGGGAGCAACATCCACCTGGGAAATGAACTTCACTTCAGGCTACATCCCAAGTTGCTTATTTGTATGAAAATGTAGCACCGAGAGTGAAGTTTTCCAAAATGCATCACTAAGGAACTGCAATCCTACTTTCAGCACGGGAGAAACATTAGTGTGGGCAGGGGCCAAGTTGACTGAATCTCTGCCTCAGTTACCTCTGTAACTCACTGTGGTCTGCAGGGGAAGCACCTCCCAAGGCGTTTCTGAAAGGGGCTTGAAATACTTCCCAAAATGTTATCCCAGAAGATGTCATATTTATTCAGATATTCAGATTTATTATTGGATTTATAATTGCACATTATGATAGCTGCACTGATTAGATTCCAACCTAATTAAGCTGCATCCTGATTTACATCTTATTTATGCAGGGCACACAACTGCCAAATATTAGGCACCCCCATCAGTTGCTGAATGCCCATCACACCTCCATGGTCTGGAAGCACCACAGAGTTCAAAGTACCTTTCAGTAGAAAAGCTACTGCTGTGACAAGGGAAATGCAATAATCCCACGTGGCTTTTCTAGACATCACTCATGTCATCAGATGTCAGAATGAACTTGTGAACACGGATGAACCCCAGCGTAAAGTGCTCCCAAAACTGGCATGAGAGTGGTCACAGCAGAAAGGTCCGTTTCCCACCCATTGAGCAGAATGTGTTTGCCACAAAACATGAGAAAAGAACTGAACATCAGCCCTGACAGACGATGGTTACGCAAAAGCAAGACTGAAAATTTGCTGGCTTATTTCCTTTATTAAGCCCAAAATAACACCTTTAAAAAATCCTGACTTCATGAATAAATCAAATGCCTTCATTAAAGAAACATTTACTGCGATTTTCTATACTTTATTTTAAGGCATACAGAAAAATATTTAACAAATGTGTATGCAATTAAATGCCAGGGACTGCTAATTACAGCCCTTCTGAATGCCTCTGCAAAACAAAGATACTCAATACAATATGTTAGAAAGGGTGGGGAAAAGAAAGAGAGGAAGCTGAAGACAATCTAATAGGCATTAGTGCAGATATATGCTGGCCTTTGGCTACGAGCAGCAAATAAGCCATCAATGTAACCCCAAATGGCAGCCAAAGGACATTTTAGAGTCAAATCCTTGCTTCTGCTTCTCTAATTCATTTCCAAAACATTTCACCTCTAACTAATTATGGAATTTAATGACAGGATGTAAAGGACTGGCTGGGGTTGCAGGCCATTCCAACAAGGCTTTAATCACATATCCTTCAGGCTGCAGAATCTTTATGTACTTAGCAGTGATTTATCATTCCTGGCAGAGGCAGGTACTTCAAAGGCAACCTCATATAAAAAATAAATTCTGCCTTTGCCAAGCATTGGAAAGAGAACTAAATTAAATTTTAAAATCAATTTCTACAGACAAACTCCGTGGGTTTGTCTATCTGGCCAACAGGCAAAAAATTATGACAGTACAGTTTTGTAATCAACAATAGCAATACAGTGCATGTTTCTGATCGGAAAAAATTAAAGATGCCAAAACAACATTGCTAAATATTTAGGCTGTTTTGTGACAGTCCCATTGAGCAGAAACATAAAACATGCATTTTTGATGAATTTCCAACTAGTTTATGTCATACTATATACTTTTTATTTTTCAAAAAAGAATATTAAAACTATTATAAGCTTTGTCACCTGCTGTAAGGCAGAATGATGTTATTTTATTCACTGCACATTTCCTGTTTGTGAGGCAAAAAAGCATAATTTACTTCTTTATAAAAGGGAAATATATATATAACTATATATATATAATTTTATTGGTATTAACATAATGCAATACCATACATTGAGCAAACAGAAAGAAAACATTTCAAAATACATTTTTTAAAAGTATCTCCCCGTAAGATAGTATGAAATATCAAGTAATTAGCATTAACATTATTACAATACACCCTTAGCCAAATATATTAAGGAAAATCCACATTCTAATCACAGAGATAGAGGCAAACATCAACCCATAGGGGACTCAGAACATAATGATAAATACAATATCTGAATCTACTTCGAGTGACATCCAGACAAATACTGGCCCCAAAACAGCCCTCTGGAGTCTGGGTGTTACACAGAGAATACTTTGTGCCTGCTTGGCCAGGCAGCATCACTCAAATGTTTTAGTCCTAGAAGATAAAGAGGAACCGAAGAGTTTAACTGCAGAGTCTAATAAATCTCAGCGTGAGGTATCTTCTCCGTCATCATCCAAACGAGTGCCAGTGTACCCTCTGGGAATTCATTACAAACCATTAGATAAATGGAAGTCTCTGAAAGGTCTGTACATACCTCCACTTGACAGAATACACTTAGTTTAGCATGACACAGAAAGGAAACTTCCTTCACTAATGTGAAGCACGCTTAAATGACACGACTCTCTCTGGTTGGCCTGAATGGGTTCACTGGAGTTCAGTACAAGCAATGGGAAATTACAGTTACCACGGCTGAATCCCTCTTTAATTCCTCGAGGTGTGCAGAACAAAACTGAGTGACATCAAAGCCCTTCCCCTGCCAAGACCCTCTTCCCCTTCCGTTCTCCCGTGCGGGGGCAGTATTTTCTGCAAATGTGCTTCATGTAGACTGGATCTGACTTTGTGCCTAGTCCCACTGTGGAAAGGGTGCATTCTTCAAAAGATTGGCCATGCCCTTTGACACCTTCCTGGAGGCCTCATATTCAGGCATGTGGTTGTCTACGCTTTAACAGGTCTGTTCTCTGTTATAAACATCAAAGTTATTCAAGAAGAACTGACTTTCTGAACGGAGGCCATTAGGTTGCTTGCAAGAGGCTGAAGTTGAGTCTCCGTCGTGCCAATTCTCTAATGATAAGTTTATCAACCTTTGAGTCCAATCGGTTCAGTGCCAAGAGATGTGGTTCCCATTTGACATGGAGAGGTGCTATCAACTCTCGCAGTGTATTAGCCTAATATGATAAAGCAGTGATACAATATGTTGAAAGATCGGTGATGTGCCATTATTTCCATATCATATTAGTAAATTAGAAATACTATCATGCAAACAAGAGCAAATAGCAAATCTGGCATACAGTAGCAGCACTACGGAGCCTTTCTAATCTGCATGCAGCTATGCTCGTGAGGACAGAGACATGGCACTGTTCTGCTATTACACCTCACCCCATTAAAATATCCATCCCTGATGCAAAAGAGGTATTTAGGGCAGAAAGTTATATATTCTCTTTTTGTAGATATGTTTTTAAAAAGAACAGAACAAAGACCAATTAAAAAACCCCCAAACAACCCACAAATAAAACAAGAGAACAATACACATCCTAACCAACTTAGTTGGTTTTCTCCATGTTGAAGACACATTAGCTCATTTGGAAGCACTGGGAAAGGGTCACATGAATGAGGAGAATGGAAGCAAAGAATGTGCCCCAAATCCACCAAACGTGCTACAAACACAGAAAAATATCCTGGTGGCAACTTATGCGTGAACTAGAAAAAGAGGTGGCACAACACAATCTGGCTCCTTTCGTTCTCCTAGCTGACAGTCCAGCGTTGTGCAATGGTGGGTGAAGGATAAGATACAGAGCTAGGAGATCATGTGATTTTGCAACCACACTGACATTACACACTTCCATAAGCTAGGGCTTGAGAACTCGAGAATCTTTGTGGACCTGTGTTAGCAAAGAAAAGAGAAAGAGAGAGGTGGAATAAACAGCATACAGCTAAATTGTTTACTTAGAGTTTCTGTGTGGATATGCAGTCTCTGCACAGGCAGTTTCAAAAGCCTGGCTGCTCTCAGTGCATTCCCTAGTCTATTGCCTACTACACTAAATTGTAATAAAAAATGAAATTCCATGGATCTCAACATCCATTGTCATTTTGAATCCCAGATATGAAAAGCTGGGGGATGTTTTGTTGTTAAAAAAACCCCAAAACAACACTTTGGGAAAGAGTTCAACTGTGCATAATGTAAAGCCATATAAACCCATTCCAATTTAACTATTGAGATTTGTTTAACCCCTGTTAAAGAGATTTTTTTTCCCAAAAGACAGGATGGAAAGGAAGGAATATATCAAGCATTGCCATTTTTATTCTTGAGCATATCACAAAAGGTCTGGAAAGCAGACAAGAAATGTTGTCTCGGGGACAGAAAACACAAGGTAGAAAGAATCCCAGATGGAAACATTGGTGCCATTTACTCCACACATGGCAGCAATTGGAAAATGAGTTTCAGAGAGGCAGAGGGTGTGCAATGCTACACAGAACTCAAACCCAGTTCAGCCTCTTCTCTGTTGCTGAGATTTCCTGGGACTCTATGCGTCAACAAGGAGAGGAGGAAGAAGAAGTGTGAGGAAAACAGTTTATATAACTAAATTCTAAGTATAGCAGTCAAGAGAAACTTTTACATAACCTATTGTTTAAAATAAAAAAAACATTTGATTCCACAACCAAAATGAAAAAAACCCCAAACCCAACCCCCAAAACCAAACCCCAAACCCCTGACAAACAAAAGGCCAAACCAGCACATTTCAGGACTCATAGGGTTGAGGAAAGGGAGACTTTGTAGAGTACAAAAGGGAGTGTTTTTCAGATTTCATCCTGTTTTAAACTACAAACAGTTGTAGCATTGAAAATAAGAGTTGTGGATTTATTTGGAAAAAGGCTCTGAGTGAAAGAGGATACTGCTGCCTCATTGGTATCAATTCTGCAGCTTAGGAGATCCTGTCATCTTACGGCTGTTGCTCATACAACTTAATCACTAAGAATTCAGAAAGCTTGTTTCAAAGGTCAGGCTTTGGCAAAAGAAAATTCCCCTTTTGTGAAACAAGGTGGCTGTGAAATAAAGGAGGGTTACTGAAGTTAAGGCAAGGCCATTATCTAGCAGGTGTCTCTACCCAACTCTTCCTCACACCCATCTGAGTCTGGCTCAGTCCTCTATCTGTGGAAGAGCTGCGCTACCTTCAACATACGGTGGGCCAGGACTTGTGTTGTGTACATAAAATTCAACTAGATTTTACACTAGAAAACTATTCCTGAAAAAAACCTCCTAGTAAGACATACTTTCGTAAAGACTATTCAGTAATATTTCTAAGGTTTGATTATTATATAAATTATATAAATTATCAAACACTGGAAATTTTTCACTATCCCAATTTGGATTAGTCACTGTGCATGAACAGCCTTCCATTAACCTCTTAAGGTAAGTGGTAGCATATGCTGTCCTACTTATCTTAATGTGAATATAATTATCAGGCTTTTCTAAATAAATTTTCAATTTCACTTACCGATAGTAACTAAGCATTTAGAAAATCTGCTTTTTAGTAGCAAAATTATTTTTCCTCACCCTTACAAACCCCATGTTTTTCTTTCTGTATCACTAACATTAGCAAAATTATTTATGTAAAAAATCCCCAGAATATGGTTTTGTTTCTAGATAAGGGTTTTAAAATTTGTTTTAAAGGAGAACAAATACAAATAACAAAGAACGAGTAACGTGCTTTTGGACGGATACTTATCGACACTACAACTTATGAAACTCATGAGACTTGCAAACATTTTGAAAAATAAACCAACTGCCATTCACATACAAAAACGAATGTGACCCTGTGAATACAGCGAAGGGAACTTACTGCATTTATCAACTAAATCATGTTTGCATTATGAGAAGAGTTTTATGGTCAATGACTCCCCCACAATGGTTACAGACAGAAAACTGTCTGCTGTAAATCTCAGCCTATTTCTTCACCTGATGTGGCCACGTGGGATGTGAGGAATCTGACATCTGAGCAAACCTGCAGCAGTAGGAGGTACTTTACCCATCTAAAGTGGTAGAGACAATGCACCTGGGCTGGGATCAACCCAGCAAGCACAGGCAAAGGGATGCCCTGCACACCTTTCTGGGCCAAATGTCAAAAAGCAATAAAAACGTAAGCAAATGGAAGCAGAAAGTTCTCATGAGAGAAATATTTGAGAGCCACAATCAATAAGGTCTCAAAATGGCTATTACACAAGAAGTCCTGTGTAAGGAAAGGGGCACAGGAGTTGATACAACTCTTTCTCTTTGAGACTGATTTATAAATAAATTTTTAAGGAACATCAGCAGCCACTAATGAGAAGGTATAAGGTTAGGGTTTTCACTTTGATGTGTTTTTTCATAATAAAAAGCACAAGATTTTACCACTGCCACTTGAGAGTACATTTTGTTATCAATCTTCACATTACATATTTTGCTTAAACAGACTACAAAATACCTGGTTATTAAATGGTATGTTTATGACAACTTTTCAAAGAAGGGTTAAGCTGAATAATAGCAGGTGGATAAATTTACTTTTTAATACATACTGAAGTTTTAGAAAATTTGAGACTTCCCCTCTATAGTGACATCAGTAAACCTGTACCTGCCTTTTGCAGATCTACTCTTTTCCTTAGTTTTTATCCTATTTTGTGTACATATTTCTACATCTACATGTCTACATATTCAGGAGAGAAGAACTTTGACTGGAAGCCCTCACCTACTATCTAGTCCAATAATGAAGCATATCTATGCATTTTCCCCTAAAGGTAAATACTTTGCATGAGTGATCAGGCTGCAAACAAGAATGAATGTAAAGAACAACAGGGAAGAGAAAACCTTCCCCATGTGCCACAAACTGTGACCTGGCTGCTTCTGCTAGAAGTCCACTGGTAGATACATCTTCCTTCTTGCTAGGGAAATGGCCCAAGGCTCCTTGACAGAGTCCTGGGGAGGAACACTGGCAGATCTGCAAACTGTCTATTGCTCAATGGTGGGAAGCTCCCACCACCTCCAGGTCTCAGACAGATGCCATGCAGAGATGAAAAGGAGCTGGAAGGAGCCTGGCAGTGACACTGCCTGAGGAAGGGGGGTTTGGGTGACACATCTGGTGCAGATGCCCAGCACTACTCCAAAGCAGTGCCTCCGCACATTATCCTGTGGGAAGCCATTTAGGTAGGGAAGCAATAGCAGGAGTCACTCAGCACTCCTCTGGAGACTGCAGTGAAGGGCACTAAATCCAAGTATAATACAGGAGTATGCTACCTGCAAATAGCAGGTTTCAGCTTCTCCAACATCACAATATACGCTTTAGTGTCCCCCATGTCCTCACTGAGGAACACAAAGAGCACAAATGTTCTATGGGAGAGCACCACGGTGAGGAGCAGGCACAGGGAGGACAGATGGTGGTGTCAGCCCACAAACAACCTCCAGTGCCTGCTCCTCTGCAGGTGCTGCACTCGGTCCCAGGAGAACCAGGCAGTGGAAATTACAGGGCTCTGATCGCCAGGCATTTTTTCCTCCCACTTACCACGGTATTTCTAAATTGCAAATGTAACCCAGCTCTCCAATGCACTTCATGTACTACAGCTATTGCTAAATAAACCTCTGTCTACTCAGTACTGAAGAACTAAATGAACTAAAATGTAGCACATTAAATTGCGAAATTACTAACTCTTACTATATTATTATAGTGTATTATATTATATTATTCCTAATTCTGCCCCTATTTTGTCCCTCCTATTTTATCCCTCCAGATATGAGATATATCTCACATAATTCTTATGCTGTTCAGCTCATTACTAGGGTCTTACTGGAGTGACAGTTTGCAGCTTCAAGATGGAGCAGTTTGAGTGTGGTTGTGTCAGAAAATAAGGTTATTTTTCCCGAGTAGTTCATTTTGTAGCCATTGCAAAGTAATACAAAGAGCTGCTCCCAGACAAAGGAAGCCCTCTAATTTGGGACATAAACAGTGAGACACAGTTGAATAATCACGTTCAGGGAAAAAAAAGGAGGAGCAGCTGGCTGAACTTCTCACAGTTTTATATACATTTGGAAGGCATGGGATGTAATCACAACTTTAGCATCCCACTGGGCAGTTCATGAATTCTGATAATGATATTAAATTTCCACATATTGGCACTCTAATTGCTGGATTACACGGAGACTTAAGTTTCATAAGCCTATGGGACAAGCCTCACCCAGGAGAAGTCTCTGTTACATCCCAAAGACAAGCACATGAGGCATATATATAATGGTGGGATTCCTTTCAATACAATTCTTAGTACTATTGTAAGCTAAAATCAGCCAGGCTATGATTGTAATGGAATATAAAGCTCAATTTAATCTACCAATTCTCCTGCATTGTTTATTCTGAAAACTGCTTGAAAAGCCATGTCCTTGTTTCCTGACCATAAAGCAGAAACTGTAGTTCCAGTCCCCATGAAAGAGATAATGTACAACACAAAAATGGGAGCTGTGCTTACTGACTAATGCTTTGGACATCAGCCCTGAAAAAAAAGCAATGTTCTAAGTTTTTGCATTGCTATCAATAAATTTTTTAATAAGGAGTATTTAGAGAGAATTGGTCTTATTGTGAGAAACTATTATGTGTATTACTTTTTAAATTAATTTTTCAATCAGTGCATTTCTGGAATTTTTTTACATTAACTTGCTTGGGGGCTTTAAAAGCAGACAGAAACTTACAGAATTAATTATAGCATAACAAATTTAAATTTACAGAAACAAATTTTTAACTTCAACCAGTATAAGCCCTTTTGGTCAAAGAAGGTTTTAACAGCCCATGATCAAGTAACAGAATTGTTTTTTCTGATGGTGCTTTCCATGCTGACAACAAAAACACCAATATATTGATGAAGTTCCTGGTGTGACTAAATAACATCCAGGCAGATTGTCATGGTCCCACTGCCAGGCTACGCCCAAGGGCAGAGGATGGAGATGCTGCCCCTGCCACAATGTCTGACAGCTGAATCAACCTGCCATCCTGGCCTGGGATCCCTTCTCTGCCTGGGTCAATAGAAGAACCACAGATCACCTGAACACTGTAAGTTACTGACAGCATACCATGTGGTTAAGGTAAAATGAACAAACTGAGAAAAAAGTGCTATATTCTTTGTGCCACATTTGGCTGAGATTTCTCAGCAGCTTCTGCTAAAACCTCCAGTGAGGTGTCAAAACCTACTCAGTTGGGGAAAATTGGGGGGGGGGGGGCAGATTATTATTATTGTTATATTAGTATTGATTATGTTGACATATTTTAATTTAATTCACAGCTCACTGGAGGGGCACCCACACAAGACGTGGATTCTACTATTACTCTTCTGGAAAGGCCAACAAGCAAAATGTTGGCTCCACTCCTGACTGGTTGTGCTGCAACCAGCACAAAGGTATTCCCTTTTCCTCTCCTCATGTTCTAGCACGTGTTTCATATGTCAATCCAACTGGCCTTGACTCTTCCCAGGCAAGTATTATGGTTCTGCTCCAACTCTCTTTCTGACTCAGGTCTCTTTCAGGTTTGAGGAAGACCATATTTAGTAACAAAAATGCTATCAGACCCGAAATCCTCCCTCATATCAACAACTTGAAATATACTGCACAAAATTACCATACAAAGAAACTGCTAGTAGAAGTCTTGCTTTTAATTAGCATGGTTCCCATAAAAATAAGACAGGGATCACCTTTCTTATTCTAAACCAATGACTGAGCTGTTTTCTTGGCTACCTACGGTGTCTTGAAAGCCCAACAGACCAACACAGAAATGACCTCCTTGTTTTCATGGAGGAAATTCCTTACCTATTTGAGAATATAAAATGAAGAATTACTGATTAAATATTTCCCACCTGTTGGAATGCTGAAGGCATGTAGTTTCATCTGGTAAATTTAAATTATTTTTATGGGAATAATTATCTCTAGATAAAAAAATTGCACTGAAAGGTTTTATGCAAGGTACTCTTCTGACAAGCCAAACATTGCTGTGCTCATTGTTAAAAATTGCTTGCATATTTTTAATGTGTAAGAGCTGTTTTCAGAGGGGATCCAATTTTTTCATAGTAAGTGTATCTTAAGCCTATCATATTCCAAACAATGCTATCACTAGTGTAACAAATCAGGGTTGCACAGGGATTTCATTACACTAAAGATTCCTGTTACAGGAGTCAAATGCTGAAAAGCTCAGAAGCTCCCGACTGTATTTCAATTTAAAAGATAGCAACAAATAGCAAATTTTAAATTATTTCAAATCCCTGAACATGCTAGACTGGATGAGATACAGCATGGATAGCATCTGTTGAAGCTGCTAAGACAGTACTTCTGTATGCCCTTTAGGAGGGGAAAAACCAGCAAACTAACCAAGGGAGTATTTTGTCATATCACCTTATATGTTCAAGCTCCTGGTTAAATACTCTTTCTGAAAACCACAAGGCCGCCATTCATGAAAATGGATGGCAAAAGGGATTTGTCAGACTGGCCAGGAACCTAGACAAAGCTGAAGGATGCCATGCCAGGGTTTCATGATGCTCTGATGCCCAGCCATGCAGGAGTCCTTAGCCCTCCTTCCGAGCCTTTTCTGAAATTCAGACACCCACCAAAGACCCTCTTGGCAAGAGGACATGGTGCACCCAGTGGTTTTCAGGGAAAGAGCCTGATAAGGTTCTTGGTGAACTGGTGATAACCAGTCAGGAGGTACATCTACACCCCCATCAATTCCTACTCTTCCACTGATTCCTCCACCAATTCAGGAGGTTTTTTACCCTCAGTGACCTTTGCACAAAGGTACGAAGACATCGGTGTGACAATTGCTTCTCTTTAACCTCTTCCTTCCTGATTCATCCCCAAGCATCTCCAAAACACACAAACTGCCCCTGTCACACACTGTTTGGTGAGGTGTAGCTGCCATACTTCTGTATGATGGCATTGTTTCACAGAAAAAATTAATCCTGCACTGAACATATTACAGCATTGAGAGGGTCAAAGAGAAAATCCCTTACTGTCACCACAACTGGTGACTGTCGTATGCCAGGGAATCCAAATGGACCAAAACACCCTGAGATGCTGGGGGAAGGGTTACCTGTAAAAACAGCCACCTTTTGCAAATGTTGGGTAAGAGTGCTCTTCCCTCAGGGGATGGTAAGCCAAAGGATGCTTGTAAGGAGGGGTTTCTGCTGTCCAGAGCAGTCACATGTATGAGCAAAGTTCTCCTGGACAAGCTGTAGCATGACCCAGAGCTGTTATCCGGGATATATTCCCAGCAATTTGCTATGCACTCCTGCTTTGGTTTGCTTGAGTGCTTTTCACCAAAATATCACTACTAAACAAAGAAAATATTATCATTTTTTACAGCCTGAAAAACACTATCATGCAGCTGAGCTTTGTTCTTATCCTGTAACAGCAACCTCTTTCCTATGCATTTCTCAAGCTGCTCAGTTAGCTATTGTCCTCTGCTATGTTCTTCAGAAGCTACATTGTCTTTTTTACTTCTCTCTCCTCTGCAGTCTTGTACATGAATAAGCATTACACATCTCTTTTGATGCATCACCAACATCAAAACCAAACCTTTTTCTTTTTTCCCTATCAGGCAGAAACATCTTATACCAAACACTTCCCTGTACTCTTCTTGGATTGCACTCATTAAAAATATCAAATCAGCTTCTATAAAAACAGAGAACTAGGGTGGTTTGGCTTCTACCTACATATAAATACAGGAAGTAGTGTAGATAAAGCAGAAATAAACAATAAAAGAGACTCATTTGTAACATCTCACCTCAAAAAGCAGTACTGAAAAAGGCTGATAGGATTACTGTTGTGCAAAAGGATTTTCCTGCAAGGAATGCGTGGTCTAGGGCTAATCAAGACTTCTCCCCTATAAACAAGGAGGATGGAACAGAAGCCTGCATAATTACAAGGACATAAATGCAGAGAAAATGTTGATAATTCCCTCTTCAAGTAACAGAAACAACTGAAAGTTTGTTTGCTAGGTTTAAAACTAACTAGAAGAGATGCTTGTTTCTCTAGCCTGGAGTTAAAATGTGCAGCTCCTTATTGCCACATGACTGAGATCAGAGTACACCTGAGTTCAAAACTGACAAAACTATTTTGTGGAAGAATGATCCATCAAGGGTTACAAGCAAGATACCTTTACTTCTCTCTAGAAATATGTTTTTAGGCATAGTTGAAGGCTAAGTGCAGAATAGAAATGTTAGATTGCAAGATTAAACAGTAAAAATAACAGGCTTGGTGAATTTTTAATCTTGAAAGGATTTGTTTTTTTTTTTCAGAAGAACGCAGACATCCCTCTTAAAGAGGTTGTATATCTAGTGACAGTAAATGCATTAATGTTCCACTATAATGCCAGGACTTGCCATCAGTACAACTGGCTATTCCAAAGAGTTACAGGGTAACCAAAAAGTTCAGTGTGTATTATATGATATATTTATTCAACACTTCTGTGGAAAAATAAGAATTTTTACATTTTCTGTAAAAAAGCACATGAGAATGTAGGAACAGGCAAGAGTTTATCTGTTCTGGTCACGTATCTGGTAACACAATGGCTGGTGATGAAAAAAATGTTGGTGACCATGATTTACACACTTCTTTGTGAACTGTAAAATACAGCAAAAGCACAGTCAGCTTAAGCTGAAGATGGCTAAAACAACCCCTTAGCAGGTGTGTACAGAAACCTTGGGGGATTTCAGAACTGGAAACCCACAGTTAGAAGTCTAAGTGCAGAGAACAATCTCCCCTGTTCAACCCAACCTGAAACTACCACAACCACTGGCCTTGGAAGGAGGAAACAGATGTTAGTAAAACCCAGGAGGGCCAGAGATGAAGATTTGGCTGTATACTTTTGGTCACTAATAACAGTGCTAAAGATGGGCAGCACCAGACTAGGGAAATGCAGAACACACAAGGACAAAATAAAGAAACAACCTCATGAATTTGTCTTTTAAAACATTTACTCTATTTCCATACAGTAAAACTGAGTAAATCATCTGAAGAAAAAGTCTCAGCTAGTACTTTCAAAAGAAAGAGGTAAGGGGCCAAAAATAACTGTTGCCTTAGCTAATTATGGACATTGATATTACAGGGTTTTCACCCTAATAGTGAGGTTATGCCAGAGTCTCCTCCTTGGAAGACAACTTGGGCTGAGAAATATTTCAATGCACTGGCATGATCAATGCACAGAACACGGGCCCAGCATAAAATCCATGCACGTGGCTCTCCTTGGCTCAAAACCTAAACTGCATAAATCTTTGAAATGAAGGTTAAAGCAGCATAAGTGCATTTACAGTAGGTTATGCTGTAAGAGAAACATGACACTGTAGGAACAAAGATACTTTTAAAAACAGTTTTTCTAACTGGGGAAAGATTTATAACATCATCTTCATTTGTGGCACAGAGAATTAGAGGCTGAAGGGATTTTCATTTCAAAAACCAATCACAACTTAATTAAGCTCCTTCCATAGCCTAGCCTCACCATTACGGATCTATGCCGTATTTCTAATCTTCTACTTTTTGCTTCCATTGCACCCCACTCAATTTTGCAATCTGCTCCCCAGCTACCTTGATGTTTCCAATTCCCAGTACTACAGATCAGACTGCACAAACTGTTTCTTTTCTTTTTCAAGAAAAGGGGTAAATTAAGCCTCCACCACCTTGGGGGTGTGTGCTTTCCTTTGTTCATTGAATTACTCTCAGCAACCTCCTACTCCCCATCATTTCAAGGAGCAGGGATACTCAAAAATGCACACAGTCCTCTGACAGCCTTGGCAGCAAAGCCAAATCCATTTAGAATACAAAATGTTGCCCCTCCACGCTTGTTTTCCTCCAAGTAGAAACTACAGGTGTCAGAGGTACTGGCTGCCCAGGGCCATCCACCCACACCCTCATCCTTCCACATTCAACCTCCACTAAATTTTGGGAATACTGAAATCCATAAAAATCCAAGTGCTGTTTTCAAAACTGAAGAGTCTAATTTTTACCTCAAGTGACTTTTATACTCTCCAATAAATCCCACTAACAGGGGATTCTGGCATAGCCAAGCCCCTGGGTACCACACCAGGAGCTGTTCCTGGAGCCTCCCCAAGCCATCCCTCCCCACTCAAAATCTGAGCTCCTTTTAACCTGAGCTCCTTTTAATCTGAGCTCCTTTTAACCTAAAAGCATAAGGATCCCCAGCTGAGTTTTCTTACTTACTCTCATCAGCAGTGCTGGGTAACGTGATGAGGGTAAACTTCCTGCCCTTGCCACTGCCTGGTCTCTGTCCATCCCTGAATTTACAACCAGGAGAAATCTCCTAAGTGAGGCTTCCTTAATTTTTCCTTCCTCCTTGAGGCCTCTAAATCATCTCATGATTAAATGAACATTTCAAAAACTGGCTGAAAGATGGCTTAAATTGAAGGTTTTTGGCAGCCTCTCTCCCCACTCTCTGATGGTAATAACAACTCAAATACTTTTAAAGAAAGCAGTGGTGATATTTTATATTCCAAAAGCCTGAACTTTACCTCTCTGGAATCCAGAAAAGAAGAAATAATTACCTGGTATTATTTTGTGCCAGCAGTATTCAAAATGTGAAGCCAGAAAGCAAAAATCCTACTTAAAATTCTGCCATTTTCTTCACATAAATACAGTAAGATCCTGCAGACAACTTGTTTTGTGCTTTGTTCATAAAATCATGGTATTTAATAGCACCGTACTAGTACAAGGATGCTGGACTGTTAACCATCATCAACACATTCCAAAATTCGCAAATTTGGGGCACAAAAGGAGACAAAAGTATTTATCTTCTTGTGTCTGAACTATGTGTTTTAAAAACAAAGCTAGGAACCTATTTTATTAATAATGAATGAGAACTGCAAAATTGCCTGACTCCAGGACCTTTTATTCTTTTGGTTTGTTTGCTAATACTGTATTATCACATTTATTTCAAAAGAACTAGAAATTCTTAATGTTAAAAAACAACAGAAGGTCTTAGAAATTAAACATACATGAACTCTAAGCATTAAACACTTTTGAGGGATGGATGGAATCCCAAGTGACAAAAGAAATGAGCATTCTGCTCCCCACTTATCTCCAGGTAACATCTTTGTTGGCTATTTAGATGCAGAAGGTCTGTGACACAGGGAACCGTCTTTTCCTTTGAGAAGTTAAGCTCTCTGAAGTGAACAACATTAACCACCTTCCCTATCCAAGGTGTCCTCTGATAGCAAAAGCCAAGCCCACATGGAGGACACACCAGAGGCTCACTGTTACAGGGAGGGGCTGCACTATGTGGGGTTCCCCTGAGGTTCTCTGCATCCAGAAACAGTCCCAGATGGCACTAATAGCCTGAAGAGCTCAAGAGAATAAACTTATTAAAATCCACAGGCACCAAAGTGTGAGGAAACATCTCCTAGACTGCTAGAGAACAGTCTCAGAGCCGGAATGATCTGGAGGGATGAAATCCCTTGCCAAATTTTATATAACAATATGGCAAATGCTGTGCTAACAGACACAGAGCCTGGCAAACACCAGGTTAGCTGCAAGGCTTCTTTTTTTTTTTTTCTTTAACCTAGTCAGGCTGATAGTTCTGCAAAATGTCATATATATTTGTTGGTTGGTTTTAGTCCAATTAATTTGACATTTTAATTCAGCTGAGGCTTTAATTAACATGTCTACTTAATGTGGATAGGTAAGAGGCCCAGAAAAAAAATCAGAACAACCATTAGAAAAACAACCATTAAGCAGAAAACCATCTGGGACACTGTACAGCCCCAAGTGAAATATGAAGTATAGTATGGTAGCTAAACAGATGCTTATCACAGATGCTTATCTGTCAGTATAGAGCATAAAACAGCCAGGGAAGAGCAACCTTCCTGGTCTCAACCAGATGTGCTGCACCCAGCTTGGACACTGCCTTGGCAGGAGGGATTGGAGTCAGCCTGGAAAACCCAGGGAAGCTCAGCAAGAGGAGTCAGAGGCCTAGCAAACACTAAATATAGGGAAACCCATATCAACTTTTAAACTTCACAACAACTTTTCAGCTCAGAAGAAGGGCTGCTGTAATGGAACAGTCTGTTTTCCGTGCCATAAGAGAATGGAAATGCTGGGCTTAAATTGAAGAGGGAACAATTCAATATTCATTAGCAGAAAAAAATATTATTCCTTCCCAAAACAGCAAAGAGGAAAAGCACTGTCTGGAGGGAATGAAGAATGTTCACCACCAGGGCTGTTTAAGACTTGTAAGGTATGGCAGCTCTAGATTTAGATGGCAGAGCCACAATGGATAATCTTCTAAATCAATTCCAGCCCGCTGGCTCTGAGACACACACATCACACTTACAGCTTTGCCAGGGATCTTTGCAGGGACCACGATTTTAACCTATACACACTGTCCTCCTGCATTGGAAAGGTTTAGGAAACCATTAAGCACATTAAGATGCCAAAAAATAAGGATCTAGTGCCATTTTAGCTGTCCAGGGGTATCCAAGGAAGTTGGATAGGGCTGGCAGGTTAGACACAAGATCTGTGACCCTCTGGAGCAGCAGCTAGTGACTGCAAGGAAAGGCAGTCAGGCATCCAGAAAACCAGGCTAGCATGTTAGGACAATTCACCAAAAATCGTTCTACAACATTGATTGCATAAACTTCCAGGAAAAGATGCATCTTAAATCCAAACATTCTGAGGACTTATTTTTAAAAACTAGATTTAACTGAAATGCTTTTTAACAAATGTGGCTTTTCTACAGGCTTTTCTGCCCAGCAAAAAAAAAAATTGGCAGGACGCTGACTGTTTGCATTGAATTCTTTAATATCCCATTCCTTTTCCCATGATGAACACTAATTAAACAAGAATGCATGTTTGCATGGTGACCCTCCAGACATTCAGCATGGTTGTAGTTTAATAAAACTATATCCCTCCCATGTCCTTCCAAGCCCTACTGACTCAAGTTCATCCTTGTTTTAATGACTGCCTTGAAAGAACATGAGAGCCACACACAACAGCTGGTACCACCTGGAAAGGTAATGAATACATTCTGAAAAGACCTTAGTACTCCTCAGTTCCCCTAGTTCTACTGGTACTATGCCATCATCTTCTGACTTAATTGCCATTGATTATAGAAAGGGTTTAATCCTTTTTTAGCTTTGAAAATTTAAAATTATACATTTCAAAAGAACATTCTCATGTAAAACGATAGGAAGCTAACTTTTTTTAATTGCAGATTTCTGTTTCCCTTCCATTTAGAAACCTTCAGATTAGGCCAGGTCCCTGCTATATCTCCGAGAAACTATCCCAATTCTACAAAAATCCCAGTGAGAAATGGCTTTGTCATGGAAAAATTTCAATTAAATTGCAGTAATCAAATCTAAGAATGTCTTTAAAACAATTTTTAGTAGGTTTCAGTGAGAAGGTTTATATAAATTATTTAAAATTATGTGTTTTTCATGTTTGAAATCAAAATGAATATAAATTTAAATTTTAGCACAGGAAAACCCTCTTTTTAATGGAAAATTACAGGCTAATGAAAAAAAAAAAGTTGGATTTTCCTTTACATCCATAAAATGATTTCAAAAAAGCCACATATGCTCTTTTAGGAAATTTGACTACAGTTTCAGAATTCAAAGCACATTTAGAATTGAGGGAGTGGAAACAGCAAGCACAAAAAAAGGCTTTTTTAATATTGCTCCTGAAACTTTTCGGCCAACAAACTGGGAAGGAACAGCAGCAGGATAAACAGAGTCCTCCCTAGAGGACTTGGACTGTCTTCTCACTGTTGCTTGCGAAGCGTTTTACCATTTATGAGTAACCTTTTCCCAAGGAGAGCATCTGAAGCCAGACTCAGACAGGGCAGCAGCACAGACAGAGCTTGCTGACAACACGAAGCAAAAAAATTCAATAAACATAAAATAGACTGATTACACAATACCTGGCAAGAGAATGAATGCAGAGTATTAAAAAGCCTCACCAGAAATACATTCTCACATGTACAGATTCTTTGTTTCACCACCCAATCCAAAGGGGTCTCTGATAGGGAGCAGCACAGCTCCACTGACAGTCCCCAATGCAGTAACGGAATTGAGGAAACTTAGCAAGAAAAGCAATTTGGAAGAATGGCCATGTAAGAAATTCTCTTGTGAACTTCTTTTGCATATAAAAAGACAATTTAATCCATATATTTCAGGCAAAAGCAGATTACCTTTATTGGCAATGACACCCAAAGCTATTAAAACCAAAAGAAAAGCAGGAATTCATCTCTCCTTTGCATTTTTAGCAGCATGGGCAATGGAAATCAAATAAAATTTTAAATGTGGCAACAAGATATTTGAGGGCAAAATGCATGTATATGTATAAACACTAACAAGCATAAAATTAAAACCATTCTTATTTTTGTTGACAGCTCATATTGCTTTCTGAATTGCTACTCAGTAAATGATTCAATATTTGGCTTTCAAACACTGCAGGCAATTTTTTTCCCTTGAACTGAAATTTAAAATCAGGATATAGAGGTTTTGTATCCCATAATTTTTGTTTAGAATACGAACTGACTCCTGCAGTGGAGTTGCTTTTGCATATGAGAATTGAAAAAGCTTTATGTAATAAATTTTAAATTTTAATTAAAGAACATGCTTAGAAATGAACATACCTACTCCCAGTTGTTTATCTAAGGTAGTCATATTTTTTAACATCATTAGGCTGCATTTTTAGGTAAACTCAATCTTGGTTAAGAGGAAAAAACAGTGCCTTGGAGGCAATGGGACAAGTAGACAAAGCATAAAACGCTGATGGTCTTCAGCCCACAGGAGTGCAAATGCCCAGCCAGGTGCCACAGGAAGGCTCAAATGGGAATTAGGAACAAAAGATCAGATCACAAAAACAAAGCTCAGAAAAAGCTGACATTTCATTAAACTACTCCAGTGTCTGAGCATGCATGGGCGGTGTTGCCCAAAAGGATGTCAGGCAAAAAAGCCCCCAAACCCCAACTTGGGAAATGTTCTTGGTTGTACAGGACAGATAGTGGATGCAGTAAGTTAGAATAACATCCTCCTTAGTGTCCCAGAAGGTGCTGCACTTCATGCTATTCACCAGTTTCATATAGAATACTTCTAATGTGAAATATTACCTCAATTTCTCATAGCTCTGCTTATTTAAGACACTCCTGGGCATTAATTCCAGACGGGAAGATACAGTATCTTAACACATCCCCCCCTGCCTCTCAGTGACCATAAAATTAAGTGGTCAGACAACAGGACACCACTAATGATGTTCTCTCTAAAATGAAAAGAGGCTGCCAGAAAAGCAAACTGCCCTAGTAATTTCAGCCACACACCCTCATCAACTCCAGTGTGTGCAATCCAGGCTTTATGTGTTATTCATCCTGACTCCCACATTTCACTGTTGCCTAAAACCTGCCAAAGTGAAGACACTCTACCTAAAATGCAGAGAAGCAAAACCCAGAAGCGTACACAGGGTACCACTTCATAACATAGTGTTTAATTAGCAAACATTGATCCTTCTGAGACATACCATTTGCATTGTGCATTAAAGGCCTCTCATTAAAAAGAGGGAAGCTTCCCTAGACAAGTATTTTAGAATTTGAAATACCTGACCTTATTCAGAGTATATTTTTCACCAGCACTAACTCCTTCTTGAGGGCAAATGCTGCCTAGGATGTCCCACGGCAATGACCTGCTTGGCACAGTGCATGATACTTGTTGCTACTCATGGGAGTCCTTAGCTCCTCTGTCCTATTTTGTGAAAGCACTGCCACCTTGAATTTCATTTCTGCAACGGGCAAGTTGTAACATGGCAGAAATCGTTCTGTTTCCCTTATTCTCTTGCTGGTTTGTAGTTTTTTACTGGGGAAAAAAAAAAAGAAGAAAACCTCTCAGGCTTGGTACCTCAGCACAGTCATTTGATGCCGCTTCCAAATACCAGCCCTCCCTGACATAAAGGTGAGCTTTCCTGAAACTCTTCACGGGGACTGGACATCCCTCAGAGCTGCAAAATGCCAACATTAGCTCCTGCACTTGTCAAAGGCCTTTGACAAAGTGTTTTCAGTAGTTTAGGGTCAAAGGGCAAGTTTCAGAGACTGCAGCATGAGGCTACTGTGTTCCTCTGAGGCAGCACTCACAAGACCGCGTGGGACTAAGCATGGGAGGCCAGGAGATGCTGCAAACCTGCACGAGAGCTTGTGGTGATGGAGCAAAATGCCACGGAATACCTGTGAGTCTTCCCAGCCTGTGAAATCTTTTAAAGGTGACAGAAGTCACATGATGAAGACTGTCACATCCTGTAAACACTCTGGAGGGTGAAACCATCGCAGCAAACAAGCAGCTCCCAGCCTTTAACTGCCCCAGAAGGGCAGCCACTGATTTATTAAAATTTATATGAGACTTTGTTACAGTTGTCCATGCTATATAGAAGGTACTCTAAGATTACAATGATGGTGTAGCAACAAAAAAATCCTTAAACACATGTCAGGAAGACATTGTACTTAAGACTGCAGCAAAAGGACTGAAAACTTGCAGAACAAAGAGGCAAAAAACAACACAGAAGGAAATGAGGTTTAACACTGTGAAGACAATCTAAGTAATTTCTTCCTGCTGCAAATACCCTTTCAAACTCAAACACAGACATCAAGGCTTTTCTATCCATGTTCCCTGAATAAATTTTATGGAGCCAGCATAGTGGAAAGCTCCCTTCCACACTGTTGCAGGTCCCAGGTGTGAATTCCCTGGAAGGTGCCCCAGTCAATCCTGCAGCACATGGAGGCAGTAGCAGAGCTCCTGTCCCAGCAGTCTCTGGGCAGATGACAGCACCTGAGGTTCCCCCAGACACTGCTGTTCTCCAAAGACTTTTTCAGGGAGTATGCAAAAAAGGTGCAGGTTTTTCTGCAGCTAAGTTGATGGGATCAACAGCCAGCTACACCCTGCAGAGAGCTAGTTACTTTTAGATGCTGAAACCCGAGTAATGCACAAACCAGAGCAGTCTTTAAAAACGACCACCAAAGATAATTTCAAAAAATAAAGCAAAAAATGAAACAAGTTTTCTGGGACAAAACCTGGAAGCAGTCTCTCTAAAAGTGTTCTTTGCATTAAGTGGCAGAATCTGTCAAAACTCAGTGCAGACAGAGATGGGGCCAGAGGGGAAGGGGGTGATGGTGTCATGATCTGCTGCTGTCTCCTTCTATTACCTCCCACTAGCAGAAGACAAACCTGAAAAGGCCAAGCTTTTCCTTCACAACTGAATCACAGAAATGCAAACAGTGTCCCACAGCCTCCAACCTGCTCCCTGTGTGCAGGCTGCCTCTGAACAGCCACAGCAAGGGGAATGTTTGGTGCCACAGGTCTGAACATGGTTTTCCATTTGCATGGTCAGGAGCAAACACATAGAAAAGCTCAAATACCCACAAGAGAATCCTCTTTGATTACAAATCAAGATACCATTACAAGATTGGGTCAATATGGAACATCTAAATGATTTACACAAAAGTCACTTGGGAAATAAAACAATCCATTAAGTAATGCAATGTTAATGTGATAGAACAGGACAAAAAGAAGCAACTGAACACACTACAAAGTTAGGTTCTGATGGATAAACACAGAAAAGGACAACTCATATTTTCAATTTACCAAATATATCTAGGCACTGTAGCAGAGCTGATACACAGAACTATTTGCAGGGTCAGTAAAGTCTTGCAATATCTATTTAAGACATAAAGCGGTGACTGACTGAGAGAAGATGTTTAATTGTAGCAAATCAGTGTAGCTGTAGTACAAAGTCAACAGAATTGTTAAATTATAGCAGCTGGGGACAGCATCTGAAAAAAGTGTGGAGCTCCATGTCTGTGGTGCAGTTATTTGAAAACAATTCTGCAAGAGAAGTTGGAAGAAACAGGACTGCATTTTACTATTTAATTTAAATTTGTGTGGTTCAGAAAGTGAGAATGTAAAAACAGAAAGCTGAGAAAACAAACGTTTGGCAATGACATCTGACAACAGCAAAGGAGCTGCATTCTTGTCTCACACAAAAAGCAGTAGGAATGATTAAGCTTTAAAGCACACACATGTACACACAAGAACACACATAATCATCCAAGAGCCCAGAACTATGTCAGAATCACAAACGTGTAAGGCAAATAAATATATTTAAAAGATTCTGATACCACATGAGGGAACATTCAACACAAGGTTAAAACATTTCTGAAAGAGAGAGGATTTCCTTTCTCCAGCCAGTTGCAATGTTTCATTTTCCCAGAGCAATGGAAGTGAAGGAGGCAGTGAGGTAGCACACACAAGGTCACCCATCCTGTTAGTGACTTAGCAGATGTAAGCCAATCTCTCAGCTCAGAAACTGGATTTTGCACTTAAGAACACCACTTGCAGGAAATCCTCCTGCCTTTTACTGGTTAGGGCACTGGAAAAAGTCAGCGTTGCAAACAGAACACCGCAGTCATAGCAACAAGCAATTCAACACTTAAACTTTTCAACAGACAAGACAGTATTTTACTCCTGGTTTTATAATTTCAAAGTCAACAACTCATCATGAGCACTTAACTTGTCTAGCTGGTCATCAATGTCTCAAAAATAATCTCCTGTTAAAGCCTCAACCAAGGAAACCTCCTCACTCAAAATATAAGTATGTGTACAGGGAGACCACTTCAAAAATTATACCTTTGTTCTCCTTTTCTGGCAATTAGTACAGAAGGATGGAGAAAAGCCCAAGTCCATTAAATCAAGCACTAGCTTTTTACTAGTAATTAGCATGCTATAAAATGCTACAACCAGGTACACAAAGAGCATTGAAACTGAGATTTCAAACACTTAAAACCTTAGACCTTGCAATAGTATCTGTAATGAGTGCCCAAACAGCACAGCAAAGCCAGTGGAAAGTCTCCTATTTTCACTAAGGACTTTTTAAAAAAATATTTTTATATTGCTATCAGTAAAAACCAATCTGAAAACCAAAACTGAAGGCTAAAAATAGGACAAAATGTTCTACATGGTTGAAATTTAACCCTGTTAATTAGACAGCTTCATTTCACAGTCAGTAAGAATCTAATACTACCCTAATAAATGTATCAGTTTTTTGCAAAGTTTCATGCATGAACACCACTGAAATAGTGCCTTTTTAAACTTTTAATGCCATCAAATTTAATACCTACAGAATAAACCATTGTTTTCTCAAAGCGGCAGAAGAAAGTAAAGAATTGGAGATGTTTAAAACGTAAGGGCAATGGAAAACTTTTGATTTCTCCCAAGTATACTAAATAATATCCACGTGAATTTTAAAGCTCAACAAAAGTGCTAACTTTAATGAATCAACTTAGGTAGATAGTTAATCACACAAAGCTTTCACTACCTTTTCCTTTTCTCTTAACCATTTTTGTACTTCTTTACTGCAGTGAAAAAGCTGAATTTGAAGGAACAGATAGCAGAGACCCTTGGACAGCATCAAGGGCTATCCTGCCTTCTTTGCCACTTCAGATAACTTAATTGCAGTGTAACCCCACAAATCATGAGTGCAGGCTTCACTGACTGACCCTACAACCTGGGTGTGGACTCAACTTTGCTAGCAGCACATGCTGAGAAGCTCCACAAATGACAGTGAAGGACAGAGCATGAAACAGACACAAAAATGTGTTTACATGTTCAGGAGGGGCAGGGACCTTCTCTAATCCCTGGTTATTTGGATTATGTTTGATAAGTAGCACTAAGCTCTATGGAGTTTATGTGCCATGTAACTGACAGTTATTCAGCATTATGATTTTTTTTAAGCCTCACTGGTTGGTCACAGTTGTTCGTTATAATTTTTTTTTTGTTTGTTTGAAATGCTTTTTGAATTTCTTTTTAAATCACAATGAGAGGAACTGGGAAAAATACCCTCTCTTTTTCAACTTCTCACAGATTTTGGGATGTCTTCTGACCTGCCTGCCTGGATACTACACAATCACAGCCTGACTCTGCCCTCCAGGGTTTACCAAGAGGCTTTTACAGCTCAGATGGGGTTGGCTGGAAATCTTACTAAGTATGTCCTTGAAACACATGCATGCCAGTGGAGGAGGATACTGCACAAGTGTAGAAGTGAAGAAAGCATGGAAGCAAAATCCATTTAAACTAGGTATTACTAGTAGAAGGTGACTGGTGACCAGCCTACAGGGAAATGTCTGGTGATTGTGAGAGGTCATGCAGCACTCTGGTTATTAGGCCTCATACATAAGGCAGACCAAAGAGGTGTGCAACAAGGGGGACCTGGTAAAACATGGGGGATGTTGAAAGACTGCTGGGGATTTTTGATAGGAAAAAGGAAAAACAATTTCTACAGTACACAAACAGGACACTTGAAAAGCCACAGAAATATCCCATACTTACTTTTATCTTCCTGGTTTTCTTCTGCTGCTTTGCCTTCCTCTTCCTCCTCCTCCTCAACCTCCTTCTGCTGTGCTTCTTCTTGGTGGTCAGCTGCACCGACCGAGAGGCTCTGGCAGCAGTGGTTGAAGCCGCTGTCCCGAGGCAGGGTGAAACTTCGGGGCTTTCCCCCATTCCCGTTCAGCGCCTGCATCCGCTCGCCCTCCACCAGGGGGAAGGGGCCATAGTGGTCTTGCAGGTGGCACTTCTGGGTGGGCAAGGTGGACTGCCGCCGGTGCTCGGGGGACACCACGGCCACCTCGGAGAACACCGAGTCCTCCAGCGGCAGCGTCTGTAGGTAGTGCAGTCCTGAGCTGGTGAGCGGCGTCTCGATGAGGTCCTGCCAGGAGCGCCGCTGGCTCGCCGTCTTGCGCACCGGGGACTCGGTGGCGCTCCCCGCCACCTCCGGGCGGAACTCCTCGTGCGACGACTGCGACTGGGATGTCTCCGTGGACGACAGGCGGCTGTGCTTGGGCTCCACGTAGGGGCTGGTGCAGCTCATCTGCAACGTCAACAATGGGCAACCTTCAGGCCAATGCACACTGAGACCTACTGCTGGTCGTAATGACCTGCCTCTTTTCCTTATCACCGATGGCGCCCGGTTCATTAATGAGTTGCAGACTTGCCTAATAACCTGTCCTGATCCTAATTTTAATGCAGACCCATGTCTGCATATGTCACACGTGTAGGTCAAATACTGATAGTTACTCATAATAAGCATGTTTACTGTGTTGTTTATCCATAAAATAAGCCAACAAAATTCGCATAAAACTTCATGAAATAGTGCAAAATATGGCACTATGAAAGAGATAGAAGAGACGGACCTGATTCATCCAAAACCTTAAAAAAGCTACCCAAATGCCTGTTGTTACCCTATCTTGCTTTTCTTTGGAATCATGCTTGCAGTGCTTCAGTACTGTCATTCAAAGGTCTATAGTTTTGTCAGATAAAGTACTGCCTTCAAATAAAACATCATGAATGCTCTCTTTCCCCTGAATTTCCCGATTGTTCATTCCAAAATCCCTATCCAAGTAAGATCCATTAATTAACACTGAGTATGTAGAGATGAAAGTTAAAATTTCCAGCAGAGAGTTAAGTTAGAGGTCTACAATACAGTTTTACATCAACAACTGCTTAAAGAAAGAAGAAAAAAAAAACCAAACAAAATCCCCCTTTTTTTCTAATTCACATTTCTCTATAAGAGAAATCTACTTTTTCGCAATAACAGAACACCTGGTATCTCTGTTTGCAATACAAGACAGAAAATTTTTATGTTGGAATTTCTCTGGAAATTCAAGTGTAATTTTGGCATTTCTCTGGAAATTCAAATGTAATTTGTTACTGTAAAGCTTCACAGCACAACTGCTGGAGCCTTAGAGAGGAGTCTGTGTTGTTCCTGAGGCAATAACATTTTCTCAGAAAGTTGATAAGGGGGTGGTGAGGGATTGCATGGACGAATAGCTGTCCATCATGAATGAAGAACAACAAGAAAGAATTCGCTAACTTCATCTATTTTGTACAGCAAGTGGGATTATGAATCCCTGTTCTCTACAATCCAATGGAAACAGCAATGATGGCCATTGAAGGCTGCAATGTGTGCCGCTTAACAAATGCCTTAAGTCAAGCACTGGCTTAAAAAACACACTGCCGAGCACTCTCCTGGGCCCAGGTGTGTGCTCCCAGGCAGGAGAGCAGGCAGAGGTGGCACCTGGGGCACACATCCCCAGGGACAGCTGCAGGTGACTCACCGAGGGTGGCCGTGGGTAGGTGTCGTACGGGGGTGGGGGGCTGTCCTGTTTTGGTGTGGATGGAGTGTCAGCTTCCTCCTTGTCACTCTCGCTCCAGTAATCTACAAGGTACACAAGGATCAGGTCAAAAACTGCCAACACATTCTGATGCATTTTTGTATCAGAGACTTACTTTCACAAAAGCAACTGGAAATTACTCCTTTTGTCAGTGAAATGCTGATGCTGTCATTGTCAGCTGCTGTAACTTGGAATTGTCTTAATCTAAAAAGGGAAAATTCTAAACATTATGGGGTATGCTAAACTTAATGTCCCATTACAGAGCTACTGGACAACAACCTGAAAATGAGCCACAAATTTAACTCTTGTGCACACCTTAGAAATGCAACAGGCATATAGAATACTCTTAATACAAGTACTAGACTTTCAAATATTTATACAGCCACAAAAATAATTATGATTAGACATGTACTGACTGAAAAATACTGAAATGGTTTTTGAACAGAAATTATTAAAATACAGCTTTGCTAAAGTCTTGTTGACTGCAAATAACATTAACAAATGTATTTAACCAATTGGCAAATCAAACATGTAGGGGCTATTGCACATATGAATAAGCAGTGCTACTTTTCTACCTATTTTCTCCATTATATTCTACCAATTAGGCATGCTTTTCAATTCAATTTTTAATGACAAACAGCTGCATTTAAGGCAAGACAGAAAAACTTTATATCATACATCTGCTTCGTAAAAAGGTGCTGCCCTGTTATCCATGCAAGAACACAAAGGTGATATGATAAAGAAAAATATGACAATGACATTTAAGAACAGAGTGCAAAAAGAACGATGAGCCAGTATAAAGGACACGGATTTTGTGGGTTAAATTTAATGGGCTACAATGTTTCATTATTTCAGGAAATCAAGTCTTGGCCAAGCTTATTTTAAAGGGGAAAACATTTAGAAGGATATACTAAATGGGAATTTATACTTATTCTATTACAAATATTTTTTGAAGCAGAACAGCATCTAACTAAAAGGACGCTGAGCCTCAATATTCCCTACAAAAAACCCTACTGAACGGCTGACTCAGTTCAAGACAGATAACATTTTTGCACATTGTAAGACTTATGCAAACATTTCTGCTGTCAATTTGTTTCTGACTGTATTACCTTCCAGTACCAGGGTAAATTATTGTACAACAGGACACCATAGCTCAGACCACCCATAGATCAATCACAGGCCATTTTCACTTCACCTCAAGTGTTCAACAAAGTGTATCATTTACTACTCTCTCTTTGATGAATAAGGAAAAAAGATTGATTGCTGCTTCACAAATGATCTAAACTAAAAATTCAAGCTGGCACAACATGTAATTTTGTCTTTAATGATTTTTTGCTACGATTACTGTATTGTATGATCAATGATCTACCATATTTAGTCTTATTCAAGACTTAAAACATAAATTTACCTTTAAACAACACCATCTTGAAACAAGAGTCTCCATATATTTTTTTAAATTTTAATATTGGTGGGGACAGCCTTATTTATCTATTTAATTTTTCCACACAATATCAATTCTTTTTACTCCAAGCCTTTTGATCTGCTTCCTGCAAGCTAACAGCTGAGACATTCTCCTTAAACAGTATAATAAATAAGTTGCATAAATAAAGCTTTTATTTCTACAAAATAAAAGAAGATCCTAACAGTTATGTCTCTAGACATCTGCAGATAATTAATTTCTGTTGAATGAAAGGCAAGATCACTGAAAAATATTTTTCTAAATAAATCCTAGTTTTAAGAAAACTTATTTCCAGCAACTGAAAACACTTGAAAATATCGGCATGTAGGCATGTTTTTTCCTACTGCAGCAAAGCCTAATGGTGCAATGTGTGGTGAGAGACCTGTCAGAACTGCATTGTTAAGTGACATTTCTGCAGACTTGGAGCTCAACTGTTTATTCTGAAAGCAAAATTTAGCAGTCTCAGTGCAGGTTCCAATTTTGGCTAAAACTAAGAAGGTGTTCTTGCTGTCAAATCCACATACAAGAAAAACACTGTATGATGCTGCTTTTGCACACCTTAACTCAGACAGGGAATTCTGTTGGCAGCCTATGACTTGTCTCGAATATTTCCGCAGTAACAGGGGTCAATTTTCAGATAAAATGTATGAAAATGGCCTCCCACCAATACTTATAAATGCTCTGCTTTTGGCAACTGACTCATTAGAGGCCATCTAAAACATGTATGATGCTATGAAACAGTTGCTATATTTCTTTCTCTCTGTAGATGTGCCCAATTCAGTGATGGACAAGCTCTATGTATCAGGCATATTTTGAAAGTTTTCTCAATGACTAATAGACTGAATATATTATACATAAACCAACACTAACCTGCCATTTCCTGAGTAATTATACTCTATTTATATAAACTAGGGATTTTTTTCCCTCTGACTTATATGACTGGAAAGTATATAACTTGTCCATCCAAGGAAGTCCCTTGATGTATTGCTAACATGCATTGTATTTCATATGAAAAGCTGAAGGTATTTTTATAAAACTGTTCTGTACAGAATGTAACATTTTATTCAGCAGTACACCCACAATTCAGTGATTCGTGCATCTCTGAAGCTCTTGAAATATATTTATGCACTTTAGATTCAAAACCATTCAACTCTTAATTGAGACAGATTTGACACCTGTTGAATTGTTTCAGAGGTATTACAAAGCTTTGCTGCAAAGGGCTGAACCGCACAGAAATAAAAGACCTTTTGTCAAATCAAATATGCAGATGACAATTGGTACAGTCACTGAATATAGAAAATTTCAGCTTCACAGTCTCTATAATTGCAAAAAATGCTTGAAGTGATAGAGAGGTTTTACTTAGCTAACTTCATGCCTCTGCTAATTAGGGACACTACTGAGCTGTGTAACAGCCCCTGATGCTAGGAGCCAAGGAAAATCAGCAGAGGCATTCAAACAGTGCACAGCAGCGAGGGGGGAATGCCATACTGCCTCCCACACTAAACACAACTAAGCAACACAAACAGGGTATAGTTCTACCTACCTGCCTGTAACAAATCAATATGAGTGAATGCCGCTAAGAGTGGTAATAAAGAACTCTGTCAATGCCTGGGATATAATTTCCACAGTCAGTGAGGTTTCACTGATTATCTTCAATAGGGAGACATTTTAATAATAAGCTACATGAGGCCTGAATGCACATCATCTCATGTCTAGCTGGATCATCTGCTATTTTATTACTCAGTGATTTCTTAGTAGCAAAAATATTTCTCCATGTCCATCTGGATTTTGAAAGGTGTATCGTATGTAATTGTGCACTTGGAAAGGATTAGTATAACATACACCTTTTCACTTAGTGTCCCACATGGCATTGTAATTCTAGTGCCAACTTACTGTCAATAAAAATCACAATTTGGCTTTGAATGCCAAAACAGAGGATTTCCTCGAAGACTCTGAGATTCTGAGTCTGTTCACAGCCTCTTCAAGCAGTGACAACAGATGGTACATAGGATCTTTCAAACAGGTTATTGTAGTGCTGCTTAGGAAATATGCATTCCCAAACTGATTTCCAGGTCAGGTGAGGCAGTGAGAACATGACTGAAGAATACTGAGTATGGTGCTGCTACCCTGGGCTGTGTGAATGCAGAGGGCCTGGTGTCAAAAATGACATAAGTTTTTTGGGCCAAAATCCAAAATCTTTCTGAAGGCTTCAGAGCCACAGAATTAAAAACTGGGATTTTGACTGAGTGGGAAGCAGGCAGACAGGCATCTGGATAAGCTCTGGATCATCACGACCACTGCAATTTTCTGGTGCCTGCTGCTGGGTACATATGTTAAAAAGAGCAGGAATTCAAAAGTGATCTTCTTGCCAAAGCAGATACTTGGAAAGGAACCCTTCTGTGCATCCATGGCACTGGCAATTCTAAGAAACAACCTCCACACCACAATTGGACTTACTCTTCCTTCTTTCTGTCTGCAAACATAATTTCTGCTGCAACAGTTCAAAGCAAAGCAATGCATTATTTTATACATGCTGCTTTTTTTAACCCATGAAATATTA
The DNA here is from genome assembly GCA_008694505.1 of Cyanoderma ruficeps. Taxonomy (NCBI): domain Eukaryota; kingdom Metazoa; phylum Chordata; class Aves; order Passeriformes; family Timaliidae; genus Cyanoderma; species Cyanoderma ruficeps. The sequence goes on along the minus strand of VZDJ01007754.1, from coordinate 37,316,167 downwards.
GGCATAAAAAATAAACATGTAAAGTGCTGTAACCCTACAACTCCAAATGAAATGCCAACAGGGCTGTAGGACACACTGCAATATAGTAAAACTAGATGGAATCACAAAATTTAAGCGGTCTTAAAATTAAAGTCCTTAGGGTAAATCCAATTATCTCAACAGGCTTTAGAAAAATGGTTTTGTTCCCAAGACCAATTTCATGAACTCCTGCCCTCTGTGAATTCAAACACCAAATGCAATGTTTGAAATCTTTTTTTAGCTTCTAGATTTTAACTTTCTTCTGATAAGGAACACATTCCTTGGTACCGCATAGTGGAACTTCCTGGTAGTATATCTGCTTTTTTAGCTGTCTTTTGCAGCCTTCTCAGAAATAATCCAGTGTCTGCAGATCAGAGTCCGAAGGAGTTAATCCAAAATCCTGACAGAGAAGGAATTCTCTAAAGCAGTAACAGTGATACCCATATGTGATTTGCTCTCAGATGACGAGAATGAGGCCTGATACACAGCAGGGAAAAGGGAACAGATGAACTTGTGATAAGAGCTGACAGAAGGAACCAAAATAACAACACATTACCTTGCTCTTGTTTGATCCTCTCTCTTTCTGCATAGCCAGCAGCAAGCATGTTAATTCTGTTGAGCCATCTGAAATAATATTAAAAAAAGCAGTGATACTGATCCAGCCTCTTAATTTTGCATGCATTTCTAGCAAAAACAAAGCTAGAAGCATCTGAAGGAGATTAAGGACTATGTTATATTTCATATCAGACAGCTGTTCTCTTTGATACTCTTGTTCAGGGAGTCTCCAAAGATCTATGATTTTGCTGTTGAACAAACTGTTTTCACAGCAAGGATTTTATTTCAAATGGAAAACCATGTATGATGTCAAACATCTGTAAAAAAAGGATTTAGAGATAATCAAAGAGCTGTTAAGTCTGCTGCTTACAGATATGCCATCACACAAATACTCCTGCTGTTCTGATTTCTTAAGAATAAATACCACTTTTCAGAGATTTAAACAGTATTTTAAGGCCTGAATTGGCAACTTAGCAGAGGAACAGAACAGAAAACAGCAGTACAAAGAACAGGTTCACTCCCAAACAGACATTGTGGTTTAATTATGCCATTATGTTTTAGAGCTTACCTACAGTGCTGTGTACAAAGAGAAGGAGGCATATCAGAATTCACTTTTGTGTTTGTGCCAGAGAAGTGCAGGGAGAAAGATAGTTGCTTCAATGCAATTCACATCTAAGGCTTTAATCTCAATTTAGCCTTGAAAATGTCATTCCACAAATTGCACAAATTAAAAAAAAAAAACCCAAACAAAACCATAGAAAAAACCCCAGCACCCAAACACAAAAAAACTCCCAAAACCCAAACCAAAAAGCAAAATGAGCTATTGCTGCTCTCTTCTAGTAGGGCTGTCATTGCCAAGCACACACTGAACTGTCTCTAGCAGGGCAGTTTCAACCTGTGCTCTTCCCCCATGGGGCTCTCAGTGTATTCATTAGCCAAATGCTTACACTGAATCAGGTCCTTCATCAACGAGGCTTTAAACCACCATGGCAATCTCCCGTGTTGTCCATTCCATGGTAAACCTGGAATTACTTGCTCCAGTCATCCCATAGCCAGGATTTGACAGGCCTGGTTTGCCAACCTACTGGCTTGCAATTTAACTGCTAGGGTATACAGAAAGACAACTCCAGTCAGGTTTGTGTTTTCTTCAGGAATGGGAAACCCCCGCTTCAGAAACCTGTGCCTGATGGGTTTTGTTTGCATATTGCATGCACAGCAACAGGATGTTTGTCTCAGCAGAGGACACACGTTTGTAATGACACCTGCATGCCTGTCTTCAAGACACTGCAGTGCAGGGCAAGCATCAAATCATAAAATACAGTTGCTTTTCTAGAAATTGACTCCTGTCATCATGGAGTCAGAGAACTATAGAATGCTTTAGGCTGGAGGGATCTTAACTATCTTCTAGTTAGAAATCCCTCTGGCATGGGCACCTTCCACTGACTGTCACTGTCCTTCCACAAACACTAACCACATTTTTGATCTGTAAATCAGGTTAGTGGTCCATAAATCACTGTACTTTGGGAAGAAAGCTAGGGATTTACTCCTAAAGTGATTGCAGAATACTTCATGCTACCACACGATCAAAATTTCTGCCAGAAGAACAGGGAAGCTGAAGAGGACACTTAAAATTTGAGTTGTAATTGTCAGGAAGTGCCATACACAGTTGTAAAGACAAGCAGCACACAGGAAAAGAAATCCAATGAACCTCATCTCAGTCAATGATTTTACATCTTCAAAGCCAAAAGATGACCCACGACAAAGCTACCTTTCAGGCTCACATTCTTGATACGTGAAGAACTCCTTTGGGGAATAAAGCTCAGCTGCCAGCTCAAATCAGAGGCACAGAGGCAAGGACCTCACCCAAATCATTCCAGCCCCATGCTGCAGAAGGACCAACAAAGGCCACAGACTTATGTGTGTCCAAAAGGTAAAGCAGCACAAGATGACAAGCATCTGCTCTGTCACATGGCATGGCAGACAGTGGGGATGGTGCTTTGCTTCCCTCTCACCTCTTCAGGATTTTGCGCTCCCAGTTCAGCTCCTGATTTATCGCCCTCACCTGCACTGCCAGCAGGCAACAGCCACCTATGAACTCCACTGTGTGGGGCTGCTGACCACAAAGCATTAGATAATACAGCTATAAAGGTCCTCCTGTTCGTCATTCTGTCCTAACATGAGATAGCATTTCTGGCAAGAGTGCTTATTAGTGAGGTAAACAATTAATGAACACTTAACTGACAGTCAACTCATGCTGTTTACAGAGATGAGAAAGGACTGCTTCCAGAAAAACATTATTTCCTGAAAAGTACAATCTAATAAGAGCCCAGGAAATGGGTACCATTCTCTCACTCTTGAGATAAAGAGAGTAGACTGACTTCAACTTGAATGAATTTCTGCAGGTCATGATCTGTGTTGAGGTTTGGACTATGACCTGCAGTGCCTGTGGGTGAAGCAGAAGGTACTGATGTGGTTGTAAACTGTGAACAACCACAGCTTTTGAGTAGTTTGCCAGTCTGGAAGCTAAAGGCATGGTATTGACTTCTTCTGCATATTTTCTGATATGTGGCTGCTAAAGTTTCTTCAGATATGGTTAGAGAATGAATATTATTTTAATAAAGCATGGCCAGAGTTCTGGTTCATTGAAGTTAGAACTATATGAGAAATCCAATACACTGGACTTGCAGCAAAAGGGAAACGTACAGATCTCCTGCAGAACGGAAGAAGAGTAATAATTGCCTGGATTACAATGCACTGGGGACAAAAGTTCCAATCCTACAGCTACACAAATGTTTCTTAATATGCGTATTAATGGATACAAAGCCTTAGGACATGGGAAGACTTGTATCTTTCTTCCCTTCAGTGTGTGTGTCCTGGTAGGCACTGTAACCGTTGGAGGAGAAGAGGTCAAGAAAATATTGCTTCTTTACAGCAAATGCAGCTCCAATTTCTTGTGAGAATTATAAGATTTGTTTTCTAGGTATGACAATAAATACAGTGTCACTGGTACTGCAGTAGTCATTCAGGTTTTCCTTTTCTTTTTAAGAACAGCACATTCATTTCTTGTCAGTATTTAATTAAAACAGTTTTATGACACATAGAACCCTCTGATGTTCTGAAGAGATGCAATTTCCGTAAGGAAGGACGTACACACTCAGAGACTAGTAGGAAACATTTCATTATCTTAGCTCACATTCAGGTAGATGCAATACTTTTTAGTCAAAGCAGGGTGTCAAATTCTCCTTAATCATAAACCCCAAGGCTATAGGATGAATTTGCTGTATGAGAATATGGATACTTTATATATATCTGTGAGTACCTGAATGCAGCTTAACCAGAATGAAGAGAATAACAATGAATTTCCAAGCAACATGTTTCCATGACCATACACTTACACTAGAAAATAGTACTTTGCATCTATAAAGGACAGTCTGTCCTTCTCACATGGAAAAAGCATACTCATAGGTAAAAAAGAACATTTTGCTGGTGTGAACATAAAAACTAAAGGGACTTCAGATGCTACAGCAACAAAGTTCAGTGATTGTAGCTCTCCAGACTCCTTACCAGCACAATGGTGTGGCACAGTCATAAAAGTAGTAAGAAAATTTGAAGAGTGACAGAGTTGCCTGAGATTAAAATACCCATTTTATGCAAGTATATATACACAAACAAAAACTTCATAGCTGGCAAACTTTTTTTGAATATAAATAACTGAATCATTTTAGACACAGGATGAAGGAATTGAACCATTTTGAATTTTCAGTCATTCAATGTATCAGCAGTTTTCTACTGTTGTTTCTTTTGTTTCAAGTACAAACAAAACTGAAATGACTGCCTGATACATAAGCAGAATCTATGTAAGAAACTTTACAAAAAAAAGAACATAAAATGATCAAAAGAGTATTAATTTAACTTCATAATTTCATTCTGTGTTTTACTTCATCTAAGCTTCAAAATACTTTTAGACAGGAAATATTTTACTATCCATGCATTTGAAAGACTATTTTTCAGTCACTTTTTTCCAATCTATTGAATTACTTGAATATTTCTAAAAGTAAACTAATTTTTCTAAAACTTTCAAGAAAGAGAAAAAATAAAAATCTTTGGTGAGACTCTGATGGCAACTCAAATGTAAGAATTTCAAGTAATTCCATAGACCTTGACAGAGTTTGAATTTACAAGTGTACAACTCAGATCAAAACTTTGTCAAGCTCATTCTAAAGAAATTAATAAGCACTAATTTCAAAATCCCATAAAAGGACTGTTTTTGGTGGGAAGATAAAAATCTTTTAATGCCTGGGTTTTACACCGTGCAACATATTTTTAAAATATTGCTGCATATTTTCTGCTGCTTTCTAATTACTGAACAAATATATAAATTTCTATGCTTAAAAAGAAAGTGCCTTGTCATACTGAGTGAGGACCTGCTGACAGAAATGATTTAGCTACTGCTGTTTTTCAGGCTATGTTGTATATAGGCCATGCCACTATTCTGTTTGCTGTGTAGCAAACTGCATTTGGAGTGACTAGCTTGACAGAATTATCAAGGAAAGGCAAGCCTAAAATTTCACAAACAAATAAAAAGGTTTTAAGTTTTCTAACTGAGGAGAGACTTTCGAAGTGACCCTCAGTCATGCACAAACTTCTGCAAAAATGTTAACAGACAGCTATTTCTAAAGGAAAGCAGGCACAACACAGTATCAGCATGCCTTTCCACCCAAATATTATCAGTAATGAACTGGCAGTACCCTGAAGGTGCTCTTTCAGGTAGTTGAATCCAGGTACACAGAGGAGAGATTAAACCATGATTATAGGACTTACTAAGTTTTATTGATTCAGTTTTAGCTCCTTTTTCGTCTGCTTTAAAAACAACTTTGGTGAGGATATCAGCAGACATTATCTGAAACAGAACACTTCTCAGGTTGCAATAATAGATTTTTGTTTGTGTCCTCTGTCATTTGATGAAAATGGCATATTATTTTGAACTTAATCAACTTCAGTTTACATTGTGAAAATAAATGAAATAAACCCCCTAATATTTGAATAAACATGGCATTCATGTTCTAATTTACCATTCAAATGAATTACGAGGAATTGTGTTTATTTTGTGCTGAAGTCTCAATCATTTTTCTGAAAAATTGTACAAATGGCCAAGAACAGATACAGTAAAATTCAATACACAAAGAACTAAGACTTAAGTCCTTGTTCTTTTTTGAAGTGCTGAAATTTTCCCTATCAAATCCAATACAACCAAAATGCCACTTCAAAATTCATGGAAGTAGAGAGAATCTGCAAAATTCATTACTTGTAACCCCCACTCCTTTTTCAAGACTGGCATAAAAAAAGAGTAACTGCTTTAAATCTTTCTCCAACTTCTTATTCCCTCCAGGGCAAGAAACAGAAAGAGTCCCAGAGGAAGCATCACATATGTTTGGGAGTATGTAAGAAAGTAGAGTTGGAGATACCTCACCTTTGAGGTTGCCACAGAGCCAATTCCAGAAACCTGTAATTCTAAAATTGTGTTTGGATGCTGTTTCACAAACTTTATTTATTTCTTTTTAGAAACATGGAATCATGTTTCTAAAGATTTTTGTATCAAGAGGTAATTTTTTGCACGAATTGAATAATTAACATACAAAGCCAGTCAGAAACAATGTTACTCTGCACCTATTTTCTCAGCAATTAAATTTATCTTTTTAGAGTAACAAGTAATTCATTATACCTGTGTTATTAGTAGCTTCAAGAAGTGTCACATTTAAGGAATGGGTCCTTGAACTTTGCTAGATTTCCTTACCTGTTCATATCATCTAGATGTTCAGCAGCAAAATAAAAACTTTTGATCTTAGGATGGCAGGCTTTGAATGCACTGTAGAGGAAAAACACAATTAAAAAATGTAATGGCACAACTTTTTTTAATTTTTCTGAAATGTAAGATCACATGGTCACCAAGGAATGAGATGAGTTCATATTTCTGAGTTGCTGCATGCCCCCAAACGCTATATGAACATACAACTTTTAGGATTGTGCCAGGTTTCACCAAATAAAGTGCTCCTCAACTACCCTTCTAAATAATCCTTGATTCATATGTGCATAAATAATTGTTCAACCATCACCTGCAGTATACTGTATGTGGAAAAAGTTCATCAGTTAAGGACAGAATTTTATAAATTAGGTAATTTTGCTGATATGCATATAGCTGTCAATTTTTTTCTGAAGAGAAAACTGACTAAACAATTAATTCAATACAAAAGTAAAATTCTCAATCCTTGTGATTTCTCACATCCCAATGACTTTGACATTACCTTTAGCTCTAATGACTGCATTTCAAGCAGGAAAATGTGATGTGCTGATTGACTTCTGAAAAGCTGTCATAAATCAACAGTGTGTTCGTGAGGTCATCCTAAGCAATGGGCAATTACATCTCATCTTTCCTTTCCACCAAAGTAATCAACATGACTGGGCTGAGAGAATTACTGAATTTCGTACATAATATGAAATAAATTACTAGGAAGAATCTTGTAACTATGTTGGATAAAGATTTATGGTGAAGTACCTGAAGATCCAGAAAATGCACTTGAAATAATGAGTAATTTACAGTAGAGAAGAATTTTGAGAATAATCTGAAGGTGTCTCTTTAGAACAAAAAAATGTAACAGTCCCAAAGAAAATAAGGAAAACTGCAAACATAATACATGATGAGCACCATCACCATTTTTCTGAGACATAATGGATTTTATATATACACACACACATATATATATAATGTAATATAATAATTCTCACCCTCTAATCAATTGTGTCTCAGAAAAATGGTAATGACATTCTTCCTGCTTATCATGTTTGCAATTTTCAATATATGTGTCTGTGTGCACACAGAAGTACACACAACTATGTTTGAGAAATCAGGCAAATGAATTTGATAAGAGTAAACTTACTGCTAGAGAAGGTAACCTAGCATTGAGACTGAAGGGATTCCTCTAACACATGACAGCATAACAGTGTTATGCAAGTCAAAGCAGATGTACAGTGACATCTGCTCAATTTAGAAAGACATCATCAAGTTACTGAGACCTAAAACTGGACTTCTTAAAACTCTTACAGCATCTGAGACCTAAAACTGGACTTCTTAAAACGCCTACAGCATCTGTCATCTGGATTCTTAGAGAGTTTTTCCCTTTATCTGCCACCCACGCAAAGAATCTTAATAACCATGTTTTATGTGCCGCTATTCAGTAGACACTAAATCAAGTAAAACCAAAACAAAACAATTTAAGCAGGGTGCAATTCTGAAAAATGAGCTGACTTTATGCTGGTGCCCCAACAAAAAAAGAAACAATGACGCACTTTAGCCACCTGGCCGAAGAAAACAGGACAACAGGCTCAAGCTAATATAACTTCTTTTTTTTTTTAAATGCACTTTTTATCTTCTGCCCTCTGAGACCACCTTGAAGTGCAGAGTTCATCCTAAAGAGATCTAGACCAACTCATACAAGGTTGGTGCTTTCTGTAGAACTGTAGGTACTATAACTCATACCATTTTACATTTGAAAACGATGTTTTGCACGAATTTCAGCAATTCCAGTCTTCTTCAAAAAACCACAAATTTAGAAGGCAAGGCAAAAAAATTTTGAACAATAATTACTCTAAAAATATCTCTGTGGGAGCATGCACCTGTCACATTGCTACATATACTTGAATTTATCTAAATAATAAATGGATTTGTGCAATGGCACAAATCTGGATAGCAGCATAAACAGGTGAGAGGAAATGTTCTTTGAGATCTTTAGGTTATATAACAAAAATCCAAGAAATCACTGTCATCCTCTTTTTTTTTTACTCTGCCTCAGGACTGAAATAATGTCTCACCAAACTTGGAGAGGGTGCTAACTCATTTGAAATTAATATTAAATATTGATGTCTGGCCATGAACTTCTTATTTGGATGGTCTCTGTATTATGCTTAAAGCTCTTTATTGACTAAAAAGCACATAAACACTCTCCAACTCCCAACAAACAAACAAAAAAAATAACAACCCCAAACAGAAAGGGAAAAAAAAGAAAGGAAAACTAGGAAATAAAGGGACAGAAGCAGCCAAGCAGTCTTCTTGCTCATAATTCATTTTGGTCTAGTCAAGCACTGTGGTTCATGATGAAGTGAAAAAACAGCCTTCTTTGGGCAAGATGGCACACACAACACAAAAAATTAATTTGCTTTTTTCGTATGAGCTTATTCTATGATACAATCTCACGACAATTGTAACAAAGTCCATTATCTCCCTGCTTTAAGGGAAAACCTTGTCCTTTGTTTGCACTTTATTTATTGTATTATTGCATTATTTTTAAGCATGCTTACTATTTCTTGCGGCATTCACTGGCTCTGTCAATTTTAAATTCAGGTAGACTGATGAATCCTTCTGCCTTTTCATCCTGCAAAGATAGTTCCAGATATTGTAACTGAAGTGGCAGGAAACATCCCGACTATGCTGAAAACTTACAAATAATTTCACTGCCTGCTTCTTACAAAAGGAATACTAAAGTCTGCTCTGCTCTGGCAAACCTCCCACAGAAGTCACTGGGACTTTTGCTGAAGTAGCAAGATAGGTCCCTTGGTGAAAAATACAATTTTAAATACCCAGTTTTCTGAAATAATTTCACAGCTGAACCAACATTTGAAAATATACAAAATGACCAAATGTATTCAATCAATTAGTTATTGCAATTAGTTAATTTTTGGGGAAAACAGATTAATTAGTAAGGAGAAATGCAGCCTAGTGGAAGAAAAAGAAAAAAAAGCAATTTCAATGGGTGTTGTTTATCATTTTCATGTATCACAGCGAAGAGGCATGGTATTTCTTCAGCTACTTTCATCTCTCTACAACACTCAGAATATATCTGACCTTCCTCCCCTCTCCTCTGAAGATTTACACAGTTTATTTTATCAGCTACACAATCTCCCTTGACTTTTCACAGTTGGAAAGCATTATTTATATTAAGCTACTATTACATCAATAACACAAACTCTGTTATTCAACTGCTCGTAACTTTGCATGCAAAATTAATACAGGACCATAGAAATGAAGCTGGAAAACACACAAATGTATGTGAAGGAATTCCACAAATATACATATTTTCCTAAGAGTTTAAATGGCCATTTACACCACATATGCAGTCCATACGATTATATGCCTTCCTAAAAATAAGTAAAAGGCACAAATCAGCATGTAAAACTGGAGCTGGAGTCATTATGTGGAAGGTACAGGGTTTTAACAGATTCTGCATTAGCAGGTATTTTAAAATCAAAAAGACACTGTGTAGAATAATCTTGCTATTTCATTTTGAATGGTTACCTAGAGGAACAGAGTTCTGGCAAGAGTAGTGTTGGCTTGTCTGTTCACCTGCCACTGAGGCACCCCCTACCAGCCCTTGAGTCTACTGGGATGACAGACACTGTGCTGAGGGAGCTGAGGTCTCAAAAATAACCAAAACTCAGAAAATCCCAGGGAAATTTGGGACTGGGGGGTGGAGACAAAGGTGCTGAGAGCACAGCCCTCCACACAGGAAGTTTGGCACAGCTCAGAGGTTCCACCTTCTTCTTGGACCTGACTGCTGACCACTCACTGCACCTGTAGGCATCAGTTACTGCCCCCATGAAAACCTTGTAGCAGCCAAGGGAGGGAAAATGGAGAGGAGCGAGTTAGAGTTATTCATCTGAAGTTTGGGATCAAGGCACAAATGGAATGACTCTAAGAAAACAGGCTTCAAGAACTCTGGCCATGGAACAACTTGCTTTCTATTTACTCAGGGAAAAATTGGGGATTACTTTGAACAGGTTATGTACAAATGCTTTCTGTGACTAAAAGAACAAGTCCAGGACAGAGTGCATGCAGATGTTAACAATGGTTTTATCTCAGCTCATTTACTAATGAGTCTAATAGGATTAAAAATCAAGGTATCCTAACACTGGCAAAAAGTTTCGCAGCTAAAGCTGATATAATAAATGTGTACCAATGCAGAAAATGTTGCATAATCAAAGCTGTACACAACTCAGCTGGAATGTTCCTGTGCTTTTAAGGTCAGTATATTATGAGCACTGAAATCATATCAAAAGCTACAAAGAAGAAACAACAGGCAAATAGAACTGAGAAAACAGAACTGACTTCCTTAATTGCCTAGCAGAGATAAACAAGGAACACCAGGCAGCACAACATTAAAGTTTGCACTCCTATGACTAACAACTAATCCCTAAATGACAGGATTAAGTAATTACCTTTTTGCTTTCAAGAGTTCGAGGATAAATTTATTCTAAACTGGTGTCATGAGGACACAGAAAACTGAGTTATTCCTCTATGCAGTAAAAGATGAATTGGAAGGAACAAATAATTCAAAACATTCATGGTAATTTTGTCCGGCAGTTAATATTAATTTCAGTATGATTATTTGGATGAATAAAGTTATTAACATATATAAGCACTGAAAGCATTGTTTTCCCACTAAATCATGACTACAGCACTACATAAAGTATTCATTGAGACAATGAGTACAGACGTTTACCTCTTCATTGATATACCAATATAGAGACGTGTCCTTCAGCACAAACCAGTACTTTTTCCATTTTTGGGAGAAATAACTCTTGGCATCTTTCTTTTTCCAAAGCCAGCCTTCACAGTCCCCTCGACCAAGATCTTTACATGAGATCCGTCTTTTGCTTTTACCAGCAATAGGAGCTGAAAATGACAACGAGGTGATGTGAAAGCATTTGATTTGTCCACTAAATCAACAAGATACCTAGTCAGCAAGCACTACAGATCTGTTTAAAGAAAATTAATTAAAAATTTCAATCTCAAACTGCCATGAAAAATTATTACAAGCATTCTATGTTGACCACAAAATTTATGCACATCACCATAAGTTAAAAGCCAAAGCAAATCAAACAAAACCACGTTCAGCATCTCAGAGCTCATTCTCTATGGATAAGACCAGGGAAAAAAAAAAAAGGCAACACAGAAAGAGAAGAGAGAAGACCAGAAGACTCTGTAGAGAAAAGAAAGGCAAGATATTTAAAAATAAGAAAAATGCTTATTTTTAATTTTCAACAGATTACTATTTCACATGAGAATAAAGTAATAAAGTGCACAACATATAAATTCATGTACTTCCCTCTTGGTTATCAAATATAACTATACTTCACAGGTGTTCACAAACCTCTCTTTGCAGCTCTTTTTGAAACTAAACAGTTCCTAAGGCCTTTGTACTTCAAAATCAAAGGAGGAAAATTTACTGTGATATAAATTACCTGAGAGCGTAGGTAATGAGCAAGTGCTGCAGTGAGGCATTACCTGAACACAGCTGGAAAAACCAACCCTGGCCCCAAAGAGGCTAGAGTCTAAGTATTCAAAAAAAAAAAGATAAAAGCAGATACATGAAGGTAGAGGAACATTAGGAAACTTTGAGACATCAGTAATGGACTATTACATTCTCAACATGATCAACTGAACTGAACATTTTATTGGAGCTAACAAGTTATAGTTCCTCATATACTGCAATACCATAAAATTAATCTTGGCAATTCCCTTCCTACCCATATATGAAAACAAATTTATTTTTTACCTTTGTTCTTCTTTTTACTTTTCTGCTGTAGAGAAGACTGTTGAAATGTCTACAAGAAAATCAAAATGGAAGAAGTGAAAATATGTTTATATTCAACCATATACTTATAATAAAAAAAAAGTTACATGAAGTCATATCAAGTAACACCAGCCAAGAGACGTCTAGGCCTAAGAAAAAAGGTAATTTTAGTTTACCTGTTCATAAGGTTGTAAAGCAAAAGCACACTGTGAAACATCTCAAAACAGATCATCAATTAGATTGCCAAACCGACTGTAGTTTCTGTCCAAAATGGTCACTCCCATCTTGTTCTGTTAATAAAGAAGGTATATCTCCCTTTTTTTACTATGAAAATGAAGCTACAGAGTCCATGTATTTCTAATACATGTATTCTAATGTATTTCCACATATACACCAAATAAAGTATTCTTGACTTCTATATGTAAATATGCAAAATAACACACTGCCTAGTGCAGGTGTGGAAGTATTCACACAATGGTCATTAGACCATCAAACAATTTTCTCAGAACCAGGCCTAGTATTCTGAAAGACACCAGTAAATTCTATTAAATCACAACTGGGAAAAAGTCTCCCAGTTAAAAAGTCTGAACTAGAACTTTATTTTTTCAGCAGGTTTTAGGTGGAAGTATTTCCCTCTGGCTGATCCACTCCCACAAACTAACCCACTCCCTTGACAATGAGACAGGATGGAAATTGCTCCTTTATTTACAATCTTAGCTTATTAACAATATCAATAAAAAACAACACATTTTATAACCATTTCTGTTTAAAAACTTTGACTCAGATAAGCGCAATCTCCAGCGAACTAAAAAACAACAACAACAACAACAACAACAACAAAACCCCTCTAAATAATCAGCCAAAATTTGAAGATGTGATTTCACTTGTTTTGAATTTTAGCCTTCTATGAAGGCAGACAAATGTATCAGTGTTAAAACTGAGAAAAGGCTACATTAGAGTGCCTGAGTATTAAAACTTCCTATTTCAGCTTGCCAGGAATCAATACAGAAAGTTTGATACAGTAGTTTTGTGCCACTTGGTAAAAATAAATCGAAGCAAAAGCACTGACAGCTCTGCGATCCCAAATCCTGTTCTTAGTAAGTCAGTCAAACCCTCTCCCTAGTTTACAAGACTAGGTTCAATTCAAAGAGCAGCTTTGGTTTTGCACATGGCTGTGGCTTAATTGACACGGTATTTTTTGGTCAAATGTTGGACTCAATGATCTTGGCAGCTCTTTTCCAACCTAATGACTCTATTCTAATTTTCTCCTCCCTGCTTCCCACCCCCGTGACCTCACGTGCAGCAGACTCAGCTTCAAAGGGATCTCTTGCCTCACAGCTGAGATTTTCATGAAGCAAAAACCAACATGCTCATGGAGAAAAATTACCAGCAAGACAATAATTAAGTGTAATTAAAAAATTTAACTGACTTGCTAGATGTGCTGATCCCTTGGAGACCATATCTGAGAAAAACTACTCCACTATATTGCTACCTCAGTGGGTCAAAGTAGCCCTCCACTGATAAGTAAAAAAGGATCACACTCGTTTTCATTCCTTAGCTCTTGTCCTTTTTCTTCTGCTACTGGTACCAATTAAATCAGCACCAGCTCTCAACGAACCGAGACAGCAACACCATCCCACTTACATGACACAAAATATTTCAACCTGTGAAGGACTAGAAGAGATCTTAATGACCCAGGAATAACAGAGTGGCTGAGCAGAAGTGTGTAAATAACTCCCTCTGAAAATCTTACTTAATTCAAATGAAAAAATACACACACACGCAAATCCCAAACTTTAGCGCTTCTCAGTTCACAACTCAGACAATTTCATTCTGCTGTTTGCCTTTCCTGCACTATTATTTTCACAGTGTCAAAACAGAAAAGGAAAATTCCTGCTCCGTTTTCTCACAAGGGATTCTGAGAGCAGATGAGAACAATATGAAAAGCCTTCTCTTTAGATGTTTTGTCTAAAAATTGAACCTGCAAACCTCAGTTCACACCTCTTAACTTCTGAGTCAGGTTTTGGGAAGAAAGGGTAATGAAGGGGTATCAGTTTTTAACAGGAAGAAAGTATGTAATTTACATGTCTAACCATTTTTCCATACGTTGTATTATATTGAAAAATAGAAAGGTTTTATTAAATTCAGTTATTATTCTAAATTAGCTCAATGAATTAAACCATAATTAGGGGCAAATTCTACAACTGAGTGAAGTTCCTGGGAACTATTTCAACTGCAGTGATTTTAGCTAACACTTTAGATTATTTTACATAGACTTCAGGCTTCAAGTTAGTTGACCCTTTGCAAAAAACAGCACCGTCTTTTTTCTTAACTCAGAAAATATGTATGTAATACAAAACATGTAATTACAAAACCAGAACCAAAAAAAAAAANAAAAAAAAAAAAAAAAGAGGATGAAATGTTGAAATGCTTCTTTTGTTGCTTTTTTAAGAACTCACTGAATGCAATCTACAGCCTTTTACCAGTTTTAAGATAATGCTTAGTGTGTTTTCTCAGTGGTGTCAGGAGGTCATGTCCTTCCTCCTGATCAGAGCAAGGCTTGCTTTGAAGCCAACACTGGATCCTGCTCTTCTGGGTCATCCCTAGCCTAGATAAACTATCTCCAAAGATGCAAATTCCACAGCTTCTTTAAGTTACCCGTCCTAATGTTGGCCACCATGATGTTTCCCCTTTTACAGTTTAATTCTGTGATGTGTCAAATACGGTAATACTTGGCTACTACTTCTAAATTCCATGAGCTCTAAAAACATGGATTTATACCAAAGCAAGAAATTTAGTTGTACAAATGCAAACTTGCTGTAAGATACTGTTTAATCACTTGCCCACAAAGCCAGATCCAATGTATATGTTCACTGCATTTTGATTATGATACACCTTGAGGTTTGAGTAACTGCTTTCATAAACATTTTGTCCTAGTTTCCAAGAATCTATCTCTTCTACTAATTCTGAGAGCAAGCATGAAATGAAACAGAAAGCAGCATTCCATATTATAGAAAGGTGTTAGTAACTCAAAATAATGAGAAAAATGGAAACAAGATGGACACTGAAAAGATTAGACGAGTACCTTAAGACAAGTGGAAATTGGCACTCCCGAAGAAAATTTGAAACTCTTTAATCATATTCTGAATTATATGCTTTCCACTCCTCCAAAATACAAGTAGAAAAACTTTCTGTTACCCAAAAGCAAGGTGTCACTTGATGTTTAACATATTTCAAAATCCCCTTGAATACACTAAGACTCAGTGAGTTTTTTAGACACGATGATTTTCTCCTGTAATACGTGATCTTTGAGCTTGTTCTATTTAATAATACACCTAGACCAAGCCCTTTGACAAATGCATCCCTAAGAAGAATATCAAAGAGACGTTTAACGTATATCTAAGTCTGCCTCTCCTATTAGCAGCCTCAAAGGACATGTATTTTAAGAGGAATAAAACACCATTATTATTTGGAAAAACCTCAAAAAAGTTTTTTTCTGTGTTTCTGATTTGATGTTCTGGTTTTTGTGGGGTTTTTTTTGGGTGGGGTTTTTGGAGGGGTTTTTTTTGTCTAGGTTCTAGCATTCCTCTGCCCCTACCTTTCTGAGGTCTTAGCTGCAAATTCCATGAGCCAGTGGAGATTTCATTGTGCAGTAACAGTTCCTTTCTTCCTGCAACTGTTCATTACCAGACTTGGTGCGTGGGTTGTATTTACTTTAACAGTCTTCAAAATGATTGAGAGAGTTCCAAAAGGCCAGCAGACTGCACACCTGTAAAGAGCAACCTGCCCAAGGGCAAGCCTTCTAGGACTGCAACACAGCAATGCAGCTATCCTGCAAAAAAAACTTACAGGTGGAGGCTCATACCAACCAAGGAGATCACCACTGGCCTGTAATTATACTTGCTCTTCAGCAAGAAAATAATGCTGTATAGATGGTATAATCAATGCTATCGGCATGCACACCATCACAGATCAGCATCTTCGTATGTATAACACAACATTTTTAAGAAATGAGACTATCATGTTTTTGTCTCATTCTCAGAGTTTGTTCTGGGGAGAAAGTATTTATTATTGGTTATTCTATGACTGCTCTGTATTTGCTCAGAAGGGAAACAAGATTGAAATAAATCATTAATGTTCAGAAGCCTGAAAATGTATTTATTATTAACTTATTTAGTAGTAATTTCATAGCTCTCTATTTGGAAAAATGTATTTAAATGAAAGTGTGAAATTATTTAAGTTTCAATGAATTTATTTGTTTTGTGCCAAATAGGAAACTTAATAAACTGATCTTTCAATACTAATATTAAATTGGAGTAAAACTATGAGAAGAAAAGAACGTTTGATAAAACTGTTATGATGAAAGTTAGAAAACTTCTATTCCAGTTGACAGTTCAAATAAAAGTAGAAAATAAATAGACTGGTTATTTAAATGAAAAATTTGAGAAGATTAGTTATTTTGACAAACTTCAAGAGTCTGAGGAAGATATCTAAAGATTTGAGGTCAAGCTGCTCCTTAGAGCTTCTCTAAGATCTAATACAAATTAGATCTGTGACCAACAGAATGTTACATCCATGTCCAAAAAAAAAAATTCTAATTGTTTATATAAACTTCTTCATGGTTACAGCATTTGTAGGTCTGCCAAAAAAAACCCCACATCTGAAGATTCTCTGAAGGAACAGACAGGCCATAGCAACTAGTACTAAACTGGACAGCTCCTGAAATTCTCATTCAAGAGCTTTTTTGTTTCTCCACTATTCTTCAGGGATTTTTCACTCATTTTAAAGAAGCTGGAAGAGAGAACCAAGTTATGGAAAAAATAATATCCAATCCTTCTACCCAGATCTGAGCTCAGTCTGATTGGAAGGGAAAATGGCACATCTCTTTATAGCTTTATTTAGAGCTTGGGTCAAAACCAATTTTTCTCAAGCTGCAAGTTTAGGCACTAAGAAACTGTTTACAGACAGGCAATTCCCCTCTGTCACTGTAAGACAGCCTTCTCTAGTTTCAGAAGGGTAGCTTGCAACACATCTGATTACTAGAACTTTCTGCTACAGATGGAAAAGCCAGTATCTGGGAAAGAAATGAAAGCTGGTTCTGCCAATTACATCATTGATCTCTCACTTTGAGAGATAGTTCTCAGTGCTTTGAGAACACTGGCAATGTTCTATTTTCACAGTTTTGATATACCACATACACATCTCTCTGCATTTGGTGTGTTGAGATCCAAAATTTCAGAGCTAAAAGAAGAATGAAAAGGGGGAAAATGCAAACCTATTGAGATACAATGTCACACTCTACATCAGTATTAACATCTCATGCTTAAGGGTACTCGCAACACAGGATTTTGCCAAAATATTTTTTTGTTTACCATCTGTTTTAGTCTCCATTAAGAGGTTATAGCAGACAGTACTAATTATTTTCACAGATATTTGTGGAAAATAAAGTTTACAAAGACATGATGAGGGAAGACCTCTGTCAGATCAGAAAGTTTGAAATCTTCTGCCAATCAGCAGCAGATATTCATTCTTGCATTTTGTTAAAGACCACAAGGAGAAAGAAACAGTATGTACGTGCCTTAAGAGCTTTTTACTGTAAAAAAAACCCTGAGATCTTGAAGCTGCCAATTTTTTACCTGCCTCTGAGGTGAGCCATGGCTGTATGAGCTGTGCAGGATGGCCTCCTTATCAGATAGTCTACAAGGGTAGGCTATCAATATATATAGTATAATATCAAAGATGTCTATTCTTTTGATACAACTGCTCCTATGTCTGCTTATCCGAGAAGAATAGGCTAGCTAAGGGCAGAAGTATGATCATCTGAAATGTGATAGCAAGCACAGCTTTTCTGCTCAGGTATTCTTATTCATTCTCCCATTTCTGTATGTTTTCTTATCATTTGGGGGAGGCCTGTGGCAAATGTTACAGTAGCTGGATACAACTTAGCAGTTGCAGAAGCTGTGAAAATATTTCGTGTGAAGTTGTTAGCATAATGAATGCAAAAATAAAATATTTTTTTAAATCTTTAGGCTATTTGGAAAAATAATACACAGTGGCACTGCTTTTCACCACCAGGGAAACATTTTCCTTCGTACCATTAAGCCACAGAACTCTTTAACTGAAATACCAAGCAGTAAAACTCCCAGACAACATTAACTTTAAATGAGAGATCTCATATTCCCCCAGTCTTTTCGACTGACATAACAAGGACTGCAGGAGTGTCATAGCTGCCTAAAGCACATGAGAATAAAAAGTTAAACTAGACAAGTGCTGTTCATTAGAATAATTTATTCTGAGATCATTCTTCTGCTCTACATCTACTTTGAAATATATAATTTTGGTACCTCCCACACTACTTTTTATTGACAGTAAGAAATCTAGGAGAGAAATGGAGCATTCAAAAATCTTCCTGTATGTATCCTTTAATGGCAGAAGTCCAAGATGCATCAGTTGCTCCATCATTGTGTTTCAAGTGCACCCATTTAAGAAGGAAAATAGAAACTAAACTATCACCTGTTACAGAACAGTATTTAACCCTTTATTATTATTATTTCTTCTCCCCATCAGTTCCCAGTTTAATCTCTTACTGAGGAGAATGGACAAGTCAGAAAAACCACTAAGCAAATGAGGAAGGAAGTAAGCCCTGGAGAACATTTTACCCAGCCTTGTTGCTCAAAGCAGACTCAAAGAGAGAAGGTTCGTTCAGGGCTGTGTCCAGTTGGTTTTTATTATCTCCAAGAAGGAGACTCCACTAACTTCAGGAGCAACTTGTTCCAGTTAAACCATCTTCACAGTAGAAGTATCTTCTTATTATGTTTATATGGAATTTCCTGCATTTCAATTTTTGTCCATTGCCTTTTGTCCTTTCACAGTGTCTGAGACAAGTCATCTCAAAAGCATTTAAGAATCCTCGTGGATACGTGTGCCCTGATGCTATGTCTTTCCAGCTGATATCAAACCCTGCAACTTCCTCCAGGAAAATCTTAGAAAATTTCTATGTTATTCATAGGGAAGGTAGGTTTTCCTCTTATGCTTATCTAAAGATTAAAACAACAAGACTATCCAAGCAGATTTAAGAAACTTATTCTTGATCTATTATTGGAGAGAGGCGGCACGACATGGAGACATGTCAGAAGAAAACAAACTGCTGTAAAACAGAAGTCACTCCCAGGGCATTAACATCATCTTGTACCAAGCCCATGGTCTTTGAAGAGGGAAAATCATTAGCTTAGAAAAAAAGTCCCACGCCTCCTTACAACACCTTGGTGCTTGCTTATGGTGACAAGCACATGCACGTCCTTCTGCAGGAGGAGTGAGCAACACCTCCGATTGTGCCCCTCAGCACAATCTCTTTCATACAGCTCTGTCTCATTGTGGGACAGAAAAAAATGCAGAGGATGTAGGTGCTCTGAGAAAACAGATTTCTGCTTTAAGGAAGAGAGACTGTTGCAAGTTATTCTCTGTTAGCACTTGGACATAACATGCTTTGGTAAAAGAAACAGGAAACTCCTTCTGGCTTTCAATTGAGGGGAATTTTGCAGGGGGAAAAGAAGGAAAGAGTTTCTGTATATCAGGAATTCTACATTCTGTTAAAATTCATACCAAACACTTCCATTGCCCTTATGAATTAAGGAAGAAAAAGAACAGTTCATTCCAGGATAAAAGCCTCATTACTTGCTGCAATTCAGTACAATTTCCTCTAAGCATAAGATGAAGCAGCCTTTTGCAGAAGGTGGGGAAAGATAACATTAGGTCTTTTCGATTCTGAGCTGGCCATGGTGACCTCATAGGTACAAACCAGCTTACAAGAAGTTTTACACATCATTCTAAAGTCAGAATCCTGTAGTGTTGGAAATGCTATCTACTTGGGTTAATCTGAAAGGAAAGGGATATACTTGAGAAGTGGACAAAGAGCGCTTATTGCTTTATGAAAAACACCAGGCTGCTTTTTCCTCCACAGCACAGTAGCAGAGATGGATTGGCTGACTCAGGGATCAGGCACTAAGCAACAAGCACTTCTCTCCAGTAAAACAGAAACACCTAATAAAACAGCTTCAGTTCAGCAGCCGCAGTGCTGCAAAGAGCCATTTTCCTCCCAGGTGGAATAGACAATCTCCCATATCGTGTGTTAGCAACAGGCTTCAGGGGCCACCATTGGGTAAGTGGGGCAGAGGAATGGGGCAGAGAACTCCTGTGGAGTCAAAACCACTTCTTGGAAAAAAATCCCTTGTTCAGAAACAATGGACCTCTTTGTCAAAGCATTTTGATAAAACAGCACTCTGAAACAGACATACGTGCTCCATTAATTCAAACAACATTTCCACCACTCAGTACAAGTTTTTTTAGAATGCCAAATTTCCATGCCAGCCAGTGTCCTTGGTTAAATACTTTCATAGTGCTGGTACCCCCCTTTCCCTTGTGCAGGAAGAAGAACAGAGAAGAGCCAGTAGAGAAGTCAGGCCCTAGATCAAAGTTCTCCTGGATGTGACACTCCTCACCATACTGCAGTGGTAACTCATGAGTCTCCTCTGTGCTATACCTGACATGAACTTCCCTGCTACAATGTGCTGCATTTGACTTCCTCTTTATCAAAAGGAAATAACTGAGGGACTAAATTAATTATTCTACATTAATAAAAAGTAAAACTATGCTACTGTGATTGCACCAGCTACAGGTAATGTAGCTTACTGATGCACAAACAATGCTAATACCTACAAAGGCAATGGTCCTCTAGAAGGTAATAAAAGCACGATACAATCAGGAATGATTCTACAAAATAGATAACAGAACAAAGTACAGAATGGGCATGTGAACAGAAATTAGGAAATGTTTTTAGCTGAGAGATTTATTAATGTATAGATCTACATCTCTAGACCATATAAAATTACACTTTTAGACCATTATACTCCATGCAGTAAGGAATAAATCTAGACTGGCAGAGCTGGACTAGATGACCATTACAGTAACTCTCTCATTTTTACAGAACTCCCCAGCTTTGTCATGGAAAGAAATTATGACAGGCCATATTTTTTGGTCACAATTCAAAAGATAATAGAGAAAGTTTAAACAAAAATTTTCCACAAAAGACTCCCACTGTCCTTCATGATGGCCCATAAACCAATCTTACCTCATCTCTAGAGGATTTTGCTTTGCTGCAATATTTAACTCTGAATTTTAGTAACGATCATAGAGTATACAGAATTAGATGCAAAATCCCCCATATTCAATAGCTTCAAATTTTAATTGGGCAATCACTTCTCCAAGAAGAGCAAATTAATAGTATTAACCATTTCCTTTTAACAGAAACAATGCAGATGTGAAAATATTCTCTAATCTGTGACAGGAATAATATACCTCAAGAACAATGCAGATATTATTCCATATAATTAAAAGAATTTAGTACTCCCTCCCGAGGAGACTATTACTTTTTCACAAAATATATGCTTAAACAGAATTCAAATATAAAAGCTGCATATGCACATCCACTCTCTTCAGCGTTGAGTTCAAAGGACTGAGAGTCTAGAACTGGGAAAAGAGATGTGAGATTACCGAGGCACATTCCCAAAATGGTTTTAGCTAAGCAGCAATGAAACAACAGAAACTACGCCTTCAATCCAAGCGAGTTCCTATCCCCTTAGCTACTGCCAAAATACCTGTTCTGCTGTTCATCTCCAACTTTTCTGCCAGGGGCACAGACAAGCAGTGCTGCAGGCTGACTCAGAGTTCATTCAGTCTCCATCTCAGGAGGTGTTCAACATCCAGCTGGGCAAAGCCCTGAGAAGCCTTGTCTGACCTCAGAGCTGGCCCTGCTTTGAGCAAAAGTCCAGAGAACAGAACCTCCTGAGATTGCTCCCAGACTGAATTATCCTATTATCCTACGCAGGTTATGCTGGTTTCTGAGGCGTCTGGGCTTTGTTTTTCTGTAGCAAATTCAGTAGATGCCTTTCTCCTGCTGGCATCTTTCCTCCCCTCTGTCCAACATTTTACTTGGAATTATGACAACTGGCTACCCATTCAGCCAGTTTATAACCTTTCACTGGTCCCATCATTAGTAACAGCAATTCACACCATATTTGAATGTGGAATTTAATACAAATCTGAATAGAATTAAGTGAAAGAGATTAACTGTAATAGCAGAGGACCAGACCCAGGAGGCCCCTTTATTCCTCTATGTTGATTGCACTAGTCTAAAAATAATATAAACCCATCTTCCATTAACAAGGAATTTATATGCTGCTTCTCTCTTGCTTTTCCTCCCAGAAATGTAGATTTATTTTGAACCAAATTTTTACCAAACTCAGATGGAATAGCAAAAATTACCTTTGACCACAACAATCTCATGACTATGCCAACCATTTTCCAATTGTCACAAGAACGGCATATTTTGCTTATTGGTTAACTGTTTCACTGTACTGTTTGTTTTGTATGCTACACAGATCACTTACGACCTAGATGAAGTTCCTACACAGATTTTAGCAACATGAATACTATTTTTATCACTTATTTTGTGTCTGTTACATTTGTGAAGTGCTGCATTCAAATGAAAGGATACATCCAGTATTGTTTAGATGGTTTCTTTTGGGTGTGTAGAAGCTGGCGAAATCCCGGAATCACTATTCCAACTTGAGAATGTGAGACATGTTGCCCTCCTGTCTGAATCAGATGCACAAACCCACAACATCCAACTGAAAGAAACCCCACATGTGTCAATGTGTACCCCAATGTCTATGCATTCAAAGCTGCCCATGGCCCATGTGGCTGTGGGACATGATGGTGTTTCAGACTCATGAAGGCAATAGGTAAAATTTCCCTGTTAAGTTTCTTTTTCTTCTCCTACTTTACCCTCATTTAATTTTTGAAGTGTTGTTGTTTCTAAATGTCTCTCAGAGCAAAGGGCTGTCTATACCTGAACCACAGTAGATTAGGTTGATGAGAAATGGATACAAGCTCACGATGCCTTCACAGCACAACTGCATTTGTTTCTCTGCATTGTGTTATAAGAAACATTTTACTAGCACTTTTGCCTCTGAATAGATTTTGAGGCTTTTAAAATAACTCCAAATCAGATTATTCTATAACTTCATAAGCCTCTTCAGCTCAGTTTCTACTGCAATGCAGTGAGTTACTTCCATTTCCACACATGTGGACCTGGTTACCATCACAGCCTTTTTTCCTCGTTACATGCTCACTGATGGAAAAGGGAGCAAGGAGTTGAAATGCAGAACAGGCTGAACAACACCTTAAGGCTACAAAAACTGGGATGTGACCAGTATAACCTAGGGAAAAAAGATGTAAATGTCTTAAATGCGCCAGTCACTTCCAGAGAGGGATGTCCAGGTGCTTAGTTTTTACTAGCCAAGCTGGGCTGGAGCTTCATGAACATACAAGTACTTGAGAAGAAACTCAGGTACCACAACAGCTCAGTGTTGGACTTTTCTACCGAGGCACCCAGGAGCCTACTTGCAGTGGAGCCTGAGACAGCTGTTTTTGAAAAGTCTAGACATCATGAGAAATTAGTTTTTTCACATGTGAAATTTCAACAGCATATGTGCTACTTTTGGGGTTAAGGTTTGTGTTTCCCTACCTTCACAGTAGAAGCTAGAGTGTGCACAATTATATTTAGACTGTAAAGGGCTAACTTCCAACAAAGCAGTGAAGAAACGATTTTTAAAATAATTTCTTACTGTGGTAATTAGAGACTGAGATTTTTCACAACTATTTCTAAAACTGTTCATTATATTTATTTAATTTCTGGACAGCTACTTGAAAACCAGTGCACAGTTTCTCAGCTGGAAATATAAAAATGCCAATGGTTTTTAACTGGAACACAACTATAATTTTTTTACATTACATAATTCTTGCATCTTCAAGAAAGAGTTTAAGATTTCCTTTG
The DNA here is from genome assembly GCA_008694505.1 of Cyanoderma ruficeps. Classification (NCBI taxonomy): domain Eukaryota; kingdom Metazoa; phylum Chordata; class Aves; order Passeriformes; family Timaliidae; genus Cyanoderma; species Cyanoderma ruficeps. The sequence continues at coordinate 37,292,077 of VZDJ01007754.1, read as the reverse complement.
CTGATAATTAAAGCACATAAGTCTGTAATCTATCTGCAAGTTTCAGTATTATTTTAATACATATATTTACATGGAAATGAAAGACCACAGCAAAGAAGTAACACTAATTCAAGTATTAACAAAAACTATGGAGATACTACTGGAAAACATTTTTCACTATGCACTTAGGTTAAACTGGACTTTGAGACCAATTGCTAGATTTTTATTCTGTAACAATTACATGTCTAACTATAGACTATTGTGAAAACAGGGAGGAGAAAAAGAAAAAGGGAGCCTTGTTATTTAAATATTGCCATAGTTGGACTCCAGATATTTTTAAGAAGAAAATGTACCAACTCCATCTGTTGTAATGGTACAATGACATTCAAAATTTCAGACACCTACTTAAAATCTGTGCAAGTGGTTTTTAATTTTTTCCCTACAAAATTTTTTATTAACAAATATCCATAACAAAAAAATTCACCAAAAAATTCTTTAAATACTGTGATACTGACAATTATAGGAAAGTCTTAGTTTTTCAGTGGGGTAGTTTTGTTAGGGCTGTTTTTCTGGTAAATCATTCTGCACTATTATTTAATGTTTTTTAGATGCCATTTTTATAAAAAAGATTTTTGCAATAAATTGATGGGTAGCTTGTGCACAAATTTAATAGGAAATTAATATGCACATGTTCTGCACTTTTTAAAATGCTAGTTATTGGGTATGAATAAAGGGTTTATAAATATATGCATACTTGATTCAAGAATTTTCATCAAAAACAATGTAGTTTAAGCATTTTCACTTTTTATTTCCTTTCAGCCTTTCTGCAGAGAGGAACAGAAGTAAGGAAAAATCAACCACTTAAGCAGAGCTAGACTTAAAGCTTTCAAAATCATGAGTTTTTTAGTAAATTCTTTTCTTTATTGATGACACCTAAATATATATATCTTGAATTCAGCTTTTAAAAAGCATTTTCCTGTATTTTTCCTGGATGGGTTTGTAGGAGGCAAGAAACAGCTGAAAATATGCAAAAATTAAGCCGAAGTTATTTAGGCTAAAAGTTACTGTCTCCTTTCCAATTTACATTATTAGCTAAAAACTGACTCTTGCAATAGGTCCATGAACAAATCTTCTTCACCTGAAGTATTCTCAGCAAGAGCATTGTTGAAGCCAACTGACCCTTGCCTGGCCAGGCTGATGCTGCCCCACCAGCTCTGCTGAGAAACCCACCGAGCAAATAAATGCAAATAAAATAACTAAGAAAACTCTTCTAATTAGTTAAACAATTTAAAATAATCTTGTTATCACAGCAAAGTGAGAAGCTGTTGTTTTTCTGTTACTTTTCCTACAACAAGTCAGTATGTATTGCTAAGAACACATGAACAAGTAAGCATGCACTGGAAAAGGCAGAGGGATAATGGGAGGCAGGAAGGGAGAAGAAACAAGGTCAATAATATAAGTTTATTTGTGTAGGTTACAGCCTATTGTATATAGTAGGGAGATATGCAAGAAAAAGCAATCTTGTTTACTACTACAAACAACAACCTGTAACCTTTTCTACACATTGCAATGCTGTTTCTAGGTTAAGGGAATGTTGTATTGATCTAGTTAGCAACAAATTATTATTAACCTGATGTTGAACTTCTTTTGACCCATGACTCTATCTCCCTCCTAAATAACCACATTATTTTCCTTCAACGAAAACAAAGCACAACACACCAAGAAAATTCCTATACAGAAAACATAATGAACTTGAGAAACTGCAATGATATATCAGAGCTTTCATCTCTTGTGCCTCAAAAGTTCAAAACAATTTTAACTGTGCTGTTTTCTACCTACAGAAATAGATCACATTGAACAACTGCTTGCACATCAGATTAGCAACAGCTCAAACAGTTTGCCTCAGCTTCATAAAAACATTAAAAATCTATGTTGGTTTCTTTTACAGTACTGCTGCAGTAACAACAACTTGTCTAGAAATCAACACTGGAAACAATTTCTAGGATGGGAAAAAGACCCCGAGGCAGTGTAGAAAATTTGTATATGAGGATTCAGAAACACCAGAAGAGGATACAAGAGACGTTTAGTTCACAGACACAACACAAAGTAGTTTTTGTTTTGCTAAGGTATCAGCTATCACATTGGTTAGGTTATGCTCAGTGGACACAAACAAACCCTGTTCACTTTTCAAGGCTGCAACTGAAATGCACCCTTGACCAGACAGTTTTTGATTGCAAGGGCAGGTCAGCAATACAAACAAAGCTGTTGAAACCAGTGACTTTATGCAAGTTTAGTATCCTGACAGTCAGAAAAATGCTAGACTGCCACAATCTTGTGATCACTTTGGAATATAACATTTTGAATCTGCTGGCATTTTACAGAATAGCTTTTAGCAAATAAACAACAACCAGGCATTTTACATTACCATGGTAATTTTTTTAACACCAGCCACTTTGTTTACAGCACAAAAAATAATGCCATTTCTGCTGCGGTAATTTAATTCAGCAGTGTAGTTTTTTGATCAAAGATTTTTCTTTTCTGTAGAGCCACACATAAAAGCAGCAGAAGGAGTTGAAGTCAGCATAATTGTAAAAGCTGCTTTTCTGCAGAAAAGCTTCACAGTAAAAAGGTTATCAACCTCCTCACATCAGTGGCTGCAAAATTCAAAAGCAAAAAGGCCTGGAATTGTAAGAGGAATTCATAATTAACTAGTGGGATGCATTTTAGTCCAAAATTGTTTAACGTTTATATCAATGGAGTCAAAAAAGAATGAAAACATCACTCAATAAAGGTAACACAGAATCAAAGACCAGTGAATGACACAAAACCTGACTGCTGAGTGAGTGAGCAGCATGCTTTTACTCTAGGGAATTCAGTAAAAGGGAAGAGAAAATAGAAGAAAAAAAAGAAGAAATGAAACGTGCATGTTTTGTATTTCATAGAATATGCACATTAAAAATACAATTTCAGGACAAGGAGACCCCACAACCAACTCCACATTCCTAGAGCTTCAATACTCCTTTGTTATCGACTTGGCAATCGTGGGTACCCAGTTTGAGGGTCCAGAGCCTTTACTCTCACATATATCATACTTAAGGTTGCTTCAGACACAAGGATTATTCAGCAAGTATACCCAAGAAGTCACATGTTTGAACATGACCAACCATACACAATGTTATTGTATTTAAGAACAAAAAATGCAAGTTAAAAGCTTTTAGATTGGGAATATCAGTCTTTCAGAGGAATGATTATAAATAACATCACTACAGAAGAAATAAAACTAAAACCAATTAACAAACATTCTCATTCCTAGGCTGTGCTTAAAAGCCATAATCAGTCCTTTAAGCATTTAAATAGAGAAGCAGTGAACAGGAAAGGTTATGTAACCTTTCCATGCAGCTCCTGAAATTTAGGTGCTGTGCATATATACTTTACGAAGGATGCTTAAGATAGTTTTGGATTAGATATGAAAGATTTGTAAGAAGGAGGAAAGGATGTGAAAACACAATCTTTGAAGAAAAACCTAACAAGCACATTCTAACTCTTGCAAGCAAGAGGACTCTGCAAAATTATTTGATAACCTGTAAAATCCTATATTGAGGGATAAATTTGGTAACAAAAGATGTTTAAATCCAAAGGATAATGGTACATTTATAGCTACGGTTGGATATTGAAGCCAGGTAAACACAGGCTAATAGGTGAATACTCTTAACAAGAGCAATCAGGGATTGGAGCTACTTAACAAGCCTGGTGGAGTGTTCTTTAGCACTGGGACCTTATGCAAACAACTGAGGCACTACAGGTTCAAATTCAAATAAAGCCACATGGCAGAAGCTACTCTTTACTTTAGGAAAATCTACTGGCCTGTGGGGTACACGGCAGAGTCACAGTATTCTCTCTTTCCCTGATACCTCCAGCCCTTTCACTACTATCAGAGCAGTTCCTTTATACTCAACTCAGGTATATCTGGAGGCTTGATTTACAAATAATATGAAATCTTTGGGAAAAACTAGGTAGCTGCTGATTGTAAAAAAAAAAAAGTAATAGGATAGCCACTTTTTTAGTGATCTTAAAGATGCAATTTGAGCATAAAGTATGTTTTCACAGTCTGATTTGTTATCTATAGCTTAATAAAACTTTACTGCAAACAGATATAAGTTCCTTGTGTGCTATCTGTACTTCCCCCATTCTTTGCTCACTGCACTGTTTATTTAAGATTGGAAGAAAAGTTCAGCCCAATTTACTACAAAACCTTTGACTCTGCTATGTGGCAAAAGATGTATGCACCAGAATACTTGGGTGTCATCACCACTAAATAGAAACTCTGGTACTGATGCCAAGAGTTTTAGCTTTCATGTTTTTTAGATTCTGTACTACCTTAGTGTGTGACTCTGAACTTCAAATAAAGTGTTAGCAAGTTCTCTTCACAGTTCAGTTAGACAAAACAATCCTCTTCCAGCCTGAGAACCATGGACACTGTTGCAGCTTCAGGCCCAAGAAGTATAAACAGTGAACTGAGGAGAGCAATCTGAGAGGATGGGACTTCATAACCTGAAGCTGTAATTGGACAATTAACTCCAGTGTGTAAATGGACCAAAACTTACAAAAGTGTGAAAACTTGTGCCCTGTTTTCCCATCTCGGGTGTAGCCTCGGCCAGGCTCTTGTACTGCCCAAGGTGTATCCTTTGAAGGCCTTTTTAATAAATACCTACTTTATTTCTTTAATTCTGTCTAGCCTCTGTTCTAGATCAGCCTCTCTAGGCATCAGCATCCGCATGATGCCTCCAGAGACAGCATCAGCAATATTCAGCTGCAGAGGGCTGTAAATGCTTTGTGAAGGGCTCCTTTCCATTTCCCCTGGGACAAATCAATAGTCCAAGATTCCTTTTTCTGTTTACTTCATGAATTTTGCTCCATAGCCAGTTAGCAGATCAATACTGATTTGTATTCTAAAGAATGAATAACCTTTATTTTTATAAAGGAATAAGCTCCAACTAAACTTTCAAATAGATGCTGAAGATTTAATGGCATTATAGAGACAGATCCTTTAATGGTAATGATGCACAAGAAGGATTAGCTGATACTGGTGGAATTTGGGGTGGCAACATTTCAAGTGTTTTGTAGATGAATATCCAAAGTAAATGAAAAATGCTTGTTAATTCTATGCTTGCTGTTGCTCATTAACTTCCAAACCACAGCTTCGAGAATCTTCCATTTCCTGTGTACATTGTTTATTTTTGTACAGAATTTGGAAACTAGACTTATTATATGATAGAGGGAACCAAAGAAAAAAAAAAAGATGGTACCTTAAAATAAGTTTTTGTCCCTGTATAGTGTCAGGAATTTAACATATACTGAGAAAGAAATGTCACTGAGAGATGAGTGTTCTCTGGATACATGGTAAGTGCTATGGGGTGAATGTCTTATCACATCTAAAATATTCTAACTCCATTTTTTGGACACACTTAAAAACAAGCAAGTTACTGCAATTTTCCTTTTGCATCCTATTCAGCAGAACCACTACCTCCACATTAATACTTGCATTCCTGAGGGGTGGATATTAAAAACAGTTACATGCATTAGAGCTCTTCTTACCTCAAAAGAAAAACAAACACCTCCCACAGGTTTTCCTGCCATTATCAGGCCTTCCAAATACCTGTAGTAAAGGGCTTGTCTGACAACATTTAGCATATTGCAGTGATTAGACTTGCTGGGAAGAAGGTTTCTAGCCAGCCAGGAAACAGCTGCTGCTTTGTGTTCCACCAGCAGCAAGTAAGTCAAGGCAGATGCCACACTGCATTTCGAAAGTGCCATCTTCTAATAAAGGAAATAAAACAATGCTGTCCATCCTGCACATTAACAGCAAAATCAAGAATTCTAAAATATTTGAGACCTAGTTATTGTCTGAAGAATATAAATCAGTGTGACAGCAGCAGTCCAGAGAAGGTTTGAACACCACTACAAAACCAAGACTGTCTCTTACCACAAGCACAGAGCAATGACTTTTGTTACATTATCTTTACTCACATGGTACAAAGCAGTTTCTGGTCCAGGTGTGCCCATGACTTCTTGTCTCAATGACTCCATTTGTAAACTAGGCAGCAGCGAGTAATGACTTGGACTACTACTCTTGTCTCCTTTCTTTTTGGACTTTTTCCCAGTGTCCTTTTTGCTATTCCTTTGAAACATGTACTCTTCTTGACCTATTTTCTCATTGCTCATATAGCGAAGCAATGAATTTTCTGTTGAAAGAAAAGCAAAACATCATTGTGAACTGTTGCATGTGTGTAAATTCTGCTTCTACAACATGCAATATTCTTGCTAAGATCTACTGTCAATTTTAACTCTTATTGAAAGTCTTACTGTCAATTTTAACCCATATGCTTCTTTGGTTCAGATATAATAAGAAAGCAAACTTTTGGTAGGGAAAATACATGACTCTTACAGTTTTCCGGTATATTTTAAATAAAGAGAAAATATAAAAGAAGTTGCACATCAATAAATTTTATCGTGGAGTTTTAAAAAAATGAGCAATGATGGACTTATGATAATTTTTGGGGTTTTGCTACTTTTGTACCAGGAGTCCTAGTGAATACAAAGGACAGTGGTACCACAGATTTCAAAGTAATTTGTTCTGACCATTCACTGGAGATCATTCACCATATCATATACATGTTCCCTGAATATTCTTCCAGCATGTACCAATTTATAACTGAGACATCCTGACCCAGAAGCAATGTCTGCCAATTTAGGAAACCTCAGCAGATTTCTTTTTCATGAAATTGTCTGTCTTTCCTTGCATTAACATGAACTTCTAGCATCCACAACCCCCTGTGGCAAGAGGTTTTTAGCTTGAACATGAACTGCACCAGCTCATTTTCTTTTCATCCAGCATCCAACCGATATATGATCTCTTTGCTCTTGTTTCAGATCAAACACTGACAAACATATTGCTTTACTTCATTCCACACAAGCTTTTATAAACCTTTATTATGTCCTGCTTAAGTTCCCCAAACTGATAGTGGCCAGCCTGCTTAACTGACCCCAGTTTAGAAGTCAATTCATGCATTTGATTAATTTTTGTTGTTTCCTAAACCTTCTTGAATTCAACTGTATTTTTCTTAAGAGATTAAGAGACTGGAATTGCACACACACAGCATGAGCAACAGCTGATATGGCAGCATAAGAATACTTCTAAATTTGGTCTTGTATTCTTTTCCTAATAATACCTAAGTGTTTCCTTTTTTGATCCCTACTGAATATTTAGTTAATATTTTTACAGAAATAGCTATCATTACTGTAACACCTTGTTCCTGGCTGATAACAACAATCACAGAGGCCATAATTTCATATGTAGATTATGCATCCAAGCCTCACAACCCAAAACTTTGAAGAACTTATCCTCTTTGATTTTGAAGTAAACCCCATGCTGCTCTAGAATGTTTTCCAACCAACTACCTCAATCCTAAAATAAATTCTGCAAAAGTTTAGCATACACAATAAAGAAAATATCAAAACAGATTCACAAACATTTACACAGCTAAGCAAGCAGCAAAATGATGTTGAAATACATAGCTTAAAGCAAGATAAAACCCATAATGCCTTGTAATAGATGTGTGTTCAGATTACTTACCTCTCCTAGTATCTCTTTTTATTTTGTTGGGGTCCTCATAATCTCCCACCCAGTTATATTCCACTGGCATAGAAATAGGCCTCAGCTTCCCTGGAAACAGAGGAAAAAATGGAGATTATGCACCATAAGGCAGCATTAACCCAACACTCTTCAGAACAAAGAACAAATTATGTGCTAAGCTGCTATTCCAAAGGGTTGCTTATGAAAGAAGATCCAGCATTGCCTCTGAACAAGAAGTTAAGACAGGAGTTCTGTTTTCTTTAACAGAAAAGAGGCAGCTAAGTGTTCAATGGATTTTTTTTTAAGTTTAGAAAACAAATCCGGTGCCCTACAAAATCATCACTGCAGTGATATCTGACAAACACATTCAAATTACTTCAGTTTTCGGAGGCCCATGGCACACACACGGGAGAACTGTTTTAAATCACATGTGAATTGCTGGTAACAGAAATTTGTGCCTATCACTGAGGAACCTTCATATATAGCATATTTGCTGATGGCCTTATAAGATCCATCAGTGACCAAGTAAGAAAGGAAGTAGAAAACCCCTACATGTAATTTCTTTTGTAGCATTTCATCCACAGAAAGCAAAGTACACTATCATTCCTAAGTTCACTCTGACTTCAGACAGCAAAAAAAAGGAATAGCTGAAGACTATCTTATGTTTTAAATTTTGATTGGAAGCTGTTGAATTGATTTTAAAACATGCTGTAAACTATGATTTCTGTTTAAGGACTGGACACACAGCCAGAAATCAGCGAAATCAGTGTGCTATGGAACTTAGTGGGGCCACTTAGAGTGGTCTGAATTCTTTAGCAAGTTAGTGTATTGAAACAAAACATAGGTAAATAATGAATTGAAACAAAACAGAAAAGCATAGCTCATGGCATATTAACTAACAGACCGAAAACAAAACGTTTTCCCAACAAGATCACCCCTTGCCCTTTTTTAAATCAATCTACCAGTCACAAACCCAAAACACAAGCAAATAATTTGATTTTAAAAGTAGCAAAGCTAAAAGCAAAAATGCCAAAACTCTCGTAAATTATTTTAATAGAAAATCCCCACACAAAAGCCTTACTCCACATTTTTGAGTTTAAATCCATGATATGCTGAAAAAAAGAGACATGTTTATAATGAAAATGAATATTCAAACATGCCCATCTCCCTGCTGACACACTGTGCCCATGGAAAACACACCAACACCATGCAGGCAGCACAATGGTAAAAGTTTTTATCATCTTTTTTAAAAAACTGACAAAAAAAAAGTTGTATAGAGCACAGGATCAGGTCACAAATACATCAGTACTCAGGAAAATCACATATATTTTAAATTTTTCACTTATCATTCATTTTACTATTTAGGGACAAATATTTAAGTCTGACCGAAGCCAGTGAGATTTAGAGCACACAGTCATTTCCTGAGTGGGGATGTATTCAGCTCAAGTTTACTTGATCACAAACAGCTCTCAACGGTTTCTTTTTCTAGAAATAAAACCTTATTTTCTTTGTGAGTGAGGCTGAACACACAGTATCTTATTAACAGGAACTGCAAACTTAATAAAACAGAAAATCAACAAAATTCATTGTTAAAATCTGATCGTTATCAAAAGTAGCAAAAAATTTTCTGCAAAACCCTCAGCTGTCTAAAGTACAGCTTGGTACAGGCATTAAAACTGCAATGATCACATTTGTTTCTTTCCTTAAACTCAAGTTTCATTTGCTTATTACCTCTCCTAACAACCTTATTTTTAACCTCTATGGATTTCCTAATCTCTTTTCCATGAGGAGGACACTCCGGAAAATTTTTATCCTGCCTGTGAACAGAAGCTTTCCTAGGCCAATTATCAGCAACTACAAAGAGCTTGAAGCCAGTAAGAGCATGAAATATCTTTCTTATCATTGTCAAAAAATGTCAAAAGATTCCAATAACAAAATTACAGAGGGCCTTATTAGCCTCTCATGAAGGAGGACTGAGAAAATTTTTGTAAAAAAATTGACACATCACAAAATTAATGGTAAGCACATGTTGAAAACAATTATTTCTCTAGGCCTGGGAACTCTCTTTGACCTTCTTTAATGGGTAACCATAAGGCAGAAGAGTGTTATAGTCATTTTCCAGATTTCTGTGAAACCCTGAGGTCATGCCTACCCACAAACCTTATGTTAACAAATGCCATGTGCGAAACTCTAGAATTTAATGCTGAAATGGTAATATTTTTAGAAAATACACTTGAAAATGGACTCAAAGATGTGAATTCATTAAATAAAAGTGAGATCAAAAAGTGAAAGACTGTAAAACAAATGTGTTAAATAATGACTGATTTTCAGTGGAGCCGTTGATCCGTGTCTTTATGACCCTTTCTGCTAACAGAAAAAAAAGGCTGAAAAAGCTATCCTATTACAAAATAATGGATTCAGCAGTCCTTGAAGAAGAAGTGTGTTCTTCTTCACTCTCGACCACCAGTATTAAAATTTAATGTCTGCAGCAGTGAGTATATGTCTGTTAATGGAACTGACTGTGGCCACCAATTGTATTATTTGAAATACTGGAGTAATAAAATTGATATACCCACTTTGAAAACTTAACAGTTATTTTGCATAGAATGGGCATGGTTAGAAAACACTTGAAAACACTTTGAAATCAAAAAGATATTGAAGATTTTTCAGCAGGATGGTGCACTTGTGCAGAAAGGGTACATTTTCTGAAAGTGCAACCTTTCATGCTGTGCAAGCACATTGCTCCAGGTGCTGAGGATACTTTACACAGCTCAAGCTCAATTTTTATCAAGGTTGTCAGGTTGGCTGGCTGGGGCTTGGCTGCATGATGTACTAAATCTATAATGATTCATAAATTACATCTATTTTCTTCACAAAGGGATATGATGACAGGATTGTTGTAACAACTCTAACATACAGCTTGTGCTCACTTTAAAAACTGAAGTAACGTAGCAGGTAGTTTGAAAAAATATTCAAGTGTGCGCTTAGCTAATACTATAGCAGTCAAAATACATTTTTAAAACACGATATTTCCTCTTCATTTTCTTCTGTAGCCTAACAACTCTATGTCTGTACAATCTTATACTTGAAAACAGAAAACCAGTTCTCCCAGTCCAAAGCTGAAACAAATTACCACACTAGCTAAAGGAAGAGTTCCAACAGTTTCAAGGGTAAAATAAGCTGGAGTACAAGAGTTTGAGCATCAAAACTCTTACCCAGAAATTGCTTCTGAATTCTTATCCTAAATAAGCCAAAATCCAAGACGTAGATGTAGCACGAATACATGTGCATGTTTACATGCAAAATTCCTTCTTAAACAACCTATGATCTCAAATTAAAAGGAACAGCTATATGTAAAAAGCCATCACTTGCAGTATAACAAGTTACAGGAAGTTAATACAGTATTACCAAGAAAAAGAACACTGTCATCAGTCATACTCAATTCTGAGACTAAAGAAAAATGAAAGTGTTTTAGAAAGCAGTACAATGTGAAGGCAGCAATGTTATCTCTTGGTAAATCTGAAGGGGTTTGATTGTTATTACACCTAGGAAAAATTTTCCAAAGCTGAATTCCAAAACTTATTCAAATCTTGCCCTTAGAGTACAGAAAATTTCTATACTGTATTTTTAGTAAAAAAATATGAGCCTCTGGTATCTACTTTTTTCAATAAAATGATACTGGAACATGGTCTGGGAAACTAAGCTGATAGCAAAAATATATATTCAGAAAATCCATCAATTTTAACTGGACTTACCTATCATAGTAAATATTTTTCTTTCCTATAACAGAATAAGCTCTTAGGCTGAAATCAGACTAAAGTAGTATTGAATTCTCAGCAAAATCAATGGCCACCAGAAATATTTTCATGGTTAAAAACAAAAGCAGATGCACGAAAATCCTAAAATCAACAAATGGTGATTATCTTTATGAGATCAATGCTGTACCATATGTCGGTGTGCTCTCTCTCCTTCCAGGACCACTTGTTCTTCCTTTCTCATACTCATAGCAGTACAAAACTGCATCTTCTTCAACCACATTAAAGCGTTTCCGATATTCCTGGTCCAGAAACGAGTTTGGAGATTCAGATCCTGTATGAACCGGTTTGCCCACTATGTGTCTGCCAACATCATCACAGGGGAGATTTCCCTTTTCATCCCTTTAGTTAAAAAGAGAAGTTTTTAATATATTGAGATAAGACACTGATTTTTTTATACTGTGAATATTGCAATAAACATGGGCCTGTGTCAATATTTCATACACTGAGACAGGTGAAATCCACCCCACACCAGGATCACACAGCATATATGCATATGTATGCATTTATATGCCAGTTACACACTTCTGTTTGCTCAGTTCTTTACTGATTTATCCATCTCATTGATTTCTCTTGCAAAGAATAACACAAATAAAATTGATGAGCAGTTACTCTTTTTATTTTTCTTGTTTTATTTGGAATCTACCACTTTGTGATTTAGGGCAGAGGAATAATGTTGGCCTTACATTTTTATACTTGCATTTTTAAATGCATCAGATACTTTCAAGACGTGGCTACATGGCAAGCATCAACAAACTCAGTTTGGTTCCTTACACTTTATCCCAGATCAAGAAGAACCAGGCACAGAAGATGTACAGACACCTGACATTGTTTTGCACAATCATTTCAGGTCTAGAAGTTGTATAGGTACATCCATGCAGTTTCACATGCATTGTGTAACACCTGTTAATCAGCTGCTACCCCAGCACAGTGCTCACTTTGCCCTCTGTGTCAGATCCACAAGATCGTTCTGCTTTCCTGCACCCCTGCCCTACTCTGAAAATGGAAACCACTCAAAGGCATCAGACAAGAGCAAGCTGTGCTGGGTTAGGAGTCCTTTCTCGCACTAGATGAACCAGGACCCATCTAGTGAATCTGCTGCTAGAACTGCCTGGAGATGGCTGCAAAAGACCTGATCAGACAGTCACTTCTGGGCAGCAAATGCAGGTAGTCAAGGGAGAAGTAGGTATTCAAGAGGTAATCAAGAGACAAACTGGGCCATACACTCTCTTTGGAGAGCTTCAGCACCAGTGAACTTCCATGTGAGTTCCAAGCTGGCCCAGTATGCTGAATGCTGACCCCTACTCCACCTGGCACCTTGAGACTCCATCTGAGGACCAAGCAAAGCCTCCTCACGGGGCCCAGGCAGCCATGAAGGATGAGAAAAGGCCATCCTGCCTCGGATGCCTTAGTGAGGGAGGCTGGGGCAGCCCCAACAGGGCTGTGGGCTCTCCTCCAGTCACAGGGAGACTTTCTGTGGTGACAGAGCTGGAGACCCCAGCAGGTGACATGATGGAGACTGACATAAACCAGCCAGATGCTAAATGATGCTGCAGCCACCATCAAGGACTGGCACAAGCGAGGCAGCGCAGCCTGACCTAGAGGGATCTTCGCTGCAAGCATGGAGTGAAGTACAGAGCCATCAGGCAAACACCCTCTGTCACAGCCCTCTAGAGAGGAGGGCTCCAGTCCTCGTCCCCAAAGGTACCTGATAAACATGAGCAGGCTTTAACCTACAACCAGCACTCCTAAGCAACCAGCACAGGGAAAGTGTTGGTCCCTTTTTGTCATGCCACCCATGCAAGGCAAGCAAAACTCAAGGCTTTGGTTTTTACGACGTGTCAAAATATCAAGTCTTTTCCTCTCTTCCAGTAACAAAAGGAGGCTTGTTTATTTGATTTTATTCCTTTGGAGTAAAACAAACAACAAACTGAGAAACAGATGTTGAGCAGTTTGACACTACCCAAAATACACACAAGATTTAATATAGTTAATCATGGACAAAAAAACCTGATGAAATGCCCAAACAAATTATTCAGAAACACTGCACCCTATGTGACAGGTGAAATCAAGAATAGTCCATCTGGATTAAGCTGATGAAAAAATTCAAATGTACAAAGCTTAATCTCTCTACAAGATTACAGCTTGTACTAATATGTATTATAAGATTTAATCTGAACTGGTCCAAACTACTGCATAATCATCATGATTTAAGAGATGTTATTAAAAATAATCAAAATTCATTCAGAAGATCTCAATTTCTAGAGCAGAATTCAAAAAGTGGAGAGTAGCAAATGTTCACCAGAAACACTAAAAATAAGGATGGCACTTTTTTATCAAAAAAAAAAAAATGGTAAACATAATCAGAATCAGTACAAAGGTACAAGTTCTTTTAAGATAGTATAGTTTCAGGAGCTCCAGGTCTTTACCATATGACTACTGCATTCAAAGAGAAACACAACTAAGACTATGGTGTGTTGGGTTTTTCTTCCCTCCAGCTTTTTTTATGTTAATGGACTAGAATTAAATAATTGGTTCTTTTCTGCAAATTTTCTGAAAATCCTGTCCTTAAAATATTTATGTGAGCATAACAAAGAACTGTTATCAGGGAGGTGAAATATATATTTGATTCCATTGTACAATTATATGTCATGACTGAGAATATTCTCATTTAATTAAAAGAAAAAAATAGTTATAGTAAAATGGAGTATGTGTAAGTTCAACTGAGTTATACATGTCACATTTGAAATAATTTTTTCTTTTCTCTGAGAAACAGAAACCAAGCCAAGCAGAGATGAGGCAAGGATAAGGAAGGAACATGGGACACAGCTGAAGGCTTCACAAAAGGCTTCTGACATCCTCATGAAGTCAAAATCACACTTCTGCCCTGGAAGGTTTTTCCTATCTCTGAAGAGTAAGAATTTACCATCTCAACTTCTCCTCCCCAGTAGGTAATTTAACTTGCCATATACTTCACTCTTGGACAAGCCCCTGGAAAGTCCCGTCAGTATCAGTTCATACATCTTATTAACTGGTTAGAGGAATTGCTGATAAGAAAGTGTAAGAAAATCTCAGCTACAAGAAAAAACATGCTGCCCCTATAACCTTTCCAAGAAAGGTAACTAAAAGAAAAGCAAGAAGTAATTTAAAAATACATTAACTGAACATATGATAACCTGTGGCTAAGATTATGGAAGCTTTAAGAATTCTGATTCCTCTTAAACACAATCCTAGACCTCTGGGTAGCCACTTTTTGCACTATTTGTAGGCCATAATTCTCTCAAGAGTTTCAGGAACGCAATATCTGTGTACATTATGGAATTATAAGGAATCATTTGTGGTTGTGTAAAGGCAGGCTAATGGATCTGCAAGGAGGGTGTGCTGCCCTTCTGGCTCAGCAAGTCCAGAGACCTGGAAGAGATGAAAATGCCTGTTCCAGGTGGCAGGTCAGAGTACCAGCTATACTGACAGGGAACAGCATGGTCACTGCACAGTCTAGCAGAGTGGCCACACTAAAACACATACCTGAATTTGCTCTACCGCTATCTAATCAAATACATCTGAAAAAGAAAATGCTATGGCAGGACTAAACAGAACTGTTGTTGAAGTTGAAAAGTTTCTTGCATTTAACTCAGACTCCCTTGCTGCATCATGATTATTGGGAAAAAATATGACCTCCTTTCCTAGTTACAGATTCAGGGTTTCAGGCAACTTTTGCTCTTCTGAATGAGGATGAGACTGTTGCAGTCAACTGATTCCTCCATATTTGAGAAAACAATAGCATAGAACCTTCTTTTCTAAAGGCTGCTGTCCATTTTGCACACAAGATACTGATTCAGAATACTGTGAATACAAAATACTGTGTACTGATTCAACACATCTTCCCTCAATTACCAGTTTACCTGCAAAATACAGTATTAATACAGGATTATCTGCAGGGCAGACTAATAAAGGTATGAACAGAATGGTCAGTTACTTCACAAACATTTTTTATATCAAATTGTACTATGAAATGGTCTTTTTTTACCTTGGAACATAAGGTTCTGTTGGAGGAGGGGGTATGTAGAGATCCTGAAGGGCAGAGCTGTCTCTTTTTGTAGGTGTGCTGATAGTGCTGGATGGAGTAGCAACACTGCTTGTAGGGCTTCTAGGAATAAGAGGCTGGTTCAAAAGAGAGAGAGAAATAATCAGAATCATCCTTACATATTATACATTTTTATTTGTAAAAGCCAAAACCAGAATACAGTTTGAAAAGCTAAAGAAAGAGCCATTCTAACATTTTATGTGCTTTTAAACTGACTAAAAAACCATTCATGCTAAGAAGACAGATATACAAATAGACATGTATTGTGCTTATAAAATTGACTCCTCTGATTACATCTTTTTCCCTTTAGCACAGCTAGTTTATTGCCAATGCCCATAAAATTAGTAATCATTAGAGCTACTGGTGTAATCTTAACGAGTAAATAACATACAGAATCCAGTTAATTCCTTAATTAAACTAACATTGTAAAAAAAAGTCTACTGTTTACAGCAAAAGGTGCATAAGTAGGCATTAAATTGAATGTCAAGTCCTCCCATCTGCTCTACAGCTTAAGAATTAACTGTAAAAGCTTCAGTTTATGCCTGCAGATGCTGTTAAATCAGGTACTGCATCCTCAGAGCACACACGCTATGAGAGAATCAACTGGAAATTATTATTATTCTACATTCCCCTGGGCACACTCCTCACAAAATAACATTTACTCACAGGTAAATAAACTATACCCTCCTTGCAAAATAATCATGCATTCTAGCTATCATTCCAGTCCAGATAGAATCCTTCCTCTTAATCACATTTTTTTCATAAGCTTTTCACAAGATTTTCCAAGAATCTATGCAGATGCAGAAAAATAAAATGAGAAGAAAAGTTTGATTGTTTTAGTATACTCAGTAACACATCTGTCTAAAAACAAAAACCTTGTGTGACTTGGTTTGTGTGATAGCTAAACTCAGGCAGAAGAAAAAGAAAGAGCAGAACAGCAAGTACAAGAGTATCTTCATACACTCTAAAAAGAATCTAATATTAAAATATACTGAATTTTGCTTTGAAAAGGGTTTGTTTCTCCTCCATCTTTTGGGAAGTCTACTCCTTGAAGAAAGAAGTGTTGGGATTGAAGAGAGTTCACTATACCTACAATTTCTGATTTTAGTAACTACTTGAAGATACAAACATTTCACATTGCATTGATGGCAGAGAAGCTCTAAATGTGGACTGAATGGGTGCGTAGAAAGATCCTCCTCTGAGCACTATTACCAATACTTTATGACAGACCAAAAGGGTATGCAGAATAATCAGCCCTCACTTTCTAGATATTAATCTTGACACTGTAGCAGAAAACCCAAAAAGTTTAAAGCAGGAACACTGCCAGAATGTTGGGCTTTTGTCAGCTCCTGATAAGCGATACAAATCTTTGCCTTTCAAGCCAAGGCCCCACCACTAGGTTACTTTTTTTACAATCTGTATGTAGGAACAATGGGTATCACTTAGGAAACCTCATCCTTTAGCCGGTTACTGCCTTGTTTTAGGAACAGAGCTGTGTTAGGTGCTATGTAGCTCTAAAATAATAAAATGTGTGCTTAAAATTTGCTCATTAAAACTTTGCAAGTCCACCTTTAGAGCAACAGCTATAAAATGACACAAGTTTTCTGGTTTTGAATGTTCAAATCCTGTCTCCTATAAACAGTTACACTGTTTAAATCTTTCATTGCTCATTAGAGTTGATGTGAGTATTCTACAGCCAGGGCAAAGACTGCCAGTATTTACAGGAAGAAAGGGAGAAAGACACACACAAAAAAACAGACAGGTAAAAGACTTTACAACCACTAAAAACAAGACAAGTCTACAAAAATATGAACAAAACTGGTGGCAAAAAAGCCACCAGGTCAGAAAAAACCCCAAACAACCTAAAACAATAAAAAACATCCTAAACACCCCCTCTCCCTCTTTCAGAGAAACAAAAATCTTATCCTTTAAATTTTCATCTATGACACTGTAGCTGTAGATATTTTTGAACCACCCACTAGTACAACAGTGTTGGTTACCTTTCTGATACCTTGCACTTCTATAACAAGAACACTTTGTGGCTTGCTGAGTAGCCTGTTGAATTAATTTTCATTGTAAGCCAAGAGGATTTTGTGCCCTAGATCCTGTTTATGCTTGTTAAGCCCAAGCTGTTTGCTCATGGCTCAGACCAGCAGAAGCCCTGAGGAAGACAAACTGTATAGATGGGTTTGCTCTTCTCCATTTATAGGAAGAAGACAAGCCTTTACCTGCATGAAAAGGGGAGTAAGAGGAAAGGGGGACTTAGAGACTGGAATGGTGGCAGTCAATATGAGCTTATGGTTTATGTTACATAGGGAAAAATCATGCTCAAGCATAGAATGTTCTGGACTTACAAGAGCTTGATGTGTCTCTGGTGATCCTGAGCGCTAGAGGACACGGGTAAAGAATTTCCCTTGTGTTACAACCTAGAATACCTGGCTGCAACTATTTAGATTCTAATGATACTGCCCTAATTTCTGAAGTCTGAGGAATCAGTTGGTGTAACACACAGCCCTGACATACAAGTCAGTCTGTCCTCCAGGCAATCTGCTGGCTGATCCTGGAAATCAGTTTGGGTTTGTGCATCTTTGACAAATGGATATTTTGGTTTATCTTTTAGCACAGGAAAGTGGTTAAAACAGTGAGTACAATAGGAAGAAATGGTATTCAGTCTAACACAGAAAGCCACAAGCTATCCAACTCAGTGAAGGCCGCTGGTTCCCTGTCAGACACTGCCAGAGGTGAAGACACAGTGTAACTGAGGACAGTCTGAATGACTGTGGGCAAAGTGAATTCACCTTCCCAGGGCACCTGGAGCTCCTACGGGGACAAAAATCATAATCCAATCCAGGTGGAGGTACAATCCTGTAGGATTGTCCCAAAACATACTAGGATGTCTCATATATTTTCCATATTTCTTTTGCATTGTCAAGCTCAACTCTCTGCTTATTTCCACAGAAATAGAAGTTGTCCAACTAGAATAAAAGGGAAATCCTAACTTAAAAATAGGTCACCCTATTTATTCTTTAAATAAACAAACCAGTATTTATCATGACTACACCAGTAAATCAGTAGCTTAGTAAGAATTTTTACATGGTAAAAACATTTAATGGTCTCTCCTGTACTGGCTCAACACACTGAGAGCCTTGCTGAAGCTACCACCTTGTGCTGTAGAGGTTCAGCTTTCATTTTTATATACAGAATGCAAAAGTCTTCAGACCCCTCTGGTAGAAAAGAAAGCCTTCAGAACATGGTCTATAGGCATGCTGCAACTACATAGCATTTTGCATTGAAATTTAGATTCAAGTCAATCTGGTCACATGCAAGTAACCAGCTCATGTAGGTCTCTGTTTCAATGGCAGCCACTGTGCGGGCCACATGCACACTGGACATAAAACCATATGCAACTCCAGTCAAGTATTCCTCAGTTGGATGCCTTGGAGATCAGTGGTATCACTGATTTAATTGTCTCCCAAGTAGAGATTCTCTTGCTGCAGTTCCTTTTGGCAGGTTGGCCAGGGCAAGTAGGATTGCTGAAACAGCAATGAAACTAAAACATTTTCAGGTCTAAAGAGTTGAATACTTAGCCCATGAGAAAAGTCTGACAGAGATAGTTTGGAAGTTTACGTATTAAAATTGGAACAACCTAAAAAATGTCCCACAACTGACCCAGCACCAATCTTAATCCACAATGACAGACACAAAATCTGTCATTCGATATATTTTGGAGCAGTATTTCTCAAACATTTGGATTGCACCACCCTCCCTCAGGTTCATTAATCTTTACAGAGCCTTTCCTAAACTGTGGAACAGGGCTGCAGAACATGGAACCAACCGTCTTCACTCACAGCAGCTTGGTTTCTCTAACACTGGGAATAAGGAAATCCCTGTAAGTACTGACTGACAACACACAAGTCCCCTCTCATCAGGAGCTGTTCTGGCCCTGGTTGGCTCTGCCCTGTGGTCCCCACCTCCCTCTTGCTAACAGGACCCATCGCTGCCTTTTGCACCCCTAGTCCTGAAGAAACTGAGTGGGTGTTCCAGTGAGTCAGCATATTCTTTCTGATTTTTCTATCTAAACAATGAATGTATTCAATATTTAATATATACTCTCTAAAATTCTTTTCAATGTTTTTTAAAACTCTTTGAACCTTTCATTAACTCTCTTGGAAGCTGCAATATAAGTCTGAGAAACTTTGCTCCAGAAAAAGACATTAAATTTTTCAAAATACAAGCAAAACTAATAAAAGATTTTAAATCACATTATCTTTATACAGTATTTGCATCAATAAGCAGATTTTACTGCCAATATATTTTTCATATTGGATTAAAGTTACAACAATGAACAAAATGTTTTCAATAAAATAAACTTTTTATAAGAACAATCATGACATGAAATAATGAGATACTCTAATTCAGAGTTCATTTTAACAGTGCTACAAATAATACCCAGTTCCCAACCAGTTAAAAGACAACTAAGTAATTTAAAAGCAAACAAGTTAGTATTTATTCAAATTTAATAATTAAAAAGTGCAAGATCATTAGTTCTAGTAACAAATGATGAAAACAGTATATAGCACTGTGTCTAGATGAATGAAGGAGGCAATATATTCAAGTAAGAAAACATACTGAATGAACATAATAAAAAAGTAGCATTTTCTTTCAAACAAAGGACTTGCTATTGTTGCCGTTGCTTCTTAGGAAAATGAAAAGCTGAATATATAACAGTGGAAATATGATGCACATCTAATCCAAAACAAACTGTTAAAAAAACTACAGATACTGAGCTGCTGGTGCTTTTCAAACTGTACAATTTAATCAAATACAAAACAATACAGGAAACTATAAAGGTATACAAAAGGTGACATTTAAAAAGGCTTGGTGAAGGAGGGGTCAGAAGGCTTTTTTTCCAAGTCAACACCCAGATGTGGCTGGCAGCTGGAGCTGCCCCCGCCTCACTGCCATGAGAAAGAGCCTTCTCACTGACACCAGCAGGTGCATTCCAAATTAACTGAAGCATGGCACATCTTGCTCTAGCACTCCTTTTCTGTATTGAAAAAAAAACTGGATGAAGAGTCTTCCACACTGTAATAAAGTCCATTTTCTTTTGAGTAATTATTAAAGCATTTTTCAGAAGGCAAACAAGGACTTTGCAGCTAGGTTCTTGCTAGTGTGCTGACAGTGACACAAAATTTCATATGCTCTGAGAATCTTTATTGAACTTTTCACCCTTATTTAAACAGCACTTGAAGAGGCCTTCCTTTGAAACCTCCCCGAAATAACACAAAGTGGAAAGGAGAAATAAAACCGACGATCTAGAGGAGAGGAAATTTATTTCAGTTAGGTTTTGAACCAGACACAAATTTGGAGAGTTCAAAGATAAAGCACCTCTATGTCAAACAAGGAAAACAAAAAAATTTAAAGGTTAAAGTTAATTGGTTTGTTCACCATATCCAGCAGCAGTCAGAAATACAAATATTGCAAACTGCAATTTCCTTCTAGGTTCTCACACAATGGATGAGACTATCAAAAAAGTAACTGAAAGGCAAATTTAGTAAGGTTTGTCTTGCAGTCATAGCATCTTAATATTTATGGTCCAATACCATATTAATAAATACTCTCAATTTTTCAAAAGCCAACCACTAAATTCCCCAAGGTCACAGCTGCCTAATTCAACTGTAGCAAAAGCAATAATGAAAAACACAGGTTGAAAAATCCCTTGACTTCACAAATTTGGACATGATTCTAAAATGCATCATGGGAGAACCCTGGTTATCAGTAAGAGGTTGGATAGTGATGGATATTAAAACAGACAATCAACTCACTGGAAACACAAAAAAAAACCCCTCAACCAACCAAACAGCACTTTTTAAAATCAGGACACAAGGGAAAAGGAGTTTTTTATTTCTGTACTGACTGACCTTAGAGCTGGAATTAATGCGCTTGTAAATACAAACTCATTATGTAATAGTGCACAGTATAGCCAAAGGCTAATTGTATTTTACTGTACATCAAGCCATTCAATTTCAGGACTCTTACACCAGATGCATAATTCTTCTTCTTTCTCTCCCCTAACCTTTCATTTTTATTCGAAAGATAAGAATATTTATGAAAAGAATAAATGCAAGTGTTTCTGCTAAAAAGGAAAAAAAAACCCTCACAAAGAATTAATCAATAATTACATAGCTTGCATTTAACTCCAAATTCATGGCAAGACTGCAATGCAAAGGCAGAGCTGTTCAAAGGAAACAGCTGAAAATTCTAAGAAGCATTTACACCAATTAAGAACCAGTTAATATTTGAATGATCTAAAACCATTTTCCACTCTTGGAGACAGTGAAGTTTTGGCTGGCATATAGCTAATCTCGGTTATTAACAGTGGGCAGAAAGCTCTGAAACATTTCACTATCAGTTTATAATTTAACTCCTAGGACACCCTGTCACCCATACACTGGTGGTACCTGCACATTGCACTGCCTGAGCTGGGACACTCATCGTGCACTTTCCAAGCTCACAGACATATTTATTATCTCTCCATTAAGTCTAGTTTGTCATGTAGCTGCAAATGGCAAACTTCACATTCTTAAACACAATTACGGACTGAACAAGCTGAATATAATTCATGAATAATGCCTCCACTTTATTCACTTTGAGCTAAAATTGAATTTCGAAGGTTCTCAATTTAAACATCACAATGTAAATTTTGATGTAAATGAGCCTCCTAATTTAATACACTGAAATATTTACCTTCTACATCTATGGCATCAGCTGTTCAACATATTGATTGGTGGGATGCATAGAAAAACTCAAGTCTGATTTTGTGTCATCCTCCTCACATTAGGGCAAACTTCCACCTTCCCACCACACTCATCACAATATGATTAGGTTGTGACTCTGCATTTTTCCTGTGTTCACTCTGTTTGCAGAAACAAAAAGACCACAGCAGTCTTTTTGCTGATCCTATTTTCCATTTTATCAGAATTTCATCCTCATATCTCACTCTACGATCTTTTGAATATTTTGCACTTTAACAGAATTAATACT
The DNA here is from genome assembly GCA_008694505.1 of Cyanoderma ruficeps. Classification (NCBI taxonomy): domain Eukaryota; kingdom Metazoa; phylum Chordata; class Aves; order Passeriformes; family Timaliidae; genus Cyanoderma; species Cyanoderma ruficeps. Next base: position 37,269,522 of record VZDJ01007754.1, on the reverse strand, counting down.
TAAAGTCACAATTTCCTTATATCTTGTGTCTGCTGAATAATACAGTTAGCTCAATTAACTTAACTCTGGGATGACATCACATTTGTAATGTTCTCAAATATTTCAAGACATTCTGATATGGGAAAACAAGTGACCATAACCTACTCTGCTTGCAAAGTTGCTGTTAAGTACTGCTTTCCTTTATGGCTTTTTTTGTATTTGTTATCATTTTCCTCCCTCTCCTCTCCCATTACATCCCAAACTTTATTAAAGAATAGCCCCTTTATGTGAATCACGGACATAAGAAACTTCAGACCAGCCATAGTGTCAAATTGCAATTGTTACAGTTTTTCTGGAGATTTTTTTCAGACAATTAGTTAAATAAACATGATTTCTTCATATTTTTACAGCTATAAAATTACACTGCACTCAAACTTCTTTTGATGCTTGCTATTGATAAAATATACAGTACTAATTTCACATTTAGGCTACATTTAAACTTTAACATCAGCTGACTTTAACATCTGTTCAACTCTGATCTGCATAAATCAACAACAGAAATTTCCACATTATGCATCTTCCCAAGTTTGCACTTCACCCTGGAGCTTCGTCCACACTCCGCCTATTTCAGAAAACTGTTGTTTCTCACACTAAAATTATAAATTACAACAGACAAACATATGCCCACTGCACACATAAGTACTGAATGAGGTTCTGGCCTTTTCCTGGTGTCATGTTTGATAAAATCAGAATAATGTAGTCATGATACCAGAATTATATCTGCAATGTTTAACAGTATCTCTACTTGTGCTCATATTAGCCTTGAAAATATTTAGATTTTTCATGCTAACAGCAAGAACCAACCCTCCCACCCCCAATACTCCCACTGCCCCCCATTCCCCACATTTGTAAGATTACAGAAAATAACTATTTAGGGTCAGTGTCATCCAGTACAGATAATCTACATTTAAGTTAGCTGTCCAGATTCCCTTTATCATTAAATGCAGAGAGAGAGGCATGTGCATGGGCAAATTCACCATATCCTAAGGTAGAGCAGTCAAAAACAGGCCAAGATGAATGAATTGGTAATTACTAATGTATGTCTGCTGGCCAAAGGGAGTTTAAATGAGATACCTGAATGACATGTAGATATTTGCATAGCAGATCTAAAGTTAGATCAGCTGAGTAAGACCCATGCACCATGTCAGAAACTTTCGATCTGAGGTCTGCAGCATAATTATTCTGGTAATAAATGATAAAGTGAAGCAAAATGGAGTATGTAGGAGCACAGCCCAATAAATACCAAACTCACCCAAAGTCAGGATTTAGACTGAAAGCATTTGACGCATTTTAAAGCAACAATGTGTATTTTACATTAGTATTTATGTTCTCACTAAAGTTATGGAAAAAGTGCAGCTTTCAAGTATAAACATTCATACACTCATTTCATGCATTCAGATTTGCAATTTTATCTTCACATACTAGTTTTTGGTTGAAAGCTTTTGTCACATGCATATTCAGCCCTTTATATCTGAAAGGCCAAAAGATCTCAATCATTAAAAACTTAGTTTCAAAGACTATGATGCATTTCACCATTATAATATATATTTTTACACACACACACACACACACACAGAGGAAAGAAGTTCTTCACGGCATTAGTTTTTTAATGTATCTCCCAATATTTCAAATGGCATAAGACCACATAATGGCAGTGGCATTTCCATATCCCATTTTCCTTTTGCCCAAACTTTGCAGAAGTCTTTTATCTTTCATATGTACTTAATTTTTAATTAGAATTTTTAGTGTGGTAATAAAAATGTCCCAAAGAATGCACTCTTTATGAAAACAAAATAAATTTCTAAACAGGATTCTGTCAGAATTGAAAGGAAAAATGGGTTATTTGTTGGTTCCATCAGTTAGTTACATGCCTTCATCAGTCCGAACATAACTTTTATTTCCTAGAGTAATCCATCACAGTGACATTTTATCCTGGAGTTAAACATGAAAGCTTTAATGAAACTATTCCACGGCTTTCAGCACGTTGCAGGCTGACTAAAATTAAGTGCCCAGCCAGATATCCTGTGCTATGCTTCTTTATGTGCAAGCCTTCAATCTCAAGGACAACTCTGAACACAAGTACAGCTTTATTTACATAAGGAAATTTTGATGGTCAAGTGGTTTATTGAATACAGTCACCTTAAAAATTTTCCTGTAACTCCATGAGTGATCAAACTGAGAACTCAAAACATTTTTCTCCCCTCTTTTTTGAGGTTAGGCTGTACTGAGATCTTCACAAGAAATCAGACTAAAATTTATTAGTTTGTGAAGTATGTTTGTCTCTCCTTAGCCAGAAAAAAATTTCTGAGTCTACTTTTTTGCATTGTAGAACACTGCGATGATTACTTCTTAACTTTGAAAAGTTCTAACAGGTTTAATTTCAATTAAGCCTATGAGAACAAATCGCAGAGAAATAATTTCAGAAACAATTTTTCAATGTATACAAGAGTAAATCTATATGCTGCTGAGGATGAAGCACAATAAAGCATCACTGAGATAATCTATAGTTAAAATGATGGTGTATGACTTATGATTAAGCTTCATTACCTGCAGAGCAAGGGGCTTCCATCTCATATTTTTCAGTAAAGCTGGTGCTGAGGTAAGCATGCTCTGAGGTCGCTTTTTCAAAGTTAAGATAACACCACTCGGATCCTCTCGTAGTGCATTCACCAAATTTTTCAACTGCCACCCCACCTGGTAACCAGTAAAATCATTACAATAAAATTGAGGTACATTATTCAATATGTAATGTTCCCTTTTTAAATAAGATCAGTAAATAACATAAAGGAGCGTATATATATACCATAAAGGAGATTAACTCTAGAAATGTCAAAACTTAACTACTGCATAAAAATCACATAAATTAAAATAATTATTATAATGCATTAAGATGTATATGCATCATTTCAGGTTTTGGAACTAATAAACTATTGCTACTTCACTGGAAATGCACAATTAAATCTCAAGGTGTTTTCAAACTTAGCTCTGGTACATAGACTTTAGAAAGTTAAAAAGCCCTGGCTTTTGCATTGACAGTTCATTTCAAAACTGAGCATTTTGTTGTTCATAGTAACTTTGTGGTTACCATTCAAAGTCCAGTAACCACATGTAGTCACACACTACTGCTCCTAGCAGCTTATGCAAGCACAAACCAGTTCAGGAAAACCTACTCTTCACATTGCTATAAAAATGAAGTCAGAATCACAAGGCCTTTTTTAAAATAGTGCTTCTTTCATGATGATTTCAGAAACAAATACGGTAAATCAGTGACAGAAATGTAGTCCAGTCACTACATATTAGCCCAAAATAAAATTTTCCTAATTTAATTACAGCATTTTGAAATATTCTAAAATTAAAACCTTGATTAAAATAGAAAGCAACAGGTTTCTGTTTATAAATGCAAGATAGAACTTTCTGAATAATTTATTTTGCATTTTTGGGAAAAGTACTTCAAATACTAAAACATTTCAAGTCATGACAATGGTTTTTAGTCCAAATAAGTCCTGATTACCTATCGTGAAATGCTTTAAGATAGTAAAAGTACGCTTTTTCAAGTTTGACACCTAGACTGACAATACCTAGGATCATACATCCCTTCAAAATAGATAGACTCAGAAAGTGATTATTTCTGTAAATTTGACAGCTTTTTTACCTCTTTTTGCTGTCCCCCACCTGCACCCCACTAAACAAACAAGTACATTTTCCTAATTTGTAAATGATCCCAATTATGAATATTTTCTTTCTTTCAAAATTTGTACAAGAACATTGACAAGAAAAAAATTACCCAGCTGAGAAGAGGAAAAATAAAAATCTAGAACTCTGAAGTGATAAGGTTACTTTATATCATGTTAATGCATTTGAAAAATCAAATCAGCAGTGTGAACAAAGAGTACAGATGTTCCTTATCATTGGTATAGTGCAACATGGCACGTACATACGTTACCTATGCTTAAGCAAGACAATCAAATGTAGGTTATTGCTACTTACTTTGTACCTTATTCCCTATTACACCAAGCCTCACTTTGGTTAGTGCCACTTATTTTAAGAACTGCTTCTCCCAAACAAGCACCCCACTTGAGCCAACACTAGTTTTATCAACCCTGAATCACAGACATTGCTCAAATCCCATCACTCTTTCTTCAGCTCCTGTGAACCTACCTGTCCTGCTTCCACCACAGCAAAGTCCATTATATCCAGAATGCATTTCTACAGTAAGATTATTGTATGCAAAAGAAAAGGGGATTGACAACATGCATCTTTATAGAATATTTTTCAGCTTTCACAGACTTCCAAGCAGGCTGAAATCCTTATTTTCAGTCCCATGTACTAGGCATATGGCTATTATACTTGAAATAAAATGAAACATTAAATTAACCAACTCCAGCTCAATTCCCACATCCCACTGAAGTTTCCATTGTGTTTCAACAGCATTTAAACAAAATATCTTCAAGCCTAAGCTTTGTGTGTAAGGACATTACAATTTCATTAAAAAATACCTTGCCATTTACCATACCGTTTTCTTACTTTCAGAGACTCTCACCACAGTGTAGAAGCAATATATTCCCTACAGTTACATATTGTCACTGTGGGCATATGCAAAGTTTCGTTTGCTATCCAAAAGAACAATTATTGGCCTAAAGTTCATGTAAGCTATCTCTGTACCTAAGGTACTGCATACTGTAATTCCCCAATGCAACAACTGAAGAGGGATTTGTGGAGCAGAATCCTTCTGCTGAACAAAGCAGCAGAGACAGCCTTGAGGAGAACATGATTTGACCTCAGTTATGGAGTCAGGATGCAAATTCTTCCAATTTAAGTTAGTAGGACAGTGCGTGTGAAAACTGTACTTTCAACCATCTGTTTCCCACTGAAATAGCCAGAGGAATAAATAAAATTGGGGCTTTTTGGTTATGCTAACATTAAAAAAATTATTTTAAATGCACTTTCATACTTTGGAGAGATAAACTGTCTCGTGTATTTGAAATATGCCTTACACTGCAATAAATGGGAGATTATCTATTCTCTTTATAAGAGTTAGGGGGATTAATGAAAAAAAAACACTTCAAAGCACCAAATCTGATGTATTTAATTTAGAAGCTCATGAATAAAAACAATTTAACTTAATTTTTCACAGTGAAATTTTGAGTTTATTATAAATTTCAAACCAAGTTCGTCCTCTGCTTTTATCTAGTTCCCTGACAAAAGTTTTTTGGCTGTTCAGACAGGCCTTGATGGCTTCTCACAATCGGAACAGAAAGTACTAAACTGGCCTAAGAGGAACAAGTCACATGAGAGGCAGTCAACAAGCAATTGAAGGAAATCCATGTCCACATAGAAGGCCTGTTTTTCAGTTCCAAAATAGTTCAGATCCTCTCAAAATTCATTTTGACAGGGACAAAACATTTTTATTTGAAGTGGTCAGACTGGAAAGGAGAAAAAGCAGATCTATATCTGAACTGAAAATTCTTTTTCAGAAATCCACTTCAGTGACAAGTAACCTAGCCTTTAAGTGCTATTTGGTTTTATTCTCTCTAACATCTACTTTCTCACTACCCCAGTTAAAAATTTACAACTTGTAATGATCAAGATTTTGGGGCAGAGTTTTCAAATGTTCCTATGATATCTTTTATCCTGCCCATGTACAGCAAGAAAGGACAGTAACAATAAAGTTTTGACACCGGTTTGAACATTCAATATATATGTAAGAGGACTGTATCAGGAGAAAACTTTACTTATGGTAAAATAACGAGCACAAATAATTTTGGAAACAGTGCACTATGCTGACCAGGTGGCCATTTTAAAGGGCCAAGGAAGTTACTGCTGCATGCTTTAAAATAAATTTACATTGTTAAACTAGTGCCACCTAGAAGCCGCAGTCAGGAGAGGTGTCTTTGATGGTGGCCTAAGTCCAGCGCTGGCTTTCGCTGCCTGAATCCCTGCTGGCTGCCTGTGCAGCTCATGGGCAGGGCAGGGAGGGACCAGGGCAGGCACTAGTGCCCTGAAGGCTCATGGTGACAGGTCTGCCAACATTACAGCACCTGCTGCAGGAGCCTCCCAGCAGGGGTAACCCACCGCTAAGGAGTGGTGGCCCAAGGCCAGACCAACAGTGCTGCTGGGGGGGCACGGGTGGGGGCACCACGGCCCCAAAGGGGAGGGAACCCAGTGCAGACACAGGTCTGCACACAGGGAGCCTACAGCACCAGCACCAGGCCACACCAGACACAGGCCAGCACACAGGGAGCCTACAGCACCAGCACCAGGCCACACCTCTCATTCATCCCACCACTACATCCCAGAGAGCGTGGCCAGGCTGGGAAGCCTCACCAGAGTGTTCCAGAGTCATTCGGGGACACCCAGGTCGCTTCAGCAGGGTGAGACTGGCACAGGGGAGCCCTGCACAACCCTGACACACCCTGCTCATCTCCTTGCCAAGCACCCACTATCCCAAATCGCAGGAAGCTTTAGGAAAGGGGCTGTTCTAGTTCTCCATCCACCAGTTGGAAAAAGAACATGCCTCTGAGCAAGCTGAGATATACTCTGAAAGATCTCTATGTTTCCTCAGCTTTCAGCAAGCGCATCTGGATGACAATATCACAACAGCCTGAAATTAAACTTTTACTTTGAATTCCTATTTGAAATTGTCAAGCATTTAACTTTTAAATAATGAAATGTTGCTCTTAAATAAACTTTTTTTCCCCAGATAAATCTATTGCCCTCCTTATGGCAAGCTTAGAAGACTGGAATAATCTTTCTTTTTCTGAAAGTAAGCATGACCATTCACTGAATCTTTTTTTTTTCATAGCTGCACTCATGACAGTATTCCCATACTCCTGTGCTCATTCATGAGTACTGCTGTATGCTATGATCCAGAAAGGAGACCTGTAAAGTATTAACATGCAGGCAGCTCAAATACAATTGGATGGCCCCACACCAACTACTTTCAGGATGCTATGAAATAACCGCCAGTCTGAAAAATCTAGGATTTGTATCCCCAAAGAACAGCTACACCATTTAAAAGCAGTGTGCAAATCCAGTACACAGTGAAATTACATCATCAAGAGGCTGGAATAACAGCCAAATGGTAAACAGAACAGAGTTCATATTTTTACAGGCATAATTCTATTCTAAGAGTGATCAGAGTCCCATGAAAGTTAATGTAAGCTTTCTATATCCATGAAAAAGAGAAGTTAATTTCATTACTTTAATTATTATCTGACTTGCAGAGTTTGAAAAGGTAACAGTAGTAATTGAAGGAAAAAAACCGCCTTGCTACTAAATATAATCTGCTAAGCCATTTCCTATTTTCTAACTTCACAAATGTGCAAAATCCACTCTAGTGTCTAATTTTAAAAAGTTGGTGGACTGGGAAGATAACCAAAATTCTTTTTCTTTCAATGTTGCCTGTAATTAGTTGCATGCACCCAGAGTACTTAGACTTATCAACATTTCAGGCTGCAAGATTTGACTCATTTTTCAGCTAAAAAAACCCTGAACCATTCCTAGGGGGGAAAGTGTATTCACCTTAAGAAACGGGGTTTTTAAGAACTTCCATATCAAACACCATCTTGCATTTCATGAAAAAAAAATGGTGTATAAGAAAAAAAAACCCAGCACTGTACTTCAAATAACTATCAAACATAGCATGTTTTAAATGTCAGAATCTGACAAGAAATGTAACAGCGTCATGCTGCTAAACTAACAGACTGATTTCCATGAACACTGGCCAGGAACGAGGATGATCAGCTGCTAGCCCCATGAAATAAATGTGACCAGCAAGTCTCTTCTTCCCTTCCCCCAGCTGCAGATGTCTGAAAAGCTGAAAAACTAATGGAAAGCCATAGGTCTTCTGTCTCCAGAAAATGTAACTGGTGAGAAAACCACAAAAGGATGTTTACAGCATGGACTACCACAGAGAGGGAAGCTGGATCTGTATGCAGTAGGGGAAGCAGTGTCAGAAGAGCAGTAGCTGCCTTTTCAGGGATTTATCCAGGTTCTTAAGCTAGCATGATAATAGCATCCACACTTGCATAATGGTTTTCTCCTAAAAAGGAGAGGTTAATAATATTGTGATTGCTTAGGTTGCAATTCTAATTAAAAAGTATCTTGGCTATAATATTATTTAAATCAATGCAATTTTAATTCAATGTTAAAAGTCAGTTCTGTGCATCCTTAGAATGTCCCTGATCACACTGCACTGCATCATTGCCAAAAGTCACAACAACACAGTTTGTATGTAAATTACATTGAAAAAAAAATCACATCTTTTACTTGAATAAATTTCTGATGTTTCACTAAAACTTTTGCTTACTACCACCAAACCATGAAATAAGTGATTTTTAAATCTTTTTTTGGCTATGTACACTAAAGATCACAATTAAGAGACCTTCCCACGGATAAACTAAGTAAGTAAGTATCCAAACTAAGAGTTTAGTGCAGAAATCACTGCCTCTCATTAACCTGCCCTAAACACATTTCCTTTTCAGAAAATGTATCTGTCCCAGAGTTTAACTTCTGCAAAGTACCACCATAATTCAACAAACTTGACAATATTAATAACATGACTACAGAGCACCTCAGTATAGGAGGCAACCATCTGTATTATCCATGGGGGAACTAAAACTTGATTTATCCAGGAACAGAGAACCAGTTCTGTATTGAAGCTTGCATACTGTTTAACAGCAATGCTTACCTTTCATTTTGTACTGATACAATCAACCTTCAGCTCAGAGCTACCCCATTGTTTTGCTTTTGAGTCATTGCTAGCACAAGATCCTAGAACAAATAAATGAGCATATTTGTTGGAAGAGCAAAGACTCCAACTTTATGGGTTTTATTATATATTTTATAAACATAAAGGTCAGTTACTAGGTAGAATTTCTGAGGAAGAAGGGTCTCGTTTCCCCATTTTAGGGTACGGCTCTAAAAAAATTGGGTTGGTTCCAGATTTGGTGTACCTCTGAAATTTGATGCATTTTCCTTCTCTTGGGTACCTGCAGTGACTGACTGTCTGCAGTATGGTAATTATAAGGCATCTGTCTCTTCAACCAGGACTACAGATAACCAGAAAGGACAGCTACTGGCAATTTGTAAGGTTTTCCCTCAACCCTCCATCTAGTTTCAGAACATGGATCTCAGCATTATTTATACTCAGAGAGACAAAACTCAGTCCTTCAGTTACTACAAAGGTGTCTCAAGCATCAAGACAAGCATAACTTCCATGGGGGCAAAGTACTGTGCTGATGGGACTGTGCAAACACAAACCCCAATCACACAACAGGCAAGAAACCATTAGCTCCTTGCATTGGGACATGGCAATGAGGGTTCTGGTCCCAATTCCCAGAGACCACATTTTTGTGTCATATAAATGCAATACGAACTAACACACACTGCAGAGAACAGGGTCTGAGAGCCCCGCTGTGATGAGCAGGCCCTACCCCTTTCTTCAGCAAGGACACAGAAATTAAACTTTTATGAACAAAGGTGGTGCCACCAGAGTCTTTCCTTGGCCTCATTTTCAAGAGCTTCTAGGGAATCCATGGAGAGCCCAGGTGCCTATTCATTTCATGATCTCCCCAGCCGAAGAAGAGACATTTCAGCATTCTTGGGTGGCCTTGGGTGAGTGCTACGAAAACTCAGGTGCTGATAAATATCTAAGCGGGCACAGACAGCTGATGGCATGAGCTGGAGGCCCAGGCAGGATTTAGACAGGCTGGGTCACACCCTGGTTTCTCACAGATTAAGCTGAAGTATGGATGTGGATGGCTTCCTCCTTCCTCAGGGGAGAGGAATAGCCAAGTTCTCCACATTTTATGTGGCTTAAGGAATGTGCTCCTCAGGAGTGACCCTGCAGTATTAACCCCCAGCCACATTTGCCTTACAGGAACTTGTTTTTGTGGCTGTGTGCTTCATCTCACAATTGGAATTTGACTTATGTGTGTGTGTGTATTGCACAGTCTCATATTTTAATTCCCCAAATGTTTGTCCTCGAATTAAAACAATAAATATATGTAAACATACATGCATACACATAGATAATTTTTTTCATTAGATTTCACTAATTACATGTACATTATTAAAAATATTTTAGAATTATTCTAGTGAGTCAGTAATTCCAACAGTCTTTGAAACCCCCCAGCTTTTCAGTATATAAATAAACTACTTGAGATCCCCAGCTGTCCTGCAGCTAAACAGTGCTGTTACCCTTGAAGCAGATGTTTCTTGAGACTGAATTCACATAGTGAAAATAAGTTAAGATGTGTACAAAGAAATTGTGGGGGAAAAAAAAAGTCCTTAAGGTCACTAATGACCAAGCAAACAGAAAAAAAATCCAAATCCAAAATAAGCCTGTAAGTGAGCTGCAGACTTATCCAGCATCACTTACCTAAAGGAAGGACAGGGATATGGAGTTAAAAGAAATTGTCATTAAAAAGCAGCTATTATTTAGTCATGATAGAGCCTTTTTTTTTTCCATTTTACTTCTATTGAAATAATCAACCACAGACTATGTACTCTGTTCAAGCCACTGAGTTGTTTCAATCCAGTACTGAGTTTTTCTTAAATAAAAATTTACGTATTCAGAGTACATCTACTCAAATAATAGAATTTCTCTTGCTGTAATTTTTCCTCCCATGCAACACAGCACGAATTTGCTCTTCTTACTGTTCTATTTTTACACCAACTATCACTGTCTTACACATCCTCACGGTTACCTCCTAATTTCATCAGAATAAAACAGATTACACAACAGAAGATCAGGCTGGAACCTGAAGATCAGCTGTATCATGAACACAGCTGCTAACTGCACAAAGCACAGACGCATTCAAAATTATTCCATCCTAACTCATATGTGGTCCAGGCTGTGCACAACTGTAGTGTCAGTTGTGTTAATATGCACAGCATTGAAGACACCCCTCCTTAAGCTTTCATTATCTTTTCTACTGTGTCCTTTGATTTTCAGCAACCTCAGTTAAAAGGAAATCATAAGCTGCAGAATAATACCTGCCTTCCTTTCCAAATACACATACCTGAACACACACTATCAGTAAGCCTTTTTAACCTGTTCTCATGAGACAAAAAGAGTAATATAATCTGTATTCTGTTCTACAGGCATCAAAAAAAGTTAACAATAGAAAACTCTAATTCTAATTAGTATCTGCTACCTGGCATAAAAAATATACTCTAATTATATATTCTGAAATAACCGTTTTAACTGCAGAATTTACAGTATTCTCACTGTAGAGAACATACTGTTAAAATTTTAATTTCAACTGTCTGCAAATACAAATTGTACCAAGATTTGTAGCCAGTAGCAACTACTGAGAATTGGAAAATAATTTTTATCAGGAATATATGCAAAAACATTTTGGCAGCATATTGTCTTCCAATATTTATGTTGAAAATATTAATACCATTTACAGCACCACTTAGAGAATTTTTTTTCTTATGGAAAAATGCTACCATGTGGAGGGAAAAAGCAAAAGAGAAAAAACCCACTAAAAAATAAAACCATTAAAATACATAATTTTCCAGTGTGTTCTGTGCAGAAAGATGAATTTATCAACTAGGTCACAACAATACTCCACGGAATACTGCAGCAGTTTTTAGCAAACACATCCTCAGGAGTATAGCCCTAAGTATAGCCTGTATAAAAATACTAGACTTGGCCATAGACTCAGAAACTTGGCTATTGCCAGTGACACTATGAAGGTCCACCAGTGACACTCACAGAAAAGGTCAACTGGTGTCTGCAGAGGATTTCTTACTACAATTACACTGCTTTTAAAAGATGCTTTGGTGCCCGAAAGTCAGCCCAGGTGTCTATTCCCAAACAGCAGCTGTACAGAGCAGTCTATGTCCTCAATTACAAAAGAACATTTTTCCCCCAAAGAAAAATAATGCTGAATGTTGTTCCTGTGTGTTCATATAATCACACAAGTAAAGTATCAGGGCTCAACAGCAGTAGAGTTGTCCATTCTGGGGTACAGCCAGGACAGAATAAAAAAAAATCTGTTTTGAGTGAGCTGTAGGACACAGCAAATGCCATTTGGTGAGCAAAACCACGATCAGCTGGCAGGGAATACTTCTAGAAATACAGTGTACGGGTACTAAAGCCATGTCCCAGTCATATGAGAGGATGAGCATCTCTTGTTGCATCAACTTTTTCCAGAATGAACTTCCTGAAAGGAATCGTACAGCAACATCAGCCTGTCAGTGCTTGACTGTTCACAGCTCCATCAGTTCCATACCAATCCCACAGATGAGGTTTACCATCCCCAGCTCATATTCTAGTGCACCAAACTGCAGCAGAGGGTAGGGATCAGGTGCTCTGGAACACAGAACCAAGAGCACACTGGATGTGGGATGCCAGTGCCCAGGCTACAGGACCAAATGTGCCACTCACAAAGCCAGAGGCAGTAAGGAGCAGTTTCCATAACCATTTGTTATTTACAAATGACACTGACAGTGCTCCCTTTTCATTCTTGGGCACAGTCAACCAGGTTTAACGCTTTTACCTAAGACAAGTGAGTCGACTTTAAATTAAAGCAGAAAAACTGAGATAGTTTAGTTCTGTTATCATCTAGGAGGCAGGTAGCTGCTGAATGGCAGCAGAGGCTTTCTGCTGCAACTGAAATTCCACTGGAATGTGATACAGGTGTGCTTAAGTGTGAAAATTTAGTAAGGAAAATTATTTAAAGCTTGGCAGAAACATGAAGCAGCATGGGCTGGCCAAAGCTTATACTGGTTTAACACAGATGTGACAACAACTTGTTTGTTAGCTGTTCTGTCTTGCCAGAGATAGAAGTGCAACTGGATGCCCACACTGGCACACCACCCTATTTACATAAGGAGCCTGTGCTCCTCTAAGTCGTGTGTGTTCCACGCATCAACTCTGAACAACCCCCAGGGATCAATGGAAAGATTCCATGGACAAGAGCATCCAGCATTTGTTCTCAAGGGAGATTTATGATCTTGCAGCACTGTTTTTTTTCTTCAAGTCAAGCATCATAAGAAAATAAAAATACTGTTTTAAATAAAGATCTTGTTAACGGAAGTTATATAAGGCATCAAACACCTTAGTTAAAAGCTTGGACTGACCTGGCTGTCCCTTCTCCCTTGTCCAGCCCACTTCTCCACTAAGCCTCTTCAAAAACACTGCCTCACTAAAAGCCAAGTTAACAAGGCCTTAAGTGAAATACCTGTGCTCACAAAAGCCTAGCTGGATCTGAAACAGTGCAGAAAAACAAATAAATATTTGCAACATCATGTTTCCACTTAGAGGTGTTGTTTTGTTTGGTTTTCCCCCCAAAATTAGAAGCCACCTACTCCAAACTCCATTTTGGATGCACACACTCTAGAGATTCACATGCACCCCAAGTTCAGTACTTTCTTTGAGCTGGAATTTACCATCTCCCAACAAATCCTAAGACATTCTGTGGAAGTTGAACTCTCCTCACTAACTGTACAGTAAAACCTAAAAATCTGCTCTTTCATTTTCCTAAACAAAGATTTAAGTTAGGGTGAGTATCTAGAAAGGCATCATACTCTTAAGTGTACACCCTTTCAACAAAGCGAGGTATGATCTTGTAAATGCATCCATTGTGTTTCAGAGGAGTTTTAGCAAAACCTCCTCTAATTTTTGGACTGTAAATATAAAAAGAGTTCTTGTAGGTCAATTTTGTGGACTTGATTTGGCACACTGGGGTTTCCATAGTAAGAAATCCATTGTATAAAAGCTAACTGTTATCTACTGCAAGATGCCAAAAGAAACAACTGAAACTTATAGGTGTTAAATACATTAAACCTATCAGCTTCTACATGCAACAGATTGATAACTGACCATAGTCACCTATTTTTTTCCCCATTATAAATATTTACATAAGGTCTGATGAGTTTTAGCAAACAAATAGAAGTTTTGGGAATCCACTAGTCTATAGTGTCATATCAAATGTACTCAATCCACACGTGATATCATACTTGCATTCAAAGTATATGCAATGTGCCAAATATGCCTCCAAAATAAAGAAACTATTACACAAGAACAGACTGTTAATCAAGGATCCTATACCATCCTGAATCTGTACATTCCTGTTTTGTGCTTGGACTATTTTCTCCACTGTTTTATCACAGATGCACCCAGAAAGAATACTGCAGAGAGTATTAATTCATTTAAGCAATAATATAGTGTCCTGCACTTTCAGTTGGTTGAAAAAAGAACTATCTTGAGCCAAAATAGGCTCTTGAATTATATATGGGCAGAAACATTGAGTACTGCAGTACAGTGCAAATTCTGAAATATCCAAGTGAGGAAGGTGCTTTTGCTTGTTTGTTTACAGTGGAAATATTTTAGAGACACAGGCTTTTAGCGAAGATTAAGGATGGAATTTGCAGGGAGGTTTAGGGGAAGACGTCTAAATCCTTTGGATCTTAATAGAAGAGTCATGGAATCACAGAATTGTTTGCGTTGGAAGGGACCTTAAAGATCACCTAGCGTCAAACAGCCTGCCATGGGCAGAGACATGCCCACAAAGCCCTGTCCAACCTGGCCTTGAACGTTTCCAGGCATGGGGCATCTATAGCTTCTCTGGGTAACTTTTTCCAGCCCTTTACAAGCCTCCCAACGAAGAATTTCTTCCCAACACCTAATCTAAACTTGCCCTCTTTCAGTTTAAAGCTATTCCCCTTGGCCTATCAATAAAGGCCTGCATAAAAAGTCCCTTTCCAGGTCCCTTAGTTACTGGAAGGTGCTACAAAATCTCCCCAAAGCCTTTTCTTCTCTAGGCTGAACAACCTGAACTCTCTCAGCCTGTTCTCAGAGGAGAGGTGTTCCAGCCCTGGAATCATCCTCGTGATCTCCCCTGGACTTGGACTTGGTCTAACAGGTCCATGACCGTCTCATGTTGGAGGGACTTATGACCCTTAGTTACAGAGCTATTGAACAATACATCTGCTCTGTAAGGCAAAACTGTCAGAGGAGGGTCACATAGCTATTTAACATAACCACTATTTAAAGGACTATTTTCTGAACACCAACTTTTCACTGACTTTAGACCTAATCAATTTTTTTTTTAATTTAGAAGATTCAAACAGTCCAAACATCCTGCCAGCAACAAGTTAAATAATCCTGTTATGCATGTTTTCTAACAAATAGAAAACAATCAAAATAATCACTTGAAATTCTTTGATTTCACTGCCAAATGAAATACTACAAAGATTAAGCATCAGTACATGCAGAGGATGTCAATAGACAATTTTAAAACTATATGACACCCAGTATTAGGACATGCACAATGAAAATCAGCATAAATCACTTAACCATTCTCCTACTTTGTCATGCTGCTTATTTGAAAGCTAGTGGGCTTTCTGAAAAAGCAGCTTTTTCATAGTTATTACAATGTGATCCTTGTAAAAAGTATTATCTAACATGTTGGATTTTTAAACCAATTGTATGGAACTTCATCATATTTGTATAGTCTTTGAAATATAAAGTACAAAAGACAGACTAACTTCAATTTGGCAGACAAGTACACTGAAATAACTGAAGAAAATTTTTTTAAAAAGGGCTTTAACTCTAAAAGAAATTAAAGGGTCTTTTTCTACATTTTGAGTCTTCATTTACAAGACGTGACCTTAATAACAGCTACATGTGAATAACACTTCCCTACAGCTTTAGAATTAGATATTTTAAAAATTTAGTTATTTCTATGGTCAATAGTAGTGATGTAAGCATGATGAGTTACATATGATAAGTACGATAAGTTACAGGGAGCAAGTTGTCCTGTATTTGCAGCTGGTGAGCAGTATATCAAGTGTGAAAAAGAATCAATAAACACTAAAACCAGAATGTAGTATCTTCAGAATTATTTATCTCCTAAGCAAGAGTCACTGTAAGGAATAATATCTCTTCCCAGAAAAACAGATTCCTAGAACTGGACAGTAAATTCCTCATGACAGGGATGAGTACAAAAGGATTTACTTAGACTCGTCAAATTCTGCAGAATCTATAGAAAAATGAAATATTTGGGTTTTACAAACTGAAAAGTGAATGTAGTGTACTTTTGCAAAGGTAACATGGGAGGTACTGCCACATTTCTAAGAAAATCCTAGTTGACTTTCACTGTGGAAAATTAACACTAGAACACAAGAAAATTACTTGTATACATTGTATACAATATCAATGATGACAACTATTTCAACTATATTGTTGATACAATAAAGAAAAGCATAAATAAATGTGTGGTTTAGTTTATTACTATACCTATCCACCATTTTAAACTGTTTGTCTTAGCTCTCTATGGTCCTTTTCCCTAGAAATATAATTATTTTTTTCTGTGCCTCTGAAAATACTTCACTTATCCAAAAGCAAGGACACCCAAATCCTACATTAAATATTCCACCCAGGTAGGTAAGAAAGCTCATCTTGAGGCTAGTCAAAACATTACTGTTAGTGTCAGGGTTAAGAATCTGATTGTTCCATCAAATAAATGCAGTGTAGCGGTGCTAAGAAAACTAGAATAAATACCTAGGCAACTGGAAATTTTCAAGTTGACAAGGTAACTTTACAGCACCATCAGAAATTTTTGGGAAAATTAGCTAGCTAGTACTGAATTTTTAATTATGTGCTGCTTCAGATGTGTATACATTTTAATAGCCAAAATAATAATGCTCTAAAATGATTTTCAAATTAAACTGATGTCGTAAGTTCCCTTAGTGTAGAAAAACAGAGAAATTAGTAATGAAAAGTAATCAAAAATTACATGAAAAGTAATCATGGGATAACAACACTTAAAAAGAAGCTGTATAGCCAAAATAGTATTAAAATTCACCCTGACCTACTCAGATTTATCAAATTACATTGCATAGCTCAAAAAATAACTTCTCATCTGTTAAGATCCATATATTTGATTTCAAACTTAACTGGAGGGTATAGTGAAATATCACTCTAATCTGTGCAGAGGAACTAACATGATGTACAATGACCTAATGCTGGAAGTGGACCCCTGTGTGGAATGACAAAACACAACTTTTAACAAATGGCTGCTGCATTAATACCATATATTGACTTTCATTACTCTCAAGAAAAGTCATACTTTGGAAAAAGAATAGCTGCTTTCTATACTGTAAGTCTGCCTTTTCTCTTACAAAGCCTTACCTTAGAAAAAGTAAATTAATTTTAACAGTTCACTAATCCTAAATAAATCACCTGGCACTAACAAGTATCAGTTCCCACAAAGGGCAATTAGCATGGTATTAAATTTCTTGACTATCATATCTGAAAGGTTTGTTTAATTTTCCAAGTTTGAAACCTGTCTTTAAATCAAGTCAATCAATCTAGGTAGCCCTATGGGAATTCCACATGCTTGTCTTCTTAAAAACCACAGTCTACACTTTCTGGTATGTTTGGAAAGTACTATGTTTTCCAGCTTCCCGGAAGCATTCTTGATCTTAAACCCACAAGGGCACAATATTTCCAACTCCATGCATCCCTTCAACCCAAAATTTCCATTACACTTAAACCAACTGTTTATTCAGAGTGCATGGGCAAGCAGAAAACAGCCTAAAACATCTCCCAAGCCACAGATATTTAGCCTAACTTGGTATCTCCTGTAATGCTCAGATAATCAGGGTGTAGCAAGACTTCAGAACTATGTGGCTTCAAAAGAGAAAAGGAAAATTTAGATGTTAGAAGAAATAATGATTTATAAAAATACATTTTTCTACACAATTCTTCTCTACACATGCTAATGTGCCCCGACACGTCTATCTCCAATTGACACAGAACATAGTTATACATACCACAGTTTGGTGGTTAACTTGAATCACTTCATCCCCAGCATGGATTTTCTTGCACCGATCTGCAGGTGACTGAATTTAAAATAAAAGAGATGATCAAGAATACAGGTCTTACCAGTCATCATCTCTCTTTCAGCAGTATGATTGCTAAGCTATGTAAATCAGGTTAGACTGATAGGCATTCTACTGTGAAATAAAGAATTAAAGAAATATTTAGTAAATCAGTTTGTTCTTATTGGAGAAAAATTATATGCACTATTCTACACAATAAAATCACATGTTAAGAGAGCTATGAATATATATGATAACTAAGTCCTAAGGATTTCTTTGAAATTTCATCTTGACAAAAGGATGCTTCAAACTGCCAGACATCTCTTAAGTCCTGAAAGCCAATCTTTGGCTGACTTTTGAACCTACCAAGACTAACTGCCAATTCATGAACAAATTTCATAAAATCGTCATTTTATTCTACAACATTTCAGTATGTTGCAGAGAGCCTTAGTAAATTTCTATTGGGCAAAGAGCACACAAGAAGAGAAGATTGGGTTAGGGACAACCTAGGAAGAGCAAGTAAGTTAATGGTAACTTTGGTTTTGGAACATTATTAGGATGAAAGAAATGCCACCATCATCAAAATCCTACAGTGATCACACTTCCTAAAAAGCAAAATAGTTTTTTGCTTTTGCCTCAAACAAATGTCACTGATAACAAAACCAACAACAAAAATAAATAAATATATATGTATAAAAACCACAACAAAAAATGCCTCTTTCATAAAGTGAAAGCCCCACAAATTTTCCCTTCTTCTCTCTTTACATTAGACCAACTGTGTTCTGAGGGGAATACCTCTAATTTTAAAGAGAAATAAATTCCTTAAGTTTTTCAGAGTCACACTTTAATTTTTCTCACAATACTGCGGCTACCAGAAGGCACTTAACTGACTCCACAGTAGAAGGTGAGACTGACAGTTTGAAAAAAGAACCCAAAGGAAACACATTGCTCAGTAGCAGATTTCAAAAAAAAACTGCTACAAATTTTCTGTTAAGGAGTGAAATTAATTCAATTTTCAGGTGAGATAACAGGTCATCTGAAGCAAATGCTCCAGGCCTGAAATGTGGACATTTTGTAACAACCTATGTACTACATCCCCATTCAAAACATGTCCTGTCCCACAGTTAAGCCATGACTTTCTAGTTCAATTGTACGAAATTCATGGCCCCAGTTAAGGACAGTATACAAAAGAAAGATATCCAGGAGACATGAGAGGCTGAAAGAAGGGTCACTCATGACTCAGTCCTAGCAGACGTTGCACAGAACATCCTAAATCAAACTGGGCTGGTAAGAATGTCATTTTACTAATATAAAGAACATTAGCATTGACATTTTGGCACTATTTAAGCAATGAAAGTACTGGCCGAGTGACTTGGGGAAACATTTTAACACTGGTGATTATATCCTAATACTGTCTTCTGTCTGCCATTTCACTATTCACACTTATTCATTCACACCTCTAAAATCTTTATAATCCTCCTATGTAATACAGCTTTTTTAGCTCAGATGTAGTTATACCTAAGACTTTTAAAATGCAAATGCAAGTGAATTCTGTGTCATTGCCCTTGAACTCTTCAGGACTTTATTACGATACATCCTTTGCTTTACAGTGTCTTCAGCATTTGCAACTTAAATCTTGACAAAACAGGTCAAGTCTGTCAAGCCATTAGAACATGGTCTGAGAATCTTCAAACTGGAAAAGTCTATGTTAAAAGAAGCCTCATTGCAATTATGCCTCAAACACAAGGTGAGGTAAAAATCCTTTATAAAGATATGTCAAGGCTGTGGTCTTATGGAGAGGTTGTAACTCCTGTTCCTCACTGCTTTATCCTCTCCAGTAAAAACCAGACCTTGCTGTAAAATAGTATCTTTTATCATGGCTATTTAAGGAAAACAGAGGAGAATCAATAAGGTGTTTCTTTTTCAGATGTATATGCTGATCATTAAGCACAGAATCCACTCATGAAGTCCTACTAGGAGGAACAAAGTGTGCCACACTACAACTGTATCTTTATTAGCTGGTAATTCAGTTCAACAGGGAGTTGAAAAGATGGAAGCATCTGTTACTGAGGCTCACACATCAATAACTAAAAGCTATTCAGAATCTGCTTAGATTTATTCTCTGGAATAGATTTAGTTTTGTCCTTTAGGCTAAATGTTGTCTTTTTCCTATTCCCCTGGTATATCCACACTGTCTGAAAGTTCAATTTAGAGTCTCTGGAGCACAATTGCTGCACGCCCACAGAGAGATTTTGGTACTATTTCTTCTGAAAATCTCTCTTCCCTGTGATCAAAGGGCACCATGCAAAGCCAACCAGACCACAGTAAGTGGTGACACTGGGAGCACCCCCTTCAACGCCACATTCCTGCTGGAGATGCACTGCATGCTATTACTTTAGAAAAATGCTCCTTTTCATTAGAAAACCAAAGCACAAAATGGTCTTATTCAAAGCACACATTTCGTTTGTGAATTGAAAGAATTTCTCCAACACAGTTTAGAGATGGGCTACTCAACAAGAAACCTAAAATCTTCTGTTTGACCAAAACACCCTTTAGATTGTTACTTCCAAAGAAAAGACAGAAGACACGAACTGGAAAGTTCAGCTTGCTCTAATGCTACAGGGCCACCAGAGAGAAGCCTTTATAGGGCAGTGACCTGTGAGGAACACTGCTCTCTCTCAGTCCAAGCTTCAGAGCTCAGCTGCTTTGATCTGCATGGCAGATGTACTGGGGGAGATGACTCCTAATGCTGAACAGCAAGATCCAAACTCTTTAACAGGCTTTTCAGCTGGACAACAAACACCTCAAAGGCCAGACAGAAAAAACTGAACTGTCATTAAAAAACTACTCTCTTACAATAATGCGGAGAGCACTACCATGATACTGTGTTTAATACAGACACATGCTGTTCTCCAGGATCTTTCAGACAGAAAATTCTGTTACTGTCTCACTTGGGAGAAAAGACTTGTAAATTAAAAGGACGCAAAATTTTGTTCAACTGCAAGAGAATTTGGATTCTTGTTTCCTAATAGTTAAACTGTACTGAAGAGAGTAAACATGTTAAGGCCAGCAGGTCAGATCACGTGCACCATCGTGATCTTACTCTGGCCATGCTGCTTAGATCTTTCTCCTCCCACCTACCAAAATCAAAACTCTCTGTGTGCGTGTGTGTGTGTGTGTGTGTGTGTGTAAGAAAGCAGCTAGAAATTGTGTTCTTTCTCTAAAGCACTACTCTTTTTCACAATTGCTTTAACACACAGCAGCTTTTCCCCTTGACAACAGAGTACAGTTTCTTGGTCTGCCGTGAGCACCTCCAGGGTGTCACTGTGAGTTAAAGAGTCAGTAACAGCAGAAGAGTCATCATGACTGAACCTTCCTGACACAACTTTAAATTATATTCATGAATCACAAAAGATAAGAGTTTTGAGGGAATGCATTAGGATTTTATTTTTATCTTCGCCCCTGGGAAATCAAATCCATTAGCAAGTTATGGAAAGAAATTGTTCCTTCTTTAATTTGAGAGATTCAACTGTAAAAATTGTTCTCTTTCTCTCATATATTTTCTAGATTAAGCTCAACTGTAGTTCTGTTTGGTTTGTTTATTTTTATTAATTTCACTAATGATGTCTATAGCTGTAGGCCTGACTCTCTAGAATTTTTATTTTCCTTAAAATTCCTTATATTTTTTTTATTCCAAGACAGGTGGCATTCACACAAATTCTACAAGAGGTATTATCTGTTGGTTATGATCCATGGTTATTCTGCCCACAGCAGAAAACAGAAAGGAAAAAGGCTATCAAATTTCAGCTCCTATGAAAGGATGAAAATAATATTCCTATTTTATTGAGATGTTAAGAGAACCTTACTGCAGATCAGATGGAGTCGCTGTAAATATGTAGGTAGTTTGCACTTCCCACAGGATGGCACAGTAGTATGATAAAACAAACATTTCTGACAGCTTCATTTTGAGAAAATGCCATCAAAATCTTTGAAAGGAATTGCCTAAACCATTATGGAACAGTTCAGTGTTGTTTAGTGATTGTTCCACATTAATTGAAGATCATGGATAGAAGCCTTTTCCCCCAAAATTATAATTCTGCTCAACTCCTAACAGACAGCCAGTTCCCTAAATATAGAGCACAAGGGAAGGAGGTGTATTTCAAAGGCTTTTGAAAAGTAGTCTGTTATGTTTTACTTGCTCTTTAATGCCTTTAACACTGGTAATAAGTGTTCCTTTCCATAGGCATTACTCAGAAGTTCATGCAGAAATACATGGTTATTTGTCAATGTGAAGGGATGTCCATTTCCATGCACTCATTTATTAAAAAATGAAGCTTGATAGATGGAAAATATAAAAGCTGTTTGCCTAACACTGCAGCAGACTTCAGCATAACAGCCTCAATATAATACAGATATTTATCTTTTATTCACAGAGCACAGTAACTCCAAGACAGCTGCTTCCTGTCTTGATCAACTAGAGCATTTTAAGTGTCTTGCAAGAACAAATCGAGACTGATTCTCTAGGTCCTTAACTGGGAACAACTCTTTCATTTCTGAGGTAAACAAGCACAAGCATCTCTGCTGTCCAACATGCCATTGGTCCTTAACAGCCAACCAGCACAAGTTTGCAAGCAAAATGTAGTTTACAGCAAAGGGAAAGCATTAACCACAGGTAAGGTCAGAAAGGCTTCCAGGCCTGAACATACAGTATTAACAATACTTACATTTTCTGTTGTTCCAGTAATTACATGAAGACCATCATATGTTGACTTAATGTACATACCCTAAGAAAAAGACATCATGGGAAAGAATTTTTAAAGTGTTTCACAAACCATCACCATCCAAACAAAACTTGCATATCTCTTAAAGAATCTCTCTTTTCTTTTTGCTTTCTTTAAGATTTGTGGACTTTAATACATGCCATGAGGAATTTGTCTAATTTGTCTAAAAGCCTAAGAAGTGCTTTTTTATACACTTCAAGAACAGCCCAAATAATTATGGCCCTAACTGGCAATAGAAAACTAAAATGTTTACCACAGTTATGTCCATAAATACTCCCCAGTTTTTTTACTACACTTTAACTACAAATAGAACAATGCCTTACAAAAAGCCCCTGGATTATAAATTGCCTTAGTATGATCAACATGTCCATTTTGCTTTGAAAACTACATTGAGTTTAAAAAGATCTGGAGTCTTCACCAGGCAATGTGGCAAACACAACTTTCAAACTGCTAACCAGGGCTTGGAATAGTGCCAGCAAAATGGCTGTAAGACCTTCTCATAGCCTCACTCATCACAATAAACACTTCAGCTATAAAACTCAATGATAAAAAACTCAACATCAACCTTGTTAGCTACCCCACTTCTTTCAAAAAAATATGAAAAAGGAGGGATAGCATATGAACAGACAGAAGTTCCTGCATGGGTAGTCCAAGACAGTGTCTCAAATATGTCTTTTCACCAAGCCTTAATTCAAACATTTTAGCAGCACCCACTGTGACACTGAGAGAAGGAGAAAGGGGGGATAACTAGCATACACTGAGCATTCAACAATTTCTGAGGAATCTCCTTTCCCTCAACCACTTTACAGAAAGCAGGTAAACATTGAGCGCCTGAGTAAACATCCTCTCCATAACCTACTTTTTCTCCTTTTAATCAGAGTGCCACAGAGAAGTCTGTTCCTAGCTGAGGAGCCCAGTGCACTCACTGGTGAGTAAGTATGGTAAAAAGGCAAAGAAGACATAGCAAATTGGGCTTAAACTATGATGGGACCAGAACTGGCAGACTTTTGGTAGCAGATATGAGGAAGTACACCTAAATTAACAAGTGGATAATATCCCCAGTAAAATGAGCCAGGGACTTCCTGAGTTTCCCTGGATAGGGGATCAAAAGTGAACTCCTATTTTGTTCTGCACAATTACATAGTGTTAATCACATCAAATCCAGTTATCATGTTCAGCTGCCACAGCAAGAAGGCAAAAAATTCAGAATCCACTTATTACTACATGGTCAGAAACCCCCTGACATCATTCTTCGACTTCCAGCTCCTCTATGTACCACCAGCAATTTGTCCATAGATTGGCTCCATCACGCAGCTTTTGCTTAACTCAAACACATAATGGCTTTTTCATACATTTATCCTCACAACACCCCTGTGAGGTAGGGAAACACTAATAATATACACATATCTTAACACTAAGATACAGGTATCTTACAGGAAGCATAATGAGCTACACAAGAGGCTGAGGTATGTTGGTATCTGTTCCTTGGTAGGCACAACTACCCCCAAACCACCACTAATCAGGGCCTCAATCCCTCTCAGGTTCCCCATCTAAGTCACTGGGCCACACACCCTGCAATATGGCAAGAGCTAAAATCACAGTGACCACGGTGACAAGAACTTTGAGTCCGGTCCCCAAACAGAGCAAATTCTGAAGAAAGCCACATCTATTGTTATTCACAGTGAGTTACTGCTTTCAGCCTTAAACATCAGGATAAAAGCTGAGGGAAAAGTCTCACACTTAATGGTTACACAGTGCTTAATTTTGTGCAAAGCATTGTTCCAAATGATAGTAAGCTCATCCAAGTGTGCTACCATTCCACAGGACGATTCACATCCAATCTAGTCTTTTTGATAAAAGACTTTGAAAATGCAAAAGAGGAGAAAGAACTTTTGCAGAATGTTCTTTAAAGGCTAGGATCAAGATTTTGTACACATTAAGAAAGAGAGGGAAGAAGGAAGCTGAAAAATATCCACTCTAGATTGTATTTATTCCACATGTGCAAAATTAATAAATGTTCTATTAGTACCATGTCACATTAATTTTACAAGAGCCAACATAATTCTTGATATAAAGCAGCTTTTAAATGAGGTGAAATAACATTTTGCAACACAAAAATGAGCCCCTTTCACCCAAGTTTCTCCACTCCTTGTTTCAAGCGAACAATATATGGGAAGTGGTACAGAGAAGAGAAGAGAAGAGAACACTTCTGGCTTACAGCTGTGTGATCTGGAATGGAAATAAGAATACCACAGACATTTACAAGTTTTCCTCTCTCTGCCTCCTTGTGGCTGCACAATATCAATCGTACTTGTAGCAATCAAGAATACAGGGGAGATCAGTGTGTGCTGTGTCCATTTGCACTGAAAAGCATTGGTAGATACAGTCATACGTATTCAAAGTCCTTAAGAATTTACAAGAATCAGCTGCACCAGAAAAAGGAAAGATAATTCAGTTTCTATGACTAAAATAACCATAAACTAACCAACCTAGTAATCAGGAATAAATATATACCTAGATTAAAAAACAAGTAACTCATTCTTAATTACATGAGAGATTGTCCTGACCAGTTATGGGTAAAGCTCTCATTTCAGACCAATCATTACAATTTATGTGGGTGACTAAGTTAAGGGTTAGAAAAGAGACCTTTTGTGTTTTGGGCTTTTTTTTTCCTTTCTTTTTGTTTATATATTTTTTAAGGATTAAAACAGAATGTGATACATTTCTAACATTTTACCTATATAAATATATAACATATTTCTTGATATTTTATGCAATGGTGGATGGAAAAGGAAAGAAGATACTAATTTCATTTTATCACACATGTAACTGAATTTTTACTTTCACTCCATTTTCATGGAGCCCTCCAAAGTTGCATGTGCCTCTTTAACCCCAAACAGCTCTGAGAATGCTGCTCATAACTCTTTCCCAGCTCTACCAGTATGTCCAACAAAAAAATCATAAGAAATATCAGAAATAATACTACACTGTAATCCTGGAAAGGCAGTAAGCAGTATACTTTAATCAGCTGCCACACCCTGCTGTATCTATGCCTTGCATTTTATGAGCAAGTTTATATATTACAAGCTTCTCTTGTGTTTGCTTCACCAGGCAAAAAGGAACCCCAAAAAATCACTCCCATGTTCTGATCAATTTACATTTGCATTTCTGAACCCCTGAAATCATATCACAGTCACTTACCTGACTGGGATTAAAATGATTATATGAACAGGAAACAACTGAAATTCAAGATTAACCTTTGGTACAGTTCTCTGATATTCTGTTCTATATTAAAACAAAAATAAAGTAGAAAGTGACTGTTGCAGAAAAACTACCCAAGAAAAACTTTGTTTTCTGCTTTTTGTCTAAATACATTCACTGTTTTCAGTAAAGCAGCAACTTTAAGTCTGTTTCCTGGTAAAACACACTACCTAAGCTACTTGGCTTTGTCTCTTCATATATCAATGAAACAACTTGCAAGTCCTCAAAGAAAAAAAAAAAGAAAAAGAAGAAAGGATTACACATGGGAGCATGTTGGTGATTGCAAAGTTGACCACATTAATCCATTTCAAGCCTTTTTAAATAACTTTCTACCATGACAACTCTTTTCATCCTTACTGCACAGCCACTGCAGGCTACATCTCTTCCCGCAGCAGCACTCACTGGAGAACACATGAATGCAGCCAGTCATGAGAGACAAGGAGAGAGGGAAAACAAAAAAGTAAAAAAAAACCCCAAACAACAAAACCAATACCAAATTCCACCCATAACATTGCTTTACTCAGTACACAAGAGGTTCTCCACATAACATCTTATTTAGTCATAAGACATGGCAACACGTTTACTTGTTTCTTCTGCATTCAGGTATTGGTCTGAAAATTTACATTTGCCTCTGACAAATACTTACGTTTCCACACAAAAAGACCAAATACAGTGAAGGAACTATTTGTGCTGATTATAATATCCTGATCATGCCAATCTTCTTTAAGTTGTAAAAGCTTCAAGCATTTTCTTAATTACATCATGTATTTACCATGAGTTTAGGGAAACAGCATTGTTTTCCAACCTTTTAATTTTCTTCTCATCTCCCTTCCTTTTTCTCTCCCAGATTTACTTTAGCTTCTTAGGTGTTGAATTTCAGATGGTAGATATTCTGTTTATAAGTGACAAAAATCTTCCCAGTTAGCAGCCATCGTTGTCTTTTTTCTTCTGCCTGAAGTCCTTCCATTTTTACAGAACATTTTATTTAGTGATTGGTAAAGCCAGCACAGAACTGTCATGTGAGTCAAAGATCTACAGGCAAAATTGACAATAAACCGTTTTTCCACCTCCATCACTGTACAAATCCTGGAAGAAGGTCCAGAAATGATTGAGCTTCACATTTGTCACAGCATTTCTGATGTGCAGAGAATATTCACAACTCTGAGTTCCACCACCAATTCTTAAACTGACACCCTCAGCACTCAGTGGGGCAGTACTGATGTGCATTCACTGTGTCTTAATTCAAAGGTATTAGTTTAAAAAGCAAACAAACAAAAGCCCAAGAACCCAGAAGCATATAAAGCCCCAAGAACCACATGACAAAGGTGATCTGTTGGCAAGACTGGCGCTGTTACAAGGGGAAGGGGATGATTTTCACCATCCTTGGTGCCTGCTCTGGAGAGCTCACAGTCTAGAGGAGACGGCACAATGCCGAGGCAACACAATAGTGGCACGCAGGCAAGGATGAGGGGAAAAAACATGACTGTGTCAAAACAGCATTGTATCCTTCTAAGGCTTGTATACTGCAGGGTTGCTATTTTCCTTCTTTTTTAAAATACATATTATTATTTTTATGACAATGGCATCAAGATCCTGCTAAATTGGTTCACAAATACATAAAAAAGAAAAAGCCCTGCCTTGAAGAGTTTCCAGTTTAAACAGACAAGACAGACAGAGGGTATAAAACAGAGACACAGAGAGGGAAAGAAATTCTCTCATCAGCTACCCAGCAGGAACAGACCCATGAAATATATGCTTATTTACAAAAATACAATTCAACATTTTTCAGTCCATGGGAATTCATACCAACCTACACGAAGACTTAAATGAAGGGGAAAAAAAGAAAAAAAAAAAACAGTCAAAAGACAGAAAGAAAAAAAAATTCAAGTTCAGATAAAAATGGACAGCACTCATAAAAAGGTGATCAACAGCAAGAGGAAGATTTTCTCATTACAATAGAAGAAAGGGTTTCAAATGTTTGACTGCAGTGAGGTGGTGGAAGAGTTGAAATTACAGGGTAAAGGGAAGGAAAGAGAGGGAGAGAATCCATGAGAAGCTGAAATCCTGAAGGACAAGTTTAAAATGGATTCAGAGATAAGAAAGAAAGCCAGAAGAGGAAGGGAAAACAAACTGCAGACTAAAACAAAGGATGGGGCCATATCTACTCATCCAAGAGTTTGGGGTTTTTCGCAAATTTTAATTGCGATTTTCCACAAGAATGGAAAATTAATTTAGTGTACGAATGCTCTAAATATCTTGGCATACCAACTTTGCCAAGAAAAACAGATCAACCCACAAATCAAAATATACTCCAAAACTACAACATCCAGACAACTTCAAAAACCTGCTGCAAAGAGTAGAGCAGTCCTACTTCAAGACTATTCAAGAATATGGAATGAGAATAAGTTTAGGCAGAAGTTGCAAAAGCTATTTCTTTAGACAAAAAATGTTTAACTGTATTCTGAACACCTCCTTTCCACCTCCAAAAATTACGGGAACAGATACTATTAATGATGTTAAGTCATATATCTGGAATTGTTTCCACTGTTGGTTTTTTCCATGCAGTGGGTGTTGGATACTTGAGTAAACGAGAGACCAATTGTCAATTCTTGAACAACAAACACAGGATGGCTGCATTAAGAGCCTTTACAAGCACCTGATTAAGAATTCAGAATTCCTGCAGTAAAATTCAATGAGTTACTTATCAGTAGTGCTGTGAAGCCCTGGAATAACTTGTAAAATAGCTTTATATCCCTGAGATACTATGAAACATTTTCCACAATCTGACAGGTTTTGTGCATAAGCCCACGCAAACTTCTTGGTTGAGTTGATCTTAGTAATTTAAGTCCCTTCAGACTTCAAGATCCTAGAACAATCTGAACCGTTTTTCAGAACCTGGTATAAATGGCAAGAACATCTTACTCATTTCTCCCTGTTCACTGAACTCTGCATACTTCAGTCAGTATTAAAAAATACTTCCCTGTCGGCCCAGCTGCATGAGAAACCAAACTAGCATGAGGAATCAAACTGTTTTCAAACTTTAAAACACAAAAGGCTAAAATGTCCTATTCATTCTCCTATTCGTGTCATATTCATCAATTTATTTAAAAAAAAATCACTTTCTCATCCTGGATGATGGGTTTGATTAACTGCGTACTTCTTACCAGCCCTTCACTTGGCTTGATGTTTGTAAGCTGGATCACTTCGAGATGGGCAGACTGGGAAACCAGTGGATCAGAGGAGAGCGAGATAATGTGATCACAGACGCCAGAGAGAGTTTTACACTAGGAAAGAAAAAAGAAAAGAAAACGTTCCAATGAGCATACCATTGCTAACTATTTGAATGTCAATATACAGTTTAAATCACCATATTTTTCAAGCACATGCAAGGCAGAGGGGGAAAGGCCTCAGGCAGCAATACAACACAAAATACATTATCTGCTGATGACCCTGAACTAACAGCACCACACCAGGGAAGAACAGGAGGCAAATGCTTTTGTATCTGAGCAGGGACAAAGAGGGGTTCCCATGCACTCTCATGGATAGGTGCCCTACTCAGGCACACAGGGAATGTGTGGTGAGCCCCAACCCTCACCCTACTCATATCTTCTGCAAAGACAGTAAGTGCCTCAAAGCCCACTAATTTCCACTGAATGTGCAGCTGTTCAGCACAGATGAAAATCAGGCTCTTAATGATGACAGGTAACTCTCATTAGCTCTGAAGTTTATTCTATACAATAAAACATGCTAATTGTCTTTGGACTGCGTTTCTCATGTTCTGCAGCTGCCAAATGTGATTTACTATTGCAGACACGAAGATTACAATAAATCACCACTTCACAATGGGATATCTCTTAAACCAGTTATTGTTGGCAGCCTCTGCAGCAACACAGAAAAAAATTCTTAAAAGGCTGAGACTATGAAATCGGTACTGTTTTATCTCCTGATCTCACACTCCCTGAACAACCCCTTCTCAGAAGCAGGAAAGCCATGAGGTTTTCCTATCATTCTCTGTAAGAAAATGATTTTTGAGAGTTTCAATGCTTTCCAGGAAGTCCCCTGTCAGCAACTGTTCAGGTTTCCAATGAATCTTTTGTCAGCAAATCCAGGGATTAGGACATTCTTCTGGTCCCAAAAACTGTGGGCATCTCCAAAAACAATTAAGAACCAGCTTAACTGCTCTGAAATTCAAAAGATGAAAGCTAACCAGTCTCCTCGAATGACTGAAACACAACTGCACACAACTGTTGCACCAATCAATCTTCCAAGATCCCAAAGTATAGTTCTTACAATAAAAAAATCTGTAACAATGGTATGGAAAAGTAATGTAAAACTGGATATAACCTCCTACCAAATCACCATTGTAATTCCAAATATCAAACTACAAATATCTTATGTAAAAGGCAAATAAAAGTGATTAAAAACAAAAAATAAAGCAAAAACCACCAACAAACCCCCCCCAAAAAACCAACCAAACCGAAAACTCCCTCAAAACAACAATCCAAAACCCACAAAACTCCAAAACAACTGATGATAATGACATCATCTTAACCCTGTTACGGACCAACACACTTTTCTCCTCTTTAAAGTAATTACAAACAGTTGAAAGTTTAGGTTTGTATACAGATTGTTTATTTTATCGAACAAAAATGTTCCAGGGTGAATAAGCTAACCAGAATCAAATGGAAAATATAACAAAATTTATATTACTAACATGACCTTCTTCCAGAAAAAATACTACCTTCGAGTATAGCCACACACACCACCCTTCTACTTTTTCATGATGCAGAATCATTACCGAACAAACGATGTCAAGAAATATATAAAATGAGGTTAAAGAATGGTTTGTGTGCTTTACCAGAAGTACAAAAAAGTGAAAAAGAGAACTTTATTCAAGTTTGGGCTTCTCTAATGGCTTTTGGACACATGAAAACAGCTTTGAGCTGACTTTTTTAAAAGGTAAAATTACATAAAATTACATAATGAAAAAGAAAGTAGATTTCTGTTTATTTGTGTTTTTAAATACAGTGTTGACATGTTATTTCTCTTTCCATCTTGAAACTGCACTGACAATTATTGAAAAATTGCTTTAAAAATTACAGACCACTCAGCTACTTGTGCAAAGTGAAGAGACCCACATTATAAATTATTCTCTGCAGATGAAAATGGAGTTTTCCATATCTCTTTAGACTTGTATTCATCCACCTATTCTTCCTATTAATCTTCTCTAAACCCATTAAATGTATGGAGTTCTTAGCAATTTCAGAGAAACTTGTTTACAGTGAATTAATATTTTTCTCCAATTTTCAACTGTTGCATTATAGAGAGATGCCATATCACACAGAAAAGGAGTGTTTCTACCACCTAAGATAAGGTATGACATCTCACCAATGTGTCTCCTCATTAAAAACCATGTTCCCAGCTGCCTTGACAGATGATGAGGAAAGAAGAGGAGTCAGGCAAGTCCAGCATGGCACAGAGCAGAAGCCTAAGCTGAGATGCATTAAACAGCCCACAGACAGTCTATACAGTAATGTCCATGGTGATCAGCATTCCAGTAGTTACACTGGTTGCAACCCCAAAACAAGGTGATGTGAATATTCCCCAAGAGCTCTGGGAATACTGGGTGCCAAAATCATCAGTTGCTGGATAAAACATGTACCATATGCTTCAATGCATTTCTAAAAGATTACTGTCTTTTGGGTCTCATAGCTTTCTTAGATATTCCCACTGCAGTCCAACAGCACATTATCCCTATAAACTATTATACATTTAAATATTTTCATTAAATATTCCTTGGTTAAAGAGTTGAATTTTAAGTAGGATCAGGTATCTATCTGGCTTACATGAAAGACAAATTTTCATGAACTCTGAACTTGTCCAAAGAGAGCCAGGACAGCAAGGAGCACACACTTACACAGCAGATACTCTCTGCCCACTGCAAAGGCAGGGTACATGGGCCCTCACTGGAAACATGACCAAAGGCTGACACAGACAAAATAATTCATTTTTCCTTGCCTTTACTTTCAGGAATATCTCATTCACAGTTCGTGTTGATAACATGCTAATCAGCATAAACTGGCAAACAAACAAAACAGTCTGTTCACCAGGAGCATGCTTCCTCCTCCTCAGGCATCCATATGGAAAGAGATCTTGGACCTGTTCAGTGGATCAGGGCCTTCCAAGGAGATGATGTTACCACGTGGCAAACCACTCAGACACTGCACTTCTTCTACTTATTTTGCTCCTAACAATTCCTGAACACATTATATCCTGGCAGAATTATTCAGGACAATCTGTATCATAGACATGTTTTTTACTTCTGCTAAAATCAGATGGTAGTCACCATTTCTTTCGAATGGTCGTTATCTTTGGGTGCTTTGTAAAACTATATTTCTGATTATGAAAACGTTGTTAATGAAATCAGGATCCTTTATCCTTTGTAAGTGTTGATTGCCTGCTGCAATGCATTATCAGTTACAGTAAGACACATAGGAAGCTGAGGATCCAACTGCTCCTAAAAAATCAGCAGGCATTAAAAATCGCCAGCCTTCTTCAAGCTGCACTCAGCTACCCGTGTGCAAGGTATCGACACACAGGGAAAGGATTTGTCCAGGCCAAAAAAAAAAAAATGCAATTTACAAAAGATTAACTGAGAGAAACCAACAGATAATTACATTTTCTCCTTTTGTCACGTGGTCCCTGTTCTCACTATAAGCCTTAAAGCAATGATTTCAGTTCTCTTTTGCAGTAACTCATCACTGTACTTCAGTAATAAATTCTCCTCTCTATTCAAGTGACACACTTGTAATTGCAGATTGAAGCTACACCACAGTCTTTATGTGCAAAACTAAATGATTCAAAGGAGAACAAAAAATATCATCACACAGCACCTCGTTGTTTGGAAGGAATTCAAAGGGAAACATTATGTTTCCCTCAGTAGGCAAATTCTTTATGCCACAGAGCATGAAGAATGACAGATAATGCTCAGTTTCTACCTGTATTTTTGGACTGTAAGGTACCAGTTTCTAACAGCTTTTCCACAATTGCTCCTTCTTTCAGCCAGGAGGATGTGGACTTAAAGGTGACTGAATTAATTTGCATCTGTTCCAATTCTCTGTGGCTACTTCAGTTTGTGCTGGGAAAATGTCTGCATCACAGTGAAGTACCTGTGGACAGCTTCAGGGGCCTTTCTTCAACCTGTCCATCCACTCTCTGTTCAGCTTGGGCAGCTCTAGGGTCACGAAGAATTTCTGATCAAGCAAACAGACTTAGGTTTGGTTTGCCCCTGTCCTTCATTTTATCCAGGCTTGTGACCAAGTTCAAAATCTATCTTGCCAAATATTTGCAATACATCCTGCCTTAAAATATGTTCCCAGGATTGAGGACAAGAAAAGCACCGGCCTCTCTCATCAGCACCCTCACCTATGGCATGTGAGTGAGGAATAGGATACCAGTAAGACATACGGACTTTCAAGATAAACAGTAAGAAAAAAATGTCCGTGTTAATGTTAAGCTTAGTCTGTCAGTTAGTTACAGCTGTCCAATGAAGGAAGTCTAATTAATTCACCTAAGGCAAACCAAATAATTATTAACCAATTAATTTTAGTCCAAAACAATTGTTACACTGTACAGAACGTATCTGTAACTCCAGCAGTCTCAAAACCAAGTGGGCCTGAACATGCACTGGTGCAAATATGAAGTTTAAACAGTGAACTACATCTGCTTTTGGCTGCAAAAAGAGAAGCTTCTATTAAACTGAAGCTTGTTCAGTTCAATTTACAAAGTATAGACTCTTGAAAGGCAGAAGGTAGTTACTTTTTCTTTTTTTAAGACTATAAAAATGATAATTTTGACAATGTATTTTTAGTTCATTATACTTCTATAACAAATATTCAAATATAGTGGGCAGGAGCAAATTATCATCACTGTGGTTTCAATAAGACTCTTGGAAAAAAAGAACATTCTGATCCATTGCTTGTTTTCTCTTTTTCAACTTAGTAACTCTTTTTAAATTTACATAGCTCATTTGCTTTTGAAAAAAACTTCTGAATATTAGCTTCCCTCTGCAGATCACTTTCTACAGTTTTCCAACTCAAAAAATTGTTAAAAAAGTGAAACTCCTTAAGAAAAGTCTTTTTTTTTCTTATGGAATTAAACTAAAAAAGTTAAAAGAAAAATTATTAAAAATTTTCAGTTAAAACTTACTATTAATCTGACTGAAGCCTGGCTTCTACTTTCTATAATTAGTTCTTCTAGCTTTGCTCTCCCTTTAATACTCTACTGCTTCACATGGATTAATCTGAACTGGGTATTTCCATCAAATACAGCCTTGAACAGCTGGATGGAATCAACGAATTATTCTTCAAGTATTTTAAAGCTCCAGTCAGAATTTTGCAACGATTAACATATAATTCCCCAAATAAGCAGATATAAACTGATAGCCTTTTAAGCTGAGCAGTTTTCCAAATACTTTATCATCTCAAGTTAAATCAATATCAAGATTCTAAATATGAACTAGCAAGAGCACACTAATTTTCAGTTTTGAAGCCAGCACCACACCTATGGCTTATCCTTTCCAATTTAGGCCCCTTGTATTATTAAACCTATTCTGAAATTAATATTTTCTAATGCAATCTACTCCTGTTGGTATTAATTTCTAGTGGTATTTTCTTGCTATTTATATCAAGAAATTATCATTAATATTATCGAACTATTTATTTATTACATTGCTTACTTAGTGGAAGCTACCCCGGAAAAATCATACCAAAAAACAAAGTGGCAGAAATATGAAGCATTTCTCTTTATTCATGAATATTTCAGAATTTTAATGAGCAAAACCCAATACATTATTCCTGTATGGTTTTACGCTTCTTATTCCACAGCAACGAAGTGTTTATGTGAATGAAGTCACAGAAAAAAACCCAAAACTTTAAGAAATGTAGTTGTCTTTAAATTTATTTTTTCAACACTCCTACAATTCTAGGGCAAAAAATTATAGAAAAGACATTTTTCCCCAGACACACTTTGAAACTCCATTTAGAAAAAATAAACAAGTTCAAGTAGGTAATTTCATCTTAAAACTTCACAATTTTTCAATCAGACCTTTTTCCTTTAGATACACTTCATGTGTTTACTTAAATAACACAGACTAGTGCACTGCCTAACCTAATATCATAAGTGACAATCAAAATGCTTTTTAAAGCATTTGAAACTCAAATTGCTTGGAGCAAACAAAAATATTTCTTCCTTGAATATAAGCTGAAGCTATAGAGCGTCCACAAAATACCATTTCTTAAAATGAAAATCCCAAAAAGTTGACATATGAATACATTAACTGACATTGAAACACGCTATCTGTGGACAAGGTGATTCAGCAATCTCCACGTGTGCACCCACACTGTCACTTCTAAAGGAAAGAGGCACTCATTTGCTTTTCAAAAAAAAATTAGTGCTGTTAGAATATGAACACACGAACTATTTTTTGGCCTTATCTAATTAAAGCAGACCTATCAGTCATTTGTTTCAGGATCTTGCCTACTTCACTGTGCTTTAGAAGAAGCCATGAAGACTCAGAGAGGGATTAACTTTGGAGGTTTCCTTGTATGGAGTTCAATAGCAGAAGGATGGTCACACATCCTCTTACTTCCTGATTTGGCGCAAAGCAGGCTCACTGCAGGGGAAACAGGGCAGCATCCCCACAGGAGATCTGTGCTCACAGAGCTCCAGCCCTTGAACCACAGCATGAGTCAAAAAAAACCCCAAAAATCCTTTTCATTCCACAGACAATGGAGATGTTCAACCCAGAAGACAAAAACCTACTGCACTGATCCAACAGTCTGCTCCTAAGGTGGTAAGTGTCTTGGTGTCCTGACAAGTAAGAGTACACAATTGTCCTTTAATTTATAATTTTTTTTCCATTTCTGTAGCTCTAGTTCTATTTTACTTGTGTAGGAAGGATCTCTTAAAATCTGACTTCAATCTTTAGCAAGAACAATACCCTGCAATAAGGATTTCCTTATGCTAATTGCACGAAAAGCTAATTGATTGTTAATCCTTTCATTTTTTTGAGAAACTTATCTCTCTGTGTCACGAAGAAAAGTGGTACATGAAATTACATGGGATGAGCCCACAGGTTTGAATTCTACTCC
The DNA here is from genome assembly GCA_008694505.1 of Cyanoderma ruficeps. Classification (NCBI taxonomy): domain Eukaryota; kingdom Metazoa; phylum Chordata; class Aves; order Passeriformes; family Timaliidae; genus Cyanoderma; species Cyanoderma ruficeps. The sequence continues at coordinate 37,233,449 of VZDJ01007754.1, read as the reverse complement.
ATGTGTAAGTCACCTCAGCAAACACAGCTCTATGTTTATATCTGATCATCCTGAGGCAGCTGGATGGGATGTTGGTCAAACGTCACTTCAGATGGGAAATGGACTCTGAAAATGGACTTGGAATAGTGTGATCTTGGAATTTTAAAAGAGAGAATTTACTTTCTCTTCTACAATATCTGTGCACATGTCCTCTCAACCTTTCATAGCTCTCCCAGTATTTCTTACTCAAGGTTCCTTCTATGCCTTCTCCACAATTTACTGCTATTCTTTTTGTATCAGAGAACCTTATTTTTACTGTTGGATTGCACCCTTCAGATTGTCTTAATGGGCTAAACCCACAACACCTTTTTCTGTCTTCCATGGAAAAGAGTTCATGGGAACTGTGACTGCTTTCACATACTATTCTATCATCAATCTTTTCACCTGCCCATGTAAAAAACTACCTTTTAAAATGAAAATATGATCTCAAATGCCATTGCTTAATTAGTTAGTCATAGATTTACCTCTTTCACCAACTGCTTTTGGTCAGCCTTTCCCCCATCAAATCCCACTGATCAGCTGATATGCAACATGGTCAGAAATCATTCAAGTTACATGTAACACATACAGTCATGTATAATCCATGTAGGGTCATTTTTAACCCATGGCTTCACTAAGACATTCAATGCTCTGTTTGTGCTCATGTTTCCTTTAAAGCCTGAGCAATGTTCACAGAAGCTACACTTATACCTATGTCCACCTGTGACCACAATGAAGTTACTGCAGACTAAAGAAATAAACCTACAAAAGTCTGAATGATGTAAGATAACTTTTGAAACCTGTCTCGATTTTGTGCACTCATGTATCTTAAATTAATCCCTCTTGGTTTTTTTCAAAATTGCCTGTTGTTGACTGCATAAAGTTATGCTTCCTCTGTTCGAAACTCTGGTAGCTTCCTTTACAATCCTTTCTGCCAGTTTGTAAAAGGTATATAGTATATATAGAAGATTGCAGAATTCTCAGCTCTTACAGCAGACAACAAGCATGCTTTGAAAACCAGGCTATATATACAGATTTTGAACACACAGCACTTCAAATTTTGCCAAGATTATGTAATAAAAGACTTCATTACTTAAATGCTTGCAGAGGTCGACCTAGCATAGATGTCTATGTCAGCCCCACTAAATTTGCTAATTCTTAATATCTCACACCTGAAAAAATGTCAGCGAAACTTAAAAATACAAGGAGACTTTTTATTGCACATTACTGTGAAACCAAGGCATCAAAAGCTTACAGAATTCAGCCTGCCAAGCACTTCATATGGGTACACTATGAATAAAATAAGTAATGGAAAGATTTCAACATTTACTCTGAAGCTCACCTAAAGAAATGCAGTATTTTCTGGCTTAAGCTCTGGTAATAAGAACAGTAAGATATCAAAGCCTATCTGAATGTGATATTAATTAAACTAATTCATTACCCACCCTTAGAGAGATTATCTTCACTTCTAACTTTTAGAAACAAACTGTGGGTTAACTTAATACTCACTAAAGCTCATCCACAACATGAAACACAATTTAATACCTAAAATTTGGGTGCAGCTCTCAGACAAGGTTTACTCAAGCTTTTGACTTTCTGTGCATCAGCCTTTCAAACTTCTCATGTTTTCTGACGCCCTGATAACTTTCATCTGCTTTATTTACCATAAATAGCACTAAAGATTCTCAAAATGGACTATTGTGTTTACAATGAGAATTCAAAGGGAAAGACTGCATTAATTTTCCTATCATTAGGCTATCTCCAGGGTCCTATGAGGAATAAAGATGTATAAATTAAGCTATATCACTAAAACAAACATATATGATTTCACAGAAACCTAGCAATCATCTCTCTCTCAAAAAACTGCCTTTCTAAAACATCACTCTTCTAATCATGGTTTACAAATAATAGATGGGCCTGAGCCAGACAAACACAAACTCTTTCAAAAGCTCTTGACCTATTCACAAGTAGCTCCATAAATTCACTCAGTCATACCCAGTCTATTTAGTTATCAAACTGGCACTGCATACAAAAAACACAAAACACACAGCTCTAAAATTCTATGTGGTCTGAACAAACTTTGTTATTAGAAATCTGAATAGTACTCACCACATGAAGGATTTTATTCTCAGTTTCATATACTGTGCAATCCTGAAAAAGTAAAGCAGAGAAGGCAGGTTAAATTAGTCCAATCATTTTCCCTTCCTTGACTTATCCTTAAAAGAATTCAACTGAATTGAAAAGTCCTTAGGATGAAACAAAATATTTCAAAGACTTAGAATGGAAAGAAAGTGTGAAGCTACCACTGAAAGGAAATACTGGTAAATGTTTACATCTATCCACTAGTTTTAGTTGCTCCTTTCCTTGAGACAGACAACACTGTGTCCACTTTACATGCTTTTGGCATGTACCAGTCAGTCACATGTCTGCCACAGAAGTGCCCTCCACCAGCCATCCCTGAGCATGTACAAAAATGACCTGCTTCTAGTGGTAACACTGGAAAACAGATACCAGCATGTACAAAAATGACCTGCTTCTAGTGGTAACACTGGAAAACAGATACCATCAACAGCCTTAAGTGACTGAGGTGAACAACTCTTGCTGAGCTGAACTGATATTTTTGCACGCTGCTGAAGAAGAGGAAGAAAACCCTGATGGAGGGGGAAGAGGAGTTGATTGTTTATAACACACCCTGAACAGGAGGGAGGAGAAACAGCACATACAAAGCACACAGGAAACCTGAGGCACACCCAGCCTGCTGGGACTGCCTGTGCATTCTCATTACCTCAAGCAGCATGTGAGGCAGCTTCCATAAACACCAACAGATGGGAGCCTGGGAATGCAAAAGTTTTTCTGACATGCCAGAATCTCAGTGGATATAAGGAAATGGAATTACCAAGGCAGAGAGCGCATGAAAAACAACCAATATTGGTGAAAGAACCACTCTTAAGTTCATTCGGGTGCTGTAACTTTGCGGTAATTAGTGCAAACTCTGTTTAGAACAGATGCTTTATATCCTCTCTACCAAATCACATGAAAAATGTGACTAAGTTTTCATGTTTCAAGTCTCATTTTAAAATCAATTTATCCCACTAGAAAACCAACTTTTCTATATGCAACTGTTAAAAAAAAAAAGAACTTCCAATCCATGAAACTCTTCAAGTGTTACTCAGGCAAGAAAAGCTAAGGTGTTCTTAAGCTTATATAAAGGCACCTATGCAGAAGCAGCAGGTTGATCAGGGAGCATTTTCCTAATAACAGCTGTTGGCATTCAGGAAACATTTGCCAGGAAGTACAGCCAGAAAGAAAATCTAACACATTTAATTATATGCAGACATCAATGAAGTATTTGCAATCTTAGCAGCAAAACACACATTTCATTGTTATATGTGGGAGGGCATGTAACATTTTCAATCTGGATACATCTATTTTCTGCATGGTTACTTATGAATCATTATGCAAAAATAGCAGGAAGAGATTGCAACATTTATATTAAAGGAAAATAAAGTGGTTTTAAGCAGACAATAATTTCATTGGTAATAGGAAGAGTTTACTATAAGTTAAACACTCAGTTTAAAGAGGATACTGTTTGAGAAGTCTCACTGCTAAGGGAAGGAGGATTCCAGATTCTCAAATGCTGTAGGGGTTTATTACAAACAAGAATACTGTGAATAACATAGAAATATTGCTAAGTTCTTCAATTTGAAACTCTCCCATGATCACACAGGAAGTTAAAGAAATTTGCTTTTCTTTCTGACAAATCAAGACTACATGGGAAAAATTAAAATATTTTGAATCCACAAAAAATGGTAAAACAACTGGAAAACTCGGACATCCAGTCTATTAATAGATTCACCCTGATTTTCCCTCCTCAACACAAAATTCCCTACAAATCCAGGGTCTGGGTGTAGGAACTGCTAAACAAGTTCATCACATAGCAACAGCAGATTGTTGATACTACATCTTCACATTCAGGCAGAAGAAAAATTAACAGTTCAGTAAACCATAAAAGACAGAAAGACTCAAGGACAGCAACTACAACGCCTAGGTACAAAAAACAATTCCAAAATACACTTTTTTCATACATGAATGACATCCAACTAAACGTAATTCAAGCATAAACTCTGGGAAATGTGCAGGAATGTCAAGAACCATGACGGCATACCCCAGAGCAGCCCTGAAGTCTAGGATTCAAAGAAACCTAGGAAAAGGTCACCAAGCTGGTCTCTGCAGCTGGTTTCCACCTCCTGCAGCCATCCCTGCAGATGAGGGCTGAGTCTGCTTCTGAACGAGCCCAGGAGCAGCAGCCACATGCCACTTTCTCTCACAGTGTATTTCCCCTTTGCTGGCCTGTGCTTTATCTTTAAGCAAAGGCTGAAGATAACTGTGCCCACCCTCCACAAACACCCCTTGGGAATGGTAGGTTGACTGCTTATTACTGGGGGCCTTTACCATTTACAGTTATTGCTTTTTCATACCCATTTTATTTCACCTAAAAGAGCTTAAAGCACTTGAGAACTATAAAAAAAATCTCTAACTATGCAATTAGAAATAATTTTTTATTCTTAGCAGCATACCACCCACACCTCGAGAATGGCTTTTTCTTCCATACAAGCCTATATCTTACTCCTGAAAGATTTTCTTTAATATCTGTTTAACTAGGGTATCAAAACATTGCAGTTAAGGTAAGAAACAGATCATATGCAAGTTTAACATCAACTTTTTTTCTACTTTAGAAAAGCAAGAACACACACAAAAATCTGCAACCAAGCTTTACTCCTACACAAGCTAAAATTTTGCTATTCACTTAGTTAAGCCAATACTGTGATTATCCCTGAACTGAAAGGCACAGTTACAGCAAGGAGTAGATATATTACTTCTACCTGTTTATTCTCTGAACTTTGCACATATATTCACTGCATACCATAAGTACAGCAAGGCTATGAGATGACCTAACCAACCAAACAAATTTCAGCTGAAACACTCTAAGGTTATCTTCTAATTGTGTATTATTTTCTAAAACATTAATAACACACTTCGTTAATGAAGCAAAAGAAGAAGTTGTGTTAATTTACATTTCCTAAAGATGTAGTCGAATACTAGCCATTAGCAGTTTAAGGGACAAAAATGGTAGAGTATCATCCACAAGAAAATGGAGAGAAATAAAAGGCAAATACAATGGAACAACTTTATGACTAATATCAGATCTTCATGGTCACTCTTTCCAGCTCTTGTGCATAAAAATGGCAAAAGGGAAAAGGGAACTTTGTCATCCAGCTGGAACTAGGCTAAAATCCTAAAAAAAAGAAAAACAAGAGCTCCAAAACTGGAAGAAGAAAAAAAAAAAAAACCACCAATATGGGAAGAAGATAAAAGCAGCAAGATCAAACCAAACAAATCAAGGAGAGGGTTCTGCATTTTCAATCCCAGTACAATTTAAAACCTAATTTTAAGACCAGCAAGACCTACACTACACTGTGAGAGGCATTGCTTATTTCTTCCAGAAGTTCTGACCTTCATAACCAAAACTTCACATGATCCCTATAAAAAAAGTTTTAAGCTGTATTTGCACAGATCCTACCATAATGTCATAAGGAATAATTGCTAAGGACATTTAAATTAAAACCACTGACTCAGACAGCACTCACTGGTGACAACACTGCAAAATGTACACATCTCAGCCATCCCACCCCAGACATTCCTTGAACAAATCAGACACGAGACAGCATATATAAAATACAAATATCTGGGGACTTTTTTTGTTTTCAAAAGCAGTGTTTCTTATGTTTGGTTTTTTTTTCTTCTATTCTCAGCATTACCACCTTTTTTTTTTAAAACAGTGGTCTTAGTATCTCACAGAAGCGGGAAATGGGATCAGCTGATTACACTAGTACTTTTCTTGTTGTTGCTTTGCACCCACACTGATTAAATCTCAACTCAACTCAAAATGTTAAGAACTGAGTTACAGTCAACCTGCCAACTCACCCTACTGCTCCCATGTCCCACAGATAAAAAATGTTCATGCAGTTCTCCAGAATTATAACTGTGGGGTAAATATTTTGCAGAAAACATTTCTATTTTTGCATCTATATGATCTGGTTTACAAGTCCACGTTGGCAGCCTGTCAAATTACCCATTGCAATTACCTGTCAAACACTTCTCTCAGAATACTTGCAAGCTATAATCGTAAAACTTTCCATCATTATTACCACTACTACAACTATGATTATTATTCATGGTTTTGCCATGTATTCCAGGCAGCTGATGCACTGAACTCTTCTTGGCAGTCTTAAGTTCCTGTCAATTCCATAACTTTACTTCAGAATAAAATTATGCTGGTTCAGAAAATTAAATATATACATAGAAATAGTTAATGGATACAAAAATGGAGAAATGCAGAAATATATGCATTAAATCTCAGAGTATCCAAGAGATGACATGGACTCCGTTCATTGCATTTTCTTGTTCAGCTGAATGCCTTAGTTGCTCATGTGTATGTAGTCATCCTAAGTTATTTTTTCCTATAAGGTAAGAGGAATTCCTAGGCAGAACTGATATAGAAGCAGACTACATGATTTTCAGGAACAAGCCCAAATGTCACAATTATCAGGTAACATATTAACCCAAAAATGTCCTTTGTAAATTCATATAATAGCATTGCCTAAAAAAGCAAGCTGTGTGATCCATTCAACTGGAGCAACTTGTGAAGAGCAAGAGCTTGCTATGAAATCATTAATTCTCTGGGTAGCTTTTACAATGCTTGTGGTGGAGCTTCTTCACACTTATTTCTTCCTTTATTTTTCTCTGCAGTCCAACTGAATTTACAGGAAGCCAATATACATGTGGACATTTGTGAATATTGCACTGTTTTTTCCATTATGTTGCAGATAAAAATGTAGGTAATTGTGTTAGGAACACCATTTTAAAAATGGTAGCAAAATTACCTAAAAAATGCATGAGAAATCCCACTCATCTTACATGTCTAGTTTTAAGAGGGCATTAGCTATATTTTACATACTGCTTAAAAACATGCCTGATAGAATTGCTGTCACCATTGTCTTCCAAATCATGCAAAATATTCTATGCAACTCCAGTTTTCTATTTGTAATAAAAATAATGAATTACATGATTGCTTAAAAGAGGGTTCAGACTCTCATGAATTGCCAAACCTTTGGCATAAAAACTCTCTTGAGCAATGTAGCCATTGGTTGGAATTAAGCCAAACCATCCTTTAAATCCCTGTGCTTCTCAAATTGATTAAAACTGTAACTGAATACTTTAATAGCAGTGTAAGGCAAATGGATGATCTGTCTTGCTACTTAGCAACAATAAAAAATAATTAACTTGAGAATGCCCAGATCATAACTTCCAGCCCCTTCAGTTTCAGTACTGCAAAATAAGTTGTTCTGGCTTCAAGGCATCTGTTTGAGTGCCACTAGGTCTGGGGAATATATGTCACTGGCTCTTGAAGGGCTCATTTGGTTTGAATTCTGCCCAATTCAGCTATAGCAAGAGAGCCACAAGGCAGGTTTGCTGGAGCCATCACCAAATGTTCTCAAAGAAGTCCTCAACAATAATGATGACAAAGTCTAAAGCTTGGCCAACACATGAAGGTGGCAAAAGTTTTATAACTTTTAGCGTACTTTTGTTCATTATCGTCCTCCATCACTTTTCACAGACAAAGACACTGGTACATAGTTCCCAAACAGGTAGAAGGGTAAGACAGGTTGAGTTCATTCAGCCCTTCACTAATTAGAAAACACATGGAAAAGATATCTAATACAGCTGATGGCAGTAATAGACAATGACAGCTTTGAAACAGTAGACTTGAACGATGTCCTAGAATGGTTTGGCCTGGAAGGGACTCTAAAGATCATCTAGTTCCTATACCACTGCCATGAGCAGGGATAGCACCCATCAGACGAGGTTGCTTAGAGCCCCATTCAGCCTGGACTTGAACACTGCCAGGGATGGGGCACCCATAACTCCTGTGGACAACCTGTGCCAGTGCCTCATTACCCTCACACTAAAGAATTTCTTCCCAATATCTAATCTAAAACTGACCTCTTTCAGTTTAAAGCCATTCCTCCTTGTCCCATAACTACATGTCCTTGTGGAAAGTCCCTCTCCACCTCTTTTGTAGCCCCCTTTAGGCACTGGAAGGTGCTATAATGTCTCCCTGGAGCATTCTCTTCTCCAGGCTGAACAACCCCAACTCACTTGGCCTGTCTTCATAGCAGAGGCACTCCAGCCCTCTTATCATCTTCGTGATGTCCTCTGGAGTCATTCCAACAGATCCACATCCTTATTACCTGGGGGCCCCAGAGCTGGTTGCAGCACTGCAGATGGGGTCTCACAAGAACAGAGTGGGGGAATCACCTCCCTCAACCTGCTTTTGAAGTAGACCTGGAAATGGCTGGATATAACAGAATGCTGTGGTCTGCAGAGCATGAAAACTCGTGATATCATGGATGATTACAAAACTCATGGATATCATGGAACCCTGCTTAGACTGTGATTAACAGGTATGTCTGGGTAATTACTGGAAAAATAGAACACAAAGTGGCAGATATACAGCTCCATTCAACTCCCTTCTCCCACCCCCCTTTAAAAGGACAAGGAACAAAAAAACCTAAATGCCCAAAAAGCTACAGAAGCTGGTGAGCGGGTAACATTCTCCTCTGGCAACATGCCAAGAAATAAGAGCATGACACAGTCAGCAGTTGTTTGATGTGCTTTTCCACGTCTTATATTTTAAGAGGTCTAGCAGGTCGTTGGACACAAAAGGTATGGACCTTGAGAACACTGAAAATTACAAATGTTTGAAACAGACAGAAGGGGAAAGGAAATACCTTTCTTCTGTCTCTTACCTAACTTAAATGCAATAGCAAGCTCCTCTAAACTATACAATACCCAGTGCTTGCACAGGTAACCCTTGGCTGCTGCCATAAAAAATTAATTTTTAAAATTACATGGACACTGTTAAAATCTACACTGTATTTCTAAGTAACCATCCCAAAATATGCTATTTCCATGACTTTCTCTCCACTGGGCTGCTCAAAAGGTCTCCCATTATGGCTGTTTCAACTGTGATAGTCCCAGGGAGCTCTATCCTCAACTCTCCCCTTTTCTGCAACCTCCTCCCTATTGCTCAGCAGCCTCCTAAAATCATGCTGCTTTAATTATCATCTCTGTGCGGATGAGTCACAGATCTCTCAGCCCTTCTGCTCACATTCGCAGCTCAGAATCTCCTTCTGGATATTTGCCACCAGCCCTAACACAGGCTGCTGAAGACCTGAAATCACGTTTCTTCCCAAACGCTCCCTGTTCCCCCTTTTTTTCCCTATCTCAGTCAACAGCTCCACCACCTTGTGTCCCACAAGCTTACAACCTGGGTGCCATTTTCAACTCCTCTTCGCTTCCCACACAAATCCTGTCGATTTTATTCCCACTGCCGTTCAGAAATATTTTCTTTCCTTCTCACTTATGCTACAGTTATCCAATTCTTGCAGTTTCTTGCCACTGGGTCTATAGCATCCTCATTCTATTATAATTAATTGCCTTCCCCTCCACACTGAAACCAGAACTCATTTGAACCTGCAGAACCCACTCTGTCCTCCCCCATCAGAAATGTGCATAAGAACTGAGAGAGATGGGAGAAAGCAGAATGGTGAGCAGGCATCATAGTAAGAGGACAAGGACAAAAATCTCTATTGGGAAAATACAATGCAAGCTACTAAATAAGTGCTACAAAAAAGGTTATTTCTTATGCAACCTACATACATTTTAGAAGTCTAGAGTCTTTCCTGGAAAATGCAATAAACCCGCAGTTTATAAAATAAACTATAAAACTATAAAATAAAACTCCAAGTTCATAACCCTTGTGTACAAACTAATAGCAATTACCCAGCTTACTGAGTACAAAGAATTGCTTTAATTTTATTTAAACAATCTGTGTGGAGTGGCACCTATCACCATAGTAACAGAATACTTAATGTAGAAATTTAATACAACTTACATAAATCACCCACAGACCAAGCAACTGCTGGGAAAAATTGCTTGCTGGATTAAGAGAGATGCAATGGGTACACTAAGCTCTTTTATTCTATCTTTCCAAAGTAATTTTCCATTTCCAATTATTTCTCCCTTTTGTAAAAGACATCATGTTGCTTTCCTTAGGGATCTGGTCACATATTAATTCTTACTTTGCCTGTAGAGAGTTACACCTCTTCCTTGTTTCTAAAATGAGCCAGTACACTACTCAGTCAGAAACGACAGCCAGTATTTCAGCACCAACTAAAATCACTGATACTTGCTCATATATCCTGCAGAATCCAAGTGTTTACATGGTTTAAGTCAAATTTCAGCTGCTCAGATGATTTCTCTAGTTGGTGACATTCTTAGCAGAGAAAAAAACCACTGAAACCATCAACAGACGAGAGATTGGAATTGATGAATAAATCGTCCATCCGAAGGAAAAAAAACAGTCAAAACACTTCCCACACCTCTAAATAAGCCTCGTGCATTCAAAACTATTTTATTATTGGCATGCAAAATAGAGCTTGTAGCACAATGTATTGTGCAGTTCTTAAGTTTTCAATGCCACTTCCAAGACAATTCAGAGGTAAATAACTTCTTAATTTTTCAGTACTGCTTTTCCTCTAGTATGGTCATGGTAAATAACTCTGGTTTTTAAAATACAACTGCAGCAAAATATTTCATGTTTTACATTTGTCTAGGTGCTTATTTTGCCATTAGAAAATCTCAAATTAATCGAACTGGAATAAAGTAATCTTTAGGTAGACGGCATTCCAGGTTCAACTACAACTTCAGTGTTTCATATTGGATCATCTGAAATGTATGTACTTGTAATGGATTTAAGCAAACAAACAAACACACATATTCCTGAAATAAACACTACACTTATTTATGCTTAAGGCTCTTATAAGCTACTTAGCAACACATGGTTTCTGTAACTCACTGCACTGAGATGGAATCTTGCTTCACTGCACCTGGTTACAGAGACTGCCCTGCCTCTGGGAAGGGAGATCAGTTTCCAAAGTGAAAGAAATGCAGAGTCTCAGGCTTCACATCTACTTATATGACCAACCCAATACATCATCATTAATCATGAAATTTACCATTTAGAAAGAATTACACAGTAAGTGTAACATGTCCTCTGTGTGCCTCTATCCAGATGGAGACTGTGATGCTGCTCAGTGTGCATGGACACAGTGCCTACATCAGTCTATTAAAAACAGCTTTTGTTTAAAAGAAACATGAGATACAAACCCATATTTTCTCTCCTGTCTACACCTTATCTCATTTTTCACCAACTTTATGCTACTTTCTGCACATGGTTCCATGAGTGGGTTCCATACTCCCTGACTCCTTCACTGTCACCTTGACTGACTCAAGCTCCATATTTTGGAAACATTTAACAGCTGCATTGGTTTACCAACATATGCCCTGTCAAAAAGACTACTCTTTTTTCAAAAATTATTCTGCTTTGTGTTCAGAGACTGTCAATCATTAATCTGGAAGAAAAGCAAGCAAAAAAAAAAAAACCCAGAACAAGCCTAAAAATAACAAAACAAGCCAATACCAACCCATTCTTGCTTTCTGGTCACTAAGCTTTTTGTGTACTAAGCAACACTGAGTATTTCAGTGATTTTTGGTTTTGTTTTTTTTTCTTTTCCTTGCATCCCTAGGAAAAGAAATTACTTTCTCTGAGAATGGAAAAGAAAACAAGTTTACCTTTACAGGCTGGCAGCTTCATAAGCTTCTTTGAAAATGTCACATCACAGACATATACAGCAGTACACAACTTTAGGAAGAAAACCCCATACCTCTTTACAGCATCTATCTCAATGACAACTAATGAGTCATCAAATTAGTTCTAGTAGAGGTTCATCCCAAAAGATTATTATTGATGTTTTAATCTTCCACCTATTCCATGCCTAATTCCATTTCAAAAAGCACTTCAAAACTTACATCAAAAGAGAATATATATACACGTAAGCCATTCCAAGGGAAAAAAACCCTGTATAATCAAATAGCAGAAACAAACTACCAGAATCAGAAAAAGGCATCAGGGCTAAGTACCTTAGGCACTTTTTACATTACATTAAATTACATGTGATATTTTCCATAGAAGTGTGCTTTAAGAGAAACAAGCTACTCTGCTATGAAAAAGAGAAAAACATCACCAAAGAGCATAAATTGAAACTACTTTGATATAGCTTCCTGTAAACAAACAATAGTTTTGTGCTTCCCACAATCCTTTAGGCTTCTATTTTTGATTATATATACATTCTACAGGCATTACACATTGACTTTTAAGAGTGAAGAGAACAACTGCACAGACCAATATGTACTTTGAAACAACACTATGGAAAGCTGCTTTGAAACCTGTAAACAGAAAATCTTGCATAAGAGCAGCAAGCACTTTAAGGATACAAGGTGAGCCTGAATTCCTGCCAGCATTACTCATAGTGATTTATAATACTCCCATACGAAGACCCTTTTGATTTCATATATATAGGCAGATATTGCCTGTGAATTGTTTTCAAGGGGGCTATTCAGTTATAACTTCCCCCCCCCCCATCTATCTAGCTACCTACTTGTACACTTACCCCTTACTTACCAAAATGGGGCATTTTGTATAAACAGTGTGCTATGCATATATAAAAAAAACTTCAAGAATCTGGCCTCCTAATCATGAACTATTTTTATCTAAAAAAGGGGGGAAGGAAGGGATTATTACCACAGCAGGCTAACAAAGTTTTTTCTGCAAGCATTTGCCAATAAAGTTGGGGTGAGATGGAAAGAATAATGCTAAAAATGTGAATAAAAAACCTTAAAATTTAATATGCAACTGTCTACAGCAAACATGTGCTGCTTTGAAAATCCCTACAATCTAGAGGCACAAAGCAGCTTTAATGATGATCAAATAAAACCTTCGCACCACTAAACTATTAAAAACATTTTATTAGCTAAAGATTCCTGAGGTAATTAGCAATTTGGTATAACCTGAAATTTTAAAATTTTAAGCTATATTTAGTGAGTCCTTGGAGTCCTTAATAATTAGGACTTAAAAACAAAAGTGAGGAATTGTGAAAGAAAAGATTATATGAGAGATAAATTTTAAGACTGGTACTCAGGATATTAATTATTCTTCTTCATTCATGAATTTGATATTGTCTTTAACAAATGAATAGAACCACTTTGTATTATTGCATTTGGATTCTGAGTCAGAGCAGGGCAGCTAAGAAGGTAAATTTCCATTTTGTTCTTTTAACTGGAAAGCAAGCCTGAACTTAGATTTCTCAGTCAAACTTAACATTTGAAGCATTCTACTTTTGAGTTTACAGCCATCTGATAACAAAACGCACAATGACATAAAAATAGGGCATTGCCCAAGAAATAATTTGTGATCTTTTTCAACATCTTTTATGTGAAAAACAGCCATGACTAAAAGCCCAACAGAAATATCCCCTGAGATGGGGAGTGCATCCATTGGGCAAGGGATGTATGGATGCTTTCTTTTTGTATCTCAAATGCCTTTAAATGGGAAAAAATAGTTTCAAACCTCTCAGCTGAAGCAGTGCACAGAACACTACTGTGTGCTCTATACAGCACAGCTTTTAGCACAAAATCACAGATGCCCATAAAGTTCAGACAGTGCATTTGTGTAGCATTATCTTGGTCTCCTCTTTGCTATCTTCCAACCTGGCTGCCTCCCAAATTGCCTCCCAGGTTCTCATACTGTGTCATCCAAAATCTTTTTTAGAGGTTACCTCCAAAAGTTGCTGTGAGACAGGTGATGTCAGAAGTGTGCTCTGTGACAATGGACGGACAGAGTCATGTCAGCCAAGTGATTGCTCCCCCTCTCCACCCCGGTTACACAGCACTGCCTCCACCACAGCTCTTCAAAGAGGTCTTTAGGCAGAGAATTAAATGCAGTGAAGCTTTTCTAGAGGAGTATTTACAGGCCTACAGCTACGGTTCCACTGGAGCATACTCCTGAATAAATCTCACAAGACACTAAAGCTGCAAGATAAACATCAGTGGTTTTAAAACTAAATAAACACTGCAAATCATTGTGAAAGCTGATTAAGGAAAGTAAAGAACATGTGATGAGGGCTACTAATGATCACTATTCAAAAGTAATAAAAGAAATAGTGTGTTCAGCAGCCAAGTTTTCTCTAGCCGTCTGGTAACTTACAAAGTCAATATAAAATTAGACTTTTCAGATATTCCCAAGATTTCCAGGGTTTCAATTCTAAAGAAGAAAGCTTCTTAAGTGAAACCTTAATGAATTCCTGAGGAGTAAGAGCATTGAGAATGATAATAAAAGCTATCTACAGATTGCCTAAGAAAGCAAGAAATCTTCTGTTCCTTAAAGTTATCAGTGTAACTACTGCTACCTTTCTAAACCAAAATGAGCACACTCAAAAGGACCAGTTCTTGGCACTCTCTGAAGCGGAATAACCCAACTATAAAGTCAACAGCAAGACTTTCATGAACACCATCCAGACATTCTCTCATGCTCTTCCTGATATGCATTTGTGACTGGAACAATTCTGTTGACACCAATCTAATCTAAATCTAATGCTCAGCCTTCCTACAGAGGGGAGATGTGTAGGAAAGAAAGAGAGTGCAAGGAAATGGTAGCAAAAATCACAGTAGCCTCATACCTAAGCCGAAAATACCTAAGCCAAAATAAAGCAGCTGCACAGAAGCAGATGATTAGTGCAGGCTACAGTAATAACTTACAGTGGTCTGAGGGACCTGCCCTCACTGGCAAATATCCACTGGACACTGGCCTGTCAGGCCTTGGGCAATGTGCAACACACAAAGAAAACTTCACAGTTAAAACAAAGCACGTGTCTTCCCACATTTTATTCCAAAATCCATCTTAACTCCAACTTTTCTAATTATTTATAGGTTAAAACACAGAAACTTAATAGGTTTTCTTAGACTTCACCCATATAAGAGTGATGCAGTACTGTAATTTTGTTCCATTATCCATTTAGCTCTGATAATAAGGGGGCACAACCCAGTATCATTTAATTCTATGAACAAACATGATATTACAATTAGCTTCAAAATGTGCAAAATAATTCAAGCAACCCACCTTAAGTTTTGTGCTTTTTATTCTTCATCTTGACTAAAGAATCATTTTTTTTGGTTTTGGTTAATAAATCTGAACATTGACTGCAACGTAAACAACACAAAAAATCCTGATTGAACTCAGCTACTGAAATTCTATTTTTAAATTTTACAGAAGTCTTGAAAAAGTTCAAAGGTATTAAAAAATGTACAGACTGTATACATTTAATAAACCTTTAAGCATTATAAGAAGCTGTTCACTACTGTTAAAAAGAAAAACTGCAACATTGCCTTATGTAGATTTTTAAAAAAAAAATAAGCAAGTAAGGTACTATAAAATACTTTGCATACAAAAGAAAACAAGGTTCTGAGACAGAAAAAAACCTGATGAGGTGATATTAAAAGATTTAATTTACAGCCATAAGAAAGCACCATGAGGATTCTCATTGTGTTCAGTGAGCATATAAAAAACCAGGAGCTAAGACATTTTGAAATGCTACATTGGAATGCATTTGTTTTAAGTAGAGCTCAAACCACATGTGTTTGAGACTACTAATGGCATTTTTCATTATTGTTCTTCTGAATACAGCACAATTCAATTTCAGTACATGCTTAAATCTAGGCACATAAATGCTTCTTTTGAATTCAAAGTATGGATTCATGAGCTGCTTTCTGATTGCAGAAATATGTTGTTTTTGGAGAAGGTAAAAATGCTGTTCTCCAAAGGTATTAAACAGTAACATTTACTCTCATTCACACTGCAAAATATACATAGAGAAATATCAACCTACACCATGGTGAATTGGCAGTATCAGGGATAGGGATGAATTTGTAAGATGAATTGATATTGACCTAATTCCTGGGAAATACTGCTGTGGTTGCTACTTTACCCAATTTCTCATTAATAGGGGACACATGAAAATTGATCAGGTGTCTCTTTCCCTCATCTAAAAACTACCTAAACACACTGATGCACAGCTACTGTGGAAAATGACCAGTCTAAAAAGCTGGGTCAGAAGTTTAGTTTTTCTTA
The DNA here is from genome assembly GCA_008694505.1 of Cyanoderma ruficeps. NCBI lineage: Eukaryota > Metazoa > Chordata > Aves > Passeriformes > Timaliidae > Cyanoderma > Cyanoderma ruficeps. The sequence goes on along the minus strand of VZDJ01007754.1, from coordinate 37,217,284 downwards.
GTTTGGAGTGATGCTTGTGCAAATCAGAGAAAGTCTCCTCAGTACTCCTACCTAGCCCATCCACACTCTCACTTTTTTTTCTCCACTCTGCCTTCTCAAGTACAAACAACCCCTCAAACTTCTGCTTGGCAGTAAAGACACTTAACAGTTCAGCAGAACAACAGACAAACAGAGAGAGATGTAACCCATACACAAAAGGGAGGGGAAGGTTCTCAGGTTTGCACTCTCCAGTGAAGCTCATTAAGCAAGTGCTTCTCTGTAACTATTTCTGGATTTCTTGAAGGTAGGATGTACAAAAATACAGTCAAAAAATTCTAACCCCCTGCCCCGGGAATATATGTCAACCCATGGTGTCTAGATGGTATGAACTTTATGAAAGAGTGGATTACTAAAGTCCAATATATACAGATCTTTTGAACTAGATAGGTAATTAAAATTAAAAGACAAAATATAAGAAATTAAATATGTGAATTAGCAAGTAGATATCTCATTTTATACTGATATTATACTAGAGAACTCAAGACAAATATTACTGCTGAGATATGCAGAGCCATATACACAGCACAACACAAACTAGTTCAATAAAACCAGAAAACAGAGTTTTTAAAAAGCATTTACTAAATACTATAAGTATTCCCTTATTTTAGTTGGACAATGATATAGCCAGTGTAAAACAAAATTATGGGAAGAAGGTAATACCTATTTACAGTTCAGGAAAAAATAAGCTGCTAAGCAGACTGTCTCATACCTGTTGTACTATTGTTGTTAGTTCCAGACAAAGTTGTATGACATTATTTCTTGTTACTGAGTAATCTGTGACAGCAGCAAAAGGTGATCTAAAAATAAAAGAAAAAAAACAAAGAAAAAAGTTGAATAGAGCTAGCATATATCCACTTGCAGTTTTTAAGTTCCGTGTTCAGAAATTCCATTTATAAAAGCATTATTTCTAACAGTTTACATCTGGACTGCCTTTACCCCCCCAGAAGAAGCCCAGCTGGCCTTCTGCATTGGTTTGGGAATACCCTTAAAAGACAGCCAGAAGCACTACTTCTTCCTGTGATCTGAATAGTGTGTGAATGAGATCACAAAAGCTTTTGGCTGATTCACTGGGATTCTTGAGATTTGATCTAATATCTTGTGGAAGCAGTAGAGGAACTCAGAATAAGCAGAATCTTTATCTAGAGGGGTAAACAGCATTTAAATCTCACATCAATGCTGAGAAGTGGCTGCAAAGCCTAAACTGAAACCACAATCCAACATGCCCATATGCCATGCTACAGTCAGAACTGCTCAGTGAAACGAACAGTGTAATCCAACATTCACAGACCTTCCCTACATGTGTCCTATACTTTAAAAACTTCACATTAGGATGCCTAAAATTCTTGCCTACCTGGAAGCTGGCTTGCTTTCTAGAGGCACTGCTAAAATGGATTTGGTTAGTGAAGCTAGCAGTCATCTGATTTGTGTACTACAAGCCTCTCAATCTATAAACTCATATGTGATCTATATTCTTTATTCAAGCAGTAGCCAAACACTAGGCAGGACTGTTACTTTCTCTAAGAGTCAAGAGCTTGACTTCATCAGTGTTGCAAATGAGGATTTTATGGGCATTATTAGCATCACAAAGATGGCATCTGCCCCTAATACACCTGCTTCAAACATTTAACACAAACAAAAAAAAAACCCAGGTGGTTGTGTGGTTATCTTTAAATAAGAATGGGTGACTAATCCCTTCCCCAACCGGCTTCTTTCATCACTTCACACACAGTTGCATATACCTGGAAGAGTTTTACAGCACCGCTTGGTATGTCTTCCTTACCTAAGCCTAAAGACATTTCCAGTACAACGAACTTTGCTATAAGTCCAAGTAAATGTAAAATAGCTGTAAATACTCTGGTTCTAACAGGTGCTAACAGGTTTCTAAATTACAGTAATTCTAAACACAGAATCACTGAAATTTTAATGCAGGCAGATTTAGAATTGTCCATTAATAACCTCATGTGAACTCCCCTATCTCTGATGGTTTCATCTCAAGCTCTCTTTCTCTCCAGGGCTTGCAATCCAGCCCTGATGGTTCATAAGACAGAATTAACTCTGAGGTGCATAATTAAGTCCAGCAGCTTTAATTTTATATAATACATCACACAATGACATACACTTTCTGCCTTTATTTTCTAGAGAGAAAACCAGTACTTTTTTTTAAAATGAAAGTACTGACACTGGAAGCTAAGTTCAGTTCCAAAAGGTGCTTTATGAAAGTTACTGGACACAGACATACACTCACAATCCAAAGTCCAAGTTTTCTGCAGCATATGACAACCATGCAGTAGGTACACACTAGTGCAGGTCAACCCACAGGCACACTCAGAGATTACTACTGAAGTTTAGGAGACATATATATGAACATATTGAATGATGAAAGGTAACTGAATTGCTTGGTTATGAACCATAACTGAGTTGAAGAAGTATTTGGACAATGCTTTTAGGCACATAGTGTCATTCTTGTGGAATCCTGTGCAAGGCCAGGAGTTGGATTCAATGATCATGAAGGGTCCCTTCTAATGCAGGTATTCTGTGATTCTGTGATAATTTTGTTTAAAGAAGTACATTAGTCAAGATATACAAAAAACCTGACTTTTCCTTCCACAATTGTAACTGTTGAGGTCCTGAAATCTACCTGAAACCTTGATTTAAAAAAGCAATGTTCATTTAGGAACTTCCTTTTATTGAAGATGAATGGAATCAAACCAGCAAATGGTATTATTTTACTTTAAGTATGGGTGTTAATACAATTTGATCATGAAATTACACAACTGGAATCTATTTGACATTTCACAGCCTCCAGCATTTCTCTAAACCAAATCACAAAGTAGGCTTTGGTTTCTAATACCACATCATCTTCCCTCATAGTTTTGTCATTTAGTTTGGTTTCACGGTTCATAAGGAAAATAATGGTATTTTTTATCATCATTACGCTTAAGTGAAAATCATTAGAAATGCCCCAAATAAGCTCTGTTGACTTTAAAGAACAGGCAAAGGGACTGAGACATTAGTTATTTTAGTTACATTTAAGTTACCACAGTGAAGGCTTAGTGGCAACAGCATGTCAAGTAGGCAGCAAGGGTGTCAGCAGAAGGGAGCAGACTACTACAAATCAACAACTAAGATGCAAGATTTGGAGAAGCGCTTCACAACTCAGAAAGACAAGGAGACAGGTCCATGTTTTATATAAACCCTGCCCCTCCAACTGACTCCTCTGCAGGTCACTAATGCCCTTGCATCAATTTCTGCAGGTGCCTCCCTGGGGTATTGCTGCAAACTGGACCAGCAAAACTGCAATTCCCTTTCCTCCCCCTTCCCAGTTCAGACCACATCCCTAGAGGAAATCTGCATGCACAACTACACTGCCACTACCACATAAGCAGCTGGATAAAAGCTAAGGGCCTCTCTAAATATTTGCTTCCAAAGGAAAGGTATTTTGGTATTCCATCCCAAGCCTCAACTTCAGCAGGTAAAGTCCAGCAAACAGTGTAACAACATGCCAGCAGTTTCAAGCAAAATAGCAACAGAAACTTCACTGTAGGATCACTGACTGGATTTCATATGAGACAAATACAAATCTGACTGAAAATCTCTCCATTGGTAATATACCCATTGTTTATAATTTTAATACAGCACAATATTATTGACTGTGAATAGATGAATCAATTTGTATAAATGCAAATAAAGCCTCCATTTAGTATAACTTCAGTTGGCTGCTGAAACACTTTCCTCCTCAAGACATGCACCAAGTATAAGAAATTCCCTGTTTAATTAAGACAACTTCTCTCTACTTAAAAAAAAAAAATCCATTGGCTTGGCAGAACCATTTCGATCCTTTCTATCCTTTCAAATTCTACGCTTTTCTTTCAAAGCCACATTTTTCGAAGTCTCTTGGACCTTCAGATCTGAAGTACCTCATCAGCTCCAGTGAAGAAAATTCCCTGAGAAAAAAATTGCTATTTTCAACACATATACTGTCTAATTTGGTGCTTTTAAAGTTAAACAAGAACTAAAGAACTGCCTTGGACTTGGGGCCACATGTTGCCCCATTTCCTGCTGTAACATGGATCTCTGTGTCTCATTGTCTCACCTCTCAGAGTCATTTCCAAGATATTTCCAATACACATTTCCCTCTATGTGGAATTTTTTTTTACAGTTTCTCTTGTAATTTGTTTGTTCTTCCCTCAAAACTCTGATTTTCTTTGCAACACCCACATGAAAACACCTTTGCAGCTCCACAACACACCTACCTGACCACATGCCCCTTCCACTCATTCCCTCTTCTAAACCTCTCCTGGTTTCTCCTTTTCCTTATTTGGTCCAACCCTTCTACATCTGATATCTCAACAAAAATAAATTCACACAATCACATGAATACTTTTGCAAACACATGCAGGGTATTTTTGCCTTTAGTCTCACATTTTCTCCATCCTTCTTTCCAACATTTGAAGCCATTAGTCATTTGCAAACCACTTTCACAAATTAGTGAAAGTGGGTAATAGGTTTCAAGGATAATTAAATTCATCGACATTTTCTGATCATGAACACAGCTGCAAAAGTGGGAACCTCCTAAATTTTTCCACTGTGCAAACCCACACCGTGAACCTTTGCCTTATGAGACACCAAGGCAAGATGAAGAGCTTCAAAACACCTCATTCACATTAGAAAAAACATAGGTGTTTACTTTTTTTTTTAAAAAAAACACTGAAGTCAATCAACTTCAATGCCCTGATCTATAGGATGTAAGGTTTTCCTAAGACAAGGCATGAAAAAGCTACTGGTTCTTTTCACACTTTTTAAACCAGTGTTTGAGGTAAATCATCTAACACCTCTGAAATGTGAATTTGTTTATACACATGTAACGTAGGCTGCAGCACACATGCATGCGTGTACACTTTTATGAATTGAGACCTCATTAGCATTTTTAGCAGTATCAGCATCTTTCAGAATGAAAAAAAAATTATATTCTCAAACATTCATTAATGAAACCACCCTGAAGGACTGGTAGAAAAACCAGCCACATTAACACAACACAGCTAATTCCATCACAGAATTAAGAAGTAATACAATTCAACAGCCATTAATAGTCACTACTACTGATTGCACATGAAGAAAAATTCTTCAGAAACAATTCAAACATTTTGAAGGAGATGCACACCCTCAGTATTTCTACATTATCGACTTTTTTGTCCTCATACGCTTTAGCCTCCTCATCTGTCTTCTTCATATAACATTAAGGGAAAATAATACACAGAAATAACAATTTTACTTTAAAAAGCTTTGGACAGAATTTGGACAAATACAGACTGCTGTTAGTAAAAGCATAACCCAAACCAAAAATTAATCATATTTCACCACTAGTTGTAGTACTGAGATATTTTATAACAATAGACACTGTGAGCGGTTTAAAATGAATATCATACTTATTTTAGCATCCTAACAAGGGAAAACATCCTCACAACCTTTTGATTAAATGCAATAGTCCCAAATCTTTCAAAGAGAGAGGCAATCAATGCAGTAATATAACTCAGTCTTCAAAGGCAACATGTTAAGGTGAAACAAAATTCTGAATGCACAATACTGTTGTATATACACTTTGCCTGACCCATCTAAGATTCGTAGTTTTAGGCTTTCATGAAACAAACATTTCATTTGTATTTCTAATGGAATGGCTTTATGTAGAATCAGGGAAGAATGCAGTAAAATTCACACTGGATAAAGAAATTGCTTAAATGAGTTCTCTATTAAACCTTTACAGCTGTTCCAGGAGCACAATACAGTTAAGTACCATAGCATTCTGAGGCAGCACTTATTGACAGGTTTGGTATACCATTCAAACCAGCAAAAAGGGAAATGCATAAAGGAAACAAGATTCAAAGGTTTAAGACTAAAACCCAATTGACATGGTGCAGTATTGGTGTGGTGAGTAAAGAATAGCTGAAGTCTTCTGTTTCTTTTTGCTTGGGTTTTCATTTGTTTATTCCCACCATCCCACCAGGGTAAAGCAGACTTTTCCTGTCAGGACAAGTAATAACCAAGCACAGCTAACAGAACTGTATGAAGTTTCTTATAAAGGAGACTCTAAACCAATAATGCTTTCTTTGCAAGTCAGAAGTTATGGGCTCACAAACAATGTACCTCTTTACTTAAAACTACAAAATAGTCACACCATAAACATCAAAAGGGCTCATTCACCAAAAACAATGAGGCAAAGAAACCCAGCTGAACACATTCTAACCTACAATGGACAGAAATGTATGCATTGAGTATGTCACCATGGTGAAAAGGACATCCAATTTGGAGTGGGGAACAGTGTTCTACTACAATGCTTTCATACAATGCAGACATAAAGAGTGTGCTAAATCTGAACACCTAGACTTGTTCAGTCATAAACCAAGAGCATTTACATCGTTGCAGGCTGTACTTCTCTGACACATCAAAGCATCACCAAAAAGCCCATGGTGTAAGGCCTGGAGATCCTGTTCTGCTGCCAGCCACTGTAGCATTCAAATGTCCTTAACTTCAGACAAATACTTTACCCTTATTTAATAGGTTTTATGTACAGATACAACTGCTTTGCAGAATTGTAACTATTTATGCTTGTACCAAAATAATTTGCCCACCTGAAGCTTAGAAGTTATAGGATTATACTCCACTACTCTGTGATTAACCCTACAAGCAGACCTAGACTTGGCAAAAAGGCCTTTTACTGTGAAATTTTACATTTTGTTATTTTGTCAGCAATTTTACCATACATTTTATATAACTAAAATTTCTATTTACAGTTAGGTTTTTTGTTCACCTTCTTTTTTCATTTTGTTCATGTACTATGTGTCCAGACAGCAGAGGTAAGTTAATCAGACTGATGCACATTTGTCAATCTGCTAGTTTTTCTCTGGCCATAGCACTGAAAGTCTTGAATACAGAAATCTATCTCCACAAAATCTCTTTGTTCCTCCTACTTAGACTGCAGTGTAATCTGCAGCAGCAGTTTAAGGTTTTTATTTCCAAAAAGGGGAAAGTGTTAGTGTGAAAAACAAGAGCTACAGAAGAGTTGCTGTGAAAGACGTACTGAATCTCTGCCCACACAGACGGCTGAGTCAAACAGTACACTAAAAATCCAGTGGTGCTTGACAAATCCTAATTCACGACCATTAAAATCTGTGACATAACAACAGACGCAAAATGTTGTAGTAGTTATGTCATGGGAAGTTGACTGTATTTTTTCTTAAATTAAGAGAAAAAAGAACTACCACATTATCTCAGTGTCTTTTTAATGAGGACTCAAGTAAAGCCCTAAAAACAACCAATCCTTCCTCACTCCTATTCTCTAAGTCTGTGTTTATAGTTTATACAGATATTAGTCCTATTGTTAAGATCCAAAATATTCTATTGATGCTGCATAAGATATATGGTATAAGGAGTCCTTGCTTCAGATAACACGGCCCAAACACTAGACTAGACAGGAAGAAGCCCAGAAGGACAACTAAGAATTCTTTTCTTGCTTAGTGCAATCTGCAGGAAATACAGATTTCCAGGGGTTTTGGTCGGCAGAAACAAGAAGTGTGGTGGAGGTGAATGAAGAGAACATAGCAAACCCGGAACAACATGGAAGATGACATCACCAGAAGTTTGTGCTGGCAGAGCAAGCAGAGAAACGGAAAGAGACAGAGCTCATGAAGCTGCCATCAAATGTCACCTCAGTTCAGGTTTGCTAAGGATCCTTCCTTGTCCACAAAGAGCAATACAGTTCTTCCCAGTGAAGACTACAGACCTGTTAAATCCAGCTGTCCCATAAAGAAAAACATATGACATACAGTGGGACTTGAAGAAGAACAATGAGGTCCAAATCCTTTTGCCCTCAAGGCTGTCTTCACTCTGCAACAGCTTCTGACTCATTAGGAGACAAACTCAACACTCAAAGCTGTGCCACCTTCCGAAGAAGACACAACCTTCTGTCTGCCTTGCAGGTGGTCTGCTAAGATCTGAGGAAAATGTATTGGCTGAATCTGAGTACCCTTCCTTCAGGACTCATCACAATTTCAGTACTGTAAACCAATAGGCATCAGCAAATTAGCAGAAGAGAAATGGGCTGGGAATACAGTAGACCACCTGGCTGTGTCCTAACCAGAAAGCTACTTATAAGCTCTGGTAAATGTTCTAAACTTGGGGCTCAGAAAAATTTTCTGGGATCCCTATATCATCACTGCTTTCCAGTTTATGCTTGCCTCTAGACAACAACCGGAAATCTTTCACTGGTGTCACTGAAGATAAAAGCAACATGGTAAAATCCTAACAAAATTTTGTTAAAGGTGTAAAAAAGTAGTTTCGGCTCTCAAAATCGAGGTATTCATGTTGCTTTTACACCACAAAAGCCATGGATGGATAATGTATACATAATTCAGAAATTGCAGAGGCAGTGAAAAACAACATTTATCCACAGATAAAGCAACAAATGTGTGCTCTAAGAACGAAACCTTAACCAGGATTAACAGAAATAAATATGCTTAATTTCAATTCCAATTAAATGTGCAGATACTACTGGACATACTAGTGCAGAGAAAAAAAAACCCACTTTTATAAGGTTGGAAAGAGCTTTATGCCACAAAATTGCAACACAATCATAGTGCAAATCCAAAGTAGTGCATTTATAAAAGCAATCCTAATTTAATTATACATTTTTAAACATTCCTCACCAGGATGAAATGAATCAGTCCTATAAAAGGAAGAAGAATTTCCAGGAATCTGACACAACAGAGAAGAAGGACAATAGAGAAAGGTGACGTATATCACTATTCCAGAGAATACAACTTTCATGAATTACAGGAGTAAAGACTGAACAGAAGACCAGTGATTTATCTGGAAATGTAGAAGACGTGATTGACTGTAATTCCTGAGAAGTATCACAGGAAATATTTCAATGCCAAGTTGCTTTGCACATCAGGTAAGTAGTTTGTTGCTATAGCCTGAAGTGTGGGTTTCCATCTGTCTAAATTGTGCTAAGCATCAAGTGGAAATGCATCACCCTTTCACAAAAGACTCACGGTTTTTCAAGAAGGTACAGATCTTGTCAGGAAATCTGCTTGAACAATTTTAAGATCAGGGAGAAAGTATAAAACAAAAGGTTTAAAAGCTATGAATTCTCCTGAAAGAGGATATATTTTGCAGGCTGAGAAAGTAACAGGAAGTTAAAATTAGACTCAAACGTATCAGTGTGATGACACTTTCCTTAAAACATGTTATTGGGCAGTTATTTCATGCTCCTCAAAATCATCAGGCAACTTCTTTTGAAAACAGAATTCTCTACTAGGTTTTCCAGCTCATAAATGAAACTAAACCAAAAGACTTTTAAAGCCTGGCAATAAAAGCTACCCTACTTTTCAGTAAAACTCAATTTCTGACATACATCTGCAAGTAGGACTGCTCCAGGCAAAGACCTAGAATAAAGAGTGTCCTTGGATCAGGCCTGCACAGTAGCACTGCAAGATTGCAGTGAAAGTAACTCAGCAAATCACAACTCTCACACTCCTTTAGATAACTGTGCTAGGCTTAACAAAGTCCTTTAAGATCTTAAGTGTCCCACAGAAACATCATAAACAGGGCACTCACTACCCCAACAAGTAAAACACCACCTGTATGGAGTCATCACCATTCCTTATGTCTAAAATTCACATCACTGCATGCCTATGGAAGCTGGAGCTGCTGCTAGCTGCTTTTCCCAGGCATTACCTCAAAAACCACTGCACAGGGACAGCCTAGTAGGGCTGCTACAATGGGGTGGACAACCCTAATAGCCTTCATTCATATTAGTGGTTTGCTCTCCCCTTTCACAACCCAGAGATGGAACTGGTACTAGAAAACAAACAACAAACTAAGATTTAGGGTCCAGATTTGATAGTAACAGGAATACAGAAAAAAATTAAATCCATTTTCCTTGCTTTTACTAATCAAGTTTTTAAATCTTTCTACCCCTCCCCAGCGGCCCCAATATTTTCTTATACAAGAAGCAGAATAATATTGATCTCCAGATGTTCCCACTTCCTAAGAAAAATGCAGTTATTGGCCTACCTTCATCCTCATTTGGGGTCTTCACAAATAAGGAAGACCTTTACCAAAATACCCCAATGCTTATAAATCAGAAAAGTCTTAAAATGTTTCAGATAACATTTCTTAGAACCAGGTGTTTAGGTCTTCAAAAGGACTTTCCTAGAAATCTGAATCCTTCTTTGGACACTCAAGACAGCCTTCCTGAAAGCATGATAACACCATAATTGCCCTCATTTTTAACTTCCTGGAATTCCTGGGTCTGATCAGCAGTCATTTCATTTCAGCTAAATGCAAAAGTACCTGCAGTGCACAGCACTACAATGACACATCAGTCCTCAGATGCAGACGTTTTCTAGCATCAATAACAACCTTCTTCCTGAACTTCAATTATTAAATTCATATTAAGTTGCAAAAAAAATTTTTCTTCAATATGTTAAGTATATGTATATATATATGAAACTTACTTTCGAATAACAGACTATTAAAAAAAGAACTCTGAAACCCATGAAGAAGCAACGAAAAGCCAAAAAGACCTTTGACTTAGTAACGAATAGTCTTAAATCATGACTGCAGTTCCAATGAGAAACCAAACAAGATTATTTCTAAATAGAAATAAGTGGCAAAACCTGGTCTAGAACATGTTTTTCTACTCTCCTCTGTTTTAAAGCACAGTATGATATGCTGCTCTCTGCCAGTAATGATTTTGCAGGGAGAAAAAGTGAAGCCTACAGGTATTCCAAGCACTAACAGGTTAGAGACAGAGCTAATAATATACTACCAATTTTTCAAGTCTCAGTACTAAATTCTTTCCATGAGATTGCACTACTTCTCTACACACCTAATGTAAAACATCTAAAGAAAATTTTAAGAGCCAAGTTTTGGTACTCTGGGTTTCAAACTTGCGGAAAGGCTAGAGAAGGAGTAGAAAACAAGAAGCAATGGTAGATGCAATCTCCTGAACAAAACAAAGCTTTTAGTCCAGTTTAAGAAGTGGAAAAGATTCTGGCCTCACCTAAACCATTCATATGGAAATCACTTATGGGACCGAAGCCACTTTTCCTCACAAAAATGGAAGATAAAACACACAGCAGTAAAACCAAATAATTCTGTTGGATTTGAAAAGCTACATGAAGATCATACTCTGAACAAAACTTCAGCTGCTGGAAACAAAATAAGATACACCTTTAAATCAAAATAAGCCTTTTGTTTTCTCTGATGACACTGTGATGACACTGTGATGCATTATATAAAGATATATAGATAGACTAATTTCAACCATTTTAAGAATTTCAATGATCATCTTAAATACCTGCATATTACTCTTGGTATAATTAGAAAAAGTCACTATGAAGGGGAGAACTTTAGTGCTGGTCCCACATACTTCCTAGGTAACAGAGGTAAAACTGTAGAACAGTACCTCTAGAAAATCAGAGGTATTTCGCTGCTCTTTAAAAAACCTAAAACACAACATACGTGTTTGTACACACAGACACTCTAGAATTATATACTGAAACCCATGTAATGAAAAGTATGATCAGTTTTGTGAATTTGATAGAATCAAAGCAATGAATCTGATTTATGCAGGTTAAATGGCTGCTTTATATTAGTAAAAAAACACATCTATAACCTAATGATGTCATCCTGTTGCTTTACTGCATGCATGTGTAGGGTCAAAGTGCATTTGGAATGCAAAGTGCATGGTATTGAAAAGCTAATCTGAATTGCATGCTGACATAAAAAAAAAGAATTGGTACAAACATCCCCTCAGAACAGGTGAATGAATCCTGCTTCCATTCAGTGTCCATGTTACATTTTGTAAAGAAGTTGGAGCTTGTTCATGTGTGTGATCTGGTTACCTGTGAGACATTTGGGAGATTTTACCTGTCCAACCAAGCCAGAAGACTTTTAGCTGCTCCAATCAGATCCACTACTGATGTCAGAAAATCATTCGGTAATTTACGACTGGTCCTTCCATCATAGTGACCACTCCTCCTCCTCCCAGTAATGAAGTTTTGCAGATTTTTGGCAGATGCATTCAGTTTGTGAGAAAGGGTTTTTAGATTTTCTGTTTCCAAACCATAGTTCTGCATTGAAAAGAAAAAAAAAAGAAAAGAAAGTTAGCTTTACAGATGAACAGGAAGAACCAAGAACAGCAAGACTGATCTTCTACTTCAAAACTTAACCATTCCTAATAATTAAGGCAGAAATACACCCACTCAGTAGTTTTTAAATGTATAGAATGTTCTGTTTCTGAAGTGCATGAAAAGAGAACAAAAGAACCGCAAAACTGAGTGATCCTTTAGCTTGTTCTAAGTGTACTGAGAAAAACATCTCAAAGAAAAAACCTAGTCTGGAAAACTGTTTTTCAAAGCAGTGCATCACAGTCAGTAGATCAAAGAATGGTGTGGGTTGGGAGGGACCTTCAAGATCATCTTGCTCCGATACCCCTGGCACAGGCACCTTTCACTAGAGCAGGTTGCTGAGAGCCTCATCCAACCCAGCCTTGTCAGAGGGTTCTCTCTGCAGACCACATGATTAGGCATCAGTACCCCATGTCCGTACTCACAATAATTCCTAAGATACACCTGACATCAGGGCTTGCAACCAGCAGAAGTATGGACATGGTGTGACACTAATTGGTTTTGCTGGCTTCAGAGATCTGAGTTAATTAGCATACTTCAATTCTTTTTAGCAGTAAAGGATCACCACAATCACAGACCAGACAACACAGTGCTGCCCTGCTCAACCTCTATTTCCCGCATTTAAAATCAAGTTCTAAACTTTGTTTCCATTTAAGAGTCAATCCTTAAATTATGTTCCTTAGCTGAGCAGTAGAGACAGAAATGACTACGAAGAAATACTAACAAACAGTACTAAACAATATTAACAAACAGTAGCTGGAAATCCTTCAAAAGTACAAAGGTTACCAAAACAGCATTCAAGAATGCCTTGGTTTAATGTTCAATTAAAATATAATATTGTACCGTTAGCGATTTGTCATTTCTGTAAAAGATTTGTTTTCCTCACACACACAAAGAGTGATACAGTTATTACAAAAAGGACTTCTTTGCCTCTGCAAAGGAATAAGCAATTGCATAAACTTGAGCTTAGTACTCCTCTGAGAGAATTACGGAATATTGAAGGTTCTCACTTTAGCCACATCACAGGGTGATAGCATGGGGTACTGACAACTTGTTCAGTTGACAATGAAATGGGCTACTCCTTACAGAACATGGACCATTTCCTACCACAAACAATGAAGCAGAATGCACAAAGCCCCCTCAGATGCACACAGAAAAATCTACTTCCTAATGACACTCCGTGACCTCCCCAGCTCTCTCTTCCCATGCCCCTGGTTTGCTTCCCCTGCTGATCTGTCCACAAGGAGAGATGGGAGAAGAGATACGGTCATCAATGCTATTCTAAAACTGCTGAAGCTTATTTACCTTAGTCTTTTTTCTGTAGGAATTTGGGGGGCAGGGTGCGAGGTAGCAATTATTTACAGCAGTTGTCATGCTCCCAACCCAAACCATCCACTAAATGAATTTAATACTCTTTCATTACACAGGGACTGCAGGAACATTATACTGAAGCCATTCCCAGTGAGCCCCCAGCCCTCCCACAACATCCACTCCCATGCCAATGGGGGGTCATGACAGAAAGGAGAGACTAGAGCACATGGCTCATCTGCCATCTCCCAGCCAGCTGTGTGTGCTTGTAAACTGAACACACTTGGTGAGGGAGCAACTCAACCAACAACCATCCTTCTGCAGCAGAGAACGCACTTAGGAACTCAGCTTAAGGGGGCACTGACCATATACTAAGGTTGTACTTTATAAACCATTACTGGAACTTCTGTGAACATCCCTATCTTGGCCAAGGAAGGCTTTGCATGCATGTTTCTCAACTACACAGATGCTGCCCCCTGCCACCACATTCAGTCCCAATTAGACAAACTGTATGTTTGGGCAGTGACTTTTCCACCATTTAAATATTCAAAAGCAATTACACAACAGATAGCATTAGGTTATAAATAAAAAATTACAAGATGAAAACAATTAATTCGAATTGAAAAGTAAAATGTACTTTATTATGCAGCTAAATAGCTCATAACTATTAATGTATTAAATCAGTCCAAAGTAAAGAGATAAGCATCAGATAAAAATATATCTCGCTTTTTTTGCAGCTTTCTGTGCTTGGTCTGGCTGAGGGAGCACAACGGGGATTGAGGAGTGAGTAGAAGTAAGTCAGAAAAAGATAACAAGCTTCTTCTTACTTCATCCTGTTTCTTGCACATCCAACTCATTTCGGCAAAATTAATGGGGGAAGAAACAAATGAAAGATATTCTGGATGAATGATAAATCACCAAAAATGTCTTAAAGACCAGCCAAAGCAAAGCCCAGCAAAAGCAAGCCCCAAAAACACAGCACTCACACCCCTAAACATGGTGGGTACTATCACAAGGCTGCAGGACAGCCACAGGCCTTCTTGCAGGTCTGCCTTTGTTCTGATACACTGAAACACTGAACTTCTTAATTCAGCAGGCTCTTACTAAAGAGCCAAGTCTGATTATCCAAATATAAAACTAAGGTGGGCGAGGCAGAAGGTGTGTGGGGTAGGTGCCATACAAGCTCAGGCACCTTCTTATCACCCAGTCATGTCTCACCCAGGGCCCACAGCTGGGGGAGACCACGCTGAGGCTGGATCCCAATGGTCCTCAATAACTCCAGACCATTTCAACTCCCCCTCTTTTGCTATCTCCTCTTTGTCACCTTGTCTGTACCTCATCTGCTCAGACAGGCAGGTGCTGGTTCCCAGCCTGTGCAGGCGTTCCATGCCCACCCCAGCAGGAGCCCTGGCAGGCAGTGTACAGACCTCCAGCAGCACCAGAAGGTAAAGCACTGGAAAAAGAGAAAATCTGCAATACTGAACACTGCAGACCAAGTAAAACAACACTCAAAATTTTTTCTACAACAGGAAAATAGGCTGTATTTATGTATACGCATCTTTAGAAAATCAACTACAAAACTTTAGTGGCTTCCTCTTAGTATCTAAGTGATGGCCACCAACAGCCACATTCTTTTTTGTCGAAGTCCAGGGCATCCCTTTGGGTGCCCTGGGAAGTCACGGACCTCAGCAAAGAGGTCTGGGACCAGAGCAAGAGGGTTTGAATCCTGGACAGGGGGGTGTGGAACCTGTGCATGGGGGTTGGAGACCCTGGCACAGAGCCCAGGAAGACACAGGCTTTGATTTCAGCCCATGGGAAAGGCTTCCAACTTTGAGAGAGGAATAACAAGCCATAAAGGTGTAAATGAAAGTGGTTTAGCTTAGCACAAGGTGGAAAATTACATAGTTTTAGGTTTTTAGAATGTAGTTGAATGGGGACAAGATGGAGGATTTAGGTCATTGCCCTGGGTTGTTCTTCTTCTCCCTTGGTCTCCATCTTCTGCAGTGACGGTGGCACAAAGTAGTTCAAGGAGATTGGGTCAGAGTGGAGATGACCTTTTTAGTATAGGTGATAGGTACTGGCATGTAATCATAAATAACAGACATGTGATTATCTGCATAAGAGGACAGCGAAAACAACGTAAGAGACCTTGGGGAAAAAAATAACTTGAAGACTCCGTTTCATTCTTGCGTCTGGCTCGGGGCCTCTCAGAGGGCAAAAGACTCTCAACCACCTGAATCTCGGGTGCCAAACCCGAGAATTTTTCAGATGCCTTTCTTCACCATCAGATATGAGGGAAGGAAGAGGGAGCATTAACAGATTCAAAGCCTATTTTCACACATATTCATCAAATTCTGTTTGTGTGTGTGTGTGTTCTTTAACATAAAACACTGAGCCTAAACCACATGTAAATTCAGTCTTACAAGAGGATGGCACTGACTTTGGTTAAGCTTCCACCTATAATATAATACAGATAAAGCCAGAGATGAAAAACACAGAGATAAATTTCAGGCAAAATGTATTTTGGAGCAGCTGTGTTAATTGAAGCCTTTAAGCAGAAGGATCCTAAAGCAGCAGCCAAGCCAACAAAATCCTCACTTTGTTCATCGCTAATATTTCTGGCCCATATTAAAAGCAACCAGAGCTGTGCATTCTAATACTGGGAAAAAGCTTGCTTAACTAAAAACTGCCAAGTTTAATCATACTTTATATTCAATAATATACTATAAACAATAGGGTTTTCTTAGAAATGCACTGCGTTTATTTTCAAGCACTGTAAGAAGATAATTGTAGGCAAAGGAGACAGTTCTTTGTTTTCCCCTAGTCTGCATTTAGCCAGCACTACCCGACTTGTGCTTTCATTAGCCAAAATATATTCAGTCACTGAAAGAACCACAAAGAAAGCTCTGCATGCCTGCAGAGATTACGAGAAGTGACACAAGTCTAGGCAGCCACTTCCTCAATGGGAGGCCACAGAGTCTTCAGAGATACCCTGCCCCAACAGAAACAGCTCTAATGGAGTCTGTTCTGGCAAGCATAAAACAAGAACTTGATGAAGCTGAACTACACAGAGTAATAGCTTGTCAGCAGGTGTTTGAACTAAAGGTGGTGGGCACTATTAATAGACATCTTACCTGCTAATTACTTTTCTGTGGCTTCACATGACTGAGTGAGGAATTGCAGCTCTTTTCTTCACATGCTGATGAGCAGCAGCTCCAATCACCACTGTTTTAGTTTTGCTTGGTATTTTTGTGAGAAGAGGCAGCCTGGTCCCTTGCCCCATCCTTGCCCAGAACCCCAAGGGTAGGAAAAGACTTCACAAACCAAATATGAAAGTAAGGCAAAATTTTCTTTAACTAGCTTGATCAATGTTCAGTAGTTGTGTTCCCATCTTCCCTCGATTATAAAAAATAGTAATTTAGACCTCATCTCTTCCCGGTGTTAAATTCACTTGATTCTTGCTGGCAGTGAAGTGCATCTGACACTGTTAGCATGGGTTGAAAAGTAAAGTGTTCCTAACTCATACAGCGCTAAGTAGCTCTGCTAGCTTAGACAGACTGTCTAGAAGACGCCAGGACTTTAATTTAGGGTATTTTTATACTGCCCATTGCAAGTGCAGAGCCATCTCAGCTACCTAAACAGGTCAAGCACAGATCTAAACACAGTACAATGTACAACACGGACAAAACGACAGTCCCATTAAAAAATCCAGAAATCCCTTAGAGCAACTGTTTCACTCACAACTTTTATGCAGCCACGAATACCACTACGTCTCCAAGCACAAATTATGTATCAAGTTCAGTGACACTGTTTAACTCTTACAAACACTCCCAAGACAGGGAAATTAGCGTACAGCCTCTCTGCCTACCTTTCTAAATCACTGTGTGTTCACTTCAGCCCAAAAAGCTGAAAACCTTGTGGAACAAAAGGCATGAAAACCATACTGCTAGAAACCATGTGGAGCAGAAGGCATGCAGAGACCAATGTTAACTTCTGCTGAAGAGACACAAGATGGCAACTGAAGATGCTACTGTAATACTGGTGCTTGTGGGCAAGAAGAAAATAAAAGCATTATCTTCCCCAGACAGTGGAGCAGATAGCATCGATTAATTTCTGCTGCTCCTCTGCAGAAGGCAACCATGACTGTGTAAACTAAGAAGGTGAAGGTTCATTTAAATTTGGTAAATATTTTTGTAACACACACAAACAATACATTTTAAAGAAGAAAAAAAAATGGCAATCTTTTGAAAAGACAAATTTTATAGTCTAGATAGCTGTACTGAGTAATAAATTATGTGTAAAAAAGTGCAACTTCTCAATTACATCTGACCTATCTCAGTAATAAGGCTAACCATCACAAGGATGAAATAATCAGTGTTCTCTCTTGTTGCCTCGTGTGGCAACAGTGCTCATCGTGTCCAGGGAGGTTACAGCCGCTGGCAGGGAAACAGACAAGAGAAACAAAAGAGGGTAAGAGACAAGTCTCTTTTGTAAAGCAGGAGAGTCCATTTTATTTCCCCCACCCTGAGCCGGGGAGGGAGGGGAAGACAAAGAGAGCCAAGGCCAAGAGGCGAGAGAGAGAACCCCACCCCGTCTCCCCTTGAGTAGAGGGCCTGGGGGCGGGCAAAGGGCAGGTAAGGGCATTGACCTGAGGCCGATGGAGACACACCGAGGGGGAAGGAACCACAAGGCCAAGGTCATTGAGGGGGAGACAGAACCCACCAAACCATTGTGTACAGAGATTACACTGAGTGGCTGAAGAACTCCACACTCTCTAATGCAATAAAAAGTCATTTTCCACTTATTCACAGGATGAACACTGGAGTTTTAGGCAAGAATAGCATATAGCTGCTAAGAAATGGACTTAAAATCACCTCAGGTGAGTTTAATTCTTCTCCTCACTACCCTTCAGTGCTTTCATACTCCACACTTAATTCTTGAGCATCCTTTCTGTATGTATTATTTGCTTTTAAACAAGCAACCTGGAGTAAAGTTCATAGGGTCCTCATTTCTTGAAAAGCCTGAGGAAGATTTTAATTGAATTATCAAAACAGCAACACATGCATACCACAGCACATGGCAGCCATTTCAAAACCACACCTAAAAATTTGTGGTGGACAAAAATCCACCAAGGAAAGTTCCACCCTTCACCTCCGAAGGTGATTTTAAAAATAAACAAAATGGCTCTGAATCTCATTCTCCAAAACGTTTGGCCGAACACATCCCACAAAGTATGAGGCAGATAGCTTACCAGCCCAAAGCCGCTAGCAACTGATATCACAGCTTGTCATATGGAAGGTACCTTATGTAACTTTATACCTCATCAGATCTGCCTACAACATATATTTCTAACTGCCCTTCCTCCAGCATTTCGAAATGCCAACACTAAGGTTATCTCTCCTTCAAATAGCACTGGCATATGGGGTAATTTGGAAGTGCACAACACATGATCCTAACACATCTGTTGCATAAACACAGAATAAGTAGATAAGGACAGAAACCCCAGATAGCTCAAAGGACACTTACCATTTACTTCAATCATTAAATAAACACTGATTAAAAGGGAAATGGTTTCAAAGAGTGTAAATGTTTGTCCTAAATGTTTACAGTCAGAAAAACACCCAGGTGCATGATACTTCCAGCCTTGCAGAACCCAGGAAAGATTCATAGTCAACATCATTATCTCCTTTTTTGAAAAATGCCCTTCTTTTTCCACACCACAATCAAGCAACACATCAAAAAGCCAAGTCCTGGCCACACTTTGTAGCACTAACAGAGCAATTATATAAACTATTCTTCTTTCTCTTATTCAATCAACAGACTCTGAAAGACCAAGTGCTCATTACCTTTTTGGTTTTTTTACTTTCTTTGTCCCTAATTTTGTCCCTAGCCTGCCAAATACTCTTATTTCTCCATAATTTGAACTACCAGTTTCATATCCAGTTACATGCATTTCCAAAAGTCTTAAACAAGTAATCTGCAGTTTAAAACCATTTTATCAAAAATGAAATAGGTATTGTTACGAACACACTACCTTTTAAAAGCATTTTACATTGCAACAGCTCTTTTTATCCAGTCTGCCTTTAACTGGGGGTTCACAGCTTTAAAAATGTCCCTCCCAACCCAAGCCACGCTATGACTCTATGAACCAGGGTATGTATTATGTATTTCATACTTGCCCAAACCATCAGGCAGTCCAAAGAGAAAAAAAAAAAACCAACACCCCCCCCAAATTAAAAAAGTGTCTAGAATGTATCTAGAATCCATAACTGATTCTTGAGGCTGATGGGAAGAAGGATGTTCACCCTTTGCATACAGATATTTACTGTCTTTGGCACACCATGGGGTTTACTGCAGTTCTCTGTAAAAGATTTGCTAACACGTTTTCAATGTGATCTATATGAGCTATCAGAAACTCTTTATCTCCTTAGCTTTATTGATCTGGTGATGCAGTTCAGGATTTCCTGCACTGCATTTAGGTTAGCTCAGGCTGAGGACAGGGAGGCATATGATATTTGATATATGATATATAAGCAGAACTTTAACTTGCAAAAGGCAATAGTGAAAAGGGTAAGTAATTTTTCTGCTATGAGCATTCAGAATACTAACAGTAAATTCCACCTTCAGTACATATAAATCTCCCTTCTGAAATGAAGCCTTCCTCATTTAGCACCATAATGATTAAGTCTAATATTCACTGTTACTGACAAAAGAGTTTTAAGATCTGACTAGTGATAAGTGCAAAGAAAAGTATTTCTGTGTGAGAAATGGCAGGAAGATGAAATTAAGATAAAAGGCATAATTCTTAAGAGGAATCAAATCACTCATGGGTAAAGAGGGCCTATTTTTTACATTCATTTGCATATAAATGTTTTGTGTTAGTGGTAAATGATAAGTAATTTCATGCTGTTAGTGCACACCAATGTTTTCTCTGCCAAATAATAATGCTATTTCATCTGCTGCAATCTTCTAGCTTTACAGATTCAAATATAGTGTGCAATAAATCCTGCGCAGCCAAAGCAGATTTAACTAACTAGCATGAAACTAGTACTGAAACCAGTATGCTTAATAAAGCAAAATATTTTTTAACCAAAGTCTATTCTACACAAATGAAGACTCCCTGAAGAATTATTTTGCAAATTCACAGGGACTTCATAAGTTTCTTGTTAATAAAAAGCTTCAAAGCTTCCAAAAATTATTTCTGAACCTTTCAAAATATTCAAATATTCTTATATAAATATTTTCAAATATTTCAAATATATTTATGACAACATAGCTCCTACTTTAGGAGCTCTGTTTAAAAAATATTTCCAAAATCAATTTTAGCAAATTCTTAAACTAATTTAATCTTCATGCAAACAAAAAACCCATGATATTTAGGAGGAAAAAAAAAAAAGAATCTCCATGTGGCATCTCATTTATCAAGTCACTGTGGTAAACTAGATCATTTTCTTAAAGATGGAAGAAGCAATGTTTGGCCGTGCACTCTTCAGTCTTTGTGTTCTCCAGTCAGCATGTAGTGTTTTCTGGGAAAAAATGGTCATATCCAGTTTTGGTAAATGAAACTCCATCTTCTGACAAACAGATGATGGAAAAAGAATTATGTCCTTTTTTTGCCTTCTTCAGGACAGTTACGTATAGCAGGAGGTACAAGATTCCCTGATCCACTCCAAACCTGATGACTGGAATAGTGATCTGATGGCATTATCCAAGTAATTTTTTCTTTATTATGCATTTCTCTTTCCCTAAACATCATCCCCTTTTTTTCTAAATTTACTTTCTACTGGCATTGTTCATATCCATTCAGTTTTTCAGGCGACCATCAAAGGAACAAGGCTCCTCACATCGTGTGTGTGGATGAAGTCTGCTACACTGTTGTTTGTTTAATGATTAAATGAAAAGCAGTGTTAGACCAGCTTCACTCTCACACATACTTGAAAAGGATCATGTTGATGGTGAGAGTCTAATGGTAATTGTCAGAACTGCTGAACAACTGTATATTTTATTACCTGGTGATAGTGGAGAAACATGGCACTCAACTCAGTAGTTTCTCCTGTATCTCTAGAGCTGGACAAAAAAAACAGTTTTGTCAATTGTTTTGGTTGATTTTGTTAGTATGAACAAAAATGTCCATCCACATCAAGTAAAAATCTACCTGTTGACACCACCAGTGTGATTGCATGTTCCAATTTAAACAGAAAGGCAAGAACAGGAGATTTGTTTTGCTGGAAATAAAGTAATGCTGCCAGCATTTATTCATCATGGTGGCTTCTCAAAGTGTCTCACCTTGAAAAACATGCAACAAACTCTTAGCAGCAACAAAACACCATCACAGACCTCACTACTTATTTCTTGTAAGCACAGAGAACACTTCATCATGCCCTTTCTGACATATGGATTTTGTAAAACATGAAGTTGTACCAAGGCATAATAACCTATTGAACATTCTCCCAGTCCAAAGGAGAGAAGGAAGACAAACTACCTTTGTTAGACAACCTGCCTTCTCCCAGAGCACGTGCAGCTCCAGTTACGCATCCAGGTATGCAGGATGTACACCCTACTATTACCAGCAAGCATGACCTGTAACAGCAGTAGCAGCTAAGTAAAAACTTTATTCTTCCTTCCCTGAAGCACCAGAAGAAAAGAGAACCTGAGAATCTTGCCCCCTGAATGCTTGCTCTGCTGTCAAGACCGCAGTATGGCAGGCGGGCAGTCAAGAGAGACTCTACTAAAGATGGACAGAACAGGCCACCATTTGTCCTCTGATCAGCTCACAGACACTGGAGGATCCATTTGTTGCAAGTGCTGATGACAGGAGGCAAATAATGTGAGAGACCATAGCCAGCCACCCACCCACCTTCTGTAAAAAAACCATAAAGAACACCCTTTAAATAGTGCTATCAATCATAACTGGCTCCTAGCTATTACTGTGGCAGTTTGTGTGTTTAGCAGAGTTCAGCAGCCCCACCCATGGGTCCCTTGCACTCTCCATGCCAGCCAGATAAGCTTGTTCAGGCTCTCCACCTTCCCCGGTAAGAAAAGGTAGCCCTGGGAACTACAGCCACGCAATACAAGCAGCTGGTTTGCTGTCTGCCTTATCCACAGCTGCCAGGGAACTGCCAGCATAAGTTTACCCCAAAAAATCCTGGGAAGGGGTGGGAGGAATAAGCTCATCAGCAATCAATACTGCAGAAGCTTTCTTAAGTGACAGCAACTCTGTGTTGGAAAACTCCCCTGTCGAGTGGGAACAGAGATGAACAGTGGAGGGGTTCTGTCCCCTCAGTTGTCCTCAATGCCAAAAGATGTTCAGGTGGTCACTCACTAACTCAGAGAGAAGGGGGGGAGAAGCAGAAGCAACAATCCTTTTGTTTTTTAATAATTACTTTTAAATGAATCAGGGTTTAAGCTTGCAAGGCGTAATTAACTTTACTATTCATAGCCCATCATGCCACCCATCATCTCCAGCATCCAAAGAGATGTTAACTCATTTGGATCATATATTTGTAACTCATGCTAAGTTCTATCATGAAACCCCTGTCAAACTCCAGTGAAACAGAAAAAAAAAATCAGATAACTAAAAAAAACTTGCATAGCTACTACCTGAATTAGCAGCTAGCCTACATTGGAGAGTCATAGGCTTAATTTTCTCCTGAATAATACAGCTAATATTAAAGTCAAATCAGAAGAAAACCTAAGCTCTACCCAGGATAGACACTCATGGATGCAATAAAAAAAGAAAAGCCTGTAAGTATAGGACCAGTCCAGCCAAATGGATTGCCTCTGAATTAAATTTTCTAAGAGGTTTATCTGATTGGTGAACAATAAATTCAAATTAAGTCCACTAAAATCAATATAACAATAACATTTTGTATCCCCGAGGAGCCATCGGGAACCAATTGTGAGACTGCAAAAACCTCATCTTAAATTAGAAACTGCAATCTGAACTCATGCCACTGTGTTTTAGCAATGTGTTTTAGCAATTTTCCTTAAGATAATCTCAGAAAAGCAGACAATACTATATGTGCAACAAGAAACAGGGAGAGATTTGCTGCCTGCATTTAAGATACAGTGTTAGCCTTTGCTAGAAATTCCTTATTTTATATTCAACTTAGTTCCATACACTTTTGCCTAAGGAGCTACAAAGACAAGCTGTGTTTATTTGTCTGAAGATTATATCTGTAATTACATACGGGGGAGAAAAGAAATTTCAGCTAATAAACAAGAGGGTTTTTCTCTGTAGAAGTAATTTATTTTTCAAAGAGCCACAATGTGTTTCTCTGTGTGACTGTGAAAAACTGTCACTGGTGTTCCCCCTAACTTAGACTTTATCCTTCTCAGTTAACTGTTTTCTTGTTTTCTTTTGCACTGTCTGATAAAAGAAGTACTTTGTGAATAACATCTTTTATGTCCCCTTCTATACCAGTAGCATTTTTTTAAGATTGCAACTTCCTTATTTAAAAAACAAATTGATGAGTTAACTTATTGCACTGACTCGCATTACGTTACTAGAAACAGTATTCTATAGAAGATAATCTGTGTTTAAAATCAAATGTTTTCCTGTATGAAAAAGCTTTCTCCCTTTTTTTAAAATTTTTTCGGTATATTTTTTTTTCAGTCTCTCTTTTCCATTACACTTCACAATACCCCAAAAATGCAACAAGGCCCTTCTGAAGAGCCTTTCAGCCTCTGGTCTTTGATTGCCTCTCCCAGGATTCAGCTTTCTTAAAAGCTCCTTCTGAGGCTCGAAAAACAGTATGTACTAAAAACCCACAAAACACCACCTTAGGCAATGAAGTACATCTTAACAGAGCTATTCACAATCCTTTCTACAGTGGAGAATGCAGTGTGCCCAATCTATCACTAATCTTTACAGACAGACTGCTAGAAGTCCATAAGGAGGGTGAAGTCAGCACCACACCCCTCACTGAGCAGATAATCCTAGTTTTGCACGACATGACCTGACTGAAAAGACCATTACTAAAATCCTTCCATATGCTTCATCAAAAAATTATGTATTATATATACATAAGATAATTATTTCAGTATTTAATCCTTTCTACTGTGAAATACAAGCAGCTCTGTTTCATCAGGTTCAAAAAATCATCTAAAACACAATTTGCATGAAAGACCCCGTGAAGAATGACATGGTTAATATCAAAACATTTTGTTTGTAAAGGGCAACCAACATTTAATTACTCCATTCACATATATAACTATTTTATATTCTAAATGAAACACAGTCTATTTTCTTTGTGATTTCAGATAAAGTTTTATTCTATAAAGACAGATATGCAAGCCCTAAATCTCTGATACCAGTTTATTTACCAAACATCATTCTATCAATAGATTTTTCCCTGTATCTTACCCCTGGTTTAAAATGCTAAAGTGTTCATACATTACAAATCAGGAGTTTCTTGAGCTGCTTAGCTAAGTCTTTAGGACTAACAGTTTGAATACAGAAAGTGTGAATATGCAAACACTGCCCAAACCTCCCCATTTGCCCCAAGAAGTTTACCAGTGCACAGAGCAAGTCTACTGCTTCCAAGATAAGCTCCTGATGGCCAATTCGTGTGACTCCAAGATCTTCTAGTTCCTGATGAGTAATTCGTAATAGCTGGTCACCACTAATCTTCTCTCTCTCAAAGTTCTTTATATATTGCTGCAGGCAATCATCAAGACCTGCAACAAAAGGACAGAATGAGGGAAGACAAAAGTTAGCAACATTTTGTACCCTAGTAGGAAGTAAAACTGCCCAAAAATTAAGCCAGCAGAGGATTCTTGTCCTATCTTTAAGAGAAGATTTTAACATTAAAAAAACTTTATGTTTACCCAGAAACCTTAAGATTTGAAGAGCTACGGCAGCCATGGCTTTTTTTACCTGTGGACGATACCAGCTGCTCCTGAACCGTGAACAAAGCCCTGAATGCTTGCAGCTTACTGTGGTATCTGTGTCAATCTGGCAGGCCCTAATAACAGGTATGTTAGGGATGCCTCCATCACATCCGGAAGGGGAGAGGAGAAAAGGGAACAATGGAACAGGCAGTCAAACACAAAGTGGCAGTGCCGCACCACAGTGTCTCTCCCACTCCAAGGTCATTCACATATTGCTAGGCCACCTGAAAGTTCAAGTCATGCCAGCCTCTGAAACAAGCTGCAAAGAGCTCTAGAGAACAAGAAAGGCAGTAGCACTGCAAATGCAAAAATGGGGCTCCAACTGCAGCAGTAGATCCAGCTCAATGTACCACAAAGAGAACCCAAAAGGAGTGACAGTACACAAATGAGCATGAAAAGCCACTCAAGACCTGGACACACTTCTCAGAACACAGTAATCAGGGAGCAGAAACAGGACAATTGTGCCAAAAAACATACTACGAAGTCATGCAGCACATTTGCTCAGGACATGGCTGAATGCAGGGTTGTATAGTTCCAGCATTGGGGGGCATCCATATTCTACCTTTTCCGTTTGATTATGAGTCAACAACATGCAGCTGACCACACATTTTCACCTGGAGCAAAGAGTGCTGCAGAATGTGAGAGAATCCATCACCCATCTCTTGCCCATCAATCTTTGCCCAAGAGAGCCAGGCAGTACAGGGAAGCTCTGCAGCATGGGCACTCATGTACCAAGAGGATAAGTAAGACTCTCGGGTATTCAGTGGTCCATTTAACAATTCTGTCTAAATACTTTACAATGGATCAACATGACTGCTACCAAGCAACAGGACTTGACAAAGCTCTGAATACATTAATTTTGCTGATTCTTGAGAGATACAACCTTTCTGAACAACGTCTTCAAACAATCCCTAATAGTGAAAAGACGCCTGCTCATTAGACTGGAAGAAACCAGGAAAATTCTTACTTGCTAATCAAAATGTC
Organism: Cyanoderma ruficeps; assembly: GCA_008694505.1. NCBI lineage: Eukaryota > Metazoa > Chordata > Aves > Passeriformes > Timaliidae > Cyanoderma > Cyanoderma ruficeps. The sequence goes on along the minus strand of VZDJ01007754.1, from coordinate 37,190,870 downwards.
TGAAAAATCTGAAGATACATGGAAAATAAAACATTGATCTGACTGCTGAGCCACAGTTATCTGACTGCTGAGTTATCTTGTAAGAACCCTGGTATACAATATAAAGCTTCTCTGAAACTGGTTTTGTTGCATTTTTGGTTCTCATTTGTGCCTTTCAGAGTGTTTTCTAAAGAAACTCACATGAGGAACATGTTGGTGCTGCAGGCAGGGATGCTCCAGTACCAGGCCAGCTTGTTGTTCCTGGCTCAGCCTTTGGGCAAGAGTCACCCAAACTCTGAACCTGCTACACCAGTACAATATTCATAGGGCTTTAACCTGTAGAATTCACACACTGAAACTAAACCATACACAAACATGCTGTAAAAGAAGCGCTCCAGTATCAAGATACAGGAGAAAGTCCCCAATTCCAGCCGACTTCAACCATGCTCTTCCAGAGCCTGCTGCTTGACTTTCTGCCTCCAAAACAAAGCTGCTTAAAGGTCTAGGTTGATCAAGCACTTGAAGCTATTTCCTTCATTTCATTGCCCTTTCTAATCAAATACATTGCCCAAGCCATTCTTCAAGAAAGAAATCTTAAAAGGGCTGGAGAGGTCCCCTCCGTAGGCAGCTGCTCAGATCAGCTGAGCTGGTCAAAGCATGGTGCTAATATACACCACAGTTGGGGGGTTGTACAGCCCATTCTCTTAAGCCCATTCTCTTAAGACCTGGACTTGATGATCGCTGTGGGCCCCTTCTAACCCAGAATATTCTGTGATTCTGTGACAGAGTAAAAACTGAGCTGTCAGGGAAGATAACTAGCCTGGCGGAACAGAGAGCTTTGACTGGAACTCTGGAAAAAAAAAAGCGTTTATGACCTTTTGCAGAAGGGGCAGGAAACTCGGACTACAGGGATGTCATGAGGTTATAAAAGGAGAAAATCAGAAAGGCCAAAGCTCAGCTAGAACTTAATTGGGCCAGGCTCATAAAACAAAAAAGTGTTTCTATAAATACATTAGCAATTAAAGAAGCACAGAGAATCTTCAGCCTTTATTGGATGCGAGGGGAAACACAGTGGTGAAGAATGAAGAAAAGACTAAGGTACTTAAGTGTCTTTGCCTCAGCATTGAATAACAAGAAAAGTTGCTCTCCAGAGATCCAGAGCTTGAAGACAGGGATGAGGAGCAGAATGAAGCCTCCACAATCCATGCGGAAATGGTCAGTGACCAAATATATTACTTAGACACACAAAAGACTGTGGGGCTAGATGGGATCCACCCAAGGGTACTGAGGGAGCTGGTGGAAGTGCTCACTGAGCCACTTCACACCAAATACCAGCAGTCCTGGCTAACTGGAGAGATTCCAGTTAGCAAATGTGATGTCCACCTCCAAGAAGTGCTGCAAGAAGGATCTGGGCAACCACAGACCTTTCAGTCTGAACTCATGCCAGGAAAGGTCATGGAACAGCTCTTCTTGAGTGCAATCACATGGCACATACGGGACAACTGGGAGATCAGGCCCAGGCAGCACAGATTTAGAAAAGGCAGGTTCTGCTTGACCAATGTGAGCTCCTTCTGTGACAGGGTGACTTAGTAATGAGGGAAAAGCTGTGATATCGTCTACACAGACATCAGTAGAGTCCTTGACATCATTTCCCACACCATGGACAAAATGACTTGGATGGGTGCGCTCTTGACTGGGTATAAAACTGCCTGGATGACTGGGCTCTGGGATGGAGTTAATCTAGCTGGTGGCTGGTCACAAGTGTGGTTCCTTGGGGTTCAGTGTTGAGGCTAGTCCTTTTTAAAATCCTTATTGATGATCTGCATGAGGGGCTCAGTGTACTTCTGCCCTTCCTGAACTTAAGGCTCACACTCGTTACATAGACTGCTGAATGAGAATAACACTAACAGAATTAACAGCATCAGGTATCAAAAAATGAATTACCAGTTAAGGCACCAGCAACACAAATCCAGAATAAGACATGACAGATGCACTTAATAAACACTGACAGATTATTCTCTGTAAAGGCAATAGTCTTCCTCCTCCTGCTACGTAAGTATTTTTGTCATTTAGATGTAATCTAGATGGATGCACGTAGTTCCTACAAGGTGAGAAAAAACTTTACGAGAACAGAAGTCTTACTGACAATTGTTTGACTCACCAATTTCATAAAAACTACAGCCAGGAAACAACAAAATAATTTAATCACATACTGGATGACATTTTCAGAATAGCTTGCCACAAATACGTCTCCTTATTCCCTAAACATCCTTTTCAAGTAATTTATTTCTGTCATTTTATTTCTAAATTAAAGAACAGCTCTTCTTTTTGTAAACAAAACTGTGCACAGATGATGATGATAATAATATTAATACAAAAAGGGCAGCATTCCTCTCCCACACCTTTTGCCCCCAAAGCCACAACACATCCAGACAGTCATTACTGCCTTCAAATCATCAGGAGTGGAGCTGCAGGGAATGAGCATTCCCAGTTGATGATGCCATTAACTTGGGACAGGACAAGATGTACCAAAAAACATCAGGTGCCTGGAGAGAAAGCTAAATGAAAATAACAACTTCTTAAGAATACTGTCTTCTCCTAATTTCCTGCAAGTCCAAAATACACCCAACCTCAATGTGTTTAGCAGTTTTTCTAGCTGCCAAGGGCTGCTCTGCTTCTTCTCCACTGTCATATTGAGAGGATGTCACCCAACCCCTGTACCACAGCAATCCCAACATATAAGTCAGTTTGACACACTGTTCTCTGTTCCTGGCCATTCCTGGGTGAGATTAAGGTTGTAGAGTATCCAGCAGTCCTGGATGTTTCAAAAAGTGGCCTCAGTCCAAACGCCGTGTTCATGGTTATGTTCTGGATGTGTAAGGCCCCAGAGTATATCAAAACCAGGTTCCGTGATGTCAGTACACAAGTAACAGTCTTATATTCAACAACTCTGCTTCTCACCCAAAATAACTGCAAGATTTTTCAGGTATATGTAAAGGCACAGGTGTTTTAGTAGTAAGAGAGGGAAAGTATGACATTAGTCCTCTTAAATTGTATGATCATAGTCCTCTTCCTTTTAAGCCTACTCTTTAAAAGAAACTATATATTATAACCCCTCTTTTTCCTTGAAATATTCTTGGTCTTGAGCTCCAGGAATAACACTGACCTCCAATGATGTTAACTACTCAAGAAGGATTCCCCTACCCCACATGCTTTCCACCTGAGCTTATCAACTATGGAGTCTGGAAATACTGTCCAGATCCCATCATACACTCATTACCTGGCCCATTTGATTCATGCCAACAAGAGCATTTAAGATGTTAATACACTGCCCATCTTTGTTAGCTGGTGTGTATCTGAGGTGTTACGTACACAGGTGGACCATTCTGGGCATTGACAGAAAAGGAAGAACTCTTTACATTAAGTCTCAAGCAAGCTCTACCTCACCTGTGGGATTAAATACATGAAAACCAGCAAGAAAGTAAAAAAGCTCCTCAGAAAGAAACTGTGTAGAAGACTCAATACTTAAAACATTAAAAAAAAAATAAACCAAAACAACTTCTCTAGAAAAGATTCTTTTGCAAGTAGAACATACTGGAGCTGGTTTTATTCCCCAACTTTCTCATTGAGTTCTATCTTGCATGGGCCTATTCAGAGTTCATCAAATCATTAACATTTTTTGACAGTTCACAGATGCAAATCAGACAGATTTCTACTTAATTAATTCCTTTTATTACAACAGAATCATAGAAACTGATCAAGAAAGGTTTAATTTCATTTCTTTACTCATATGATTATCTGGAATCAGACTAGACTGCAAGATCCAGGACAACTCTCCAGAGAAATCTTCCATGCTCACAGTCCCCAAACTTCATGATCATTCTGACCTATTGTCTTATTTTGATGAATGCACAAGGTCATCTTTTGAAACAAGCTAACCAACAAACTGCCCTGTAATTCAGTGCCGCAACATGTTATGCACATCTCTGGTAACTGAAACTCAAATAAACCTCTCCATAAAATATATTCTGACTGCAGAGTCTGCTCCTCCTCTGCAAGCAATACAGTCTTTTCTCCCACCTCTAAGAGACTAAAAAATAGTAAAATAGGCTTTTTCCAGGGCTAGATCTGAATTAAAAATCAGCTGCTCAGATACAGTTCTAAAACCAGAAGCAACTAGGTAGAACATTCTTCCCCAAATTGGCAGTAAAAGATTTTTTCTTCGAGGTTGGGAAACTGCAGTGGAAGTAACAGACCTTCTGTCCTTATCAGCCACCTTTTCAGTTTGGGTTAAGGAAAAGATGATGAACATTACAGGTTTAACTATCACACCAGAAACTTTGACAAGAGAGTATATTTTTCTAGTCCCCTGGTTATCAGAGTGAGGACGCAAACTGACAGCTTCCCTGAGCAAGTGCTTGTTCTGTAAACACAACACTTACTGAAAAGCAATAATATACAAACAATACATGGAATAATTTTAAATGAGAAGGAAAGGCACACAGTTTTATTTAAAAAAAAAAGACAGGTCTAGGGCATTTCTTTTTTCTTTAAATATAAGACAAACCAATTTATCTTTCAAACTGAACAGAAGCACTACCTGAATTCCATCAGCTTTTATATCTTAACAAACACAAATTCAAGCAACAGACTGTAGCACAGAACTTACCAAGTCAGAAAAAGAAAACTAAGCTTGCATTTAATAGAATCTGGGTGTGTATACATGTAGCACTATCCAATGCCTTTTCATATTGCAAACTATTATTTGCAATATTTTTATTTAAACTAGCATGATGGAAGTGACATCTCAAAAGCTGCAGTTGTTTTATCCCTGCTCAGTATTAAACATGCATTAAATTTAAGCCAAGTATTCTTAAGGACTGACCACCTTTGAAGCTGCACATCAATCTACATAGGTTTCAAACTTGAAAGTTCAGCTGAGTTCCTGATGAGTTGGTACATTTTGCCATGACATACACATTTGCACCTAGGCTTTACTAATCCAGGGCCAATTGAATATTAGTCTATTCACTTTAATTGTACAAAAATACAAGCTTTAGTTATGCCAAAGAGCAAGGCAACCAAGCAAAAAACTACTCTGTCTCTTCCACCTCCACCAAGAGGCACACCTTGTTCCTGGGCACAGACAGTGCTGGCAGGCCACAGCAGGCAATTATCCCCACTCACATTCTCTCCCCAGACCAGAGCACGAGAGGCAAGACTAGGAAAGGCCAGTTTCCCCCACAGTCTGTACATGGGAGATGGGCATTTGGAAACACTCCATGCCCCTCAGTCTTAATGTCACCACAGAAACCAGGGGCGAGCCAAGCCAGCCCCTTTCCCACCTGAGAGGCAAAGATAATTTTCCTCTGCCCACGGAAGGGATGCTCACAGAAGGGATGCTCAGTGCTTCAGGGTCTTCAGCACCTCCTGGGTTTCATATGTGACAAACAGATGTCAAGGTTATTAGTGCCAGAAGACGGTGCAAAGAACAGAACGTTTTAAGTATCGTGGATGGCAACTGCCTACTGTGAACAGGATGGCTGCAAAAAATAATGCCCCGTCCCAGAGGAGCACTGTAAGGAAGGATGTTCAATGAACCACCAGAAGCAACTTTGAGTACAGATTGAAAAAACATTATGAAACTGGAACATTTGAAATGAAAAAAAATCCCCAAGACATTAATTGCAGACAGATTAAGGAATGGGTAATGGATTTATGTAAAAAAGAATTGCCAAATGCCAAGATTACAATGGTATTTGCAAAAGAGCTGGACAATCATTTTGCGCACTGTTTATCTGTAATTTGAGGTGCAAGCCCTCTAACTGCAAAACCTACCTGTCCTTCCCTCTATAGAATTATTCTCTCTCACTCCCTTCTCCCCCTCTCTGTGACTATAGCAAAGTAAAATAAAATTCCAAAAGCATTAAAGAGAACATTAAAAATTACCAAGAACATCCAAATAATTATTCCTTCAAGCATAACATGTATTCATAGAATATAGCGTAAGATTACATGTTTTCTATGTGCAGTTTAGTTTAGATGTATTTTTCACTAGGAATTTTCAAATGTTCCGTCAAAACATTAGCTGAAAGGTACTGCTAACTAAAAACTATTTTAGATAATGAAAGAGAAACAGAATTAAAAAACCCACTTTATATCCACTGGGTACATACTACTACATCCGAAAAAGCATGCTAAGTTTGTAAAATGAAGAACTCAAAAGAGAGAAGTGAACACAAAAAGCAGCAGCAACATTAATTCGAATTCAGCCTCTTGACTTAGCTCTCCTTGCCAGGAGAAGGACCTGTGGCTGGTCAATGGAAAGCCACAAGCAAACAAGGACATGGCATTACACTGGGCAAGAACCTGAAAGAATGTATTTGTGATAGCAATGGATCGAACCAGAAGCCTGAGATGAAAGATGGACTGTCTCAAGTCACTATGAATTCTGCAATTAAAATTTAAATCTTGCTCAAGGAATCCAACTTTGAAGGATCTGCTATTTCTGTGCTTACAGATACACTCTCTTTTTGGGATTACACTCTTATGAGACCTGGATATATCAATTGTATGACCATGTTGGCAATACAGCAATTTTGTTCATCAGAAAACTGCAGAAATATCAAAATTGTGTGGATCACATATGGCTCATCAAAAGCTCTACTTTACAAAGACCAACCCATGGACCAACTTTAAAATTAGAGTTTTACTGAAGAAAAGAAAACTAAAGGAGACGAGAGAAACCAAAAATGTACATGTAGAACTAAGTACAAGCATGACTTAAAGAAATACAAGACCAAACTGGGTGCTGTGTCCAATAGGGCTTATTTTAATAAAATCAGTTAGGCTACTTATAATCAGTTCTTATTATAGCAAGCTAGACTTGTTAATTACAAAAATAATATCCAAAGCATTCTGTTTAGCTGTTCATAAATGTAATCATTCCTATTTCTCTGTGTACTTTTTGCTTCCATTGTGCCCATCTGTATAGCAAAGCCAAATCTTTACACAACCACATACTAGTTTTGCAAAGTATTTAAAATCTTATAACATGGATAACACTGCAAAAACCAGTGTCAAGCTTTATTTCTATAAAATTCAAGGATTAGTATCCCTGATTATCAATATTGTTCTCAATGTAAGGGGTTGTAATTATTGTTATATTTAGGACTTTTATTATTGGATTACAACGAACACATTGTTCAACTACAGCTGTGGCCTTTACACATGAGAAATGCTGAAGTGTGTGAAAAGTTTGTGTAGCTGATAATGGCAGCAGAAATCTCTTTGACAGTGGAGAGAAGGGAGAGAAGCCAAACAACCCACAGCATCATTAAATATGAGAAATCCTTCACATGAAGCAAAATCAAGGGAACACATTCACTTACTCCTGATAAACACAACACCCAACTGTAGGGGCCTAGGACAGCCCCAGTGGGGATGAGATGAGAAAGTGTGCACTCACTTTCATACTAAAATGTATAAAATGCCAGCTTTTTAAGTTCAGAGCTAGAAGTTCATCCCAATAGGAGAGGCATCTTGAGATAAACTGGAAATACCTGATCCAAAACAAGAAGTTCTCCAAAAAGTTGTCCAAGCATTATTAAGATTATAAAGCCTGAATGAAATACTCCCCTAAAATTTCAAAGAGGAAATTACACTATTTTTTTCTTACTTAAGCCTATGCCCTTATGATTTTTGGAGCAGCTTTGACAACAGGCATGTACCACCAAAGCTTTGCAAAAAAGCAAGCAGCAAAAGTGACATTGGCACTTTACATGTCATAACATATTTTTATGATCCAGGCTTATGATTTTTAAGAATCCAGACAGTCTACTCTTATTCAGGGTCCCATAATGTGAGAGACTGAACAAAGTAACATACAAGGAGACATGGCTCTGACCCAAGAAGCTCAATATACTTCTCTTTTCCCAAGAAATTCATGCTGGCTAACTAATAAAGGCAAATCCCTCAACAGCTACTTTTATTTCTAGTCTGTTTCACATTGCAGTTTTCATAGTCTCACAATGATTCTCCTCATTCTTCACATGTACTCAAGATTGCAGAGTACCTCAGGAAAGGGAAATCTCCTTGGGTCCAATCAATGTTTAACTTCTCCCTAAAAGTAGCATGTTTCTGCTCCAATTATCACAAGGAAACTAGAATACACTGCAACTATCTTAGCATACAGGGATTTTTCAACCACCACTATAAAATTAGGGATCCAAATACCACTAATTAACACTTTTTTGATTTGTTTAACTGAATGTTTACATTTCAAATGCTACCATTTTTCTTCTCTAAAATGACTTTATACAATAGCTGTCTGCATCATGATCACTGTGGGGATTTGGTGCTTCCTAAAAATTTGCTGCCACACATCCAACTATAAGAAGTAACTTTATTATTAATTGGATCCCCCTACAATACAAAGCAACACATGAATTAGCACAACAAAAAGTTATCCTGAGCAGTGTCCTTCTGACTTTAGTTTCTGCAGGCTAGAACACAGCAACGTCATAAGATTAAAACACAGCTTATCCCCAAACATACAATATTCTGGTACTAGCACACAAAGAGACTGCACCACTGGTTTACACAGGAAAAACAATTGTCCATCTAGCAAGAGCGTGTGACGTTATTACTTCTCCAACACATCTCTCTAGCAAGCACTGAGCACCAATGACATTAAAATAGGCTGAAGTGAGGACACCAGGCTCAAGCACACCACCAACACAGCAGTGCCAGAACAGGAAAGGACCAAAGCAAACCAGCCCTCCATCAGTCCCAGCCCTGGGCTACAGCTGCACATCTCTGAGCACAACTGCATTAATGTACAGTACCTTCCCTCAAACAATTCTGTGCCACGTAACAACAAACTATCAAATTCCCCAGTACTACTGTAAGCACTGAAATGCAACCACCATATTCCCTAAGGATGGCAGGCTTTGTCTAAAGAGGTGTGGTATTGGCTTCTTCAACAGTTTAGAAGGGGCTAAGTCTGAAACACTCCCTCAGGACTTTAGATATGAAAGCCTTAATTTTCCATGGCTTTTCACTGTCTCCCATGATTATTTGCAGCTGTGCTTCACACCATACTAGAGAAAGTGCAAAGCCATCAAATGTGCAAGCATACACACCAGGCAGGACAGGAGGGAAAGTTTCTTCAAACTCTGAGTGAACTCCCTCCCATTCATTTTTTCTTCTTGCAACGCCCATGCAATTCCCAGGCTTGCAGCTCTTTAAAATGAGTTCACACAACTCAGCACAGTGTGAGACTTGGGATGGTTTTAGAGTTGTGGGCAGAAAAAGCTGTGCATCCCCCTGCACGACAAAGAAACATCTGTAACTTAAAACTACTGGTCAAATACTTCGATATGCGTAGGAGTGTCTTGACGAAGAAAGGGAAAACTATACTTCTGATATTCATCACTTCACACACAATGTCTCAGTAACCATCCCACACCTCTGGAAAACATAAATGAGTCATATATTAAAGGGAAAAAACAACCATAATATGTTAGACAGTCAGAAGATGTTTATGTAAGCCAAGCACACCCCTGACATTAGTCAAGTAAGTAAATAACTTCTGGTTGTTCTTTCAAATGCCTTTCCATGTTTGCATTTTTACAGCGTGCTCTGGAGCAGCCACCTGAAACACACTGTTGTTTTTGCACAAAGGGCCCTCCTCTTCTTCCTACCTCACATGGGCCAATATATGCTATTATGCAAAATAGTCAGATAGGCCCTCCACAGTCTTTATTAGAGTTTTTCACCATGAAAACCAGCTTTGCTGCCAAGAATTTATTATGCCAGAAGGCATCCTTTTGGCACAAGCTGGAACACTGTGTCCCTGAAGAAATAATACAACAGTTGTCAAAGCTTTCCTTTACCTCTGTACTTTACACTGTCTCCCACTCACTGGAGAAATCTGCTAATGGTTCAAATAAGGCTTCAAGATTTATTTGGTGATGCCCTCACAGAAGGTCTGTGGTTTTGATACAGCCCAGCAGCACAGTTAAAAGCAAACCAATTTATTTTGCAAGAGGAGCAATTCTGTAGTTTTGCTACACTTACATTGAACCTCCCTCTGGAGCGACAAGAGACAAGATGGTAGGTTTGGTTGGGAATGCTTATACAATGACTTCATCCATGCTTCGAATTACTCTTCCTCCCCTTACATCTGATTTTCCTTCTATGACCAGCAAAATCATTCAGCATTCATTGGCTCTGTCTGCCTCCTCTCAGGAAGGATTTCAGAATTAAGAGAGAACCATAATGGCATCAACCATAATCGGACAGAATATGTTCAAATTACTTTACAAACAGTCCTGTAAGTACAGCTTTATTACATTCTGACATGCACAGATATGTTAAGTAAAAACATTTTGGTTTTAAGCTTCTTGGCTAACACAATTTGCTCCAAACTCTATCCAAAGCAGAGAGCTTTACGTGACAGAATAGGCAAGGTTAACTTTACATGCATGCTCTTCTCCACTCTTCCTCTCGCTCATTATAGTGAAGAAAACATTCCATCATGTAAAATCTACAACAAGTGGAAGTGCAAACCACACAACTGGATAATGGTAAAATATATCTGTTGAGTTTTTATTTTCTTTAGCAATATACTTTTCAAAATAATGTTTTCAGTTTTGCTGAGGTTGTAAATACACAGAAAAGTAAAAATAGAAAAAAGATCTGTTGAAGTGATAAGCTAAACTACACTTTAGTTAGTTTCTCATTTTACATAATCACTTGCTTGTACAATTTATCCATATAAGCAAAAAGCTGTAACTAGAAATTAGACCCTTCAAAGACTAATTTAATCTACAGCGACTTATTAGTCTCTTTCAAGTCTTGTCAATGTTATATCCCCAGGAAAGAGAAATGAGCATTTGCATGGAAAGTAACATATGCACACACAAAAATAATAACAATTTTTTAAACTGTTAACTGCATAGCACTAAATTAATGGTATGAAACCCATCCCTAAACTTCCTTCCCAAATACAAAATTAGGTACTTCATTCAATAATAGTATTAGACACTAAATACATTTGTACAAAATGCTGCCATTTCGTGTTACTAACATTTTATAATGGACATATATACAGGCACATTTACTTCACCAATTCAGAGGCCTACTGCCGGGAAATCCAATGAATAACTTGAAATTCCCACACTTTCCACTCTTGCAGGCAACACTGACAACTGTCTGTGGGGAGGTGGAAGATGCACACCACACACAGCCTCCCAAGCAAGAGACCAGGAACATCACAGAGAACATGCTGCCACTGAGAGCTCTACTTGTACAGAGCCCTCCAGAAGACAGCACAAGGTACAGGAATGTTCTGCTGCATCTCCCTTAGCTGTACTGACAAACAGCCTTGTCCCAAGGCACGTGGAAGGCATGGGAAACAACCGAAGTTGAGGTTCAACTGCAGCTCTAGTTTACTGTTGCCATAGCTTATCAGATACAAAAAAACCCAAAAAACAAAAAAACCCAAAAAAAACCAAACGACCTCCCCCAAAAAACACCACACCACCAAAAAACAAACAAACAAACAAAACAAAACAACACAAAAACCCACAAACCCACACCAAAAAAACCAGGTGAAATTTTACCACTGACGTAATTTTGAGGTTGCATTTCCTTTCTGCGATCTTCATCCTTTATTCTGCAATAACCCTGGCTGGTAGAACTAAAATCTTTTATCAGTCAGCATGGGATAAAGTGCACCAATTACAGATATTCCTTCCCATTTCCACAAGACATCACATCAGCAGGAGGTTTATGCTAAGTACTGTTTAACTTTTCCTGTGCTACCTGGATATAGCCAACTGTAGTATACTTCATGGTCTTGCTCCATTATATCTCCTGCCCATTTAAGAACTATTTATATTGAAAAGCGATAAGAGAACAGTATAAAAATCCTGTGTATTTTGTTAGCACCTCATCCACACCTAATCAAAAGCCAGGAAAATAAAAAAATCAAAGAAAGACAAAAACACTTAAAAAACCCCCTGAATTTTCACTCTGCTGAATTTAATAGGACTTTTTGTATGCATTAATTTTTCCACTGTATGAGACATCCCTTATTCCATATTTATCTTTCAAAACATAATTCAAACTAAAGGTTGAACAGATATAATTTCAAGTACTTGTAAAATATGAATGTGTTAATAATTAGTTTGACATTAGTTCTGGGTGACTTTGCATACCTTCCTACTTGTTGCTACCAAGTGAAATTACTGTTCCTGTTACCTGCCACAAACTCCTCTGCACTCAATGAAAAATAACATTCTGAGTGAGACTTAGAATGGGGGTTTTTTGGAAAAAGAGAACATCTTTATTTCCAAGTATAAAACATATGATCTCTAAGGTATCTCTAAGGAATGAAACACAAAATTTCATCATTTCCAAATCCCAACCTTGTATCTATCAGCCGTATTCTGATCTTGCACTGCATCAAATGCATCCTAGTGCTTGGGTTTTACTTCATCCCCCCCATTAAGAAACCATAATACCTTAAAAGTTTCCGTTCTTTTAGAATTTCTTTCCTAACTTGAAGTATTTCAGAAATAACAGGGCTTTTAATAATAAAGCATGCATCAAGTTAAGCTCTGGTAGAGAGGAAATGACAATTCTAACGCCTATATAGATAAGATGCAATTCTCCTCATGACAGCTTCTGCTCTGATGAAGTTCCCTTCAGAGCAGGTTCTCTGCATAATAGCCAGTTTCAGAACTGCAACAGGTAGACAAGTAGAAAATTGAAAGAATATCTGACGCTTTATATTAATAGATCACTATCAAAATTTCAACAAGTTACCGGTATAGTTTTGAAAAGAAAAATGTAGGACATGTCGATTTTAGAGACAGTACTTTTTAACAAGCAAATGAACCCTAAATGTTAGGGTGAAACTATGGGCAGAAGGACACTGCAGACTTCTGACTGGAGTGGTTTTGCAATACACTATTCCGTCACCTCAGGCAACCTTTCCTGCAGCCAATTAATAGGACTCATCCCTGCAGATCACTGTCTTCTAGCCAGTTGTTATGTTTTCTGCTGAAACTGCAGCATTTTCATCTGCAGCCCACTGCCACAAAAGAAGTACCATGGTTTCTGCACAGTAATAAGAAATTAGTTGGCAACACCTGAGCACCAATGATGCAATCCTTAATAAATAAAAAACTGTAACACTCCTTTAAATACCTTGCCACAATATTGTGATCATAAGACTATGTGGCCAACTTGTGGTTACCATCAGATAAGAAAATCTTAACCACACACAAGATTTTTGCACCTTAAGTGCTATCTTCAGCAGATGGGTACAGAGATCCTCTTTGGATTCCTATTTGGAGAACCCATCTTACCACTAAGCTAGAGGCTACAGAAAGACCAGGTAAGCCCTACTTATATCAGCATCTCTCTCATTTATTCCTCTCCCAGCACCATCACCAGCAAAAATTCTCCTCACCACATCTGTTACTCTCCCAGCCCAACCCACTCCCTCGCTTCGTTAGCTCCTCCTTGTAATCTTTGCACCTAAATAGGAATGGAAAAAACATTTTATCCAAGCATCCCTTTTACATCCTTTTCTCTCCCTGCAAAGCTCCAAGGTCAGCATCTCCTGCAGCATGCAGCTTTCTTAAGTGGCAGGAGCTGTATAGCAGACTGACAAGAGCCTCAAAGATTTAGTCACTGCATGAGAGCTACTGCTGACATTAGCAAAACCATCCAGAAAGGCATTACTACTTTCACCTCACTGATGTCACTTGGAAAATCCGTGACCAGCAATAGAAGTATCAAAAGACATCTTCAAAATTCCAAGTTAGCAATATTGTGGTGTGCTAGAACCAGAGAGAAAATTGTGTTTATTCTACATAAAAATTCAAACTGTGAGCAGCCTGTAGGGATCCTCCCTCCTTGTCAGGAGAAATGCACCTCCACCATTTGCAGACAGAATTATATAAGCCAGTCTTTGGCAGGCAGAGCAGTGCTTTGACCTCCAAGCATTCAACAGGAGATGCTGTTAATGAAATAATTTTAACCCAGATCGTTGAGGTAGAGAGTGATCCACTAACATGTGTCTCACAAAGTCTGAGCACCACATTACTGCTGGGACCCTCTTCTCTGATACAACTTGACACTTCAGTCATATGTTAAGCTCTGAAGCATCTGTTTCACAATAAACTGTTATATGCTTGCCAAGAACTGAAGCACTGTGTTTTCGGATGAGTACTACTAAGTTGCAAGCCATAATTTAATACTCATCTGACATTGATGGTGACCCAACATTTAATGGAGCTTAATGCTCTTCTGATGCCACTGATTAAATTATTGCTCAGTAGTCCAGTTTCATAATCTACAATTTGCAAGGAAGCAAGACAGATATCCAGGCACTGTCTCCTCTCACATCAGTTTACTGGCAGGGAAAGGTTCCCTAACTGAAGTTAAAGGTAAGTACACCACAGTGCATCATTCGTCAGTCAGTACAGAATTTTGTTCAGATGCTTTAAGCCAATTATATTATTATGAAAAAGCGAAGCATGAAGCATTCCCAAGCACAAGGGGAAAATATGGGTAAAAGCCTTGACCCAGCATGTGCAATGACTTCATAACGTCCTGAGCACTGTCCAGGAAACTCATTCCTCTGGCCAACAGGAGTTTCTATTCATTTTCTCCCCACTAGGTTGTTTAACAGTTTGGTCACCGCTTAGGCACAGCTGTGCAAACAATCTTTCAGTGTTTGGCCTGATGCTATTGAATTCCATCCCAAAACGTCTCTCTTTTTTCTGTCCACAGGATGAGGAAGGCTAGTTTGGAGACAGAGGATTAGAGGCTTTCACAGCCCAACTTAAATCATTAGATCCTAAAATTTTTGAGTTTTGAAAGAATTTTACCAAGCAAATTAGCAAGCTTAAATGTATATCTAAGACAGCTGGTAGCAATTGCACTTTCTAAATCCTCTCAAAGTCTGTTCCCATCTTGAGGACAAAAAAAAACACTCCGTGAATGCCTAAACATTTTAAAACAATTAAAAGCAATTAAACAAAAGCAATGAGAAAGCAATGTTTTTAAAATGCCTTGGATGAGAACAACTAGAAAAAGTTTATGAGGGTACAGGCATAAAAAACAACAAATGCTTTTTTTTAGCTTCCCAGAAAGTAAACCTTTCATGCCAGATAACACAGAGGCCCTTGCCAGTACCAAAGTACTTTATAGGACTATTCATTATTACATTATTTTCACAGCTTCTGGCAATCCAGAAACATGCCACCCTCAATAAAATAACTAAGGAACAACTACATTCAAATTGAATGGTAGATGCTAGCATTAAAGCCGCAGAAATAAAAAAGTCAAAATCAGAAAATCCCCAGAGTAAGCTTTTCACGGTATACATACCAGAGCTACACTGTAGACTTCATTTCTGAGACCATCCATGATTTTTACTTTGAGACAGTGAATACTCCAATCAAAACTAAAGCAGATCACACTAATATTTTATGTAAGTGCAGGCTTGCACATCTTCTTAGGTGATGAAGCTTTAGTTCTAGCAGAAAGTTGTGGAGCTACTCATATCCTAATAATTTAATTGGTATTACTGAAGGAATATATATATCAGACTAAGTACGTTCTTTACAGTCTCTCGCAGAAAATAATGCCATTACCTTAGAACATTGTGAAAATCTCAAAAGTATCAGCATTTGGATATATTTATTAAAAGCCTTCCCATAAAACACACTTTACTAAACAGTGTTAAATTACAGAATATATTTCAAAATTAATTCTGATACAGTTTTATACAACCGTAAGGCCAGTTGACTTTTTCCTTCATTTTAGCTTTAATACTGGCCAAGTAATTAAATTCTAACTTTTTATGAATTTAGTCTTCAAGAATTTTCCATGCTATAGAATGGAAAAACAGAATGTATTAGAATAGATGTTAGAATAGAATACATACAGAATGTATTAGAAAAAAAAATCTGCAAGTGTTTTGAACATTAGCAGCTGATAATCAAATTTCAAGGACTTCATCTCATCTCTTCAGAGCAACTCAAATCCTACCATACTGCCTACAGGAAAAAGCTCTCCAGCCCAAAGCCACACTGAAATCTCAAGAATCAGGGTCCCAGATGTCTCCTTGTGAGGTGCCTGTAACATCTTATGGTTTCTGACACCTTCAGATGCTTTGCCAAGGATAAATGTATTTTCAGGATTCTACAAGATGTGTAGTATATACAATCCTTCTTCCCTTTTGTAAAGAAAAGTCTTCTGTATTGTCAAGCCCACAGAAGTCTTTTTAGTTGTAGTAATAACTGACCTTTTCTATTTTGCATCTTACTCTCTCCAATTTCACCATCCCCACTTCTTACCAAGGTTGTACTTCAGCCAGATCAGCAAAGAGGTTGTTTTTCCTATCTCTGTATGAAGGAAGCTAAGCTCCAGAGAGAAGGAGATGATCTTCTTCTGTAAACCCAGTCCTCATGACTCAGCATCCTCTAAATGCCAACAGAAAAATATACCCCATTGGCATGCAGGAAAAATATAACAGGGTTATTTTTCATGGTCAGGTTTCACAGAAAACTTTACCATTCAGCATTTATAAGAAAAAATGTCTATTTTTCCTGCATCTCAGTTCTGCCCAAGACCTTTAATTGCAGCAGTCGTCACCTACAGTCCACTCACTCTTTTTCTATGGGTGGCTGAGGCAAAGAGAAAAGAGAATGTCTCAGTTCAGTCCCAAGTCATCAGTGCAGGCAGGAACACCCGCAAGAGTCAACGTCTTTCTTATCCCCAAATTCCCTGTACAAACCCACTGTTCTTCCTCTCCTGTCCATGCCTTGCAGTATGAATATCTTGAGTTCCTCACTGCATCCATTCCATCTGGGGAAGACTTCAGCGTGACCATGCCCTGTCTACTCAAATCCCATCTGATCTCTGCTCAGAGCTCCCCCATGCTGAACAGCATTCCACTCCCCTCAGGACCAGGGGAGAAACTGTAGGATGCTACAGCCCCATCTTCTCTTTCACTCAGTGTTTCAGCTGCCTCCTCCACTGCCCTTGGGGTGGGATGCCATGGGATGCCTTGCCATGCACTGCTAGGTACAGAGTTGGCTGCATGCTCCTAAAAAGCACAGCTGGCAGAAGTCATCACAGCAGCATGAATTCTTTGTGAAGGCATCTCCTGACACAGCTTGGGACAGGTTTTGGCTATTTAGAAAAGCAAAGGGAAGCGCAGGGGTTGATTAGCAAAGTTTCACTGGTATTTTCCATGGCGTTCCCTTCAGAGTTTCCTGGAGCATACTATTAAAAATGGATCTTTCACATATTCTGTACTTCTAGAACACAAGTAGTTTAATGAAAATTATTTTGATTAAATGCTGATTCTGTGCAAAGAAACAGATCTCAGTTTAAGAAATAGGTCCTATAATTATGGACCTCTGAAAGGACTAGCTGTTTTATTTTACTGGAACCTTTTGAATACCAAGCTGCAAACATTATAAAAGACTGTGCTTCAGTATTTTGAGGATTTCTGGAGTTTATAATTTTTCCTTTAATCTATAATTAAGAGAGCTCCTTTTTAAACTTCGTCAGAAGTCTATTCCTAACAGCTTTTTAAAGAACTAACTAGTACCAGGGAAGAGAAAAGCAATTCAATGAATGTGTCACTGCTACAGAAAATTGCTGCATCACACTTATATTTCATTAAATAGAAGACTTTGGAATTTGAGAACTCAGCAGTTTCAATCATGACTAGAAGTTCCACCCTTGCACCACACACTAGAAATGCCCAAACATATAGAGGCAGTAAAAGGGGAGCTTCTCAGCTTTTACATGACATAGAGTTATTATGCTACTATTTCAAGAGTTTAAAAACATTATTTAAGGGAGAAGAAAATGTAGTTTCCTCAAGGCAGTAATCTCAATGACTGAAATTGCTGCATCCCAAGTAAAAATTGCTAAAGTACAATTTTTTCACTTAATTACAATTTTTTTAAAGCATTCCACTAGTGACTACTGCTAACAAGAAAAGACATGGTGATTAAATGTTTCATGTCCTTTAATAGCTAATCTGAAGTGCTAATGAGTGCTCAAACATAACAGAACTGTCAATTGTTACAGACCTCACTACACAGTGGAGCAGTGAATAAACTTGACTCTTGCTTGGCTTGAGTCAGAATCAGAAGATCACAGACCTGTGGCTTGAGCACTGGTGACACAGAGTGACTCCTTTTAGGACTGTCTTCCACCTGTCTTATCAGGTGTCTCGGCTCACGCCTACCCACTGGGAAGGCTCTCACTTCCCCTGCTCCACACAGTCCAAGGGCAGCCACCAATTTCAGAACCTAACACTTAATGAAACCACAGTATTACCACCACCCTCCCCCTGCCTTCTGTACAGATAACCAACCTGAAAGAACTCTCTTGGCTAACTGTGGGACTTCACCACTCCCTTTCTTTGGACGCAGGCCTGTCTCACATGCCCGGCAATTTCATCCGGTGAGTACATCAATATCCCAGGAATGCTGCAGGTAGGCTCAGGGCTGTGGCAAGAGATGCCCCCCTGGCCCACTGGTGGCTCAGCACCAGAACCACCTCCACCAGTGACCCTGCCACCCTCACCTTGCTCCCACATCAGCAGCTCAGTGCCCACACCAATAACGCCAAAGAAAGACCTAGAAGGACCTTCTTTTAGTCCCTCTACCAAGAGTATGAAAGCATCTCCACCTGCTCTTCCCTGTAATCAACCTTTGCCCTACAATAAACGCCATAAGCATTTGTCATCATATTTTACCATTAGGAAATAAAACAAGAAAATTGGTGTACCCTTTATACAAGACATGTTGCATTGGTTATTTTTGGTTTTCTGTAATTTCTATGTCATGATGCTTTTCCTACCAGTCTTGATATCTTAATATCATAATTTCTTTTATGCAAACTTAGAAACAGAAACAGTTTAGCCTCAAACAGTAAGATAATGTAATTTCAAATTTTCCTTGAGAAAGTCCATAAACACCCATTAAACTGTTCCTTAAAAAAACATCTCAGTTACTGGTGCAAATAACAGCTAGAGCTTACCAGAATGTCAGCACTTAATATCATTATTACTAGTGAGTATTCTTGAGGACCTCAGCTGATATTTTGAGCTTCTTTTAACACATGAACATACTGTACAGTCTCACCAAATTATCTGGTACACTTACTTCTCTTTAGAGCACTTTTAAAAATCCTTCAAGTCATATTATGGCCTGCCTCACAATTGGTGATTTACTGGGCAGTGTGCACAAAGCCCCACCCGCCCTTGGAATAAACAGGATACAGATTCAGCCTATAGCCACTTACAACACCATGCACCAGTATTTTGTCACAGCTCTGATGTTTCTCATAAAGCTTCAAGGAACTTCTGACCTAGGTTTTGGTGGTATATTTGTTTATTTACCATCAACACGTATTTTTTCTCCAGTGTTTCACTTATCAGTGCAACAGTAATATATGCTGTGCAAGATCAAACCAGACCGATAAGTTATGCCAGGCGGGAATTTTATACTGAAGGGCTTCCTGTTGCTTAAAAATAATCAGATAATCTTTACAAAACAAAAAATTTGCAGTATCTTTTTTTTGTCTGTTCATACATTGCCTCTCTCTTTTTACATACAACAAACTAAGTTACACAGGGCCTACATTTTACAGAGCCCAAGAAAGAGGAACCCATTCAGTTGGTTTCTGGCACCAGGCCTCCTCCAACATACTGGGTTATGAATTACGAACAGTGTCTTCTCTCCTACATTCAGTCAGAATAATGGTGAACCACATGGCAAAAGGTGATGGCTTCTACTGCTCAGCCAGATGTATGAGCCATTACCACTATGACCAGATCTCTTCCTCCAAATAAACTACACAATTATTTATTTCACCTTGCCTGATGCCATTCAGGCTGCAACATCCTCTTTACTCAGGGATGAAGAGAGGTGCTTATTTAAGCCCTCCTCATCCCTTACTTTTGGGCAGGTGGGGGTGGTTGGTCCTCATTTTTTAAGACTCCTACCCTTACAAAAAGAATCCAACTTGTTCAGTCAACAATAAACTGAATATAAATCTCATCTGTGAAATTCTAGGCCACGAATAATGACTTTTTTACTTTTCAGTGTGCTAAAGAATCGGCATCATCATGACCACCAAAGACTTTTTGAAGGGACTGCTTGACAGCGGGACAGAAGTTAATGAGGTTGTTAATCCTCAATCCACCCCACAGCTTTTGGCAAAAGACAGGAGGAAAAGTATGGTTTGTTTAGGAGATGGCTCAGTGTTAACAGCTGATGCAGCTTCCCAGGTGGGTGAAGCTCCTCAGACCTCCAGTCTCAAATCAGGAATGACAGGCAGCACAGCAGTCTTCGAGTCCCACCTGTGCATGCTCAGGTTCGTGTGGAAGAAATGAGAGCTCTACAGTGATACCACAGAACAAACATACAAGGCTTCAAGTAATTTGAAAGACATCAGCCACCACTGAGTGCCTAAGAAAGAATAGACAATCCTGCCTCTTCACTAAAAAAGAGCATTTTTCCTTCTAAAAAGGTTACTAGAAAAGGATTATGGCATTTGTAACCATTTCTTTATTTACAACACATTACCGAGCTTCATGTATCAAATTAAAGGTCATTCAACTTAGTCTCCACATAAGGCAGAGGCATTCACACAGGCAGAACAAACTGTATCTTATGAAGCTAAACAAGACTGAAAATCTTTTCTGTGTTAATGATTAACAAAACTTTGTACTTGCCAGTACTTAAAATGCCTTATTATTTCTAAGTTATGCAAGTCCGAGACAGCAGCATCCTACAAAACTAATATCAACAAGAAATGAATCTGTCAAAGTGCAAACAATTTCTGCCTAACAAACAGGATACATGGCAAGTAATATAACAGTGGTTTTAATTAGCTGGGCATATGAAGCTGTTACAAGACAAATTTCTTTCATTAAAAAAGGCAGACAGTCAGTTAGAAATGCTTCAGTGCATTGAAACTGAAGATGATACAAGACACTAAACCTTTTCCCTCCCCTGTAACAAGGAGGAGCCAGAGTAGTATCACCCAAGTAGCAGGGGATGAGCAGCCCGTTCTCCTGCTACTGCAATATTGGTAACTCCCCAGAAGTGCCAGCAATAAAGGGGGTCCAGCAGCACAGAGAAAAAAAAAATCAGCAGTAAAAAAAACCATTTTCTGTAATTTTGTTCAGACACTTGGAATAAGAGCTTCACGCAAAATTAATTGTAGGATATTCTAAGTTCCTCCGGTATTGACTACCAATGTTTTGTGCGTTGGCCAAAAACGGCAGCATGGTACCCACAGCATATTAGGTATACATTATTTTATGATGTAAAAAAAAAAGTGACTAAGAATATGTGTGTATGCATAGTAGACCTTTAGACCTTCTTTCTCCTCTCCACTTAAGGGACTCTTTTTTCCACATCATACAATTGCATTCCAACACAAGGTTCCCATTTCTCCCCCTGCTATGGGCTGGAGGTGCACCCCAAAGAAGGGCTGTGCCAGCTGCTCCTTTCCCCAAAAGCACCAGGGGCAATATCAAAACCATCAGCAGAAAGCCCGCTGCAAATATTATTAGCAGAAGACAGTCTGCCCAGGCCCAAGGATAGAGACTCAGGCACTCGAAGACAGAAATTAGATGCCTGAATTTAAGATCACAGGGCATGATTGCAGAAGTTTTGTCTGATCAAATTAGGATGGAGACAGACACATCCTTGCCTCCAGATCCTGTTATTGCCAATGCCACCCTGGGCACACCAGCCAGGATGCTCAAGGCATTTAAGAGCACAGGCAACCCTAAGTTCCCAGCTCTTGCACCCAGGATTATTAAAAGATTCCGGTTAAAATGCAGAACAGAATATAAACAGTCCTGGAAGCAAGGCTGGGAATCCAAGACACATCCTTGCAGCTAAAGGGAGATTTACTGGACAGCAGTTTCTTATTTCTTAAAGTGGTTTTCTGAACAGAGATTACAAGATTTTGCATGAATGCTGGATTGTTCCCCTTCAATTGAAAACGAGCCATTGTTCTGGGATGGGAAACTGGTTTTTGAAAAGACAAACATCCCTTCTTGCTTGTTTCATTAAACTGGTAAAAGAAAACCTAATTCAAATTAAGAAAACTCATATTCAAACGGATCCACTGGAGAAAAACAATTGATATTTATGTTCTGTTGCCACTTTGCACTCATTACAGGGGCTAATGTTTTGCAAGACATCTTTTAAACCTTCCTAAGCATATTATTTACTATCTCCTGACAAGCATGACTTCATTTCATGAGCTGGCACATACCCCATTTTGAGAATCTAATCTTTAATAACATGTCCTAATTAAATATGCGCATTTAATGCAAAAACCAATAGCTAAAATTCAGAACAAAACAAAAAACACTCATTTGATTAAACAAAGCAATTGGATTAGAGCGCACAGAGCAAACTCAAATATTAAGTCACATATGTCACAGGAAAAAAGTCATTAAGGGAAGGGGGGAAAAAAGGGTAAAAAAATCCCCAAAAAACCAATCAGGCAGACAATTCTTTATACCTGACCGTATCCGACCTCTCTGAATTCCTAGCTAGCTTACACACCATCTGTCATACAATAATAACTTTAAAAGAAGCACATTTAAAAACTCATCAAAAGTTCAAGTCAATTGTTTTTAGCATGCTTCATTCCACACAAGAAGGGTGTGGTGTTCTATAGAAGCTACAAGGATTTATTCTTCTCAACACTCATGGCATAATTTCACCATTAAACTATTTATTATTTTGAGCGGTTCCACAGTGACAAAAAAATCCTAAAATAGTGAGCATCAAACAACAAAAAAAAAAAAACCAAACCAACCAACAACAGCAAATGAACAAAAATTTTAAAAATTGCCTCTTGAGATTTAAATACCAAAATCATGCCAACCAAAAAGCTACTTCTATCTGTTTGCCTGTTTCTGAATTACTGTAATCTGGAAGCCACTTTCCTTTGAGTGAGTACAATCCTAACATTTGACATTACTGAGATACTTTGAACTCAAAAACTTTGAGTTCCAAGTTTGTGAGCTGCCATAATGCTTTCAAAGACTCTATCAAAAGAAAATTAGATACATTTTTAATTTTATAAACAATTTTACCATGGATTGAGCTAACCTCAATACACATCAATCTTTGCCTTCAGAGGTCTCATTGTAATTTTTCAAGTTTGATTTAGTAAGATTTATCAAAACAGTATTCTGCAGGAAACTCCTCATAGTATCTGAGAGCACAAACCAAGTGGGTAAAGGCCTAGGGTTTACAATTTTAGTTCTTAGGATAAATACAAGCCAATTACCTACACCACATTGCTGACCACAAAGTGAGAAAATCTACTGAAATGACAATATTACAATTTCTAGGTCTTTTTAAATCCTGCCTGACTTGTACATGCCAAGATGAAGAGTTCTAAGATTTTCGCTTTGAATCTAAAATTCAAGCCACAGATTACAATATACTGCCAATTGCAAAATAAATGTTTTTTAATAACGGACTGGGCAGTGAAGTTTGTATTCAAGATTTACCTTCTCTTGAACTAGAAAACAAACTTTAATTTTTGAGGTTTTGAAGGGACGTGTCACATACTGAAGCTCTATTTTCAGTTATTCTATTACACAGAGCACTCACTCCTCTAAAGAGGAATTTGCTCATATCTGCAGAGGTGAAAAACATTCAGGACACACTGCTCTGCAGACTCTAGCCTCTGTCCCACAGTCACAGCAGTTGGATGCCCAGGCAGCCGCCTACAGCACATCACTGCACCCCAACTTGGAAGGCAATGGTGTCAGGACCACCCACGAAACCCTACAGTCTGGTAACAGAGGCAGCCACCAGAGGCAGGCATTAATTGCCCAGTCTGTTCAGGTTTACTCATTCATAGCTCATTAGCATTAGTTACCTCCAGTTCGTAATTGGATAGTTCAGCACAGCTTACAGTGAGCTGAGCAACCACAGATAAGATGCAAGAGAGAAACTAGATGCCCAAATAAATAACAGGAAAGGGGTTTACTGTCCAAAACAGATCAACCAAAATATTGGTGAGCTCCTTGTAAACTAACTTGGTGGAATTTTAGTAACTGAAAAGAAACTACCTTTAGACCTCTGCAATAGATTTAATCTTTTGTTCATCTAGCAAATACTACCCAGTAAATGCGATTTTCACAGAAAAGTGATTTTTGTCTTGTTTTGGTTTTGGTAAACTGTCAAGACCATTTTCAAATACTGACATTTCCATAAGGGAGATAGGGACCAAGAAAATGGTGCCAGACTGTTTTCAATGGTGCCCAGCAACAGGACAAAAAGCAATGCCCAACTGAAACACAGGAAGTTCCACCTTAACGTGAGGAAAAACTTCTTTACATTGACAGTGGCAGAGCACTGGAGCAGGCTGCCCAAGGAAGTTTTGTAGACACCTGCTTTGGAGACATCCAAAACCCAGCTGAACACATGCCCGTGTCACCTGTTCTAGGTGACCCTGCCTTGGCAGGAGGGTTGGACAGGATTATCTCCAGAGGTCCCTTTCAACCCCAAGAATTCTATGATTCTGTGAGACGGCTACCACTTCTTCATTGCCACTACTCTTCAGCTGTCATATTCAAGCCAAGGTAGTTATCAGGAACACCAAATTTATGAAAAGACCCCCACAACAACAAAAAGCACATCCAAAAAAATCCTATTAAACTGACAAGAAAATATGGTAATTGTGGGAAATACAGAACCTTCATGATTACATATACAACATTATACTTTCTATAGTTGCAAAGAGTAGCTTCAACATAACTCATTAGGCATTCAAATGCTCTCTCAGTAATGAAGTTTGCTAAAGCACCATAACCAGAACAGTCCTTTTGAAGGCTATGAACTATGCAGTTCTTTTCAAAAATGAGTTTATTTGCTCTTGAGGAGTCCTGTCATAGACCTTATTTTTCTAACGATAATCTGTCCTGCGTCGTTCAAATGTTCAGATTGACACTTACATGGAATTTTTTTATGTGCAATGATTACATTGCCAGGCTGAACCTCTGTCATATCCATATGCAGAGCATGACAAATTATTCACACTACATTGTGCTCTTGGACTCAGTTATCAGGGCTCCAGAAATAGGACTTTTGACCCCGGACTGTATTAAACAGCTAAGATCCACACAGTTTAAAACAGACAATGAAATAATGACTGAAGCAACAAAAACTACATCTGCTTTTGAAGTCCAAGCTCCAACAGTGAAATTACAGACTGCTGGTACCCACAAGAGTACTTGTGGGGCACAATACTCAACACTATGTCAAAAAAAATTAGAAGAAATTTAAGAAACATTAAGCCTCCACATTCTAGGTTAAACTAGCATATACTTTTATTTGAAAATATTTGAAGACTGCAACATTTGAAATAATCGACTTGAAAAGCAGTAAGGACCATTTTGTCATCCTGCATTTACAGAAAATTTAGGAAACAAGTAGAAGCAGACTACCAAAATATAAACACACTAACACATTTGGTTTAGGCTCTTTTCATATCAGCTCTAATAAAATAAAGTCTACCAAAAAGAGCCATTCTTGATCTCTGAAGAGAAATGGAGACATAGGACACATGGTTCTATCCATGATGATAAAGCAACAATAAACAAGACAGCCAGAAGTCAGCCAATGCTGAAAACTCAAGAAGGTACTTTTTGGTTATCTCACAAAAAAGCCTCCAGTCACAATTCACTCAAACTCAGCAAGAAGAAAATTGTTACTTGTTTGGTGTTTAGAAGGCGTACACAAAGCAGGACAAGTGCAGGTTCACAACTGCTAAGTGTACACCATCCAACCTGGTTTTTTTAGAGAGCAGCTTCTACTTTGTGTTCAACAGATCCCCCTACTGATATTTCTACACACAATAAAACCTGAAACAAAACAAGGACAACAGCACTGCACCTTGTGAATCAAACTATCAACTATACAAAAGTAACCAACAAAACTAAAAAGCAATTAAAGAAAGTAAGGCAGGCGCATGTCAGTAATGGATACCGATGAGGTGAATCCAGTTACAAAGATTTTAATTATTAACATGGAATTTAACGAGCGTGCTGCAGCTAACTCTCCCACTACTATGAAGCAAGCCTTCAGCAACCACATCTGGTCAAGATTTCATGTTGGCGTCCCACTAAAATGACTAAGTTCTCTTGTCATTCCCATGAAGGGTTTCAGCATTGACTCAGAGGGAAGAATGCCATCTAGTGAATTACTCAGACAACACTGGCACATCCCACCTATATTGACCTGGCCTCATTATGCAGAGGAAGAATTTCTTCACCTTCTTATTGGTGTGAAGATTATCAGGAGAGAAAGCAGAGAAAGAAGGACAAGAAAGCAGGGAAAAATACCCATTCAAAAATAGGTCATTTATAGCTGTAGATACTGGCAACTGGTGGATCTGGCCAAACTAAAAATAAATTCTACAATTTAACAAAACCAGTAATGTTATCAACTTCTTTACAGCTGACAATCATTCTCTGTGGGAAGAAAGAGCCCTTTAGAGGTGAGCCTGACAGCTGCTCAGCTCTAAACATGGGTAGGCTCATCCTTCAAAATATAAGAGGCTAAGGAGAGGTCCCAGCATTAGTCATGCTCATGGACAACCTTAGCTGCCATCCCAACACTCCTCCAGACTGTTTTGGCCAGCTCACACAGGAAGGCAGCATTCCACCAGTGCTACCAGACCAAGTGACACAGGCATGGCCCCATCAGCAGCATCTGAAGCTCTGTGAAAATGGCTCGTGCAGCTATGCTGGACACCCCACACCCCACACCAGCAACATCCTAGAGGAGGAGTCACCACAAAGCACAACTCAACATCGCCCTGTTCTACTTAAATCAATGGATGCTTGAGGCTAATACAAGTCCTAAATTCTTTATTTTAAAAGCTACTTGAACCTTCAGTTTAAAGGCTCAAATAATTCTCATCAACATTTTTCCCTCTTCTTCACACAACAGAAAAAGGTATCAATACTAAAGTACAGCACTCTGCATCCAACTATATTAAAATAACACACTTCAGCTGAACATAGCTTAATTAAGGCTTACTCTGATGCACTCCAATATTAATTAACAGTTTACTTGGAAATTCCCACCATATGGTACTGTAGCAGATGTTAATCATGTAAGGCCAAACACTTTGAAATTACTGTTCTAGCCACTTCACATGAGGTACCAAGTGCCCTAAATTTATACTTAAAGGATAAGCTGGAAATGCCAAACATCCTGCAAGATGACATCCACAGCTATTTTCTTCAAGATAATATTATGTGGCAGATAAGTAGCACAAAATGGGGTACATTTTTAAGCCTCCAGTACTATAAAATGACTTGCTATAGACAGTGCTGGACTTCCATTGCATAAGAGAAATGCCTGCATTGAAAACCTCAGAGAAAAATTTCTTTTCTCTCCCAAATATCTGCTGAACCCCATACACAGGGAGGGCACAAATGTGTATACAAGTGGATGTGCACTAAGCATTCCAGATCTTGGCTGCCCTGGAACCAAGGATCTGTGTCTTCCAGCCCTTCATCCTTCAACTGCAGGAAAGGAACAACATGAGCAGCAGCAGACGCTTGCTCTTGGACATTCAGCTATTTTAAACTGAAGAGGAAGGGCCTTGCTAGGCCTGTGTCACAACAAGAAATTGACAGTGCTCTGAGCAGGTTCCTGTGGCAGTAGCTTTCCTATAACATGAGGCTAATACTGGGCTCCCAAAATTTCTTTTCTGAAAAAGTACAACTCATCTCCATGTCCTTACTTCATCTTTTTAGAGAAAGCAAATGCATTTGAAAAGCTGTAAGGCACCAATAAAGAAAATGTGGCCTTTCAGAATTTCCCAACATGGTGTTTCCAGACAGGCTTTTTTAATAAGGTATTTGGGAACTCTTATTCTTCAGCATTTGTCTTGGTAACTATTCAGCTTCTAAACTGAAGGTCTGAAGTATTCATTAAGTAAATAATTTAAGCAGAAAGTGTGAAAGTACAGTTTTGCTTTATTTGCATCTAAAAATCTAAAGGTGTTATCCTGATGAAGGTAAGAGCTTGCTACAGATGATCCTCAATGCAGTTATGATTTAATGAGTATATTGTAACTTCTTGGAAAAAAAAAGTAGTTACACAGAATGGAAGCCTTGAAGAATTAGCTCTTTCTCCTTGTTGCATACCTTTCAATACAAGCCTATATGGGGAGAAATTTCCCAGGAAACAGCCTCTTATTCCTCTGGAAAATAGTAATAAATATTACTGCTTGACTCTGGGAAATACAGTACAATCAAAAGCTACAACAACTTAACTGAGATTAAATGGTTATCTATACTTCTGCAGATCAGACAGAAAGGCTAGACCATTTGTCAGTTTGGGGGCTGGAAGATAAAACTGCCTGGGTTATTATTGTTGGAGTGTTTAAAGACAACTACTTGCAAAGATTCTAAAAATGTGTCTGTATATATATTTCAATTCTCTCATCTGAAGAGTGATCTGGTATGAATTGCTGCCTTGCAAAATTGACACCCATTAACCAGAAAAGGCATTTATAAACTGCTTGGTTTAACACTTCACTGTGTAAATAAATTTGAATAAGATCAAAATACAGAGCTTCACCGAACTGCTGCAAAAAACCACTTAAGAAAACATATTGTGAGGCCATATTTAAACTAACAGATGTTTCAGAAATAGAACAATATGTTCAAAGAAAATAAAGGTGTAAATGGGCAGGGCTAAAAGAGCTTCACAACTAAGCACATCAATTTCAGTAGCAACTGAGATGACCTCATCTAGGAAAGCTCCCCCCTAAAAAGATCATAAATTTAGAAATGAATTCTGATGTTATGCTTAAAATTTGGCTGCATGAATTATTTGCAGAATGGCTGCTTATGTAACATCGCCTTGCTATGGCAACACCCGGCTGTTAGGCTTTGACACATCCCAGTTGCAATTGCAGTTTCATTTTCTGCTGATAAACAATGGCAGGAGAGGTTTTCTAATCACAAACAAAGATGCTCTAAAACACATCAGTGTGATTGATGTGGTGGCCGTTGATACTGCTAAAACTCCTAATGTCAGAAGGGCAAGCAAAAAGTGAGAGATCCACAAGAAAAATAAACAAACTAGAGAGGGAGAGATCTTCCAGCACTGCTTTCAATTCAGTTTTAAAGCTGGAGTCCTTAAAACTAAAGTTTGGAATAGTGCAGTTTGACTCTTGATTACCTTTCTTTGTATAAATTCACCTCTCCAAAAAGTCCTCCACCTTATCTGACTAAAATTCTTGTTACATTCTTACAGAATAACTACCTATAAATTAAAGACATGTGTTCATCAAAATTAAACTCCAGGAATGGCATTATTTCATATTTTTCTACAGCTTTTTTTTGCTAGGCATTAGTGTAAAAGTCATAAATCCATTTAATAGCATCACTTCAAAGCTAATGGAGTACAACATGTACCCTCCGATATGGTAAAATTTCAGTTTGCTTTACATTGGAGAAAGAAAATAGTTTTTTAATGCCGACAAATTGTAAAACGCCTGATCTATTCCACATATGGCACTTAGCAATGACTATTAAGTTGATGACTATTCTGATGCTCATCAGTCACCTACACACACTTGACAAGGAATCGAAGTTTCAGAATCCAAGTGTTTTCCATACTCTCATCCAGCTTTTTTCTCCCTGAGACAACTACTTTAGAAATAACTCTATTATTTCTAACAGTCACAATTTTTAAGAGCCCTGCCAAAATCAATGTGAAGGGAAGTAGCATAAGCAAGAAGCTTTAATTTAATAGACCACTGGAAGAAAAACTAAGAATTATGGACAAAATTGAAAGCCCTAAAAAAAATAAGCCCTCTGTGAAAGCACACCTCCTCTTTACCATGAAGTGGGTGCTCACATGCCTTTGTAGCAATGTAGTTCATCCTACACTCCAGAAAAAGCTCCCCTCTTAACTCAGTCCATGTCAGTCTATAGAGAAAGCCACGGCCAAAAATGAGGTTGGTCTGACAGTGACCCTGAACACAGGATTCACCCTTACTTTTTTTAAGGCCTAAACTGATTTGCCAGATCCCAGGGCTGTGAGAGAATTTGTGACTTCACTGACAGGCTTCCCTGTTGCTAACTAATGGTTCAGGAACTGCAGCAGAACCTGGGTGCTACCACAGCAGTCCTAGGGCTCTGCATATGCACCAACAGGAGTAGGAGGATCCCCATGGCAATACTCTTTTAAAATCATCATTAAGTACTGGAGTATTTAGTGTCAGAGCATTCCCACAAACTGTTGCATTTTCTTGATGAATAACACATAATTCCCACTAGACCAAGTGGAGCACAGTTGTTGGCAGCCTGTGATGACTCTGCAAACACACATGCCACTGAAAATGGACATGAACTTCAGCACACAAAGAGCAGACAGGAACACTTCTCAAACCTATGCAATATTCAGTCTTACAGATGGGGAACTTTTGCACTCTGCTTCACTTTGCTAGCATGTTTGTATTTCTGTTTTTCTCCTCCCAGTCCTTCTAAATATTTGCATCCTTCTAAACTCTGGTAGAGTAGACTTTACAGAGGTAAAAAGCCACTAATCCTTAGCATTAGAGGCCTTTAAAGGTAACCCCATGCCTTAGATGCCAGCTCCTTGAATACGACTATCGATACAACAGCTTAAGCTGTATGAGCCTCATATAAGCCCCAGGAGCTGTCATCCAGCAAGCATAAAATAAATATTTAAGCTCTGTTAGATAAAGAAATACTGAAGGCAGGTGGACTGCCTTTAGGAACAGATTCTGCCATTGAGAGATCGGTACTGAATTAAAATCAGAATACTGTTAAAAGCAGCAAGCCTTTATCAAAATATAGCAGTCATACATAACCTCAGACCAAAGAATTTAGATTAGAAGACTCAGTTAAAAACATCCTAATGTTTGCTAAGTAACTGAGTATCTCTAAGTGTTCTTAGAGCCTCAGAAATCTAAAATACATCTGGCATGTTTCCCTCCTGAGTGAGTGAAAGCCATGACGTTTGACGACGCTCACCTATGTAACATGTCAACGCCTTGAGACACAGCAGTGGAATCCACATAGGTCCTCCAGAGGGGAGGCAGAGGAGGTGGCTGACACACTTTATCTCACTGATCCATATAGGACCTTTAAAATTAGTGCTAAATATATGAAAAGCACAATAATGCATTGTTTGAATCAATTTAAGTAACTGATTTTATCCTCCATGTACAATATGACATCCTGTGGGAGAGATGAGCTAATCCATCTATGCTTTTTCCAGCTCCGTGACAGTTACTCTTCTGGGTTCAGTTTAAACACTAGAAAAATCATATGCTGACACAGGCTCCCCTCACTTTTTCCCTTTCATTTCATACCCTGTCAAGTTTTAACAGATACTTTGGTCCACAACTTGTCAAAATTTAGATAGTTACTTATTTGTATAACCAATTCCAGGTAAAACTCTTTAGCTCAGCAGCACTGGCATTAGGCCATTACAGGGATCCACAGACAATATGTATGTCAAGGAATTAAAAACTGACAAAATACTGGAGAAACTGCATTTATTCTATGAATACCCACTCTTGAGCTTGTTCCCTACAAAGACATCCAGCCCAGAGCTTGGCATTTTTATCTAACCCGTTTGAGTGGAAATGTTTCCCCATGTTCATTTCCCACATCTTGTAATGTCAGGCCCAATGCTTTATCACTACTCCGAGCAAAATGCCTCTGAGGTAATGGTTCTTCTGCTTAAATAAAGAATTCCAGATGAGGCCTTTTACAGCAAATGTTCAGGTCATACCAACAAGACCATCACAAAAACACTGAGAGCAATAAAATCTGAAGTGTTTCATTTCCCCATACTTTCAGATAACTGTAAACAACGGTGAACAGTAGGATTTTCCTTTTTCAGGAAAGATTTTGCTTTGAACATCGAATCTATTTGGAAGAATTTGCTTTACAGAGCTGTTCTGAGCAGGCATATGACATAGCAACCACTTGAAAGAAGAGGCTAAAACCAAGTTCAACATTTATAGTTCTGTAAAATAACCCCCAGTAAGTCAGCAAAATGTTCTCACATCTTGAAGTTTAATGTAATTTATGCAAGCCAGACTTGACTCCCACTAATGCAAAGACCACTACTGCACTGCTCCCAAACTTCTCATGACAGACACATTCATGCTTTACTCATCAAACTGTCCTGGGTACCTCTTAAAACACAAATGAGCTATTTTGGGGACGTTCAGAAACAGAATTAGTAGGAAACAATGCACTTAAAAGCATTAGAAGAACATTTTTTTTCATGTGGATTTCAATAACATTTGCAACACCGCACATTATAAGTAAGGAAAACAAAGTTGTTGCAGTAAAGACCGCTTGTCCTTATCCACTACCATCCTTCCTTCAAACTCAGCAAGGTGTGACCCATCAGGCAGGAGCAAACCTGCCCCCAGCTACTGGTCATACTCGTTTCCAGGCCCAGCTTTTGAAACTAGAGTGGCTACCTAGGTGGTTTTCCACCAAGAGTGCTAGTCACAGGCAGGTGCTTTATTTCCTTGCACCACCTAAGTGAAGATTCACGTGCTATACAGAATACAAAATGAAGACATGGAAGCATGAAGCAACATATATATGCGTTCGCTCTGTAAAAATGAAAGTCCTCCAGAGAAACAATCAAACATTCAGGCCAAGAAAAACAGGTTAAACTAAAAAGCAGGCTTCATATTCCAGAAGGTGAGCATGACTGCAATAACTTTTTTTTTTTTTTTGGTAAAGTTGACATGATTATTTCTAAAAGATTTACAGCTCTGAGTGTTAGTCACAGGTTTCTAACACAAACCCTTATCCAGCAGCACAATTTCTAATGGTACCATTTAGCCTGTTCTATTCAAATTACTGATTTTATAATAATGTAATACAAAAACAGAGTATACAACACACTTCACCTGTCATTTATGAAAAGTATTTGATGTATTACATTTTTAGGTGTGTTAAAAATGCATTATCTGCAAATTCATTACTTTTATGCATTCCCTAAATTATGGGGAAGGTATCTCAGACACTGATTAGAAAGAAGTTCTACACAATATTTTTATTTTAAAGTAAAAATGTCAGAAGCTAAATTGCTGCAAAAAATATTTCGAAGTTGAAAATGGTTTGCTCTTAATACTGATCAGCTGTAGCTCCTTCAAGTTTTTTATTAATATTTACTTATTTCTCAGGGTATGAAATATTACATCATTCTTTTCGATTAGTATTCTATAGAGTGACAATGCTTCCGAAGCTGCAAAACTATGTATGTTACTAAATACAATTATAACTCGCCAGCTATAAATGCCAGGATTGAATAACTGAAAACATATGCTATATGCCTGAAATTTTAAGGATGATGAAACTGTCACACTGGTAGCACATAGCATGTTATAAAGAACTCCCACAATGTAGCAGTTGTTCAAAACTTGTACCCGTCTGGTCATTCTATCTTTATAAAAAGATATATAACACTAGATGGTGATTTATTCAAAACACAGCTGCAGCCTAACTTAAAGGTAATACGAAAAAAAAAAACCAAACCCGCTCACAGAAAAACCACACAACAAAATACCTTTTCACATTACGGCATTAAAGCCATGTCAGAATGGCATGCACACAGAATAAAAGAAAAGCATTTCCAAAAGGTCCACATTTTATTCCCATCAGCGTTTATTCGAGGGGAGGACAGGTGAGAGAGCGGGAGAAGCGGAGCAGCGGAACAGCCACACAGCACAGAGCCCAGACTGTTCGTCATGCTCCCTTCAATCACGAATCCTGAAGTGCAGCCCCCGGAGAGGGGGACGGCGACCGCCTGACGCGCGGAGCCCCCGGCCCGGCCGTAGGAGGCCCTCGCCCGGCACGGCGGCTCCCCGGCAACGGGGGGAGCCCCGGCACCCCCGAGGGCGCGGACCGACCCCCGGCCCCGCCGCCCGCGGAGCCCCCCTGGCCCCCTCCTCGGGGGGGAGGTCGCAGCCGTGTCCCCCCGTCCCCTAGCACGGGCCAGCGCCGCACGTTCGGCTGAACTTTTATTCTCGAGGCGTTCCGCGCCGCACCCCCGGGAGCAGCCGGACACTCTCCCCGCGTCCCTCCGCTGCTGGGGAGCGGCTCCATCGCCACACGGCGGTCGCCGCCCGAGAGCACCTCGGGCTCCCACGGGCACAGCCTCGCCTCCGCCCCCAGCCCCCTCCCCGGGTCTGTGGGCACCCGGGGATGGCCAGCCGCCGCCCCCGCTCTGAGCCCGGGGCAGGGAGGCAGCGCAGCCCCCGGTCCCAGCGAGGCGGCCCCGACGGCCTCCCGCCTCCCTTTTCAGCTCCAGCCAAAGCGTGGGGGCAGCCGGAGCTGCCGGGAGGCGGGATCCCGGCGCGGGGGAAGCCGCGGAGCTCCCCGCACCTGCGGGTCGGGGTGGGGGTGATGGGAGAGGGCACCGCGCAGCCCCGGCACCGCTCCTCACCTTTCATCCAGTCGACGACCTGGCTCGGCGACCACTTACTGACGGGTTCCATGATGAGGGCCATGGGCGGCTCGGGGGCGCGGGGCTCGGGCGGCCGCCGCTCTCCGGGCGAGGGGCGAGGCTGTGCGTGGCGGAGGGACCGCGCTGCCCGGAATCCCGGCGGCGGGAGGAGAGAGCCACTATATCCCCGCTTGCCTCCGCTGCACTCGCTCGCTCGCCGCCTCTGTGCCTCTCTGGGGATTTCAGTTCATGTTGCCGGCTCGGCGGGGAGGGGGAGGAGGAGGAGGAGGAGGAAGGGGGAGAAGGGGGCGGCACGCTCCGACGCCTCCCGCCCCCGCGAACCCGCGGGCAGCGGTGGCGGCTCCCGGCCCCGCCGAGAGGTCGGTCCTGGGCGGCGGCGAGCGAGGCACTGGCCCTTCTCTACCCGGTCTGGTGCCCGGCGATTCCCGCGGCTCTCCGCGGCCGCTACGCCGGTGTCTTTTTCTCCTGGCGGAAATGACGAGGCGGCTCCTGCTACCCGAAAATATCTCCAAGTGAAATGGGAAGCGACACCCGACGGCCGCCTGGGGCGGGGGGGGGGGAGCCGGGATGACTCGCAAGGTGCCGTCGCCGGCGGGAGGGGGGTCTGGGGCGGTGGCAGCGCCGAGCACCTGCTCCCGGCGGGCCGGGCAGCGGGGGAGCCTGCGGGGGAGCGCAGCCAGCGGCACCGAGCTGGCGCTTGGGGTGTGGGTTTGTTGGATTTTATTTCCCCTGAATTAAGNTTTTTTTTTTTTTTTTGAGAGAGAGTGAAACGGCAATGGTGGACGGTGTCGCCAGGCGCCCCGAGGGAGCTGTGCCAGCAGCACGGTCTGCGGGAGGCCCGGGGATGGAGAGGAGAGGGAGAGGAGCTGCACCTTGTTGTTTGCACACCTCATGCCGCGGGTGCGGCAATGGGGAAAACTGGAGCGAAGTCAGCCTAGCAGAATGGGAGTAGGACTCTGGCGACTACAGCATGGAGAGAGCACCGCAGGTGCTCGTCTGCCCTGCCCGTCCCGCGGGTTGCACCACGAACGGATGGAGGCTGCAGGTGTGAAAATCCACCATCCCTGCAGCGGGTCATCACTGCTGGAGCTGTTCATTTTCTCCTCATTGTGTCTCCCCAGGATGCATCATCCTGGAAACTACCCCAAAAAAGGCAAATCCCGTGGCCTTGTAGCACAGTGTCTTTTGGTAGGAACCCTTCCCAAGTGCTGAAGGATTCTTCCTAGGATGGCTGTGGCACCCTTTTCTAGCACCCTTCCTGGAAGCCTCTGCTCTGAGTAGGTGACGTCTCCCTCCAGAGCTCCAGGTAAAGGATAGTGCTAAAGGTTATTTTGCTGCTGGTAAGTTGGCCAATGTATGGCTTTGCCTGCATTTACATTCACCCTGCTTCTCCTGCCAAGGATGAGGCAAAAACCATCGAGATGTTCCCTCTGACAGTGTTGGCTGCTGAATGCTGACTGCTGATGCTGACATTTAATATCTGTATGTGAGGAAAAGAGAGGATTCCCTCAGCCCTGGAGAGTTAATAGCGAAGGAATCAATTCCTTTGTTCTGTATGGGGAGCACCAGAAGCTTTCCCACTTTGATATGTGAGGCTGAAGTAGTAGTGATGAGGGGCAGTAAAGCACCCATAGGGTCGGTAGCATCTCTCCCTGGAGACCCAGGAAGAGTTTCCCCACCAGTGTTAGGTAGACTTGGCTTTCACTTTAAAGGTTGTACATACTTATCTTTGAGAAGAATCTTCTTTTACTGAAAACTGGGACTTGCACACTGTAATTTTCCTCGAATTTAGCTCTAGACTCGTGTCTCCTGTGTCACATTCCTGCCAGCACACTGACGAGGCTGTCTGCTTCTAAAGAGGTTGTGTTACTTAAAGCCACAGAAACAATAAACTCACTTGCAAACTAAGGCTGACTTTTTTCGAAAGGTTTGAAAGGTATGCAGGATTCTTATATACTGAGTTATTGTTGTTGAAAGAGCATGTCATAATTTTAATTAGAAACCAGTAGTTTGAAGGGTTTGCCAGTATAAAGATCACACTGAAGCCTGGCATGTAGTTTATAACGTCATCATGTAATTCTCATTGGGCGGAAAAGTTCTTTGTAGGTGAGTACAGGGGGAGTAGGTTCTCAGTAAATATGTATGTAGTCCCATAATTCATAATTATACATGCCCTGGGATTCCTATAGCTTGCCAGCATAATTTGTAGCTACAGCAAGTTTTTCAGTAAAGCATCTGTGACCCAGGACTATCCCCATGGTCAGTATCTACTACTTTTAAATCCCTTTTATGGAGGTTTTATGAAATTATGGAGTGGTAAAAGAGAGTTCACTCTTCCACTTCAGTAAACAGATGAAATGCTGAGCATGGAATCCAATTACCTTTATTGTTCTTCTCAGTGACCATAGCCATATCATAAATACTGGGGTAAATCCCACTGTTCTACTTAGATCTTGTTTCAGTTTCACTGAAGATTGTTGGCTTGGCTGTGGTAGGGAGGACTTGGCTCAGGAGTAATGATAAAATTATCCATCCATGGTATTTAACTTGGTGACCTATTACAGCAATGAATTCTGTAGTCAGGACATGTGCTACATAAAAGTATTTTTTTAATTTGCTCTAAATTTATTGCTCTCTGATTTTATTATTGTTCTCTCTTTCTAGGGTAAGAAGGAGAGCTGAATGACTTTTTATGCTGACCTTCTAAAACTAAAGTGTTTCAGCCAAAATGCTTTAACCAATGTCTTTTGGCTGTTTCATCTTTCAGTTTAGTGGCCTTCATCTTGCTGTCACACTTGTATGAGTCAGGCCTTTTACGTAAAGCACATGGGACAGTCTCCTGCAGAGACACTGAACTACAGAATTATGTCTTAACTCATCTTTTAGAATTACTCTGATCCATATAGTGCATAAAAATTGCTATGTTTTAAAATATGTCTAAATATACATGTTCTTGTTAGGAAAGCATTTATTAGGTAGTAAATGTAAAAGTAAGTACACAATAAAATTCAATATTGAAAGAAAAATAAAAGGAACAAGAATAAGTTTAAAATTGGAACTCAGAAGTATAAAACTACATATATTCTTAGATATCTATTCTCTGAGCAGCCATGGATGTGGATGGACAGCTTCAGCAGCTAAGTCTGAGCACACGCACCTCCTGGATCAGTACCTCGGACTGCAAGCTCACAGAAGATACTGCTTTTCTGTCATGGTACATTATGAAGAAAACAACCTCCCTAGAGCTCAGCTGGCAATCATAGCTGCTACAGGAATACAGATTGAAAATAATACCAGTAAATAGTTCAAGTCTGCCTAATAATGTACTTTTTGTGCATATTTAATCAATAGAACAACTGAAGTAGAGCGCTGTTCATCCTGAATAGTGGTGGCAGCTAGATCCAGGTTCTAACCCTAGTTAAAGTAGTACACTGAATAGTCATTTGTTTTGTATATGTAAAACCAGACTCTACAGTGGGTATCGGTGATGAATTACAAGCACAACTGTGGGTTCCTCAGAAACTTCATGGACTTTTTGCTAGGGTGTCTAGGAAACATGCAAGATGCTCAGAAATGATAATTTGAAATCCTGCCCTGAAGTAAGGGAAACAAATTGTTCTCTCAAAAGATGTTGTTTCTGGTGCTGGATATTAAAGCTGTTTCTTAGGTGGGACATGAAAACAAGTGGAGGCAAATTAACAGTAACTAAAGCTAAGGTCTAATAAAAAACATCTGGAGTAAAAAAAAAGCAAAGTGGAAAAAAAGCTAATACTTTATTCACACTAATAAAGTTTGTCTTCTAATAGCAAATAAATTCCTGATTTTTATAAATGATGCTATATTTGATATTGAATTGAGTTTTTCCACTGATACTAGCTCAGGCTGCAAATCTCTGCTTTGGAATCCATATCTGCATTCTAGAGAGAATTTTATTCCACAGCTTGCAGCAAATTGCTGTTCTCCTTATGGGGAGGGCTGCTGTCTGTCCTCTGCTCCCCAGAGCCTTTTTGCCTTCAGAGTGGTGCCTGCCCTGGTGCCTCCGCAGGGCGAGGATTGCTGCCCCGGCCAGGACTGGCATCTTCCAAGGGGAAGGGGGGAAGACGTTTAGGGGGAGGGAAATAACAAATAGCCTTGGTTCCAGGGGCCATGGGCAAGCAAAGGAGGAAGAGGAAGGTTCATCATCAGAAGCAAAGTAAGGTAGTAAGTCTCTGAGAAGGGTAGACATGGGGCAGATAAGAAAGTTTAGAGGAGCAAACGGGCTTAGTTGCAGTTGAAGACCCAAGCTGATTTGGACTGGGGTCTAAATCTGAGCAGTTGTCCCTGGCAGTGGAGCATGGGGAGGTGGCAAGGCATGGGCGTGGGAATGAGGCCCATCCCAGCTGAGAAAAGCAGGTGGCTCTCTTGCCTGTGCCTCGGGGATCTGCATGGCCCACTGCCCCCTGGCAAATGGCCACTGCTTGCTCCAGGGGTAGCCCCTACCTATACAGCAAAGGTGACAAAAAGACAATGAGCCTCCAATGACTTAGGGCCTACACTGGGACCTTGCCGTTCTCTCATTTCTTACCACTCATTTTCTTCAACCTGATTGAAAGCACAAGTATTTTAATGTGTTTGAAATGCAAATTTCCTGGCCTTAAAGTATATGCCTTACATCCCTGGTAGTTTTATTTGACATAAATAGGAGGAAGGGGATGTTGTTGGGCAATTGATACTATTTTGTATAATCAGAAATAGAAATCATAATCCCCCAAAGATGTTTAATAATTTAAAGTATTCAGAACTCAATTAAGGCTATTAAGAGATTATAAATTAGATTAAAGGTGGCTAAAGGGTAAAAATTCAAGGACTTCAAACACCTTTTGTAATAAAAAGGCTCTTAAAAAAATGAAAAGGCTGAGAATTTCCCCAGGAAATTCCTATCATTTTAATTAGGTTTCTTCATTTGAAATAAAAGAAACCACACAATTTGAGCCCCACTACCTCTCTCAAGCAGTGGACTCAATTAATTGCCTGCTGAGACCTCCTCCTTTCCCAGGTTTGGGGGGATGTGCAAAGGTTTAATAGGTTTTGACTACCAGGAGGGTCCACCCCAACCATCTGACGTGTTCTTCTGTATTGCTGCCTGCCAAAGAAATTCTCCCAACCTTTCCTGTGGTGGTGGGAATTATCTTTCCTCTGATCATGTTTTCTCTGGCCCGAACTGTATCCATTTCTTATTTCCTTCCATATAGAGTCAAGTCGCTGGTTCCTTTTGTCACTGAAAAGAAGAGGAATTCCTGGAAAAGTGGAAGGCTCTTGTCTTTCTGCATCTCATGGTTTCTCCCAGCTTGTGCTGCTTCACAACAAAGGGAAAGATGGGAAAGGGTGATGCTGCCATGAGGAAGGTGCAAGCCAGTGATAGAGGGGCAACAGATATGTCCCTGCAAATCTAGAGGGTTTTTCAGGAGCATTGGCCACTGAGTTGGAGCTGTGTGGGGAGCTGCCATGTCAAAAGAACAGTTTTCTCTTCCTTTGTGAAAATAAATACATCTAGATTGTGCTATGTGGGCCTTCTCATTTTCTGTTTTTCAGGCACGTGCTCATGGGTCCTGTTTGTTCATCAGCTCAGCTGAGGCTCCACCTCTACTACTGCTGCACGTATGCCCTGCCCCAAACAATAAGAAACCCAAGGAAAGTGTGTTTCTGTGCTAAAATCATATAGAAAAAATTATAAACAGAAATCAGCAACTAATTATTAACATCAGGTTCCTACTCAGGTCCCCACATTTTTAGCATCACAAATGTAAAATGGCTGCCAATAAGATTCAGCTTAGAAATCTCATTAGAAGGCAATGTCACAGTTTATTCCTAGTGAGAAATGCTATTTTATTGCCTTTGGAATGGTTGGTTGGTTTGGCTAAATGCAATGGGTGGCTCTCCTTGAGGTATATATTTCTACTGATGAATTCATATTGTCTGAAGAATAATAAATATCTGATCATTTTCTAAGCAATCCTGAAAATATTTAATGTTGCCAAAGAATGCAGTCATCTAAATTGCACGCTGAAGTACAAAAGAAAGAGAATAACGATATGGTAATACAAAAAGGGCAAAATCATAATGATGGGGGACATTTGTCAGTATACTCAGAAAAGCACAATCTGTTTCCCTGGTAATTTGGTGGAGTACAGAAAGTATTACATGCTATATTACAAGTATTACATTTTATTTCTGACTTCAAGAATCGTTACCATATGTTCAAAGTCAGACATAGCCTCTTAAATATAGCTTGTTCTTTGTTCGTGCTGTGCGGGCTCCATCCTGCTTGGACAGTATTTATTCTGAAAAAAATTAAAGAGAATATAAATCTTCCAGTGCCAGAAGGCTTAATATCAGCCAGCTTTTGTGGATGAACTGGACAGGAATAATCTGGCTCCTACTGACCAGGGAAACTTGACAGGTCTGCTTTTTTCTCATACCTAACAACTTTCTCTAAAAACTATTTAGGTGGGAGTAGTCCTGAATTTCAGGAAGTATTTATTGCTTTCAAATGCATTTTACAGGAAAAGGAAAAAAACACATATTTTCAGATATTCCTGGTGTGCAGCAGCTTATTGATGTTACAATTAAATATGCCCTGATGTGCCCTGATTAGGCTATGATTAGAAGTTGAGATTTAATGCATGCAGTTTCATGTTTACAGATAGAGAAATTTATGACCTAAGGTCCTCTACTATGAGTTGTCCTTCCTGGACTCCAAACTCTTTCTGGAGGTCTGTTTGGACTGTACATAGACCTAAACGTTCATCCATATGGTGTCACATTGAAATCAAAGGGAATTTCAGGAGTCTAATGATCAAATCAAGAGAATGCTTACAGACCCATTTTTACCAGAGTGCATGCTAGATTTAAATACGACACAGTGTTCATATATCACATCATTACTATGGTTTGGACTTTTCTGTACCATCACCATCTTATTTGTGTTTTTCTACTGCTGTTTACAGCCAGACCTGGTTAAAGCACAAAAAACAATGATAAGGTAAAGGACTATTGTTATTATCAAAGGGAAGGATAAGGAATATTTCTGCAAACTTTTCTAGTATTAAATAACTGTAATAATGAAGGAAAAGTATCAGTATAGAAAGGAATGAGGGGTCAAGATTAAAAGGTGGCATTATGAAAGGAGTGATAGGGAATACACTACAGGAAGCAATACAATAATCAGAAGAAAGTATTACAAGAAATTGGGAAAACTAAGAAGCATAAGAGGAAACATAAGTATGGATCAATCTGTAGGTACATGTAAAAATAAGGGAAGGGAGGGTTAGAGTGAGAAAGAGTGAAGTCAGAATATATGGGAGAGTATTAAAACTGGGAGGAAACAAATGGGAAAATGTGAATGTCATCAATGCTAAGAAGTCCAAAACATGGACAGATTATAGAAAAAAACTATTTTTAAAAGGCAGGTAGATTGGACAGGGTGTATTTGAAATACCTAAAGTGACTCAGTAGGAATTCAGCCAAGGATAAGTAGTTAATTAGCACTAATTAATCAGAGAAGAAAGAAATCTCCTCTCAGAACATGCCCAAGTGCTGAACAAAAGCCTTTTTTTGTTATTTTTCTTGTTCCTTGTTGTACTAGAGCTAGTGAATTGAGCTCTGCTGGATTAATAGTGCCTCTCATTCTCTAGCACTGGTCTCAGCTACTACAGAGTGGCTTATGTCCATAGCATTAAACAGCCTTTACCTGCAAAACCAAGTGGCTGCACATAGCCAGCATACTTTGAATGGTTCCTGGCCGTGTTAACACCTCAACAGAGCTTGGGACTTGTCTGGGGGGTGTTAGCTTTGCTGGGCAACATTTGAGAATTTTGGTAGCACAAGCATTCTTATGCCTGTAAATATTCTAGGATCTAGATTGATTTTCTTCTAGGGAATTAAGGATGGAACCTGCATTCATACCACAGGCTCTGGCATTGCTTTACATGTCTCGGTTTATGCTCTACT
Organism: Cyanoderma ruficeps; assembly: GCA_008694505.1. Lineage (NCBI taxonomy): Eukaryota > Metazoa > Chordata > Aves > Passeriformes > Timaliidae > Cyanoderma > Cyanoderma ruficeps. Next base: position 37,148,307 of record VZDJ01007754.1, on the reverse strand, counting down.
CTACTGTCTCTTGAAAGCAGCATCCAGTGGGAGAAGCCTGGGCTGGACAGGGGGCTGGACAGTCTCTATCTGGTCTCACAGTCTCTGTACTTTGGCAACCAAAGATCAAGGATGCCCTGGAGGTGTCACAAATCCCAAAGGAGAAGCCTGGGGTGCTTTGGAGGTGACCTGGGAAGGTAATCTAAGCTCTGTCTCAAAACAGTTTAGAATCAACTGGAATTATCACAACAGTTTACTTTCCCACAACCAGCCCCTCCTTTACTTGTGCTTGAAATAGCAGTAGGATGAGGACAAATAGTCAATAGCACACTACAAATGAAACCATTTACTCTCATTTCTTAGCTCCTTCTGTCTTCAGAGCCTCAAAGTCCCAACAGAAAGTTGGCCATCCTCCTACCCAGGCAGTCTGATGTAAGTCATGGTGCTGCCCCAGTCCTGAGATCTCCTGAAGCTTTTGTCTCTGTAATTGTCAAAGGATGAGCAGTGGGAAGTCAGGACATAGGAGTGACAGATCAAAAACTTTGGCAGAGCTCTCAACTGCAATTTGAATAATTGCTCAGAGAAAATGCACACCATGGTCTCATTTCAGATGCCTTTAACCACCCCAATTTAAAAAACTCTATTAATCCCGGTGACACCCAAGTATCACACCTATCTAATCTCATCTTCCAAGGCATTTCCATTGTGCTCCTCTCCATAGTATTCTGAGTGTTTTAGAGAATTAAATGAGCCTACCATATAACCTAATTAATATAGATTTTTGGTTCTCTTCTTGCACAACATGGGAAGGAGGAAAAGGCACATAATTCATCTAGTTTAATTACTATTATTAAAGTTATTACAGTGGGAAAGCAATGACAGAGAGGACTCCTGCATTTTAGCCTAAGAGCATTGATAACTGTGAGACTTCCGGTCTCTTGAAGGAGGGAATCCCAGAGAAAACTCTCCTTTTGTGATGTTGAGCAACACAAAGAACATTGCACTAGCATATCCGGATTTGTTCAAGTAGCCTTCCAGCAGCAGATACGTAGCATGTTAACGTTTGCACTGCTGCGGCATATATGGTTTCGTACCCAAAATGGGACTGTATCCAGTTTAGGGCCTGCCCTGCATCTGTGCACAGGGTTTGTACCTGAGTTTGCATAATGCATTGTGCTGATGTGAATTCCTACTGTGCAAATGTGGCCATGTGGCTTTTTAGAAATAAGTCATCTTGCAAATAATCTGGAATGAGTCTGTTGGGACTGATGAAGGTCAGGTCAGAGTCAGCAGACATCACAATGATTTATCTGCCCACTTTCATTCTTGTTGCAGGTCAGCTGGTGTCTCTTGAACCAGCCTGAATTTTACATTCTCTTCTCCAGAGCTGAGGCTATTTCTCAGCTGACTGGATTGCATCTGTCCACTTTGGAAGTCAACAATATTCAGAAACAAGTCAGCATATGGCAGCCATGGCTTGGGTCTCCTTCTGTTACCAGATGAAAAATATTGTTCTATCAGTCTTGACTAATGGAAAACCAATAGAAATAGAAAAGCCCATGGTGATTCCACAGCTAAAAACCCTTGACTTATGTGAAGTCAACATTTTGGGATCATGCTCATTCTACCTCCATGTCCACCTGACCAGATCTGGTCATTTGGCATGAGCAACATGCCATGCCAGCTGGTGACACAGGGGGGGACAAAAGCCTTTGTAGCCCTTGCTTGCCCACTAAACCCTCTTGGTTTATATCTTCAGGAACTTGGACCCAGCCTGCAGCTGTAGCAGGGTAGCACTTGCACTCAGGTGTCAAACAGAAGAGAAAAGCTTCTTGTGGAACTTCACAGGCAAGGTCTATAGAGAAGGAAGTGCAACTGCTTCTTTAGCCTTCAGAGATAATTTTAGGATGGCTCGAATGGCCATTATGGCCTAAATGACCATGATTTTATGATCATTATGGTCATCTTTGTTTTTACGAGAGATTTTTGGCAGCCAGCATCAGTTATTTGCCAAGCAAGAACATGCACAACCAAAAGTGTGTCCTTTGTTAATAGTTTATATTAAAAGGAAAGGTGCTCCCTCCTGGCAATGCTAGCGATGAATCTAATGTGAACTCAATGTGGCGTATTTGAAAAATTATCAACTGCCCATTTTTTTCCTTTCAGCCCAGGAGAGAGAAAGTAACAGCCCAACAGGAGAAAATGTTGAGCAGGTTTTGCATCTGACACTTCCTCCTGCACTCTTCAGAAAATTGCCATCACCAGTAATTACAGATTAAATTCTCCACAAATGTGTAAAGCAACATGAATGTATCCCAATTTTCATGACACCTGTCTTATTGTTAGTGCAAGAAATCTTTCTTATAGCTGCCAATAGTCATGGAGAAAGTCAATGGGTTATACAGTGATCCTTCCTGAAGAAGGAAATGAGTCAGTATGGGAAAGATAACACCTTGCTGGTTAATATGCATTTATTTGAAGGATATAAAAGTCTTAGGAATGAATTTTATTTGGGGCACTTTATGTGGGCTTGCATACTGTAATGTAAATGCAATTACTATGCAAATGCACTCAGTAACTATGGAAGAAATTTAGGGTATAGCTGGTGGCACCACTCTTGGTTTGAGATCATAGAAACTATTTTGACCAACTGATCAATGTTGCTGTGAGAAGATAGAACTGATGTTGTCTTTTAACTTCGGGACAGATTTTCAAACAACATGCAATAAAATGTATTTTCTGGATATATTTTTTTTTAAGCACAGTTGCATGTATAATTTCAAGGCATTAGTTATGATTAACTAATTCTGATTCTTGTAACCATTATCCATTATCTGAGACCTGTGCTAACCACTTTAACAGTTCTCTTTTGTTTATCCTGCACCATACACATCACTTTTGTGGTGAAGAACCGAGGAGAAAATTGATTGGAACTGGTGGAGAGTGGTGCTGAGTGCCTCCTCACTACAGTATGTGATACAGCTGCCAATTCAAGAGTGGACAAGTTTCCTCTGCATCAGCCTCCTGTCTTCCTTGTTTTCTAAGAGGTCCTTTTCTGCTGCACTAGTAATCTCTGGCCAGCAATGCAGGCTGGGTTCCAAAGCCTTTTGTATTAGTGCTCATTCTAGTGGGTGCAATTTTTCTCTGAGTTAAACCCAATTAACTCCAGAACAACTCCATTAACTTCAACACACCAAGCAAGTGAGTATTAAGTGTATGAGAGAATTCAGTGTATTGTCTTCATTAATGCTGCTTTCCCCTGAACACCTTGGCATGTGAGGAGAGAGCAGGAACCTTGTTCATCACTGCCTATTAACGTCGAGTATCTGTAGGTTTGTTTTAGTCTCACCTTTGTGACAAGCCGTCAGAGAAAAGAGTAGTGAAGTTTTTTTTAATGTTTTCAAAAGTTGTATCATATTTCAATTTTGTTATTTTGCCATCATGGTGTTTCTGCCCACAAAAATATATATAATTCTAGGATATATCGTTCTGCTCTGTCAGTCACTTTAGCTATTTCTAAAGTAACAACTGCAACAGAAAAACACACATCAAAACCTGTGGAAATGCAGTCATATAACCACAAGACTGCATATTCTCTTATTTTGTTTTCAGTAAAAAGAAAAGAAAGAGAACACTTATGGTGAGAAAACACTGGAGTTTTTTGCAAGTTAGTTTTCCACAGATATTAATCCAGGATGTGCACTGGTCATAGTTTGAATAAAGCTTAAAAATATCTCAAGCTATCCTTTATATGGGAAAAGTCAAGTGTGTTATAATTTGTAGTCAATTGACTACTTATACAAGCTCAAAGCATCAGAGGAAACTATGTCAGAGTGTAAAACAGGATTGTGTACTTTTGCACTCAATTAAAGTCACTCATAGTACACAAGAGTTAAAAATTGCATAAAATTAGCATTTTTCAATCATATGTTCAATAGGTACTAAAGGAAAGTTAATTTTTTAACAGGCTATGTTGAGGAAGGACTGACCAGTAAATTAATATTCCTGTACTCCAGAAGCATTTTTTCACTACTACATATCCAAATTTACGCACCTAACCTTTTGATGTGACGTTTGAATGCAAACAGCATGTAGTTTATGTTTCTGCCACAGAATAGAGTCAGCAGACTCATTTAACTGTTTCCAGTCTATACTGCTTCATGATATTCATATGGTTAATTCCATTTATTTACATTAATTCTCAACAAGTGCATGGATATCTTGAGCAGGCTGAAATTTTTTTGTCCTGCACACACTCACGTGCGTATACTTGGGATTGGCCTTTTAAAAACTTTCCCACTCTATTTGTCCTGGTGCTTGACAAAGCCCCTTGTCACTGCTTTCATATTTATATGGCATCTCTCACTCAGGGGTCTCAAGAAGTATGAGTATTTAAACAAGGAAATGTGTAATATTGATCTGAAATATTTATCTTCCTCTTCTTGTGGAGGTCAAAAATCTGGCACACAAAGGCTAAGCAACCTATGCAGCTCGCACAGCTGGCAGTCTAAGAATCCTGGCTGTCAGCCTTATAGCCACAAGGCTCTTTTTCCCTTTTGGACATTTCCGAAATTAAGCCCATAACTCCCAGAGATGTTCCAAAAGACTGTCCCACTACACTCCTGAGATTTTTATCGCACAACGTTTGGTACAGTGAGAAACAACGAAATGCTGGTGCCCACAGGAGCATGCCCTGACATAGTGTTGGACAGAGAGGGAGGGGGAGAGGCTGCTGCCCCTGGCATGCTCAATATATCAGTTACAGCATGCAGCAAGTGTTCATTTAGTAGCTAGTAAGTATGTTTTCAAATAATCTTAAGATTTTTAAGTTTTCCAGATCATCAGAAGTGTAAAGAAATCTAAAAATACCACAGAAAGATAGTCAACACTTCTGAACTCACTTTTTAAAAATATTCAGTATTCGCTAAATATTTTTAACTCTTGATGCTTTGTCTCAGCTGCCTCCTCTTTTTTACATATTTGCCTTTTCTGATGGGCTCTTGGTTACAGAGTGTTCCAAAAGTGTGTGCATGTTTTCTTGCATAAGTTCCCTGTATATTTGCTTCTCCTTAGAAATTGAATTTGAGGTCGCTCACAAAATCTTGGCATAGTTTAAGATGTTTTATATGTTCATATTAAATAATCTAAATTTACTAGGAGGTGCAAGGGTTAGTATTAAAATTTAGGTTATCATTTAGCAAAAGGTAAATCACTCTGGGATTTTATTGACAGGATTCTTGTATTCTATAATTCTTTATGTAATACTAATATTCTAAATTTTTCTCAATATAATTCTAGAGCTTCCAAAAAAATCAGATTTTCTCATCCAAGATCTATTTTCGTAGGAAACCTAGAGTCCAGTTACAGGGTTATGAAGATGTATAGAGCAACAGTATCCATGGAACTTAGACTTTTTCATCCAAAGGAGGCAGGTTTGGATTTTTTTATCCTCTAGATTACACAGAAAATGTAAAACTTCCTTTACAAACAAGAAAATTAAGGAGCTGACTATTAACTAGAGACATAAAAAGGTATATATTTTATCATTCACTTCTAAATTATTTTCTAAGCAGTCACTCATAGACACGCTGTACAATCGTTACTGTACAATTGGGCAGCTCACATCCAAAACAGACATCCCTGGTGGTGACATGAATGTTGTCTCTACCCCTGCTGTTCACATCTTCTCCAACCACATACTCTCACACTGAGAAAGCTTCAGCTTCTCAGCCTGCCCTTCCCACTGCCTTCATCTCTCAAGCCCACTTGTCTGCAAATAGTCAGCAATGCTGGTGCCTGGGGTCAGGGAGGGCAGGCAGTGATGGCCTGAGCTGAGCCACAGGGTGGATGCCTGCATAAACAGCTGCCAGTAATGGCCTGTGAACAGGCTGTTTCTGGGCAATTCATATTAGCATTCATATAGGAAGAGGGAGGTGGCCTGGCTGTGGCCTTGGAAGTGGTTTGTGTGATGCCAGGGGCACTCGTGGCACAGGTGGGGAGCCACATCTGATGTCAGTCTGCACCAAAATAGGTCAAGGCAGTATTGCCTTCATGCTCCATAGAACAAGACCTGCAATGAGTGAATTATTTAGTGGTGATGCACATCTTCTGAATATTCTTGCCCTATTTAGGAGCACACAAATGAAATAGTTGGTATGAGGAGTTTCTTGTCATCCTGTACATCAAACACATGCCAGACAGTTTGGGCAAAAGATTGGTACCTCAGCCATGAATCAGCTTCTGTTTATTGCTGTTCTGGTTTTCTTGTTTTGTTTTTTCTTTTTACTACTTCTCATGTTTTTAAATGGTAAGAAAAATGATGCAATGCTAAACATTAAAGTTAAATCAGCAACAGTATATTGAGAAGTACTTCTCTGAATGGTGAAGGATATTTTACAGGTAGGGTGCAAAAGAGCAACTTGTAGCTTGTCTTCCCGAGGAATTCGGTAGAGATGAGGACTGGAAAGCAGCATTCTTACTAAGGCTTGACAGCAACTAGTGTAGTCTTCTTGCATGTGCATTGCCATTCTTGCATCTTTTTCATATAAGAGAAAGAAGTAGGCCCAGTGCCCCGGGACAAATTCAGAAAAAGTGTGTAGAAAAGGGTGAGATTTCTTTGAGGATTTTCAATTGGTTCCCTTTCTGCCTCCCTTTGGGACCTTAACTTCTTAAGAGTTGCAAAACATGGGCGAAAGTGCCCATTAGAAGGGCCCCACATGGCTGAAGTGCAGCTTGTGTGGAACATGTTGCTATGCCTGCTTACACACTTCATATCTAAGTAGGAGCAATAACTTGTTTTAACAGCAAGTTTGGGTGGGGAGACTTGGGAAAGTTATGGATAATCAAGTGGTGAAGTTAACAGGCATAAGTTCAAGCACGTTGAACGTTCAACGTTAAACTCCTGGGACATGTGTTTTCACTCAGAATAAAGAGGCTGGAGTTTGTGGCAATTTAAACAGAATTAAGCTGCAGAAAATTAAAGCAATTTTATTCCTCTGTAAGAGCACCCATATGGCGTTTATCAACCTGCAGGTTAGGCATACTTACATTCCACCTTTATTTGATTAACTTTCCTGCATGCCTTCATAATAGGCTTGGTCTACGATTTTTGTTAGTTCAGGAAGCCTAAACTATGCTATTTTACAAATACCATTCCTTGTTTGAGAACTAATATGGAATCCATTGCTAACTGCCATTGTACTGAAATTGCTGTAATACTTGCTTAATAAATACACAAGATTAAGTACATCTACCTTAAAAGTAAAAGAAAAAAAAAATCATACTATGCTAGGACTAGCTCTCCAGCAGAAACAAGCTTTTGTTTGTTGGTGAATAAGTAACTATTTTTTCTCCAAGGAGTAGTGGCTCCATCAGGTACATCTATCCTCCCAAATAACAATTCCCCACTTCATTTCCAGGTTCTGTCCTCTAATCATCCACGTCAGTCCAGTTCCAGTCTAATTTGCCATTTACCTTCTAGATTTCTCCAAAACAAGAAGTGTGCATACTTCTGAGGATGCTTGGATCCAGGGCACCCTCCAGGACAGCACTGAGGGACAGATTTGGCCTCTGCCTCCTACAGCATCTGTCAGCAGGCAGTGTGAGGTGTCGGTAGGGGTAGGTCCAACACATTATACACATTTTATGTTTTGTTTGGACTGAATCTAACATCAGGAATGCATTAAATGTGCTCCCATACGCCAAATGCCATGCTCTCCATACCTCTCTGTCTCTCTTCTTTTTAAAACTAAAGACCAACTTCTGGTTTCATTTCTTCTGACTGAAGGTATGTCTACAATCGTGTTTCTGTCACAGCTGAAGTGAGTTTATCAATTGTCCCTATTTACTGTGCTTTGCCTCGTATGGAAGTTGAGTCTTTGAACAACAACAACAACAATAAAAAAGGGTTCTTTTACGTCAGAGACACCAGAAGACAGGCTCTTTTACATCAGATACATCAGAAGACTCCAGTGGCATAACAAATGTCGTCCAGCTGTTGGTGAATTTACAGCCCAGGGACCAGACCAGAGGTGCTTTGAGCTAATGAAACTCACAAATGCCTGGGTACACTTCCAGGTATAAACTTTGGATTTGGTACCAGATATTGTACTTTTTGAAATCCTTGTCTCCCTGCTACTGTCAAGTCACTCTGTAGCCATGACTGGAACCAAGAAGAACTGTGTGGCCCCAAGGTGCACGTGGCACTTGGATTTGCAGCATCTGCAATTGGCCACACCGGAGTCCAAGGGCTACCCCTGATTACACTGATTTTGAAGGGCAACAACAGCAAGCAAAGAACCCAAATGCACTTCTGGGGTAGGCAAATGCAGCCTTAAACATGTGATCTGTGTGTCTGTGTTTATACATGCATGTGTGAGAGTAGCCTGGTCTAGTGAAAGGTGTCCCTGCCTGTGGCAGGGGGGTTGGAATGAGATGATCCTCAAGGTCCCATCCAACCCAACCGTTCCATGATTCTGTGATATATCTGTGTGCATGTGCCTGCTGGGATCACCTGCTCCACCTCGGGAGCCACAGCAGGCTGGCCCCTGTCAGTCTGCTGCCTGCCCCTTGGGCACAAACAGCCTTGAGAATTTTTCCTTCATTTCCTGCTGCACCAGCCTTTCCTCTGGAGGGAGGATGGGAGCCATAACCTCCTCCAAGGCTGATGCAGTTGGTGTGGAGTGGGTAGGCTGTCAAAGGGGCAGCATCCTTCCCATCAGGAAGATTTTCCATCTGGCAGGGAAGCAGCAGTCCCGAGGTTACTCCAGAGCTCAGCTCCCCTTTCTTGAATGACTTCATAAAAATGAGCTTCCCAATCAGAGATTATGTTTTCCCACTAGGTTAAGCTTAGTGTTGCATTTAAAGATGATTTTACGGCACTTAGCTTAGTGATGGATATCATCCTGTGTCTGATGCAAGAGACTTCATAGTAAATTTGTCAAAAATTAATGTTCTGCTAATAAAATGTTATTAGAACAGATGTTTACGAAGGTTTGAGCCTCTTCTATGCTTACTTTAATACAGTTAATTGGGGGGGTTAGAGTATGAAAGCATTCATATATTCATTTATAAACAAAAAGGATATTTAAAAAGTAATTAAAATAATACTTTAGAATTCTAATTGATCACAGGGATCTGTTTTCCACTGAATGGCTCAGATGCTTGAGTGGTTTTTATACTATTTATGAAATAGTTCTAACATAATATGTACCTTGTCTAGAATTTAATTTCTTAAAATCTTCACAGAAAAATGTTTTTAAAAACTGAAAAATTTCATAGAAAATTCGAGGTTTGTAATGAAAAATCATTCAGACCATGAATCCTCTGTGAAAAAAATAAAAGTTTTAATTTCTGAAGTCATTATCTGACTTCAGTCTATAAAATTTAAAACTTAATAGACGCAAAATAAAAAATGTTCCGATTGACAGCAATCATCAATCTTGAGTCACATACAGCACATGATATTATTTTATGGCCCTCCAATCTGGTCCAGGAAAGAACTGATAAACATTGTGATCCTCCACTGCGGCCTCTGGGAGGGATGCATCTTGCTTAACCTTAAGTAAGCAAACTTTAGACATCTCAGTCTGACCTGGTCACCTTCAAAGCTCAGTTAAGAGAAGCAAGGATTTCTAGAGGATGATTTGTCTTAAAGATCTTAGAGGAAGAGGAATTGCCCTCTGGAAATAACTGTGTCTCTCAACAGACTCTAAAACGATCCAACAGTGAATAATTCAGACCCAGACATTTAATTCCTCAGAAAATCTAAGCTTGAGTAAATGAAGGCCATATTCTATGTGCACAAACCCCGAGGCTAATGTGACAAAGAAACAAAAGCAATGCTGGGCATGTGTGTGCTTGAACAGAAGTCAGAAGAGCACTGCATGAAGCCGTGTGCTTTGGCATGGAGCCGTCTAAAACCACCAGTTATCTTGAGAACAACAGGAGAACTTTCCTTGGGTGTATGAGGTGAACCCAGTTTGAAAAAGTGATTTATACTTCCTCCAGTCTTGGTTTACAGACTTACATCTTTACATGATGTAACTTGACTGAAATAGGCCAGCAACCTTCTTGATACATGTCATATGAGAACTGAAATATTATGCTTATGGTCAACATTATAAAGTGTCCTCATATATGTTTACTCAAATATACACATTTTAACCTGAAGCTTAATTAAAAGTTACTCACGCAACCTAAAGGAAATTAAGATGTATAGATATACATGCATACCTAATTGATTTTTTTCTGTTGTGGTAAATCTTTTCCAGGCATTCCAGTTAGTCATAACTCTAATAATGTTGCATTTTCTGAATGCATGTGCATGTGATGATGTGCCTCTTGTTGGTTATTTTGTTTTTGTTTTGGTTTCTTTGGTGTGTGGGGTGGGTGTTGTTTGTTTTGTTTTGTTGTGGTCTTATTTTTTGGGGGTTTTTTGCTTGATTTTGTTGGTTGGGGATTTTGTTTTTCGAGATAAGTTTTGTTTGGTTGGGATTTTTTTTTTTTAATATTTATAACTAGCATCAGCTGATCTAATGCACCTACATGTGTGTCTGAACCAGAGCTGGATAATCCCACAGACAGCAGCTCCGGATTATTGTGTGTTACCATGATATTTTCATGGGATGTGTCCCTGCCTTCACTTCCAGCTCTGCACAAGGCAAGGTAGTGATGTCCCAAAAGTGAACTCAAGCTTGGCTGTGGTCCATTCTGATCTCCTCCTGGATGTCTGTGGGTGAAGAGTTTGCTTTTGGCTGAAATTCCCTTGACTGAAACCTCAAGTACAAATGAGTGAGTGGCAAAATTCCCACTGAGTTCAGATGGAGCAAGGTTTTACCCTCATAGTAGCTGTTACTATGGTGCCAGACCTCAGGTTTTCACGGAAGCCACTTACCCCAGAAACAGAGCCTGAAATGAGGGCTCTGCTTTTCCCACACAACTGAAAAACAAAACTAGCTTATGCCACCTGAAAATCTGACCTCTTTTGTTTTGACAAATGCCAAAGAATCTTCAGTTGGTGCTGTGTAAAGTCAAAAGCTTTGAGAGTGTTTAATCTGTCATATTAAATCCCTAAGGAAGAGATTCTGTTTCAGGACTGCTAACAAGTAATATTTTTATGACTTGGATCTAGTGAAGGTACTTGTTATGCTCAGTATGTTGTTTTATGGGTAAAGCCGAAACAACTTACATATAGAGACAGAAATTTATTGTTAGTATAATTGAAACCTTAGGATTCTAATCCAAAAGTCATTACTACTCCACATACAGAAAGACTTTGTCTATGCAGAAAAGGTTGCAGCTGCTGTAGTAATAATAATACAGGTAAAACTGTGAGTGTTTAGTTTCTACCCATTCTCCTGGTGAAATGCTCTCTCATCCCTAGCCCTTTCAGGTCTGTGGGTGGTTGGTTTTGCTCAGGTGTTGGAGTTGGCAGAACTATGGATTGTTGTTGGCATCTGTAGTTCTTCGCCAGGAGAATTTTGATGTTCGTGTTGATAGTTTCCTTTTTCTCCCTCTAGGATCTATTTGGGTCCATTTTTGCATGTCATCTAACATGCTTTTGCATCTTTGTTCTTTCTGTAATGGTCTGAACTCTACATCAGATTCAAATTTGCTAAAGACAGAGCAGAGCCTTATACATATGCTAGATACTGTTTCTTTATTCTACTTGCTGCCCTGGAATCAGTTTCATCCAGCCTCAGGTCTGTATTTCTTTACCTGACACTGGTGAGTTGTTAATAGCTCTGGGGTCTCCAGAGCCAAACCTGTGCCCCATCTCCTGTCACCCAGTGCTGGTACTCCCCTCTACCACACATGGGATCTGCACATCCCAGGGCCTCTGCTGTCTCACCAAGGTGGAATTTCTCCTTCTGTATCACTTCTGTGCAGTCACAAAACCACAGCAGTACCATACAGCAATAAGCAAAACAAGCCAAAATAGCCACAGGCACCTGGTCAGAAGGAAAACTGCATTTACAGCTAAAGCAAGTTAAAGTGAAGCTGAAGACAGGTCAGACAGAGCAAGCTGGACAGGCTTCAGTGCTGAAGCTTGTCAAAACCAACACAAAACTCATGGCCAGACACTGGCCACAGCAATGCTGTGCTGCAGGTCTGTGTGGGCGGAGTCCTGCTTAGAATCCTGCTGTTGAAGCAGATTTCTAATTCCCTATACTGAATGAAGTGGATGGAAAAAATCAGTGGAAGAAATCAATTTCCAGCACGTCTTGGAAAGAAAAGGTTTTAGCACTACAGAGGCAAGGAGAGAGTTCTTCAACATCCTCATAAGTCTCAGGAGGGCTGTGACGTTTATATCAAATTTGTGGAAAGGTGTTGAGGATATTTGTTGGAGGGATTTAATTCCTTTAAGGACAGGAGTTAAGATTGAAATATTCCCTCTAATATCTGTTTACTAATCTTGGAAAGTTCACATGCAGAAAGCTTCTTCAAAGTACCTTTCTGCCTGGTGCACCACAGCTATATTTATTTCTATATTCTAAATACTGTAAAAACAGGTGATGTTACAAAGACAAACTCTGTTTTTGTGTGGATTTTCTTTTCTCAGGCTTCTTTTGCTTGCATCTTCAGACTTCTCCCTGAAGAATTACTTTGGTTATTTATGCTGCTCTGTTCACCAAGAATAAAGCTTTATTTTTACACTGATCTAAAATTGACTGAGCTCATAAAATACTTCACACTGATTTGTGTTTGTGGTGGAGGCAGTTCTTCATGCTTTTTAATGTATGTCTAACAGAAGCATTTTATATTATTAAAAATCTTTTTTAAGGAGTGGGGGCAGAGTCCGTTTCTTTCTCTGCTGGGGATGCTCACCCAGAGCACTCAGAGATCATTAGGTCACTGGGGGCCTGTTGGAACTCTGGAGGCTGAAAATTTCAGGCGTTCTGAGCTGAGGGGTGCTGACCCTCGGGCAGACACCACATGCATTTGACCTGGGGCCTTGGAACATGCTTCGGAGATTGTGTGATAGCACAGGGGTTGTGGGCGTGTAGTTAGAGCAGTGTTGTGTGATCTCACAGGGTGAAAACTTGGGTCTGGGGTTTTGGTATATTGTAGTGTGTGTGGGCCGAGAGAGCCTACAGGGGCTGTAACAGGGACCAGCTCTATTAATTGATTGAGGTTGGGCCTTTTGCTTCCTCTGAAGCTGGGGCAGGAGAGGAAGGGTTTTCCTACATAAATATTCCAGAACACACTTGGGGATGAGACCCTGCTGGAGGCCAGACTAAAACCCAACCACAAATCCCTTCAGACCCAGGCCCCTGGGTATATCTGACTCCAGGGCTTTGGGGTTTGACCAGCAGCAGGGGGTGGCGTGGCTGTCCCTTAGGCAGGAGCTGTGTGCTCAATGAACCTGACGGGGGTTTGAGCCCGGGTGGGTGCTCCAGCTCACAGCCCTGGCCATGGAGCTGCTCTGCAGGAGCAGACACAGGGACACAATCCCCCTGCCTTGCCCCTCCTCAGGACAAAGCCCAGTGTTGGAGACCCCCGGCTGGGGCTGCAGGACCACAGTGCTGCTCCTGAGGGTTTAACTGGCAGCTTAATCTCATCTCAGGGCCTGGGAGCCTTCTGTGGATGCAATCATGAAGTGTGGCAATTCAGTCAGTGCTATATATGTGTGAAAGCTAAAATTGTTTAAAGTGTAAGCTGAAAGGTCTGACCTCGTAAATAAGAATATTTCGAAAAGATTGCAGTATCAGCGTTCTGTGGGGGAATACCACTTCTAAAAAAATCAGGATGATATTTTTATAATGCTTGACATTTTTATGTTGAAATAATGGCAAATCCTTATGTTCCTTTATTCTTCCCACATCACCACCCCAGATAAAAATGGGAGTGAAAAGTAGGACTCTTTGAATAAATAAAAACAACATTTTAAATTTTCAAATATATTATTTTTCTATCTCTAGCAAGAATATACTAAAAACCTAAAATAGCAGCTAACTTCTCTTCTGGTGAGAAGTTTACTTTTTTTTCCCATTGGGAAGTAAGGAAAAGTCTTCCTCCTCCTCCAGTTTTAATTTTGATCTTTTCACTTATTCCAGTGACACGGAATACAAGAAGGGTGAGAAAAAGAAAAAAATAAGAAAGAGATTTGTAGAACGAAACACTGTGCATTTTTGTTAACTTCGAAATTTTGCTTAAATAGGGTATATAGTATTTAATATATTTTATTTCTTTGAACTTTCAAGTTGTTATAGCTTCTACAAAAGAAAATGCTTAAAGTTTTTGTATTTAAGTGTTTATGCCAGAAAATTTACTTTTCTGGAAATGGCAAAATATTCGAATACACACATTTCCCAATATTTCCAGGTGAAACCATGCATATTGTTGCCATTTTTTGAATACTGACCTTTTTGAAAACTATCCTAAACTAAACACCAGCAACATTTGAATGAATTTTTAATGTCATATTGACTAAACATGAAAGCAAGCATTGCTATAAAAGAATGAGTATCTGAGCCCATCTCATGAGGGCAAAGCACATTACACATTTTTGGTAGAAAGCAGAAGAACACTCTTTTAGCAATTAAATAATGTTACTGTAGGAATGGCCCTAAATTTTAAAATGTGAGAAACATTTTCTCAGGTTGACACTACAAGAGGAAACTCATGTATATATCAAGCCTCACTAGGTTTAGATGTTCGTCTTATCTCCCACAGTTGTATATTTTGTCTTTACCTGTCTCCTTTCCAATCTGTTCCCACCATCCCTCCACCCCTACCCATCAGATTTCAGACTCTCACAGACACTTTTTGGTAAAGTTAAGCTGCTGCTGGTTGCTACAAGGCATACTGCTACCCTGCCTATCTGTGTAATGGTGAGGTTTGTCCATGTGGACAAAACATAAACTGATCCATGCATGGAAGATCTGGGAAGTTTGTGGTTAGCCGTGTTATTTGTATGCTTGTGGAAGGGAAACATACTCAAAGTAGAAGAGTCTGGTTTTTTTCTTTAATGTTCTTTTGCTTCTTTCACTGCCTAATTTTCCACATACATTATTTGCTTTATTTTGGTGGATTTTGAGAGAAATCAGCTCTCATAAAACTTTTAGATGAGTGTTTTCTAACCTATTGTGTTGAGCATTATTTTTCTTGGTTTCCTAAAAATTATTGTTATTATTCATGTTACATACAGACAAACCACATAGGCTTTGTTTGACCTTTTCATCTTTTACAGGTTAAGTGAATGATTAAGGAGGTCACTGAAGTGAGTATTGAAGAAGAGGAAGGCCAAGAAGCCACATCAGAGCCACTCAGGTCACTTGGTTTAATGATTAACAAAGAATACAGTCCAAAAAATATGTTATTCTATGAAGTAATTTGATACCCATGCAAATGTGTAATTACAGAAATGACCCAGATTGTTTATCCCAGAGAACATCTGTTCTGGTTTTCTGGAGGTGTTCAGTTTGGCATCTTACTACCAAAAGCAATTTGTATCTGCTATATTGACCTGACCAGTCTGATAATCAGCCAGGGCATTCTAAATGAAGTGTTTAATACTTTATGAAAAGTACCACATATGCTTTGTATACTCCACCTTAAATATTCACTCATACAGTTGGATTTTTGAAAGAGACCAAGGAATTAATTGATTTTTTAAAATTAATTACCCCTTCTTGGTTACCTATTATGCGTATTTCAACTCAATGCATAATATCGTAATATATAAATATAACAATGGAGCTCTGTTAAATATATATATTTACCCTATGGCCAAACTGGATTGTTGCTTCTGCACTTGGAGTATTTTTCCTCTGTTTTAGACTTTCTATCATCAACCTCCCTCTTATTGGTTACTTGACTTTGGTTTTTATTTACTCAGTCACTTGGATTAGGAAAACCTGGGAAATTGGAGAAAGATGTTAATAATATTTTGACATTTTATTGGTACTTTTCCTTCAAACAAGGTCACTTTCTACTCTCTGTGAGCTATAGAAAACAGTAAAAACACCTATTTACCAAAGATGCTGGCACTTGACACAGTCTTTGCCTTAAAAAACACTGAAATATTATTGACTTTTACTAAAATAAGATAATTTTTATTTATCCTACATTAAACAGTATGACCTTTTCAGTACCACTTTACATGCCACAGATTTGCTAAAAAAGACTCCATGGTATGATTAATGAACCATTCCGCTCCTGGCAATGAAATCTCCAAAGACAGTCAGTATCTGTCCCTCCCCACATGCCCTTGAAGAGCCAGATGTGCCTTACTGCTGGCAAATTTGGGGATAATGTAATCCAGCATTTCCATTTATTTAGCCTGATGTGGTCCCTTCTGCAGACCCTCCACGTGCAGTTTGCTTTAATGCGTTTCCTGGGAGAAGGCGACCAGAGGAAACAGAAACCTCAGAAGCAAACCATAGGCTGCTGCTTTGGGGGCAGCACACCCAGGGGTACCCTCAATTATGCACCTCCCAAAGGGGCAAAAGAAGCTCATTTAGGGCAGTCTCAGCCAGGATGGGCTCTCTTGTGTGAGGCTGCAAATGGGTGATGGTGCAGTCCCAGTTGCCTGGGTCTTCTCCCCGTCTCCTGCTGCTCAGCATGCTCCTGCAGATCCGGGGGCTGCTGCACAGCTGTGGCTATGGTCCTACAATGTAACATCAGATCCTAGGAGTGATTTGGGCCCAGATGAAGGCAATGCTGAAAGACCTGTTCTCACTAGAAGCAGGATTTCACCCCAAGCCTCTGTCTTTCCAAAGATGTAATGGTATTGCTTGGACTTGTATTAAACTGTTCTGTCATGGAATGATTCCAATTCTGAGATGTCCAATTTTCATCAGTTAAATGCACAAAGAACTTCAGGATTACTTGTGGTGAAAAGTTATGAGTTTATGCTACTGCTCAGTACATGCCGGTCTAGATAGTTTTACTCTTTCCAAATCAATTCTCAATTCGCATATCACAGAGGGGTTTCATTGCTAGGTAACATGCAACACACCTGTCTTCTCTCCTCATTGCTCCTATTTAGACTTGCATTTTGTTTCCAAATTGCAGCTGCACTTTCTGTCAGCTTCAAATAACAATTTTCTCTCATTCCTCTCTGATTTAATTTGAACAATTTAGTTTTGGTTAACCTCCCATCTTCAGAGTTTGAAAGATATAAATGTGCAACATCTGGCACGGAGCCATGTGAGGAAGCACAGGACAGGGAGCAGTAGCAACTCCCTTGCAATGGGATTGAGCAGAGGTTATGGCCCCAGTCTGGAAAAACACTTACACATGCACTTGTAAAGCATTAGAAATATTCACATGTAGGACTTGGAGCACACATACCTGTACTGCTGGATTGCTGTCTCTCTTTCTTAATAATAGACTGCATACTTTACATTCTGATACTTGTCCATCATGTAATACTCTGACACTTCCTCTTAGAGTATATCTTTTTGTGTAACCCAAGAAGAAATTCAGAACTTATGGAATCAGAGAATGATTTGTGCTGGAAGGGACCTTAAAGAGCATCCAGTTCCAACTGCCCAACCATGGGTAGGGACATCTCCCACTAGACCATGTTGCTCAAAGACACATTCACCTGGGTGTGAACACTTCCAGCAATGGGGCATCCACAACTATTCTCACAGTAAATAATTTTCTCATATGTAATTTAAACCTGTTTCAGTAAGACATTCCCCCTTGTCCTATCCCTACTTGTCCTTGTGAAAAGTCCCCCTCCAGCTTTCCTGTAAACCATTAGGTACTGGAAGGTGCTGTAGGGTTTCCTGGAGTCCTTTTCCGCTCCAGGATGAGCAACTCCAAGCCTTGCAGCCTTTCGTCATAGGAGAGGTGCTCCAGCCATCTGATCATCCTTTTGGCTTTTTCTGGACTTGTTCCAGCATGTCCATGTCCTTCCCATTTTGGGGACCCTGGAGCTAGACACTGTACTCCGCTGTGGGATGGGTCTCATGAGAGCAGAGGGGCAGAATCTCCCCCTTGCCCTCCTGCCCATGCTGCTTTTGACTTAGCCCAAGACCTGCTTGCCTTTCTGGGCTGCAAGTGCACTCAATCTCGCTGTTCACATCACTGACAAAGATGTTAAACAAGTCCCAATATCTGGTGTTCTCCTGAGGAACACGACTGGTCTCCACTTGGATGTTGAATCATTGATCACAAGACTTCGAGTGTGGCCATCCAGCCAGTTCCTTACCCACTGAATGGATAATCTGCTGTATCCATGAATCTCCAGTTTAGAAACAAGGATGTCATGCTAGGCAGTGTCAAGTACTTTGCACAAATCCAGGTAGGTGTTAGCAGCCACTCTTCCCTCATCCACCATCTCTCCATCATAGAAGGCCACCAAATTTGTCAGGCACAGTTTGCTCTTAGTGAAGCCATGTTGGCTTTCACCAAGCACCTCCTCATTTTTTGTGTGCCTTAGTACAACTGCCAGGAGGATCAGCTTTATGAACTTGCCAGGCACAAAGGTAAGACTGACTAGCCTGCTGTTACCTGTGTCTTCTTTTCTCCTCTTTTTAAAAAGGGGGGTGATATTTCCCCTTTTCCAACCAGTGGGAGTTTCACCGAACTTCCATGAGTTCTCAGATATGATAGCAAGTGCCTTAGCAACTTCATCCACCAGTTTTCTACCCACAGATACCCAGGGGCTTCTCATCGGGTCCCCTGGATTAGTGCCCCTTCAGCTTCCTGTGATGGTCTCAAACCTGATCTCCTATGGTGAGCAGTTTTCACTCTCCCAATCCCTGCCTTTGTCTTCTGCGACTCAAGTGGTGGGACTGGAGAGCTTGCTGGTGAGGGATGAGGCAAAAAAGTCATTGAGCACCTCAGCCTTCTCCACATCCCAGATAACCAGGTCTCCTGTTTCCTTCCTGAGAGGGCCCACATTCCGTACTCTTCCTTTTATCACTGATGTACCTATAGAAGCTTCTCTTCTTACCCTTGACATCCCAGGCCAGATTTAGTTCTGTCAGAGCTTTAGCTTTCCTAACCTGATCCCTGGCTGCTTGGAGAATTTCTCTGTATTCCTCCCATGCTACCTGTCCTTGCTGCCACCCTCTGTAGGCTTCGTTTCTGTGTTTGAGTTTGTCCAGGAATTCCTTGTTCATCCACACAGACCTCACGGTGGTTTTGCCTGTCTTTGTTGGGATGCATTGCTCCTGAGCTTGGAAGAGGTGATCTTTGAACATCAGCCATTTTCCTAGGGCTCCTCTTCCCTTCAGGGCTGGTACCTTACCAAGCAGATCCCTGAGGAGGCCAAAGTCTGCTCTCCTGAAGTCCAGGGCACTGTGCTGGCTCCAGGGTCCCCTCACTGCCCTAAGGATCTCAAACTCCACCATTCCCTGGTGACTGCAGCCCAGGCTTCCCTTGAGCGTCACATTCCTCACCAGCCCCTCATTTGTGAGAGCAAGGTCCAGCACAGCACAGCTCCTCTCCTCAATAGCTCCTCTGTTACCTGGAGTAGGAAGTTATCATTAGTGCATTCCAGGAACTTTCTGGATTGCCTATGCCCTTCTGTGTTGTGCTTCCTACAGGTACTTATGTATCCCATAGGGACCATGTTTGTGAATGGGAGGCTGCTCCTATTTGTCCATTATTGCAATTTTCTTTCCTGTTAATGAATGCTATGAAGAAAGAATTCATTCTCTCAAACTTCACAGACATTATTTTCTGTTTCTTAAAAATCTATACGTATAGTGTCTCATAAAAAAACCATATTTCTGTAAAGAAAAAGGAATATCACTTTTAAGTTTAATGTCCTAGAATTTTTATAGGTGACAATGTATTATTTTTGCATTGTCCTTGTAGTTGTATTATTTTGTATTATATTTATATTATTTTTTACAAAGAAAAAAAGATTGAGACTAGTTTGAAAAAACAGTTTTATAATCTGTATTTTTGTCTCTGGAAAATGTGGAAAACAAACTCCTTAATAAACATTTTTATTCTTTGCTAAAGCAGCAAGGAAACCTTTGCAGTCTATGGCTTTTGCTGGTACATGCTGGTACAGAACATTCTATTCACCCACTCCTTAAAGAAAAATAAAGGTCTGTGTGAAATAGTGAAAAATAATTTTCCTGAAAAATATGCAGGCATTTCTTTGAAATATAAAGCAGGAACTGTGATGACAAGACAGAATTACATTTCCATGATCAAATAGTTAACAACAGAGGAATCCAAAGGAGAGTATTCAGAAACAGTGGGAAGAAGATTAGTGGTGATTTGCAAAAGATTAACAGGACACATTTTTAGTAGTTCATTTTCTAATCTGGACAAAGGGAGCATGTTTGAATTTTCAGAATGTACATGTGCAGTTCTGTGCAAATGTGTGTGTCACAGCTTGCTCAGGGAGTCTCTGAAGGAGGTATAGTCTCTTATTAGGATGTCCTTTTTGAAACACTTAACGTGGAAAACGAAGAAAAGCACAATTGAAGTGTTACAGTCAGTAACACTCCTCTTTATGGTCCCAGTCATCACAACTGTGCTGTGCATGCATTTGTTATTTATTTATTCAGCCAAAAATAGTATATTCTCATGATTCTCTGTAAATAAAATGAGTATGATTTAGTTCGTTGCAGAATATGGTATGCATCTAATGGGGCATATTATCAATGTAATGTCTTCAATGTATCAGGGAACCAAAGGACAGGAACAAAACTACAGACACCACCAATTCCACACAGGTACATTTATATCTCTCAGCAGGGGTAAGTTACACAAAGATCCATTCATGTAATTACATGGCATATAAAAAATTAGGCTTCCAGGCTATGCCAACATTTCTACAGTGTCTAACACTGTCGAATACTGTCTAATACTAACACCTTTCCACTACAAAATGCTGTCTTTCAGTTCCCTTCTCTTGCGATCTTACTGTATTTCAACCAAGGATCCAAAAGCTATGGGCTATATATAGGCTCTGGCTTCATGTGTGAATCAAGTTTATAAGATCTTGGCTGGATTTGAAGAAATTTAATAATTTTCTTTAGCAACAGACCTTTCTGTGGTTGCTTGCAGGTATTTTTTAGTACTTCTGAAGGCACAGAATGTGGATGGATGGCCTCTTAGGCTTCTCCTGTGGTCAGTGAGTAAAGAAACAGTTCTTTGGGAAATTACTCATTTTCTGGAAATAACGTTGGAGACAGATAAAATACAATGCCCTCTCAATGTCTCTCCTTCTTTATTGACTGCAGAGAGATAGATTTGGGCTGGGTACTTGGCCAACACAGCCAGCCAGAGGTGGATCCCATCTCACAGGTAAGTTTTTAAGGTGCTCTGCAGCCAGAAGGTGCTGAGGCATCACCAGCTGGATCCTCTCCACATCCATGTGACTGGCCTCTGCAACCAGAGAGGGAGGGGTGCCAGGGGTTTAGTGACTGCTGGCTCTTGGAACAACAGCTCACGTGTTTATGTAGTAGAAGCGCTGATCCACTGCTATATAACTCTGAGCAATTAAGAACAACAGTAATAATTCAGGAATCAGTAAAAATGTAGCATTGGATTTCTAGCTAGCTCTGATCAGCACAAATTTCAAGACCTTTTAAATAGTCAGGTATTTGAAGTACCATGCAATTTGTGGTAAGTGCAATTAGGTTAAGTTCTGTGGCCCAGTTTCAGTGTAATTGCCTTGACCTAACCAAGTTTCTCTAGCTGGGTATCGTGTTTTCCATCCCCTGCCTCACGTTGCTGCGATGCAGAGGTGACAGCACTAAGTTGCCCCTGGACCTTTGCGCTGTCCAGACCAGGTTCCCTTGCCCACCAGGCCACAGGCACAGCCAAAACAGCCTACCTGGGGGTACCTGGAAAGATCAGACCGAGGGCAGAGTGCAAAGGCCTGGTGTCACAGGAAGCGTTTCCCCTCTTAAAGTCTCTTTGCAATAACACCTTTTTTTATGGCTCTGTTCATTTGTCCCAAGCACAAATACAAGCTGGGTGGTACAAACTGGGTGGCCTGGAAAAAGAGATGGATTTTAGAGGAAATGTTACATGGAGTAAGATGTTAAGCTTTAGCTCCATGGTTATATACTTTCAAAGCAGTGTCCTGTGTACTCCTCCTTCATGGGTCTCAGCTGCCCACCTGGACTGTCTTGCTCAGCTCTGATATGTACAGGCATTAGAACAGGGTCTTGAGAGCATTTCTGTGTTTTAAATACCTTGGGTGCCTGGGCCATTGTGTTTGTCTGAACAGCACTATATTAAATGGAGCTATTCTAGAATCTCATCAATATTTCATATAGATTGTGGTACACAGCAATTGCATTCCTCTATTAATGTATCCTTTTGTGATGTTGACCTTCTTTCCTTAACTTTCCCTATTGCCTTATTAGGATCCTTCCTAGGCCATGGTAAAAATCATTTTATAGGGGCAGGGACTCTGCTTGCTCCATATTTGAAATCTATCTTCTTGTATAGCACATAGCATTTATAATATGAAATAGATCTACAGTATATTAATGAGTACACTGTGGATATGTGGATGTTTATTTTGGTGTTCCTCAGCTTTAGAGTAGGATGACATAAAATCACTGTGCAAGAAAGGAGCACAACGTTTTGGTAAGGAACTTCTCTAGAAGTAGTCAGATGAAATAGCTTAGGTTAGAGCTGTGCAAAATCCATGCTTTGCACTCAGTTCCATGACAAGTTGTTTTTCCAAGCTGGAGATCAAAAGGCAGCAATGAGCCAAAAGCTTTGCCCTGCAGAAAGTGGGGCAGGAGGAAGTCACCAGTGCCTGCATGTTGCCACAGGCTGATGCAAAGCCAGTGTGTGTGTAGCCCTCATGACCTGACTTGTGTTCTGGAAGCAGGGAAAGGAAAAATTACTCCTACTGAAGGCCTTCAGAAGGATGACAAACATAGGCAGGACTGTATGGATATATGTGTTCTCTATAGTAAATTTGTTTCTAACCAACCAAACCACAATCAGACATTTGAATAATTCAGTGTCACAACAGACATGGATATGTGGAAGAGTAAGTGGACGTCACATGCAAAACACAGTGGAAAAATCATCCTTTTGCTTCAAAGAGGCTTGTGCAGGAGACAGCAAAAGGATCTAACTCCTACAGAGACTATGGTGTATAGAGTAATGTTAAAATCTGGCATTTTGGTCTGAAGTGTAGTCAAATAGCATTGGAGAAATGTCAAGACTGTTTTGACCTAAGTGCTGGTTTAGCTGCTACTTCCTCCTTAGGTGAGCTGAGGGTGTTGGGCATTGGCTCTCTATTAGACTTGCTGGTTTTTACATCTATGACTAGAAGAAATTCTAGTCACATATGCTGAAGCTTGTACTCTCAGATATTTTGCTCTTGACTCAAGATAGAAAATAAAATTAGTTGAAGATAAAAATAGTTGAAAATAAAGCCAACCGATGACATATATTTGCTAAAACCCAAGCGTATTCCTGTAGTGTGAGGTGGTAAAATCCAGTTGCTATGATTTTCCAAATTTCTCAAGTTCATGCTGAGAAGTTGGTGATAATTCCCATATACCATAAAGGACTAGAAATTGGTGCTTTTATAATATTTTATATAAGTTTAAATTAGAGTTGTCCAACACAGAGAAATAATGGACTGCTTCCTTTTTGAAAGCAAAAAATAACTGATAGCATATGTATTATTTCTATCACCAAAATTCTAGCTTACAGTTTAGTGAGGTACCACATCCCTTAGTTGAAATTCCATAAAAGTTATTTGGCTATATCAGTACACAATGTCATTTGCAGCTGCAGACTACTGGGTTATTGTTCTGGATTGTTCTTACCTTCTTTTCCTCTGGCTACATGGGCTAATAAGGACACTTCTTGGGGAAATTCTGCTGTGAGAGGCACAGGTAGGGCAGGGAGTTTCTCATTTATGCTATGCTTCCACAGAAGTTTGGACATCTTTCACAACATAAACCTGCAAATCTCACACATTTGGAAGAAAAATAGGTTTGTGATGGTTAGGACACAACCTTTTACTGCTGCTGTCTGTGGTTTCTTCTCGTATGATGGGGATGACCCTTGTCTTCTCTGAAGTACTACTGCTCCCTTTTTGTTGGCTGATGATGATTGCTCCCTACTCCTAAAAAATATTTTAAAACAATAACCTTTCCAAGAAAATATCAACCCGTGCAAGCTCATTGGTGAATTATTGTTGAATATTAACATAATAGAAAAGAAGGGAGAAATAAAAAAATCCTGATTCATTTTCGTCCTGTGCCACACAGACTGTGTCTGATACTGCTCCTAGCCCCCTGTAAGGCTCAGAGGAAATTGTTTGAGCTATACCCTCTGGTACAGATCCTTTGAGGCACAAAAGCCAGTGAAAAACTACCATATTCAGAGTTAAAATCCTAAAAATATTCATGGTATCCTGTCTCCTCATCAAAACCTACAGGAACCCCTTAGGAAATGACAACATGCAGTAGCACTCAGAGATGATGGGGATGATATAGAGGTGTGTGTGTGTGTATGTATAGTCTTTAAAAAGCTGGTGATTGTGTAAATCTAGATACTTAGAGGCATAGAGATAAATAGATACAGAAATATAGAGATGTAGAGAGATCATCCGATGCCACTAAATCTATGAAAATGGAAAAAAGAGCACTTGACTGAAGCTGAGCCCTGACAAGTTTCAGGTGATGCTGGTCAGAAAGAGATGGCTTTATAGACCAAAGGTCTTTTCAAGATTCTGCCAAGGACATCAAGCCGTTGTTTGGACAACGGGCACAATACCATGGGTTTCTGTCTGGTTCTGCACAATGAGTGGGTGATGAGCTTGAGCAGCTTTAAAATAAAGTGCCTTCTTGAATCACCTCTTTGTTGGTAATCTTGACAGGCACATGACTATGGCATTTGTCTCCTCCATGCTGGCACAAAGTAATTTCCTGAAGCCAAAGCTGCCCCACAGGTGGCCTCAAGGTGGGAGCCTGGCTGGCTTCTCTCCTGTGGCTGTTGTGAGCTCCCCAACCTGGCTCCAGTTTTGGCCAACATTGAGGAAGATGTCTTGGCTTCAGTTTTCAAATCAGTTAATGAATGTATTGATCCCCAGCTATGCCAAAATCAGTGATGACAGCTCTGACCCTGGGGGATGGCAGAGGTGAAAGGACAAGAATGGCAATGTGGGAAAGGCCCCAGCCTTGTGGAAGAACATTTGGCACTGGAGCAGCACCTCAGTGGTGGGAGCTGAGCCTGTTAGGAAGATGTCCTCCAAGGGAAAGCCTCGGCTCTAGCTGTGGTGCTAATTAATAAAAAGTCTCATTTAGTCCTCATATCCTTTCACTCCTCTCAGAGTAAAACCGAACAAAATCACCAAAGTAGCTCTCTTGGGCAGAGGTCTGACTTTATAACAAGCATGAGACTGCCCAAAGTCCACCAGGGAATTCACTATTGATTTTGCATGAACAACTTCCATATTTTATAGCAGTGACAGAAGAAAGCTCCAAGAGAGGAGAAATTGAGAAATTCATGCCTGCCTTTAAAGGACAATAAAGAGAAAAGGACCAATCTACAGAGAGTTGAAAAAATGTCAGCTAAATAAGACCAGCTTTCCTTGGATCTGCCAGAAACACAGTTCATTTTCAATAGCCACATCTTGAGTGTTAGCAGCAGCATCTTGGAGGACAACCCTCTATGTGGGTAATTTCTGTGTTACACACACAGATCCACTCCACACTCCTCCTATATATATTAGGGATATTATAGGGGATATTAGGGAACACCGATCATGCTACCTGCAGCACTTCATTAAATTAATTCAGAAAATGTGTTGAGAAACACATACACGTTGCTAGGAAATTTTTAAGCTGGAAATGGAAGACAATCCTAAAGGAGCAATTCAGAGTGGTGGCCAGCATGTCTGCTGTCTCCACCAGTGACACAACACTGACATCTGGAACCATCCCAGAGCCAACACAGATAAATATTCAGTGTTTCCCTTCACTCCACGTTTCTTGTTCTGCTTTTACCAGGCTGTTTGTTTCCTAGTTGACCCATCTGATGTTCCTGCTAAATCAGACAGCTGTCCTTGGAAGGACAAGAGAAAGAAAAACACACAGAAATGTGAGGCTGAAGCTGTGATGCAGGACTTAGTGTACCAAGAATTGCCAAAATAAATCCTGCATTCAGCAAAAGCCTTACCCCATAGTACTGCCAGTCACATAGTTCAAGACCTGATTTCTCTGCATCAGGACAGGTATTTTAGCATTTCCCTTCAAAAATAGATTCTCAATCTCAAATTAATTGAGAGTGGAATCACCCCACTGTAGATGAATTGAGTTGCCTTGAGAATTCAGGCAGTATAGACACAATAGATAAAATAGAAAGGTTTTTTCACTGAATTCTTTCCAGCAGCCTTCACTTGATGGCAAACCCCAGGCAACAAGAAACAGCTAATAGAAGAGCAGTGTTAAGTCTGACATCTCACTGAGGACTGAAGTTAGTGGTGGATTCAGGACAAAGTCAGGGCAACCTGGACCTGCCAGTGCTTTTGCAAGGATTTGCAGTAGTGTTCTTCCCAGCAGCTGTTCTTCCCAGCAGCTCTCTATCACACACCACTTTGGGCTATTTTCACCCTCTGAGCAGGGAAGGAACAGGGACCTCTCAGCTGCCAGCATGGTGGCCATGGCTCAGGTGCTGGTGCTCTCATGGGCATAAGAAGCAAAACTATCTGGCAATGCCATATTACATGGGGTAAATAAGATTCTTCAGCTCAATACCCACCTGCCAGAACCACAACCTACCTTATCTTGGGTGTCATTTTTTTCCTAGTGAAGTTCAGAGAGCCGGGAAGAAATGCTGTCTGTTTCCCGTTAGTACCACAATCCCACATTTTCAACCATTTGGATTCATTTGCCCTCATGCCAATAGATTTTTGTTTTCCATTAGTTTTGACCAGAAATAACAAAGCCCTGCCTGTACAGGGGGCTTCATTTGTCTAACACTGAGCATTTGGGGATTAAAGCACTCCCAATTCAGACATGACAAAAATTAAGTTGAAGATGCTCTCTACAACAAGGTGCTATCTATGGCAAAATGTCCCTTCAGTTCCTGTGGTACTCTCACGTGTGAGCCCAACCCTGCCCCATCCTTCAGTGTGGGCCTGTGCTCCACTTGGCTCTGCTGGAGAGCAGATGAGTGATTCAGGAGCCACTGAGCTCTCCTGCCATGCACCACCAGGACAATTCTCTCCGCTCCTCTCAAGCTGCTAACAATTGGCAGCCCCTACTAAATCCTCTGAAAGAGCACTTGAAGGTGGTCTAACAGAGAAATGTAGCTACTTATGTCTCTCCTAATGGTGTTCTTAGAGAAAATACAACTCCTCCTATGGGGCAGGAGTCATCAAAAACGTTTGAAATCTACATATTTTTGAAAGAATACACCAAATCCTACATATCGGCTGGAGGGGTCTGAAAAAGTATATTTTTCTTTGTGTGATTCATAATAAGTGATAGCATTGCCTGTATTTGTGTGTCTTCTTAGTAAATAAATGCTGCTTTCAGTTGCTTGCTAGATTTAATTCATTCTACCTGTCATATTGCTACAGCTTTTTTCTGGTTGTTAGAACTGTGGTAGTACCTGCAGCAACACCTGATTTGTATATCAATGGTTAATGTTCCCATTGCAGTCCACTTTGCATTGCAGAGGTTTATTCAAGAAAGATGCTTTCCATGTCTTGATAGAGGAAATTAATGGTAAAAATGATAAAATTGTCAAATTACGGTTCTGAATATTAAGAATCAGAAGTAAAAGATGCATAAGAAGCAACATTGTGATAATTTCAATGAGCAGAGTGCTGCTTCCTAAACTGCACTTCTCACATAACAGCAAAAGGATTTGTGTGGGTGCATTCTAGCTCTATAGTGTGCCCAAGGTACAGCAATAATTTTATTCTCTAAGTATCCTGGATTGACTAGCATGGCTTTTTAAAACATACTTCAGATAGGGAGGGTTTCATTAACCCTTCAGAAGATATGAAATGTAGATTCGTAAAAGCCTATTTAAAACATAAGGAACGAGTATGACTCACTGAAAACTTGTTTTATGCTCCTGAATAAAATACTTACACAGCCAATGGTTCTTTTATTTACAGATTGTGTCACAATATCATTTTCTCATTTTCATGAGTGAAGAAAGAGCATGATTGTTTCCTTTATCTTTTCTTCAGCAATATTGAACGTTGTCACAGGAAGGATGACTTACATCATTAAGCTTTCTGGTAATTAATTCACTGAGTTTCTGTGTTGCTCTACACAGTGAAGACAGGCATGGTTGCACCAAATAGGCAATGTGAAAATATTAAGTGAATCTTACATTCTTCTTTGGTGTGAATATAAATGTATTGAGTGTGTGTGTGAAATTCTACAGCTCAGCTTATTGCTGCCTTCCTGTATCTGGGCTTTTGCATCTATTATATAACAGACCAAAGGTATCCTCTCTCATCCTCTCTCTTGCACATAGAACCATGGTAAGCATCACATAAATGCCTGCATTTCACTATGGTGACATAACTTGTCCTTATACTCCCCATATGGATGTCAGAAAACACCATGCACGTAAATGACTACCATGTTTCCATAGAAACTAATGTACTTCAGGCAGAAAAATGAAATGAGATATATAAAATTCATTTTAAAAAGCACAAAAGTTAAAAAAAAGGCATCAAATCTTCTTATCTTTCTGTCAAAATGCTCAGAAGGCGTTCAATACAGTCTTTTATAAAATATATTTTATAAATCATTATTGGTCAATGTAATGACACTGTCCTGGACAGCTAAACTGTTAGCTTAAGTATTTTGCTGTGTTATCTCTGCCTCCAGTAAAGTAATGCTGACAGTGGATTGCTCCCTGGCATCTTTGCAGATGAGCACAGTGCAAAGGTGCCTGTGAGATTCCCATGTGCCTCACACATGTCCTTTCAGGGTCTGACATATTTTATTCCAGAGGGCTGAACTTCACGCTTCAGCTTATGGGTGGCTGGTTGCTAAACAGAAAAGCAGAATCAGTTGAGGAGGAGGCACTGCTACAGCCTGTCCTTTTATGAATTTTATGGGAAAAATTTGAGAGGCAGACCAGACACCACCTTTCTATTCTCCCAGAGCAAATTTGGTGCCTGGTGCTGCAGCAGCTGAACCGAACAGGGACATTTTCTAACTGGGCTCTGATGACCGTGGAGCTGGGATGGCAGTAACTCTGCAGCCACATGACTTCTGGCACTGACAGTATGTCCCATCCATTCCCATGTTCACCAACCCTTGCTTCAGCATGGGCTCACCCTGGGTCAGAAATATTTCACAGTGACAGAAGAGCAGCTTCCCCCTTTTCAGCACCAGGCTGCAGCTCCTTGGTAACTACAGGCTGGCTGTCTCAGCTCCCATATGAGCTGAATTAACACTGCTAGTGGGGCTGGTGCTGCCTCCCCTGAATTTGTAAGACCTGCAAAAGGGATAGGTGGCTCTGAATGGGTTAATGTGGCAGAAGGAGAAATAGTTTGTGGCATTTTTCTGTATTCATTTTCTTTGAGGGACAGGGAAGAGTTTTGTTTCACCTGGCATGTCATCAAAACAGGTTTTCCAGCTCTGCTTCGAGTCTGATACAGACATAAGACAGATGTTGCTATTCATTTTTCAGTAATTTTCCTATCCAATCCTCTTGGTGTTGACTCTATGACTCCTGCATAATTCAGGTTGTTTACAGTGGTTTGATGTTCTCTTTGAATTTCTTCTTGTTTGTTTGCCCTCGCCTCTGCCAGTGACTAACATCACAATACTTTACCACCAGGCTGGGGACTGCTACACCCACGCATCAGCAGCACATTCCCAGGGCTTCCCTGCAGTCCCAGCCCTGCTGAGGAAGCCCTTAATCCTCTGGGTCTTCAGTGTAGCATGCTGGAATCTCCAAGGAGCAACATTCCTAACAAAACCTAAAAGAAGGTCTCAGTGTACTGTTATCAGTAAGGCTGTTTTTTCCAGACCTTGACCCATTAAGGATGAGGGGTTTGCATCATTTAGTAAGTGATACCACTGCTTAGAAGTGTGTATCTGAGCTGGTTTTGGAAGGAAAAGTAACTAATTGCATGGTTGTCTGGTGACGAAGTGTCTAGGAGGCTGGGCTAGTGAACAATAGAAACTTTCATGAATTAGTCATCTCTTTAAACTCAGGTTCACCACAAGGAAAAACAACTTTACCTGTCAGCTGACAAGTGCAGCTCACTTTCTAACGCAGCACAACTACAAAAATCACAGCCGTCACCCTCTCTTGGTGGGCTCAGCAGTGAGGCACTTGACAGAGAGAGTTATTGCCTCATTTTGTCATGGGTGGTTCCAGGTGAGGACTGAAGCACACACGAATTCATAGTAAAAAGCCAACAGCCAGTTACATGAGAGCTGGATCCATCCATCAAGGATATAGGCACTGAAACATGTAATCTTAGAAGCTCTGGTGTCTCCAGTGTCTTCTGAACCCTGTTTTAGGTGCCAAGATTCCTAGCACCTCAGCAGCAAACCCTCTGGATGAACTTACCCTGGTCTGCTCCATAAAGGCAGCTGAGGTGCCACAGAGGGATTCCTGCTTTCAGGCTAAGGGAGGTATTGTAGCACCAGCCCTGATGTGTCTTATTCTTCCCATGGACCCAATCAAAGGTGTAAATAAAATTTCAAAAATGTTATCCTCCAAGTCAATCTGCACATTGATACCAATCATTTGTGGTCTTTACCACTAATTCTTAATCTCTAACCATGCTTAGAAAGAACTCAAATTCAAATAAGAGTTTCTTTCTCCTTTATTAGCTGCTTTTGACAGGCGTCCTCTTGTAGATATACAAAAAGGCTTCAGAATACACTGGGTGTTGATTCATAGAATCATAGAATTGTTGAGTTTGGAAGGGACTTTAAAGATCATCTACTTAGGGGTTGGAACTATACAATCTCTGAGACCCCTTTCAACCTCAACCATTCTGTGATTCTGTGTTTCTATAACCTACACTAAAAACTGTCCTAACATTTACTGCTGCAAANAAAAAAAAAAAAAAAAAAAAAAAAATACATGTATTAAAAAAAAGCCAACCAAAACAAAACAGAGAAGAGGCAGGATTAACAGCTAGGACAGAACAGAGAACTTTCAAGAGGAGCATCTGTGCTCAATGAATGTCAGATCTATCAGCAGAGCTGACAAGATAAAATGCTTGCCCTGTATTTAATTAAATTTCACTGCTCCTTATAAACACATAAAATCATACAAAGATGTGTTTCAGTAGCAGAACTTAAAATCCTATTACAAGGTACTATTACTGCAGCAGGAGAGTAGCTTATATTATCTTTAAATAGCATCAGACTGGAAAACAGGCAGACTGGGCACTACCTGCAGACTAATTCTGCCATTTTATTTGCAGTGCATAGTTAGAAGCCCACAACAATATTCTTTTCTACTGCAGAGGTTGCAGAGCTGAGCTCTTGGAGATGAGAAATTTCATGCATTTTTCTGCTGGTTTAGACGAAGATTTTGATGGCTCTGTTCATGCTGAGTAGCAGCACAGAGCTGCACGTGGTCTCAGCAAGGATAATATGCCAGCTTTCGTGGTAAGGAATCTCATCCCAGCCCCATCTCGTGACAAGGCACAGCACTGCCTGTAGAGGGTAATGAACCTTCTTTCATAAACAGTGATTGTCTGCTGGTGATTCATACTATAAAACCTGCCTTGTTGTTGCTGAGGTCTTAATCCTAGTTCCTTGCTTGTGTGCAGTCATATTATAATTATGTCTCTCCACTGCATTCAACAAACTTGTTAACAGCTGTCTACATCCTTCAGCTGGGATTAACTCCCTTTATGTGATTTCCTTGTAAGCATCCCTTTTTCTCTGCTCTCTTGGCTGCCTTACTCATGTCCATCTGCTAACATGGCAGGATTCTGCTTTCCAGATGCATGCTCCTGCAGAGGTGCTGGGAGAAGTATGGGTTATGCAAGTAGCCTGTTTAACACTGTCTCACAAGTAAAAAGGTCTTCCCCTGTGTCATTTCCAAGGAATTTGCAACCTGTCTCTCTTAATGCTTTGTTCATACTGCAAAACTGTTGTGGTGTTCCTACAACAGCCGGTGTTGTCTAGGCCACATGGGCTTTGCTCAGCTGGGAAAGGTCTGAGGTGATTCAGATCTAAACAGCCTGGAGATCCCACGTCAGGGGAGTAAGGATGTAAAAGTTCAAGTGTTTCCTCAGTCTAATATATACTAAGCCCTTGCTTCCATATTCCTGTGCCTGCTGAAAAGTCAAGAGAGTAGTTTTGAAGTGGTTCTTGTTTTGCAAACTTATGTCTGAGTCAATACACCATTAATTTGTCTTGATTTCCAAGGTAGCAAGCTGAAAATGAATTACATTTGGCAGATTTTTCCAGGAAGCTGCCTTTTTCTGAGTAAAGAATAAGCAGTTCATAAACATAATAATATACTTCTTAGCAGAAAAGAAGGTAAAAATAAATGAAGTCAAAAGACCTTCTGGTGATGAATATCTTGTTATTCATTGAACCATAAAAATCACTTAAGCTGGACAAGAGCTTGCATTACTTTTATGTAAATATCATGCTGGGGAAGGCTGGTAATACTTTTTGACCAAACTAAACAGCAGAATCAGAAGTGCCTGCTTAAGAAAGCAAACGTCTTCAGTTGTACAACCTGCCTTGAAACTATCAATATGTTACAGTGCTTGCTGTCATGAAGGTAAAGAAAAACATTCACATGCGCAAAGCTTTGTTAAAGTGGCTCTTCAAAGTACAAAGCATAGGCTAAAAAAGAAAGGTTTGTGCACAGAAAGATCACAATATACTAGTGCATTCAGTCAAATGTACAAGATCTAGAAAATGTACCCCTTTTTGTTCACCAAACACGGAATATTTCAATAGAAGAAAAGCTACAATTCAGTTGCCAAAAGTGCAACAGTCCATGCTAAAAGTCTTTGACACAGCTTGCAATGAATGAGACTCTTTGCTACATGAAGAGCTATTTGGGGTGTTTGAAGATGTTAGGAGGAAGCAAAAATAAAAAATAATCCACATAGGAAAGAAACCGGAGTGTTGCAGTCTGTATTGGTAGAGTTCACATGCATGGTTACATAGAAATTCCTCTCATTTTTCAGTTCAGAATATGAAGAAATATTTGAAATCCCTCCCCACTTCTCTATGCCATGCAGGAGAGGTGTGTTCAGAGCCCCTGGAGTTGATCAATGATGATACAGAGGGGCACAGAGCAACCAGCTCAGTGGTTAAGATTTATTCCTTGTGAGTAGAGCTAGGCTGACACTGCTCTGCTACTTCTAGAGCTTGTTCACTTGGTATTAGCAGGTCTTACCTTTGTTATCTGTGTCACCTACAACACAGCACAGCTATGCCTCGGGAGAGAGCACACCTGGAGCACTGCATGCAGCTCTGGAGCCCTCAGCACAGGAAAGACAGGGACCTGTTGGAGCAGGTCCAGAGGGGGGTCACAAAGGTGCTCAGAGGGCTGGAACACCTCTCCTGTGAACACAGGGAGTTGAGACAGTTGTAGTTGTTCAGCCTGGAAAAGACAAGGCTCTCGGGAGACTTTCTAGCAGCACCCCAGTACTTGATGGGGCTCATAAGAAAGATGGGGATAGAGCTTTTAGACAGGCGTGTTGTGACAGGACAAAGGGTATGTGGTTTTAAACTACAAGAGGACAGATTCAAACTAGATATTAGGAAGAAATTTTTACTATAAGGATGGCCAGGTACTGGAACACACTGCACAGAAGCACCTCCCTGTCACTGGGGGTGTTCAAAGTCATGTTGGAAGGGGCTTTGGACAACCTGATCTAACTGAAGATGTTCCTGCTCACTGCAGGGAGCTTGAGCTTGATGACTTTTAAAGGTCCCTTCCAACCCAAATTATTCTATGATTTTATGAAATAAATCAATCCCAATGAAAAACCCCAAACTCTGCTGTCTCTATTATGACACCTTTTCTTCACTGCTGATTCCCAGAGTGGCCATGTTCAGGAAAGTATGTTGAAAGGGAACCAGAGTCACTTCCCGGCCCAAGGAAAGGAGAAAATGCAGTGAGATGGAGCTGGAAAGAGAAGAGGTGGGCATAGATGAAGGTCAGTGGAAAGAGGGGAACGTGTCAGTGTAAATGTTCCTGGGAATGCCTGGAATCTTGATTGCTGGTGAATAAATCTCAACAGAGCTGACAGCTGCAGGGAAGCTTGGAGAGTTGGTCTAATATATGAAATGAGACATAAAAAAGGAGAG
Organism: Cyanoderma ruficeps; assembly: GCA_008694505.1. Lineage (NCBI taxonomy): Eukaryota > Metazoa > Chordata > Aves > Passeriformes > Timaliidae > Cyanoderma > Cyanoderma ruficeps. The sequence goes on along the minus strand of VZDJ01007754.1, from coordinate 37,114,126 downwards.
TTTTTCAAATTGTCATCTCTAGGCTGCTGTCTTATCACCAGTTCTGACACAAATATCATCAAGGAAAGATTTATGGCATGCACTCATTTTAGTTATTTTAATAATTGGATGCTAAATACATATAGAGCTCATCTTTCAGATATTTGAAGTCCTTCCAAATCAGGTAGTACTTCTTTTGGACCTAAGGGTTTCTGTAGCCTGCTCAAACATGCATCCCTCCCTGCTTAATGCTGGACTTCAAATACTTCAGCCTTGGTCCAGAGTTGAACTGGTCCTGGGAAAACTGCAGGTGTTGACTTCATTTCCTTGGGATAGTTTATTTGGTTCTTTACATTCAGGCTTAAGATGAAGATCAAGGTTGTATCCACATCATGAAACTTATTAGCATCCATTACAGACAGAAGATTGGTTTGGTCACAACCTGTCTGGCCCAGATTGCAATCAGCCATGAAATCAGCTGCTCCAACTGTCCAGATCAGCATCATATTGGACTGGGGGGGAGCCTTGAACTGTGCTGAGGATTCTGTCACTCAGGAATCCAAATGCCTGTCCCCAGGAAGCAAGAGTCCATCTACATCATCCACAGGCGGTGCTGCCCTGCATGAGGAGAAATAATGTCATGGCACACTGTGAAATGCACAGACTGAAGCAAATCTTGTGATTAATAGAAGACAAGAGCAAAAGAGAAGGAGAAAAGATAAAGAACAAGGCCTTGCTAACAAGCCTAATAAAAGAGATCACACTGTGTTGTCCTGGGGGAGAAGCAAGGGGAATGGCACAGAGAGCCAGTACAGACAAGGCAGTGGATCTGAGAGGAAATAAAGAGCCATGCCACTGATGAGCATCTGAAAAGGTCAGCAGAAAGGCTTGGCCTCGCTGTGCCTTTGAAAGAATTTGAGTTTAAGAGCTCAGTCCAAAAAGGCACCGTACTCTGGAGCCAACCTTTCATGGCACCCTTCCCTGGGTCCTCCCTCTCACAATAAACTGCAGAGGGCTTTTTATTAACTCAGCTTTGTTTGACCAGGACAGGGGAGCTGGAGCTCAGCAGTGCCTTTTGTCCTGCAGTGCTGTGTAGGTACACCTGCTCCAAGGGGAGCATTTTAGAAATTCAGCAGATAATGAACAGCCCCATATAATCACTCGATCAGCACCAAGACAAGCAAGGATTCCAGGGCTGAGGGGTTGCTATTGCAAGCAGATGTCTCGCCTAAGTGAAAGATCCTTGGATCAGATGGTCATATTGTCTCCATGGGAAAATCATGACTGCTTTGACAAAATGTCGATAAAGAGAGGAGACGGAAAACAATCACTCTTCCCTCATTATCTGTGATATTTCTTTCATCTTTTTCCTCATTAGCTTACTGAATCATTTCAAATATGCCCTTGTTTCTTTGCCCCTGGCTCTTAGTTTTCTGTCTCCAAATCATCTTTCAGGCATTTAAAAGCTTTCCCTCCTCCTCTCTTATTTTGTCGTCAATTAGATTTTTTTTTTTTCTCTGAGAAATCTGAGTCCTAGAGACCCAGCAGGAGTCATCTGGCACAGCTTTATTGGTGGGAATGGAGCTCTGCCCATTTTTTCCAGACAAGGATCTGGCTCAAAGGTTTTAGAAGTTCTTGCCTTGCTGATGCTGCCCCTTTACTTGCTCTTGCTGTGCAAACTGATATTTTCAGATTCTGGTTTATAGAGGAAGTACCGACAACCCAAAGAGGCAAGGCAAGAAGGTCATAAAGATGTAGGTGTCTGCATGCAGGTTTCTGGTCAAGTGGAATCAGAAGATAGAACTTCCTAGATCTCACCCTACTGATTTTTAATCTGCCCCAAAATGCCCTGTGGTGCCTGTGAGGGGTCTGCTTTCTGCCTTCAGCTGCAAGCTGGAGTTCAATCCCACTGCACTCACTGCTGTGCAGTGGGTGAAGACTCTTGACCCACCTATTAATCATCTGAATCAATGCATGAAGTCATTGTCAGAGACGAGTTATCTACAAGGAGCAATGCAAATTTATGGAATAAATTCTGCCTATTTTCTGTTTGCTCTTTGTCCTTCACTATCTCCTTGTAGTCCTCTAGAAGATGGGAGTTTTCTCAAATGTATTAATTTTGGTGATGTCTTTCCTTGGAGATCAGAAAAAAATATCTAAAGAAATATCTTTGGGAATGTGCACAATTTATTATTCATAAGTCACGCTCTGTTGCTTAGTCATGTCCCTGCTTCTCTGTTCCCGGATGGAAGCATTATGTAATATCTGTGCTCCATGTAAGGGCAGCACAGGCTCCACATGTGCATGTACATCTATGCATATATACATATATATCTCTGTGTATTATCAAATATTTACAGACATAAACCAGTCTAAATCATGCAATTTCTTCTTTTAGCAGTATATTTCCCAGATCTGCGGGGAAACTATTGCAGACCAAAAGGTCTGGAAACGCGAGCCTGCACAAGGTGGACCAAATCACTCTTGTATTTTTTTTATTCTGTTGGCAGAGTAAGGAAACATAATGTGTCTGTTGAGTCCAGTGTTGAGAATCAGTATGTGGTACAAGAAACAACAAACTCCTGCCTTGCAAGGGATTTGTGGCCTCCTGTTCAATCCGCAGCTCCAGCCAGGGCAACCCAAAGATTTCTGCCACCCATAGCAGCAGGCTAGAGTCAAATGAGACTCAAAGTCTATCTAGAAGTCACTGTAATTTTAAGGGAGCCATAGCAGCTACCTAGACAGAATAGATAGGGAGCCAGAAAATACAAAGCATCTGGCTACAGCTCACAGGCCAAATTGTAGGATTGCTTTCCGTTTTAAAATAAAAGAATCATTACTGCCCACATATCCTTATATGTCAGCCATGTGCAGGCCCTGCTGCTTATCCAGGCCACATTGCTTACCCAGATAATTAAGTCAGATCATGGTTGATTAAAAAGGCAGAATTTCTTCACTTTTCTGTGGCTGAGTGCATACACCCTGGTGAGAACACCACAATTTCCTATGCACAAGGTGAAAAATAAATACACGCGAAAAAATAAACCAAGAATAGAAATAAATAAGCTGGAAAATTAAGCTTCTGTCTTGTAACTCAGATCCAATGGCTTTTACCACAGCTGCTTATATACATGCAGTAACACAGTGCCCCCTACACCTCAGCACATATTTATTTCAGAATTAGCTGTGCACAAGTGACACCAAAGCAACACCATCATTTGCCAGAACACCTGGTTTCCCCCGCAGAGGTTTCAGATCCGAAAGCTGATATCTGGCAGGTTTTTCATGGTGTGATTGCAGACATGTAAATTGGAGGCAGCCAATTTAATTTTGCTCCCAAGCTTTAAGAAATGTAAATCTGGGTCTCTGAAATATTCTAATTACTTCTCCCCTGATGGATCTTTGTGGCTTGAATAACACTGAAATTGCATGACATTCCAACCACCCCCAGAAAATACATAATTCAAATCTGCAATCCAGCATCTGTATAAGCCCTGTTCAACTTCAGGGAGAGCATTAATTTCAGAATGAGGGAATCCCTTGTTTCTTTATAAGTGTAAAAATGTAAATTTCCCAAAATGTAAATTTATATCAGCTGCAATTTCCATGTTATTCATCCAGAAGGAAGCAAAGACTGTGCTGGTGCTGTGTGCTGCCCCAACCTGGTGGTTCATGCATTGAAATATGTTCTGCTTGATCAATGTCATGTTGGCACCTCAGACTGGTTGTGTCACCTCTGCTGTCACCAAAACCATCACGGTAGCACTGAGACAGGTGACTGCAGCAGGGGGGCAGCTCATCAGGCATTTGCTGGGTGGGTGACTTGGGCACCAGTGGGAGTGGAGAGCAGAGGTGGCATTTTACAGTGGTTAAGTAAAGAGACATTTCTCTTGGCACATTTTGATCAGTACAAATGAAAAGATCTCTCTCAATTGCTTTGGTTTCATAACAATCAGCTCCCAGGTTAGAAGCAGAAATATTTCTGGGGCCTGCAACACAGACTGCATTTTCTGGCAGACAAAAAATCTGGAGTTTTCCATAAATGCACAAAAGGAACCAGGGAATTAGGCAGAATGCTCTAATAATGGGTGTGAAGCGTGCATGAGATGCAGACGTGATAAAAGTATATTTGTTCATATCAATTCGGTGCTGCACCCTCACTCCAACTTTGTATTTATTGTATTCCTTTGAAATGTAGCTGCTTTGTAAGTATAATTAAGAGCGGGTGCCCTGCACTTTGCAAACATGGGGATGCTGCCATGGCAACAGCAGGGGAACACAGAGAAGCAGCTCTCTCTGATGTAATTACATAGCAAGTATGTATAATACCTTTAAATACAGTTTACTTTTGCATGAAGGAGGCATATAATGGATATTAAAAGTTCTGTGTGTGTATTCCAGAAATGCTCTTTGCATGTGTTGTGAGTTCGCTTTTAGGAGATCGCTCACGTCAGGAGGGAGCCACCACTGCGTGGCAATTGGGGTGGGAGTGACGGATATCAGTGGGTTTGACTTCTCCCGGGCTCAGAGTGAGGTTGCTCCCTACTTGGTTTATTCTATTATAGTTCAGGGTTGTATTTCAAAGCCAGGTTTTGTAAAATACAGTTGAATTTACTGCTTTAGGGTTAGAAGATTTGAGTTCTTACGCATGTGTCCAACTTCATTGAAGTTTGGAGTGCTTCTCAGGTTAAAAGAGAATTTTCAGGTAAATAAAATTCCCCGATGTGTCAAGCCTCAGGAAAATTGGTGTGCGCAGGCAGTTTCACTGAGTAACTAATTGCCACAAGCATTAATCCCGTCCTTGCATTCCTCAAACATTAACCCTCTATGCCCTCTCCTTTCCGGGGAAGCATTTTCCACATGGAGGGAACAAAGGGCTGAAACCTGAGCTCCCAGGGATATAACTCAGTAAGGCAGGTGGTGAGCAGCCACCTCTGTCGCTGTGTTTAAATGCATTGTTCAGTACCATTTCAGACAGCTCGGCCAGAAGCCTTCAATGAAGGAATGGAAAGGGAGTTTTATGGGAAGGGAAAGCACAATTTTTCCTTCCAGGGCATTCCTTGGAAGAGAAAATATATGTGACAAGGTAGGGAGTGTAGGAAGCTAAGCAATCTACAGCTAACACCAGAGGAAAAATGGAATGAATCTTTAGGGCCAAGGATCCTTTCATGAGGCCAAGAGGCAGGAAAGCTCAGCCCTGCTCTTGCCAGTCTATCTCACAATAGATATGAGCCTCCTTTTGGAGCCTGAGATCATCAGGATAAAGCCACTGGCACTGAGAAACTCTGCACACGCACATAGTGTGAGATTTTTGGAAACTGAACAGCAGCTTACAAGCCATAGACAATATTTTCACAGATGAAAAGAGAGAAACCCTCTAGAATTGGAAATCTTGGGATCCACAGAGCAGTCTTCTGTGGAATGAGAAAATGACATCAGGCTGAGGTGCCGTAGCCCAGGAAGGGGTTTCCCCATGGGTTGTGTGATGTATTGCAAAAGACCATTATTACAAAAGACTAATATTGCATTTGCAATAACAGTTTTCTTTGGTAGCACCAAGACATTGAAAATCACTCTTTTTGGTAACCACACATTTTTGTTTTAAATATTGTCATTTAAAAACCTTTCAATACAAACTATTTATTACATTCTTAGACTATCTTTACTAAAACTAAAGAGCCAGATCCTTTGTAGGCATGATTTGAAAGAAATCAGTGCATTTGTGGTGACTTCCACCAGCTGAAGACTTGTGGCCCAAAGTACACAGGGTGATGCTCTCAGCTAATCACTTTTATCATCCCTCTCAAATTTTCCTGTCTTAGTGGTATTAGCACAGAAATTCATGTCCTGTTCTCCTTTTAAATTGTGATTAAATTCTCTTACACTGATTTTTTTCTTATTTTGTCTCACACTGGACAGAAAAAGAATAAAAGTAAAAAAAACCTTACAGTCCAGTTGTTTCAATGAAACAAGAAATAGAAAATTAAATATTAAAAATTGTTCTGAACTTTAATTTTTTAATTAAAAAAAAGTAAACGTTTGAAATAAAACTTGTTTGCTGAACTGGCTTGCCTCTTATTAATGCTGTCATTTACCTGCCCTTTTTCCATTTGTTCATTATTAGCACTCTTAAATGGACAGTTCAGTGGAACCTCCCATTCAGAACTCTTCTGCATGTACAAATCTGATAGCAAACTCCAGGAAGTAACCAGGAATTTACTTCTGCAAAAGCTCATCAGTGTCATTGATTGCTAAATACTAGAGCATCTAATGTTTGGAAACAGAAGGACTTTGCAAAAACCTGGGGAGAAGACTGACTTGTGAGCTTGCATCCCTTGCAATGACTCAGAGCCAGACTCCTGACTAAGAGAATTTCATTGTTCATTCCATAGAATATTTCTAAATTACAAATTAGTAAAAGCACTATTCTGTACTCTCAGGTTAGCATATGTATATATATTTTTTATTGCTTTCTCATAATTTCCTTTATAAACCAGGAAATGAAAGATTAAAGAATTCAGTGTGAGGGGAGCTAAAACTATTGCTGCAATCAATTTTAGCCATATGTTCATTTTTATGTATTTAACCCCCATTTCCCCCTTTTCATTGTCCCTCTTCCATTCTCCATTATCATCTGTTCCATGTTTGCAGCCTGAAACTGCACAAACACCCTCTGGAGCACAGTATATTTTTTGCTAACTTGTTTTTCACTTGAAGGTTTAGAGCAATGGAAGATTAAAATCTTACAGCAGTCTCCAGTTATTACAGTAATATAATTATTAAGAATTCCTGAATCCATTTTATCAAGAATTGCCATCACCTTTGTTCACTTGTAAATCACATTTAAACACTTAGAGGCAACATTATGTCTTATTCTCCTTTCCTTTCCTTTCCTTTCCTTTCCTTTCCTTTCCTTTCCTTTCCTTTCCTTTCCTTTCCTTTCCTTTCCTTTCCTTTCCTTTCCTTTCCTTTCCTTTCCTTTCCTTTCCTTTCCTTTCCTTTCCATTCCATTCCATTCCATTCCATTCCATTCCATTCCATTCCATTCCCCATCTACGAGGTTTATATTTCATTTTTCTCATTTTTAACACTGTCATGCACATTAACAATAATCCAGTGGATGTCTCCCCCTTTTGCTCCTCCTGGTAAAGGAATTCTCCAGTTGTTAATCCAATGCATCCCAGGAACCATCAGAATTTTGATTTTGATTCTCATAGCAACTGGATAGTGAGACAAGTGTAAGGCAAGTATAACACATTGGATTTTGAAACAAGTTTTTAAAGTGGTACTTTCTCACCTTTAAAAGCCCCAAAGGAATGGGTATGCAACAAATACCTACCATTTACCTGGCAGTACACAGCTGGTAATTGGGGTCAGGGACACATGACAGCATGTATTTTGCTTTGAAGGCTATATACATAGTTACAATTCTTCATGGCTCACCGTGGAAAGTATTTGACCTGCAAATTCCAAGTCAATGAAAATTTTAAAAAACTTACAGTTTTTCCTCTTTGGATATCATCTTTAATCAGGTTTGTTTGCATATGGAGTTAAAAGTTGAGCTTAAAACTACGCAGTAAAATTATAAATTCTCTTTCCAAGAGCTGTTTTTATGATTCAATCTGTATGATTCAATCAGCTCTGAAAATGAAGAGTTCAGCTTATGATAAACCTCTCAGAGCTTCAATTTAAAGACCCCACACAATGAAACAAGACCAAAATAGACACCATGTTTTGATTATTGGCTCCCACACATTGGAGCTGGTTAAAAAAACAGCTTTTGACTTGCAAACATGTTTTCTCTACCAGCCAAAAAACCCAGGGGTAGGTCATGTTTAAACTGCTGGGCTTCAGTGCCACAGTGGCCTCTCCACATCCCTCCTGGGCAGTGCCACTCCCAGGGGACCTCAGTGTGGGAGGGACAGGCTGGGCTGCAGCAAACTCCTTTCATATATCAGTGTCCAGGATAAAATCAGCACACTCACCAAAGACCACAAGAATAAGAGACTGTGAGAATTTTTACCACAGGATGGGATCTTGCTCATGAAGAGGAGACTCTAGGTCATATGATGGCCTTGGCTGAAAAGTAGCATCCTACAGATTGTTCATGCTTTCTGAGCATCTGCAAAATTCTGAGGCTGATGCATTGAAAACAACAGCAACCTCACCACTGATTGCAGTGGGGAAAGTTGAACTTCAAGCTTTCACCCTCTTTTCTAACTACTTTTTTGAATATTTCTTCCCACGAAATCTAAAATTTCAATGATGTGTTGAACACATAGAATAGCAGTATAATTCAATCTACTGGATCAGTGGATGTCATTACATAAATATAATAAGAAACTTCAATTTATTTAACATATCAATAAAGATACATTAATTTTGCCTTCATTACTTTCAGTGCAAGGGAACGCATGCTCCCATTCTGATATTTCTTTGCTGGTTCTTGATCCTCTATTTTCCAAGTGTTTGTGTGCTAGAAATCACTTTGCCTGTGCTTTGTTGACACAGACCTACCAGACAAAAGCACGGTATTTCAGGCTACAGGGAAAGTTTTCCAGCATGCTCCACTGGGCAGAATAAACACCAGCCCTTCTTGAAACCCATCTGTATCCTGTTCAAGAGCTTCACCATATTCTTAACCAGAAAACAGCAATCATGAGGAGGCCAACTTTCCTCCATGAAGCAAATTAACTGTTGATTAAAAAGGTCGATGTTGGTGAGTATGCTGCTGCTAAAACTGTCTGATTTATTAATCTGAAACAAATGACCTCATGAACATGTCACTGAAAATGTGTGTTCATGTGAAGACTTAGATTTGCATGAATTTATTTTCCATGTGGAATTGATTAGCCAAAGTGAATTAGTTTGAGGGTTCTTCTTTGCATCTGCTCATGTTAAATATTTATTTATTTTCTAATTAAGAGAAGGAAATCCTTTAATCAGTAGTTTTATAAACAACTAGATAACTTTTCTTTTTCATACACTTCACATCCATAATTTTGAATTTCATGTCAGTGGCACAGATGAGGCTGGGGAAGGATGGGTCCCAGGAGACTATTTTTCTTGTGAACTTTCTCAGCTTGCCCTTGGCCCAGCCCTTGATGCTTGACAGGGCTCTGTAGTTAAGGATGGGAAATCAGGGTAATGTTAAATTGAAGAATGTCATGTCACATATAACCCCCTGAGCTAACACCATGGGAGTATTTAGGGTTCAGGCTAACACTCCTACATAGGCAGAGGAGCATATTGCCTGGAAGCATAGGTAAATATAAACATGTTCAGAAGGTATCTAGATATTTGCTAAGAAGAAAACCTAACAAAATACATCTTTTTCTTCGGCATCATCAAAGCAGGGTGAAGGAGCAATCACATTAGTGAGTTTGTTTGTGCTGGTGTAGAGTTAATTTTCTTCACAGTAGCTGGTAAGGGACTGTGCTTTGGATTTGTGATGGAAAGAGTGTTATAACACCCAAATATTTTAGCTATTGCAAAACAGTGCTTACACAGCCTCAAGGCCTTTACTGCCACTCACCCCACCCCACAATGAGCAGGCTGGGAGTGCACAAGGTGTTGGGAGGGGACACAGCCAGGGCAGCTGACCCCAACTGAGCACAGGGGTATCCCGCACCATAAGATGTCACGTTCAGCACATGAGCTGGGAGAAGGGAGGGGGACATTTGGAGTTATGGGACTTGCCTTCAGAAGCAGCTGTTACACAGGATGGAGGCCATTTCTAGGGAATGGCTGAACACCTGCCTGCTGATGGCAAGTGCTGAATTACTTTCCTGTTTCAGTTTGCTTGTGTGAGCAGCTTTTGGTTTACCCATTAAACTCTATCTCACCCCATGAGTTTTCTCAGTTTTTCCCTTTTGATTCTCTCCCTGTCTCACTGGAGAGGGTGAATGAGTGACTGTGAGTCAGCTTAGATGCCAGCTGGGGTTTTTATGTGCAGTTGTGGGGGGGTTGTGGGCTTTTTTAATTTTTTTCTCTAAATGTTCCCATTTTGTTTGCAATGCCAAAGATTGTTGTTGGCGTGGATTTGTCTAACTTCCTGTCAAATCAGTGTTTAGTCTCAGAAATGTCTTTTGTTGGCAAGTCACAGAAAGTTACATAGCACAGTTCACTGTGGAGATTTAGCTAATCTGATTTAGCATGAAGTGCTTGCCAAATTTGCAAGCCATTGGACTTCTTGTTAGACAGCGGGTTCCAAGACCTTGTTTTACTTTTGGGGGGCTTAGACTCTTAACAGGATGAAGAGTTTGTCTTCTCCTGCATTCTGCCTAATGCCTACCATGGAAAAAAAATGGAAAAGGCTTAATCTCTATTTGTTCAGAAGCATCCAAAGCTAAAATTCATTTAGGTAATGGACTTCAGGGATGATATGGATGACAGTTTCCAGAACTTGACTCTGATATCAGCAAACACATACTAATGAAGTCAGCCTAATTCCTTTGTTCAAAAAATTCAACAGAAAATCAATAAAATAGTCTTCCTATTTCTTAACTGGAGAAAAAAAGAAGTTAAATGAGGGCATACTGGCAGGAGAGGGAAGAAAGGGGATTCCCTGTCTTGATTTGGCACTTATTTATTAGTTTTGTTGAGTGACAGACAGGAGACAAATAGAAGAATGTAGCTGTATACCAAAATAAATAAGGTATTAGAGCAACATATTTATGCATGTGCACTAAGCTTTGACCCTTTGTTCTGACAGTCAGCATTTAGCAAAACCCCCAGTTCATATTTAAATGGAAATAAAAAATAGGTGGTTTTGCAACAAAACCTTTGAAGTTGGCATCTTTTTGTGATAGGTAGAAACTGGAGATATCTGCACGCAGATTTTCCTAATTATAACTGACACTGCACTTCTCCTAACTTAATGAGAAATTGTTGATCACTTTTGTACAGAGCCCTTACTAGGTTCTTCTGCATGGATGTGTAAGAAAGCTGGAGCCTGGCATGTAAGAACCTTTTAATGCATAACTGAGATGCCTTTATTCAGAAAAGAGAGTGTTGCAGCTTACTGCACTGTTTAAACTGAAAGTGTGTTTATCTTGTGAATTGTTTGTTTCACAGAGGCAATTAAAGGATTAGTCTCACTTGTGGGTAGGAATGGAACAGAGAGTTAAAAGAAGGTAGTTCATGTCTTCAAGAGCTGCTACAATAAAATCGGAGGACAGGGCCCAGATAGTTTGGAAAAAGGGAGGAATAGGATTCCCTCTACTTGACAAGTGTCAGTCTCCCTAAGAGCTCCTCAGCCCTTGATCCAGAGAAGCACCACACCATCCCGGGCCTTTTGTGTGGAACTCTGTGGACCAAGATTAGACCTTTCCCACAAAATACCCTAATGGTGCTTCCTGCCTACTGATTAGAGGACTGGAGAAAACCCCGGGATGGGATGCAAAAGCAGCTGCTCAAAACCTGTAACTCCTTTTTACAGACATGTAGTCCTTAGTCATCTAGTCTGTAATAGTTTGAACTGTTTTCTTTAAAAGTTCCAGAGAATAATTACTAAATATGAAAAATCCATCTGGCCATAGCCTTAGATTTCATTTGAGCACAAAAGTGGGCTTAACAGTGATTACACACATTGCTTTTAATTTTGGTATCCAAGTGTGTCTTATGCTTCTTAAATTGATTTTTCCATTTACTAATGATGCTATTTCCTATTTCTGACTTTGTAGCTACTTTGGTCATTTGCTTTGTCAAACTTCCTTCTCCTGTTTTTGCCCATTCTGGTTTCAGCATGGAGGGATTTCTCATCATATTTGGATGTATCTCAGCACCAGGTACCCTTATTGGGCTCTGTTGTCTGGAAATTTTCAAGGAATGTATAGAAGAGCTGGGTCTTCAAATTATGTGCTGATCTGTTTTGATTGTATTTGCTTGTTATTAGGATCATATGATGTGATTGACTTTAAGGGACACTGCACCAAGCATCTTTTAGAACTGTTATACTAACAGGCAATTTTGTTTTAGCCATCTGTATTTCTCTCTAGACAAACATTTTTAATGAAATCACTTATTTTTCTGTCTCAGTAACAGCCAAAAGAAATTTTATCTTTCTGTTGTTCGGGTTGCTTTCTACCTTACATAAGAGGAGAAGGAGGAGATCTCTCTCTCCCTTCTCTTAATGTCAAGAGGGCTTTTGAGAGGAAGGAAGTAGAGAAAGAAAAGAATAAAGAACAAATAAAAACATGGACTCAGTAATGGAGAAATATCTAATTGTTCAACTGACAGAAGGAAAGCTCAGTGGAAGAGGAAAATGTGGATTATTGTATTGATATGGCTGTAAAATGTGCAGTCCTAGAAACTAAAAAATCTTCACATGTGCAGAGGTTGATAAAATGAAAACAAATTATCCTTGCACCAAAAGATTTCTTTCAATCTTTTTATTTCCTGCTCTTGCCTTTGATGTTGTCTGTATTTTAATAGTAATTTGCCTAGGGTGTTGCTTTATTTCCTGGGTTCAGTCCAAATCCTGTTGGGCACGCTTAAAGACTATCACCATTCTGCAGCCAGTTGTATCTGATCCAGAGCCTGAAATGGTTATTCATGCTTTTGTTACCTCAAGATTAGACTATTCAAACTCCTTGCTGGTTGGTTTCCCTGATAATACCTTCTATGAACTCCTACTGTTACAAAATGTGTTTGCTGAAGTGATCCACTGACTGCAAAGTCAGTGCAGTAACTATTAACTGCATCATTAATTAAATTTAAATTATTCCATGAATCTGCAAAAAGCATGAATAGCTTCAGCATACCATGTCCCTAAGAATTTGATTTTGTCACTACAGGTACAGACTGGGTTTTGCCTGTTTCAGCAATACTTTCATCTAAGAATTTTCTCTGTTATCTTCAGTGGGACACTATGGGCTAAGGTCAGTAACAAGAAATGCAGCAGAGCTGGCCTATAACCAGGTAAATCTGTCAGGTGTCACACAGGTAGCTTTCATGATTTATATAGAGCATTAATTTTAATAGTGTTTCATACTCACTCCAGCTGTTGTAAGACCACAGGTGGCCTTTAACTACTTGTACTGTAGCTACAGCACAACAGAATGAATTCTTTTCAGCATTCAGTGTAAGTTTCATTACCATCTTAACTAGCACAATATGGAACAAACCAGCATGAATTTTAACACAGATGCTTTTTTAATTTAATAACAACAAACATAAAAATCTGTAGAGAAAACCCCTTAAATTCACAGAGCTTCTAGCTTTTCACCTGTGTGTATGTCTGCATGCTTATAGGAATCAGGGAGGCAGGGGAAGAAAAAAGTGCAAGGGAGGCAAGTGCTGAAACATGGGCTCAAAATTGCAGACTGGAAACTTAAATGTCATCAAGGCCTAACCCAGTTAGAAATACAAGTCTTCATTCTGACCTGATCAAATACCTAGTGAATTGGATGTTGTAGATATGGCTATTCATTTAAAAAAAAAATCCACTTTAATTTTACACCCTGTGTAATGGTGACAGGATATTCTGACACTGCCTCACTTTCGACTGTTGACCCTCCACCACACCACAACATCCATTCTCCCCCTGTATTTGTGGGGGAGTGTTTACTGATACTGTTTACTGACATGCTGCACTGGCAGCTCTACCTTTCATGGGCAGAAATCTATCCTCTCCACTCACTGTGTGAGGAGCTGCAATTCGCCCCTTGATTTGTTACCCAAGTGTGAACAGCTGCACGAGTAACCCTTTTTTTAACACATAACAAACAAAAGGACCATAAAACTTTCAGACAGGTCTTCTGTACATTGCCTGTGGTGCTATGCTTTCCCAGACTACAATACAATCAGAGAGAGCCTCTCAACACAGAAAGAATAGTGGGAAAGCATCCCTTGCAGCAAAAATTAACAATGCTACCCTATATGCTAATTAAGTGTTTCTGAATTGTGTACCCTGCTGTGTTGCATTGAATTGTGCAAATGGGGATAAAATCAAACACATTTTCAACTTTTACTTCTCCAACATTTACTCGTATTATATTGCCAGGGTATAAATGCTTTCAGGTGATGTGCTTTATGCACATGTATGAAATATTAAAGAGGGCCGAATAATTTCATTGGAACCACACAGAGTCCACTACTCCTTCCATAGTGAATGCGTCAAAGCAGAAGTCTGAATGAGTAACAGAGATTTATAATGTTCCCCAGAGGTCAAAACACTCCAGCTTTGACAGAACAATGAAGGGATCAAATTCCAATGGAGACTGGCCTCCCCTGAGCTCTTCTGGCCTCTGGTCACCCTGGCCATACAATGCAAGGGATTATTCACAAAAATACCTCAGTCACTCTCAAGGGGTTTTTGTGGTTTAGAAAGAAAAAAGCCCAGACCCCAACCATGTGGGAGTATACTTGTTAAATGAACACTTCCATTTTGACTCAGAACCAGGTGGATAGCAAAACAATCTCTATTCTTCCCATTATTGTGGCCACTTAAAAAAAAAAAGAAAAAGAAAATAAAAATAAATAAGAGACAAAACAGGCAGCTGGACTTTCTGTAAAGCATGCATTTAAACGTGAGAGATGGTTCTAAGGAGAAGTGCTGAATTAGGATGTCATAAATGACTGTGCTGAGGAAGTACTGCTGAAGATGGGATATGAGTCTGGCTGTAAAAGCAACTTCCAGCACTGCCAGTAACAAGTGGGACTTGTGACAAAAAGGTCTGGAAACCCAAAACTAGATCCAGACTGGGCAACTTCTTGGACAAAAATGTTCATTATTCCTTTTCCTTTTGACATTTTACTTCTGTCATGACTGAAATGTACCTCAGCACATGACCTGTCATATACTGTCTTCCTGCCAAGGCCTAATGTTACTATAGATAAAACAGGAAGAAATAGTTTTGCCAGAAATTATAGGAAAATTTCACTTGAGATCTAACCTTAACTAGGGAAAGAGGTAAGAGAAAGATTATCTCCCCTGTGAATCAGCAAAATAGGATAGTAGTACCAGCATCTTTATAATAGTTTGGATCAAACTTATTTTTTCTTCTCCTCTAAGAAAGGCCTTAAATTACTCTGGCAAAGACTAATGGCTGAGCAACCTTATCCATTCAAGTTGGGACAATAAAATCTCATTTTGTGTTCAGCTATGTCGAAAGGCTGCTGGAAAAAAAAAAATTATGTTTCATACTTACCCGTTCACATCATCTGGAAAGGGTTGTGTTCAAAGTTATCCAAGCTAAAAGAAGCCAGCTAAAGTTCAAATTATTTTTCTAGTAATCCAGTGCTGAAGGTGGAGAGATTAATTTAGTCATAAAAAAGGCAACTGATGCTGTCCAAATGCTGTGCTGAACATAAACACAAGAAGTGTGACCTCAACAGGCAAAAACTAGTGTGTGGTAAGCAAGGTCTTACCAGCAAACAAAATAAGGAGACAAAAATCTTGTCCAAATACTGATCCTGTGATTTGCCAGAAAAAAACCAAAACCCACCAAACCAAAAAACCCAGGACTAACTAAACCTTAATGTTTAGTAACATCTGATCTGTAGAAATATGTACACCATTTAAACAGCAGGATCATGACCATTCATGAGGATTTGATATTTCATCCTTGGTCAACTACATCGTATTTGTGTAAATTAACAGAGAGATTACATTCTGAAGCTATTGGCAGTTAAGCTGCTTAATTTTGTCTTGTTCAGAAAGCAGGGCAGTGTGCCTTGTTTCTTGTGTAGTAAATCAGCAGAAAGGATGCTGTCATCAACACATTCTGAATTACCAAGAAAAATCGCCATGCTCAAGCTAATGTCATCTGCAAATGCAGCTTTCCCCCTTAGCCATCAAACAAAAAGGACAGTGTTGAAAAATTGGTGATGAGGTGTAGTGTGGCTGCAGAAACAGGAGGAAACCATGCTGTGAGCCCTCCTACAACTCAAATAAAACTTCCTGTCCCATTGAAGAGTTTTCTGCCAGCACATGTCCCATTGAAGAGCTTTCAGCCTCCCTGGGATACTGGCAGTCACTCGAGGCGGCCAGCGCTCAGTGAGTGCACTGCATGAAAGGACTGATGGAAGACAATGCACAGTATTGTGCACAGTTTATTAAATCTTGCCAATCTCCTCAAATAAAAGTTAGCTCAAGGCAAAGGTCTGGCTGACAGCTGAACATGAGTCAAAAGTCCCACTACGAATCTTGGTCTTTGTCATGGAGAGCGTTACAAATTCACTGAGAGAAACTTGCTCTTCTTTAGCAAAAATCTTTAGGATTTTTGTACATAGTACAACTTCCCTCATGTCTGTTTAAAATCTGATGTCTGGCTGTAGATTGAGACTCACTAAATGGATCTGAAATCTAAGATATTAGCTGTCCTGCATACTTACTGTGTGTATACAGATTTCGGGAGCATGAGTATTTCTAGATTTTAATTTGACCCATATTTTAATTTAATGTAGGCACAAATCTAATGAGATGAAATGGAGTTTGAAAATTGCATCTACAGCAGGACATTTATTTTAGGGCTGTTTAGGGTACCTTGAAAGTATTATTTTGGCTGTCATGTAGCTCACATGCAATGACACTAAGAATAAACGAAGTAGAGAAAAGAGTCAGCTACTGCTTTTGCAATCCTGAGGAGAAAAAAAATGAAAAGTAAGGAGTCTAAAAAATAAAACAAACATCACATAGATAAGGAGGGGATTTAAAATCATTTAGGTATTGACTAAAAGAACTGCAATATTAAATATAGGGAGAGAGAATGTATTTAAGATGAACATAGGCCCTTTCTGAACCACCATCTTGAGCTGCCAACAGAGTTAGGACACATATATTAGAGACGAAATCAGTGAAATCATGCTGAAAATAAGTGAATGTAACAAGTAAGTGAGAGCTAAATTCACTTAATGAGTAAGTGAAAATGGGTAAGTGTAAACGAGACACACAATTGAGTTACTGAGGTAGGTTACTGGGTTAGTGATCTTGAGTTAAGGCTGTTATGTAACAGTGCCCTTAATTCTCTCTGATGATATGCACTGGGTAAGACAGAAAGTAAATATGTTAGAAAATGCTTTCAGCTGTGCAGAAAACAGAATATGCTGCTGTTGAACCATGCCCCATTTTAACACAGAGAATTGTTCTGCTGCTCTGTGTGGTATCTTTAAAGGAGATTTAAACACAGATTTTACTTCTCCAACCATTCCCTACTATTATCCTTTACTATTCTCAATAATGAAATAAAATGCTTCAAGCAGTTGGGGTTTTTTTTTCTCTTTGTAAAAGTGATTTTAGGACTGCAGGCATTTCAAAAGAGGTAGAGAAAACAGTGGGATCTTCTCCTAATCCAGAGTATTAAAATTTGGCAAAGATGAGTCTGCTTTTCTTGGCAGCATTAGTCTTGAGGAAACTGGAAGCAATTTAAGGGAACACTATGGAAACCTCTCATTAAACTTCATGGTAATGTAAAAGGGAAGTCAAACTGACTTTAACAAACTTCCTGGAAAAGCTATTTTTTTAATACCTAGACACTTTAGCTATGTTCACGCACATGTGCGAGACAGCATTTAAAGGAGACAGAAGTCCTAAAAAAATGCCAAAATATGGAATAATTTAGGTTGGAAAACATCTCTCAGATAACCATTGGTTAAACCAGAGTTTAATCATTAACCCAGCATTCACAAGTCCACCACAAAACCATGTTAATGAGTGACACATCTACACGTCTTTTAAATACCTTCAGGGATGGAGGCTCAACCACTTCCCTCAGCATGCTGTTACAGTGCTTGACAATCCTTTTTGTGAAGGAAGCTTTTCCTAATGTCCAATCTAAACCTTCTCTGGTCCAACTTCAGGTCATTTCCTCTCATCCTGCCTCTTGTTATTTGGGAGAAGATGCTGATCCCCACCTTGCAACAGCCTCCTTTCAGGAAGTTTGTAGAGAGTGAAAAGGTCTCCCCTGAGCCCCCTTCCATCCAACATAAACACCCCAGCTTCCCTCAGCTGCTCCTCACCAGAATTGTACTCCAGACCCTTCCCCAGCTCCATTGCCCTTCTCTGGACTTGCTTCAGCACCTCAATGTCTTTCTTGTAGTGAGGGGTCCAAAACGGGACACAGGATTTGAGATGTGCCCTCACCAGTGCTGAGTACAGGGGACAATCCCTGCCCTGCTCCTGCTGGCCACACTATTGGTGACACAGGCCAGGCATCATTGGCCTTCTTGGCCACATGGGCACACACTGGCTCATGTTCAGCTGCTGTCAGCCAGCACTACCAGGTCCTTTTCTGCAGGGCAGCTTTGCAGCCACTCTTCCCCCTCCTTTGAGGGTTCCCTGGGGTTGTTGTGACCCAAGTACAGGACCTGGCGCTTGGCCTTGTTGAACCTCGCACAACTGGCCTCAGTCCATCCATCCAGCTTGTCCAGACCCTTCTGTAAAGCCTTCCTACCCTTCAGCAGATGGACACTCTCATCCAAGGTGGAGTTTTCGGCAAACTGGCTGAGGGTGCCCTTGATCCCCTCACCCAGATTGTTGGTAAAGATATTGAATGGGACTCAGCCCACTGTGTCCTGGGGAACATCACTGGTGATCAGTTCCAGCTCAGTTTTAGTCCATTCCCCAGCAATCTCTGGGCCCAGCCCTCCAGCCAGTTTTTCACTCAGCCAAGAGCACACCCATCCAAGCCAGGAACAGCCAGTTTCTCCGGGAGATTGCTGTCCCATGGGGAAATGGTGTCAAAGGCTTTAATGTAGTCTAGGTAAAAAAACCCTTCAGTCCAGAATATCCTAAGGTCACTCCCATGGAAATATGCAGAGTCACCACTGTG
The DNA here is from genome assembly GCA_008694505.1 of Cyanoderma ruficeps. Lineage (NCBI taxonomy): Eukaryota > Metazoa > Chordata > Aves > Passeriformes > Timaliidae > Cyanoderma > Cyanoderma ruficeps. Next base: position 37,095,374 of record VZDJ01007754.1, on the reverse strand, counting down.
GGGGTCATCTCTCTTGATCGTCACCATGTTTTATGTACAGTCAAAGGTCTCTGTTATATGGTAGCTGCTACTTATTAAGGAGTTGAGAGAACTGGGTTTGCCACAGCAATACATTGGGACAGCAAAAAGCTTGTGGTTGCAGATGGAAACTTGTGTCAAATATCACTGACTGCAACAACAATGGTTGAGTAGAGAAGTCTTGCTACATGTGTGCCTTGTCTCCCTAGCAGAAAAAGGAAACTTTTGGTGAAGTTTAGTTTAGAATATAGAACACATGGTGCTATGTATGCCTCATTTTGCAGCTCTTACCTGGTCTATAAAGAGGAGCATGCATGTATAGCAAAGACTTTCTCTGACAAGTCATTAGTTTTTCTTGTTTGAGGCATGACAGCTAATCCTGACTCAGAGCATTGCACTAAATGTCGTGGTTTTAATGCCCAGGACCTCAGGAAAGGAATTTTTTTTTTATAGATTGCTGCAGGTTTTGCATCCATAAATCCACTGATCTACAATCAGCTTCAATGTTGAAGTTTTTTGACTCATGCTGCATGCTGGGCAGTACAGAAAAAGAATCCCAAGGAAAATCAGTCATCACCAAGAAGAATGTAATGCAAAAAAAGGTGGGTTCTTGGATTGTGTTGTAGTGGATTTGGTGCTTTTTGCTGGGGGGAACATGGCCATAGCAGAGAGTACAAAAGTAGTTTCAAGCAGTCAATACTCAAAGAAGTATGACCACTCGTGATGAATCTATAGACTCTGCTATGTTGGAAGAATTTGCCTTTGTGCTGTATAATTTTTAAGTTTAATTTTAATCAGACTGTAGGGGGTATAATTAAGTTTACATCAATAAAGTAGCAGCATTGGCATCAGCCTTGTCATTGGCACAAAACAAGCATTTTGTTTTAGTAAAGAAACATCTTGATTTGCTTCATTTTCTGCATTAATTTACTGCTCAGTGCTGCTGCCTTTGGAGCCAATGGGAAAATCACATTCTGGCCACTGTGGAAACAAGATTGTGTCTTCTATTTCTAACATACTAACCACATCAAGGTGTTCCTGACACAACACAAGAATGAAATAATTTTGAAAGTTTTATTGATTTGTATGAAAATTAAACTGCTTTTTCCCCACCCACCCTTCTAATTATAGTAATTTAAATGCCTGTACTTAAAGGCCAATAAGTGTGTCTGAAACTGTCCAAAGAATTGCTCCTAATATGCTTCTTGATTTTAACCTTGCAGTTGAATACAGAAAACCATTTTTTAAATTTATTAATGTCAAAATATTAGGTTTTTGCCAAGCTGCACAATACTATTTTTATTATGAAAGAAAAAGGATAATATTTTAATGCCATTTAAAAAACAAGCAAACAGACAAACAAAAATATACATCACAACCCCTTTAAGGAGTCAATTTTACACCATCTCATTTCTCAGTTCCAACACTGAGGACAGTGGTTGCAGTCCTGGGCCAAGACTTAAAATCTTCCTTTTAACTTTGCTAAACAGTTCTTGTGCAGTTTTGATCATTCCATATAATGTCTAATTTTTTTCTGCATTAGGAAGTATAAAAAAAGTCCTTTTTTTAATCCCACCAAACTCTTTGAAATTTTTTAGTTGCCAATTATCTGATTACAACACAGCAAGGGCCCTATTTTTGTTGGAAATTAGTAAAAACTTTTGTTTGAATCTGAAACAAAACTAATTGTGGTGTTTTTACTGTTCTGTGTCTTACATAATACTCTCTTTCCTGGAGAGCATTACAGACCTCATACAGCATTTCCAGGTGCTGACATTTGCTTAAATAAGGCAATAATTTGCTCCTTATATAACAGCTATGAACCATACTTTCCAGAATGCATAAAAAAATATCCATTTTTTATCTGATCTTGACAATTGGGGGAATGGCAGAAGCACCAGGGCTTGATGAAAAATCACTGAGGGACAATCCAAGGCTAAAGTAATGTAATGTCTTTTTTGGTGGATTCACTGCCATCATCAAAGATTTTCATATACCATTCTGGTTTAATGATTCATAGCATCATTTGCAGTAATACTTGAGTAGCTTTACTCTCACTGTACATTTTTCTTCCTTTAAATACCCAAAACTGCCTGCCAGGCTGGGTCCCCAAGGAGCTGAAATGCTGTGTGGTCTAAGGTGCATTTTCCAGTTCCAGCTCACCAGTTCTATCCAGAAAAGCAGAAAAGATCCATATAGGTGAAATATCTGTGGTTAAGTTCAAGTAAAGTAGGTAATGTTCAAATATGCTTCCATGCATTTAGTCCACTCTCACTCTTGCTGTAGACTTTCAACATGCAAGCTGTCTTGCAGAGTACCAGATACAGAGAACTGACTCATTTTATGGTCCTCTCTGCTTTATTATGATGACAGTGTATCTCTATATCACCAATCTGCACACCTACTGTCTATAATCACTATCCCAAAACAAACATTAATTGTACGTTCAGCCAACCCACCTTGCCCTGCCTTGCTTTTTATTCTTCTCTTTTTCCTTCTCTCTAGAAAGCTGATGTGGGTCTGAACTCCCAAATACATGGTCCAGTATTCCTCACACACGGGAAAATGTGATCCAGCCAGTGCTATTGATTGGCAATTACAAGCATCATTTTGATTCAGTTTTAACAAAAGGAGGGACAAGGGTTACTGTGCTCTGTGGACATTTCACACCTCAGTGGCCACTGGAGGGTTAGATTAGAGCATTTCTCATGCACAAACATTCCATATGATAAATCTGAGGGGGAGTGAAGACTCTTGCTTTGTCAAATCCATTAAGACCTATAGGAGTTTTTCACCTAACACCAAACTCTGGATCAAAATCTGTGTGCTTTAGTCACTATGGAACACAAAATCTACAAGTCAAGCTATTCTGTGTCCAATGCTGCTGGTTGTGCTACTCTCTACTGATGGTATGATAATCAAAAGAACCCTTGGAAGTGCTTTTTAGTGACTATAAAACATGAAATTTGAAAATTAATTATTGCAAATTTACATTTAAACGATGAGGATTTTTTAGCTAATATTTGAGTTTAAGCTATCCAATCTTCTACTTACAGTATTTATCATTACATTTTCATTTTTTTTTTTTTCTGTAAGATTTTAACCAAAAAAGCCTAGATAATTCCCTGTTTGGCTCACTGGAGTTTCAAGATGTTGTTTGTTCCAGAAGTCACTCTATGACTCATCATCATGTGAATGTATAGCTTATTGATTAATGACCATAGGCCTGACAAAGATCTAATAATATGGAAAATGTTTGTATCTTTTTTTTTTCCTTTCAAGCAGGAGAATATTATCAAATTGATTTTCTTTACAGGAATTATTATTTTAGTAAGCATTAAATAATCTCAACTCTTCTGGACAAAACATTCCTAGATGTAGAGCCCCATAGCCAAAAAAATTTGCAGTTCATAGTTGAATACATTTACTAGTGGGGTATGTTTTCTGTTGTGCTTGGTACAATTGATGTTATTTTATGTACAAACAGGTCTTTTTTTGACACTGCTCAGCTCAGAAGATTTTAGTTTGATACTTCAGAGCACCAAGCTGATTTGTTTAAATAAAGATAAGGACAACATGAAGTGTGTCTGGCATACCAATCCTCTTAAAGCTGCTCTGCAGAGAAAATGCCTTTGAATATTTAAGATGCAGTTAAAGAAGAAATGATTGCTTGAAAATTATGGATTAAGTCCTATGTTTAAAATGGCTACACTCCCCACTGAATGTTCTACTTCTCATTTAGGAAGTCTGAAAGAATTTTCAGAGCTAGATACAGGTCTGCAGAATCATCCCCATCCCTTCTGATTTGCATCATATACCCATCACTTCATTTACTTCTGTGACTATTTACACATAACTTTTGTTAAAAAAAATTGATACCTTCATAGCATTTTCATAGAAGGAAAGAACTGTAATTTTAATTATCCTCCCACAAATTACTTACATGGAAGCTTTCCTTGTCATCTCTGAAGTACAAATATTTTAAAGATGCAGAGTGAATAAGCCATTTCACACCTCTGTGGCCACTGGAGGGTTAGATTAGAGCATTGCTCATGCACAAACATTCCATATGATAAATCTGAGGGTAAGTGAAGACTCTTGCTTTGTCAAATGTTGCAAATCTTGACAACTGAGCTGGTTACATTTAAAAAAAATACTTTCTTAAAATATTTTTTTAAGTGCTTGCTTGTTTCCAGATTGAGCAGGAAAGAACATATGATTCTAACTAGTCTGCTTTCTTTGGAAAAGAAAGTCACAGCATCAACTTTGAAAACTGAGGCTAAAAACCTCTATCAAAGGAAGAATTATTCACTGCAAAGTATTTGAACATGATTAGTAGTGTCTTGTGGCACCAATGAGTTGTGGGTAGAAACCCAAAAGGCCTCATATACCCTCTATGGAAAGGAGAAAAGGAAGATTTTATAATGAGGAGATATTCAAGTTCTCCACAAGATACCATGGGACAAACACTTCATGGAGATGAGCAATTCATGGTGCCTGTGGACATCAGCAAAATATAGAGTCACAAAATACACGTTCTTGGCAAGGTCTATGCAAAAACCGTCATTCAAAACAGTTTAGCTTAGGTTTTTCAGGATAGATCAAAAAACCTTGGTAATGATAACAAACTAATTTCGCATGTTCCAATTTTGAAGGAGCAAGCAATTCTGAACACAACCTTTTGGTTTCTCTCATTGTACTCAGGTTGCCAGGCCCTGGCAGGCTGTGTATATACACATTTATTATACATATTATGCATATGGTTATATATGTATATATAGACATATATGTACATGTGTCTGTCTCTCTGTCCAGGCCTGTTTCAGAAACAGAACATTCCTTTGTGCCTTCTGTGTACAGGAATCCTGTGATGCAGCATGGCAGAGTCACCAATCTAGTTACAAAATTCCCACCATTTCTCTGAAGACCATCTGAGATCTGTGGGGATGGAAGGTAGGCTGCTGTTCAGACCGTCTTCATCTCCTTTTCCATCTCAATTGACTTATATTGCTTTATTTCATGTTTATTGTCATTGTTCTTACTTCTTTGTATCCCAACAGCATCTGGCTCTTCACAAGGGCAAGAATCTCCTTGATCATCAAGATTATTCTGGGTTTTTTTGCCTTATCACTCCTTTTGTATGGAGATTTTGAAAAATTTTCATTGAAAGCCCCACAAATTTACTTGTGTTACACACATAAATTTGTCGAGAGGACCTCTGGTATCCCAGAAATGTTGCAGAAGCTTTGATCAACTGATAGCAGTGTACACCACATCTCACTCCTCCCAACAATGTCAGCTATTCCCACCATGTTTTGTCTTACATAACTCTGCCATAAAATCTTAACAATTCTTTTTATTTAGAGAAATGAAGAAAGATCTTGGGCAAGTAATGAAAATTTGAAATGGAATACCTTTCTTACTGACAGAATTGATACTTTGCCCTCTAAAATAGTCAGTAACTTTCATAAGACTCATATATTATGTTTTCTGAGGAAATGAGGGGTTACAGTGGTGATTCACTAATGCTACCATGTATTCTAGCAGTAACTAAAAGTTATTTGACAGTTATGAATAACTGGAGGGTATAGTTATCTTTGAGAAATGCTCTAAATTTAATTATTTTCAAAATTACTATCATTTGGTACCACATACAACAGTTCTCTATGGATAAACATGAGACTTCATACCAACTGGACATATCACAGATCATAAACTTCCAATGTCTATTGGATTTTGCAATAATAGTTATCTCTGAGCATATAAGACGTAAAATCTGCAGAATTGTAATTCTCCCACAGAATTATCCACCCTTCTCTCTCATGGATCCATGAACAGCATCCACATTCCCTCCCATCCTCATCTTGCTAAATGTACACATGCCTTACACACCTTCCTACATAAGTGCCTTTCCAAGGAAGAGACGTGTTTTCTCTGTGATACCTTCATTCAGAAGTGTTTTCCTGTGGTAGGGTGTTTACTGTTTGACACAAGATTCTCCCGTTTTTGTAGCATTTATTTGTAAAAATGTGGAAGATGGACATCTTTTCATCACAGTGCATTCTTTTGGTGATCTTCTGGTAAGTTTTTCTGTTTGTCTATACAAGGGCAAGAGTCTCTTCTATCATACTCTACACAGTGTTTAGCGTGTTACCTGCTGCATGTCTTAAACCTTCCTGTGCACAGCTAGAGAGAAACAAACAGCCTTTATTAAAAGCATGAGAACATGTCCCAACAATGCAAATGACCCCAAAGATTGTACATCCTTAAGTCCTTTAATAAAGTCCCAAGGCAGAGGAAACTGACCTCTGAAATTTATCTCTACATTACAGCTTTCCTTCTAATCCGGTGGATACTTGACCTTCTAAATTGGACCTGATAAACCTAAATCCTTTTTTTTTAAGAGGAAAGAAAAGCAAACTAACACAATGGCTTTTTTTCCTCCATTTTATGCACAAAGATGGTGAATTCCTACCTGTATGACTAGCAGAAATCCTTGATGCTTTTTATACTTGCAGCCCAAGGACAAGGATACCACTATGTGTTTTTTCCATATTTGAGTATGCTCACAGCTGTTTTCAGCTACAGGATATTTCTACTATCAAAGAGAGGAGTAAATCAAATTGAGTTCACATTTATAACACACTTTTTCCTATGGGGTTCTCTGCATATTTTCTTTGAAGTATTCTCCAGTCTTCTGATAGATTTTTAGTACATTTTGGTATGATGAGGGACCTGACAGCATACTGAGGGTTTCAGGATTTAAAACCTGACCCAAAGCCCACAGAATTCTGCAGGAATCTTTCTTCTGCATTCTGTGGGGTCCAAATCTGTTCCTTAAAATACTTCCCTGAAGAAACCTGGGAATTGTACACTCCCTGCTTGTGGGTATATTTGGTTCTTTTTCCTTTCGTTTCTCTCTTGTTTCCACCTTTGCCAATTACTTTCTGCACAACTTCAGAAATGCTTTAAAATCCATGGCTGAAAGATACTACTACTACTATTCTACATGTTTGTACTTGTACAGTGTGTCTAACAGCTGTCCTGGGAAAATCAGTAGGTTCTGCAATAAAGGAAAGGGTTAGAGAAAGCTTGGAAAAATTGTTCTCTATGGCAGACAAGCCTGTAAGGCTTTGAGAAGGGAACTCATGATGCACAAACTTGTCAAATCCCATTGGAGGAATCAGTGACTGTGAAAGAGGTATCATATTGTCAAGATACATCCTTGTCTTTTAAAGAGCTTCTGGCGAGGTTCCTCAACAAAAGATCTTGAGAAGCTAACTTGACATTTATTAATAACTGATTAGAGTTTAGAGAAAGAGGAATAGGGCGAGTGGTCAGCCTTACAGTGGGCAAAGTCACAGGTGCATTGCTATAGTGATATGCAGTAGGATCAGTGCTTTGCATCTCATCCTAAGAGATCTGAAAGTACAGGCAGCTGGTGAATAGACAAATGTTTGCTGGTGTTATAAAAATAAGCAGGATAATAAAAACTAGAGCTCGTTAGGAAGAATTATAGCAAGACTGCATTGGTGAGCAATAAAATGGTTAGTAAAATCCTTCATTGATGAATGTGATGTACCTGAGAAAAATATGAACTCTAAATGATCACTAACAAGTCCAGAGGGACAAGAGGGAATCATCACAGTCAGCTTGATGAAAACATCAGTTTGATAGGCAGCAGATGTCAAAATCAAAATAGAAAGTTAGGGGGAAATGAATTAAAGGAAAAAGCTAGAAATTACATCCCTGTGTGCCTTTAGTGGGACCCACATCTCCAAAGATGCGTGTAGTTTGCATCCTCCTGTCTATAATCAGGTATAGTGGAAGTGGTGTTCACATTTCACAAGGGCTGGATAACACTCCTTCCTGAGAAGGATGTCATTCTGTGGCTTTATTACAATGAAAAATTTCCCCCAAGCAGTCAGAGTTGATGAGAGGCAAGCAAACAGAAACCCCTAAGAAATAAAAGGCTCTTCCACTTGAAAGAGAGAAGATTTATATGGAGGAAGAGGCTGTAATAATTGTGTGCATATCTCTGTGAATGAAATGGTGAAAAGTGAATAATTATGAAGTATTCCTCACATAACAAGCACTGAAGTCATCAGGCCACAGCTTTAAAAGAGATCAAAATGTTTTTCTCATGCCCATACTCTCCAAACTGCATAACTAAACTACAGAAATTCATTCTGTCTCTCACAATATCCTCCTAGGCAAAATCCGGAAGTGTGGACTGGATGAGTGGACAGTGAGGTGGATTGAGAACTGCCTGAATGGCTGATCCCAGAGGGTCATAAACAGTGGCACAGGAGATTCCTGTCACTGGTATCCACCAGGGTTCAATACTGGGCCGAGTGTTCCTTGATATTCATCAGTGACTTGTAGGAAGGGGCAGAGGCCTCCTCAGGGAGTTCACTGATGGCACAGAGCTGGCAGGAGTGGCTGATACCCCCAGAGCTGTGCAGCCCCTCAGAAGGGCCTTGCCAGGCTGGAGAGATGGGCACAGGAATGGTCTGAAATTCAGCAAAGGCAAATGCAGGGCCCTGCACTGGGGAGGGACAACCCCAGGCACCAGCACAGGCTGGGGGCCGACCTGCTGGAGCAGCTCTGCAGAGAAGGGCCTGGGGCTGCTGGAGGACAATGAGCTGTCCATGAGCCAGCAGGGCCCTGGGGGCCAAGAGGGCAATGGGATGCCTGGGGAATGCCCACTCTAGTGCAGAAAGATTGTAGTTTTCATCACAGCACTACATGGCCCTCAGAATTCAAAAATCATCCTTGTAAATTTATTTTAAATTAAATTAATAGATGTGAAAGATTTTTATGTGACACTTTCATGACTAGCTTAGTAGTTCATTACAGAGTCTGGTTACAAGGAAAACTACATCCTTAAAAGAGACACTCAAGTAGTGTTTCCAGCTCCTTGATGTATCTTTCTTCTCTGGTTCTTGAGTACAAATGTTGGGGGGAAAAGCTTATTAAAATTTCCAAAATGGATGGTCAGTAACTCATGTAATGCTAATACTTTGAAAAGGAATGTATTCATATTTCTATTTTGCAAGGTGCTGCTTCTGAACCTTCCTTAACAGCTGTTTTTCTTGTACAGGCCCAGAAGAACAGAAATGAAGATGTGGAACAGTCCACCTCCTCCACCTCCTTCCTTCTCCCACTGGGCTTGTCCTGGAGCAGCACAGTCCCTGACAGCTGCTCAGCCAAGCCCCCTCAATGGTTTCAGTGTCTGTGGAAGCAGCAGTTGTACAACCAGGGTGGCCACACCCTCTGCAGATGTGTAGACACAGCCTTCACCAGCCACAGTCCTCTGCACAAGCAATATTCTTTTGGTCAAAGCCCTGCCAGCCCTGCATATCTTATCCATTTGTATGGGTGAATAAGGATACCAATTTCCAATGTTAATGAGCAGTTTGGAGAAGGGAAAACTGAGAACACTGCAGTCCTGTTTGTCTGCTTGCCAACTAAGAGCCTGTTCTGTTATCCATATCTTTTCCGTTAATTTGTTTTCTTCCTGAGGTGGGTTTGGATGGACACACACTGGAGAGAAAAAGATTTGACAGAATCATGGAATGGTTTGGATTGGAAGAGACCTCATAGACCATCTAGTTCCAATCCATCTGTCTTGTGTCACTAGGGGAGTGTTTTCCCACCTATGGTCCAGTGGCTGATAATACTTCATGCTGCAGGGAGAAAAACAAACCAACACACTTGCAGATGTGCCTAAAATTTGTCTAACCTTCACCAGCAGCACATGAAAAGTGTCCTCATTTTTTACTATGAACTTTTTCTATGTGTGAACATATAACATTTTGGCACCCTTCCCATGCTTATTAAATAGCAAAGGTTTCTCCTAGCAAGAAAGCCCTTCAGACAGAAAAGGCTGAAAAATACCTGTCTAAAGACAAATCAGATTATAAACTCCTGGGTGGCAGATGACTTACAAATACAATAATAAATGAGAGGCCTAAGCATAAAAAGTTTATCATCCAAATTTGAACAGCTGTTTTCCTCACCATTTAATATCTTCCAACATGATGGAGTGTCCATGATTCCTCTTTTCTCACAGATACAGCTGATGAATTGTTCTTCTGTTCCACCCTTTCTAGACACTATTAAAGAGATCAAAGCAAAAGCTTTACAGTTCATCAAGTCCTTAAACTGCAGCACTTACAGTGAAAGGGATGGGCATGAGGATCAACATGATTTTTACTTGTGAAAGCATTTCAACCTATGGTTAAAATTGGCTTTTTTGGAGATTTTATGTAGCCATTTTCATCAATATGTTGCAACTCCAGAATGAAAGCCAAGAACTGGCCAAGCTGAAGCTTGTAGAGTGTGGCACCATTAATCTGCTAATGCAACCATGTTACACCTTGCTATGATGCAAACCCTGAGTTGAGTCACAATAAAATTGAATGAAGTCTGACTATTCTGGTGGTGATACCTAATGCTGCCTACTTGCCTCTGCTGATCTTAAAAAAAGAGTGATTTATTTAATGAAACCATGGAAAAGGCTCACATGTTGTCAAACATCTTTCCTCTAAAAGTTCTAAGAGCCAAGTATCTATGGAGCATCCAATTAAGAAAATTTGTACTTTATGTTACAAAGCAGTTTTTTTTGCCTTGGTTCTTAGTTCTGTCACTCCTGTGCCTGTGAAGATACATAAATGTATATTAAAATGAGAAAATTAAAACATGCTGTACTCTCTCCCTTGGTTGAAGAAATCTTCCAATTCCCATTTCAGCCAAGAATATATTATGTGGCCTCTTCAAGAGAAACTCAGGAGTCACTCAGCCGTTCATTAGCAGAGACAGTCCATAACCCTGTGACACGTGGCTTTTCTCAGAAACACTTTACCAGACGATTTTTTTGAACTCTGTTCTATGAACTGCAAGGAATAATTAACAGTTCATCAAGATGTGAAAGAAATATGGCATAAACTACCTCTGTCACAAGTGATGCATCAGTGCATGGTGGCTGTGGTGACACTGATGCCTCAGTCTCGTTTTCTGGTGGGATGTAGACATGTATATACCTGAACCTCTTTGGAGGTCAGAAAGCAAGTCCCAATCTCAGTTTGAAAAAGAGAAAAGCAGTGAAGCCTGAATCTGGGATGTCTTGAAAGATTTTAGCTAATGCTCCCAAGAGACTTTGAGAACTGCTGTAAAGAGAAAACTAACCTGCCTGTTGCACTGATTGACACATACAAATGCTCCTCGGGGCAGCAGCAGTGGGGCACAAGGAGAAAAACAGCTTTTGCAGGGCAGCTTAGAGCGCTGTGGGCTTCTTTGTTCTTCTTCCACTCAAGACCACACTGCTGTCAGTCAGTGACACAAGAAATGTCTTACCAATAGGCATCAGGAAAATCTCTAGTCCTCAGCCCTGCTGTGGAAAGGTTATCTATTGATCACTGTCAACTGATAAAAGAGTGTGGAGAAAATGAAGCCTAAAAGGGACATTTTGTTTTAACAACTTATTTATGAGGTATTTCTTGCTGTTGTGAGAAGGTAAACATTAAAAGCACTAACTGAAATAAATTCCCAGATCCTGAAATGTTTTTCTGAATTCTTCTGTGTCTGTGAGATGGATTCTTATATTCTCAGTCACTTGGACAGTATGTTTTCACAGGCACAGGAAGTGTGTGGATACAAGCTAAGGGAAATGGATTAACTATTCCCAGATCTGCTACTTGAAACTTCATTTATTTAGTTTGGATGCTGCAGCCTGTAATTACTTGCTTTTAAGATGGGACACAATGTGCACTATGAAAGCACCAGAGAAAAGTTAAAGATGCTTCTATTGGCTAAACAGTTTAAAAATGCACTTGGGGGTATATTAATGAAGTCAGAACACTCTAATATTTGCAAAAGAATTTTTTTGCCTAGTTTATCCTTTGTAAATGCAGCAAAACCACATTATGATGACAAATTAACTGGTACCTTGCAAGGTTTAAGCAAAATAATTTCCTTGTGCCAAGTGCATTCTTATCTGCAAATATTGGATTAATGAACAGATTTCATTATACTGCAGTGAAATCATTGAATAGATTAATCATGCACTTGCTTCCATTTCAAGATGGATTAAGTTTGAGCTGTACTGGAAGCAATATTGAAATTCATGAAATACGTACTGTAACAATGTGAAAGGCTTGAGGAAACCTATTAGTTCAAGGAAATTATAAGCTAGATGCTGGAAACTTTTAAGTCTTGGCAATTCAGTAGCAACCCCCTCTTGAAGGCTTGAACCTTGGAAGTGTCACTGTTCTTAGGCTGGCAGACTCTGGGAACTGCATGGAGTCTGTATGCAAAGCAGCATGTATCGACAGAAAATGCTAAGTACTGCTTCAAAATGTCTTTTTTATTGGTTTTGGTTTTATTTTTGTTTGTTTGTTTTGTTTTTAGAGGAGTGCCTATTTCACTTTAAACACCTCTCAATAGAAATGACAATACAAAGAAATATCTGTTTATTGGAGGAGGAAAGAGGAGACACTTCACAGGTTTTTAAAGTCAGTGCTGGGGTTTCTAGGTGGCTGTTTTTCTGGGAAAGACATAAAACGGCAGGAAGAAAATGGTCACCCTGGTGACAGCCAGAACAACTTTGGTTCTCTTAACTAAAGTCCTCCAGAAAAATAGCTCAGAAAGGCTGGATCTACATCAGCCAGCAGCTGTTTTGTTAATAATAATTATATATAATAATATCATACAGATGTGTGCTATATACCAGGTGGTTTCCACTTCTGTACACTATGCTTGGAAGACTGTTAAAGTTTTGAGTATTTTTGCTGCCAGAGGTCTATGGCTACTCGGCCAAATATCTGCCCACTTCAGTGGTCGCTCACTACTGCGAAGTGTAAAATCCTTCCTTGTAGTCCACCAGGCACTGAGTATTGCCTTATGCAGAGAACAACTTCACTGTTTTCTCACAGAGCTACTTCCTGCCCTTCAGATATTTTACTAGGAAAGATAACATTTTTTAAAGGTATTTGTAGTGTACTTAGGTTTCTTAGAGAATATTCCCTCAGTGAACTTTACTTACATGTTTTATCTTCTTTTTAGTAGCTGTAGTAAGTCACTGTATTATCTGAGTATTCCTTGGCACTTTAAGTCCACAGTCAAATTCTCTGAGCAGTTAGGTTTAACTTACTATTAGTAACTAAAACACAACATTTTCAGTATCACTGGACAATAAATGACATAATATATCCATTGATTTAATTTATATGGTTATCACTTTGAAGTCCCACTTTGTGCAGAGTTTCTGCAGCATGGACCTGCAGTCAGACAACTGGAGAGGCACTTGCCCTTTTTGTCTCATTTCTGGCCCACATTCAAAGGTGAGATTCACCATGGAGCTGAGGAGAGAGACACTGTGACAGACAAGGATGTTGCAGTGAATTTTTCCATTTCCTGACACAACATTGTGTTTGATAAAAATTAATGAAAAAGCCCTACCTGAAAAATCATTAAATACCCAAACCAAATGAGACCAAAACCCAAAGGAAAACAGTTTTCAGTGTGAAAACCCACCAAGAATTAAGATCAATATATTATGATACTATTTATAATATCTAGATGTAGAAGGATTTACCATACATTGAAATCTACAACAGAAGAAATGTTCTTCTTTCCCTGTGTCCCCACCAACAGTGGTAGAATAAATGAGGATTTTCTTTTAATCTAGAAGTGTTCTAGGCAAAGCCGGCCTGGGGAGTATGTAACTTGTAATTTGCAGCTTTAAGCAAGTGTTAATTTATACTATTAACCAACCTGTAATTGTTATGGGAGAAAATGTATTAAAAAAAGGCCAGAGAATTGTGACTTTTCAGAGTCAGCAGTTATGAAATTAAAATAGGGTTGGTCTCACATTGTATACTTCCATCATTAAAGGCAACTGAAATGACAGTGCTGACAGCTTTGGTATGAAAGAGTTTCCGTTTAACACAGATTCAGTGTTGTGACAAATGCACTATGTCAGGGGGGTAAAAGCCTCTGCCAAATATCAAAGATATGCTTTGGGATAGACCAGGGGTCTATAACTTCCTAGGCTTTGGGTTGCTGATCTGTCCTTGGACGTGTCCAAGGGCTCTGTAACTGGTGTAAATCCACCTTTTCCTTTGATTGTGGGAGTGCACTGAATCAAATAAGCAGGAGAAGAAAATGGGGACCGTAACACTGATGGGGTGAAAAAGTCTTGCCAAAACAATGACAACCCTGGAAATCCACCTCCTAGAGCAGACAAGATGAAGAATTCTACAGACTCACTTCCCTGGTCTACTGTCTGATCTTTGCAGACATAAGATTTCATCTATCCTTTGTCACTTTGTTCAACGTGCTTCATTTAATCTAGGAATTCTGTTATGCAGCTGTTGTTTAAGCTCATAGAGCAATCAAGATAAAGTTCTGAAGGTCTGGACAGAAAACTTCAGGAAACATTAGAACCAACTGGATGCAGACAAATTACCTTCTATAGTCATGTTTTTGATAATTTACTTATTTTGAGCACTGGCACAAAAACTCTTCTTATTAAACTAATGTACCACATGGCTTAAATGTTCCCAAAAGCCCAAGTCAGAAATGCAACTTGTAGAATTACTGTAGATAATACATTTTTTCAAAACAATCCATATCAAAATGTTTTATAATTGCAGTACCCTTTGAAACGTATCATGTCTGAATTTACTTTCTCTGTTATTATAACCACAAAATTTACTTCCTCTCTTTCAGTGATTTTTTTTTCCATTAATGGCATAAACCAGGAAAAAATAAATTGTTTTGTGCAGGTTTATACAAACTCCTGACAAGTATGATGAATTCAGCAGCAACAAGTATTTTTACCCTTTTAGAAAAAGAGAAGGTTTTAAGAGAAGCGGTTGCCAAAATACCCCAGATCTTTCCCACATGAAACTGTAATTGTAAAATACAGTTCCCCTCGCTGAACTGCAGGACCAACATTTATTGCCTCCACTGTGAAAATAAGAAGAACAACTTGCCTGCACTTAATCATAAAGTATACCAATCTCAAAAAGTGTGTGTACATGTGTCTGTTTCTTTCCATACCTGTGAACTTCCATGCAGAAACACATTATCTCCACCAAAACTGGAGAAAGGCTTTTCCTTTTGGAATTTGAAGCTTGGGTAAAAGCAACCTTTTGAGAAGCAGTTCTGCATTTTCAATTATTATCCATTGTTCTTTAGAATAAACAACAACAAACAGAAAAAAAAAAAAGCACAACACAGCAGCATGTCATCAAGATTAACAGTCAGAATCACCACATCATTACTCTTTCTCCTCCCTTTCATGATCCGTCCTCACTCATCCCCTTCATACTCCCCAGCACTAACAGGTCTCCCCTCAGGCTTGCTGACTTCTCAGAGACCCATGTGCCATCTGCCAGGATGCTCACTCTGTATCAAACCTTTTCTGGGAAATAGCAACTTTGTCCTCTTCCTCTTCCTCCCTGCCCACCCATAAATCCTGACTTTGGCAATAGTCAGGCTGTGCTGTTAAGAAGTACAAACATATCCTGTAACTCCACCCAGAGTGCTGTTCCTGTCATCCAAGATATGTCTCTGAGGAAAGCTGGAATTACTGCTGGAATTACCAAGAGCAAAGTGGGCAAAGGAGCAATGCAGCTCAGCCTTGTTGTGATTCCTATCTCATTAGCTGTCCATTAACTTCTCCTTTGTCATTACTTCTGCAAAGCATGTCTCCCCTTCCACTGACTGTCCTTGTTTGTGAATATATTTGCTCAGACACATTAGCATTCCTGTTGCAAAAACAGATTTCATTTTGTAACATTCTGGAAGTATCATTTAATCTCTGATCTCATCGCTGCTGCATTTTGAGGCCACGGCAGTCCTCTGCAGCAGTGTTTGACTTACTACCTTCTGAGAATTTAATTATCACACTTTTACCACTACTCTTGCTTGAGATGACTGGAATAATCAAAACATGAATAACTTGAGTATTTTTTACCTGTCTCACTGCCCATGGAGGATTTCATGGGACCATTCTGTACTTCCAGTAATGGCACTTACACCACAGGGAATGATCTTGGTGGGTTGGGGTGGGGGGGAAATGTCACAGTGATTGGAATTGAGACCCACCCACTTCCTTGCACTGGGGCTGCAAAACCTCTTTGGAAAAACTAAAACTAGAAGAGCTGTAAGGTAGCTTGCTCATTTTCAGGTCAAATTGCCTTTCTCCTCATCCACATTATCTTGGCTTGCATCACTAAAATAAGTGTGTTCAACCCTGTAAAACACCTGTCACATTTATCAATAAAACATCAATAATACGACATGGGTAAGGGTTATCTGGCCCTTGAGTATATGTTCAACATAAATAATGGGAATGATATTTTATTTGCATTATTTGCAGGAGGGGATATTGTGACATAAGGCCCTGGTATTTTCTGTTTCAATCTCTGATGGGCATTACATACCGTACACTCATCCTGTAATAGTCAATGCACCAGTGTTCAGAAAATAAAAGCTCACAATAGGGAGAAGTTTGGCAATGAAGCTTTTGAAAGAGCGATGTGTTTTTGTACTGAAACACAAAATTAAAAAAAGAAAAGCAGGGCTTCAAGGCAAAAGAGAGATAGAGTGTTTATGACCTAGTTACTACTAGGTACCCTTCTCTTCTGCTAAGTGCATTGATTTCTTGGTCACACTCTTGTCGTGTAAATAGGGCAGCTGAAGATAGACTTTTCCTCTTCTCAGGTGCAAGCAAGTTTTCACAAAATCAAGAAGAAAAAAAATGCGATTCAGATCTAGGCAGTCTATGAGCTTGCTAGTTTATTTGGATTTTCCCTGCTCGCCTTAAAAGAAGCTCTTGTACACCTCTAAGTTTACTAGGATACGGGGACACAAAATTCAGGGCAGTAATTTCCATGGATTGAAGCTTTCTTTTATGCATTGATGTCAGCTTTTTAAAAGCATATAAATGTGGGAACCCTATTATTTCTTATGTCTGGAAGGCAAAAGATTCTTAGCTACTGTTGACACTTTCATATACAGTGCAGCAACCTGAAGAAAGATGGCTCCTTTATGAAATTCAGCTTTATCAAAGCAGACAGCTGTCAGCTTCTTACCCACAGCACACATGAGGAGCCACGACCCAGCCCCCTCACGCTGCACCAGGATCCCAATGCTGCTGGCTGCCCTTGATCCTTCCTTCCCATGAAGCAGAAACATGAGGGGCAGCTGGCAAAGACCCCTCTGCTGTTTCTTAAGGCACAGGCAGCCTTTCCAGGGTGGGGACTGTGCCCTATCCTTGCCTTATGGGTCCCTTGGCTACCTTAGCCCCACTGCTCAGAGGCCCTTGCCCTTCAGAGGGATGCAGAGGTCCACCAGCACCCTCAGGATGGGGCTCAGCCTCCTTCCCACCCTGGGGATCACCACAGGCAAGAGCACATTTGTTGTGATTCTTTGGCTTCAGCTCAAGAAAAAAGTGGCCAAGGCAGTGATGGCCATGCCAGCACTCCAGGAGGTGTCCTGGACCCTTGTCCTTCCAAGCACAGGGCAGATTCTTGGGCCCAAATCACAGCTGGAGAGCTGCAGGCTCCTCACCCCCAGCTCAGAGGCAGAGCCTCAGTGTTTCTTGCTGGGTCAAGTGTGGTCATAAGCCTGTGAGGGATCAAGGACTAGACTGTCTCATGGAAATGCAATGGCATCACAATGGTTCATGGTAAAATAGATGGCCATGGCAAATGGCAAAGGGTGAACCTCAGACTACACCCCTCCTAAGTGGAAGTCAGGCAGAAAGTCATGGACATCGCTTATCCCAAAAGCCCTGTTTTTTCTCTCCTCTTTGGACTAAAGGAACCTGAGTTTTGGTATCAAAAAAAGCAAAAAGAGGAGAGTGTTGCTCTTTTTTTCTGGTTTTTTTTTTTCCTCCACCTTCATTTTTCTATCTACAACCTTCTCTATCACTCAGTGATCCCACCACAGTGAGACTGAAATAAAAAGCTTTCCAAAATGTTGTCTGAAAGTGGCCACACTATTGACAAACCAGATCTCCCCTAGAAATGACTGGCACCCACTTGTCTTCCCCATGAGCACCAAGGATCAGCAGGCACAATTCAAACATCACAACCACAGTGTGCACTGGGCACTGGCTTGAAAAAACAACAGAGCCATGAGACAGCAATTTCACTTTCCCTGTGCTTTTCTTCTCCTGCTCATGATATTTAAAGAGCATTATGGGATTCTGTGCACTTAATAACTGCTCCCTCAGAAGGATTTGGTTGCTGAATACAAATAAGAAGCTATGTGATTAGGCGTCATGCATTCTGATACATTTTATTACATTTTACTTTTATTTTTTTTAAGATAAAGGAGAATTCGAGCAGAGAGGAAATGCTTTCTCTGCAAATAGGCTTATTGCCAAGCTCGTATCCTACCAACCTTCAGTATAATGCTTGTCCCTCAAGATGTGGCTGATTTTTAAATTGCAAAGAGTTATATTTCATAAGTGTAGTAATATTTGAGGAAGCCTTTCACAATCATCTCCAATTATCTCAGGTTGAAAAGGCAGATGCCTAAGAAGCACATTCAGGCTACTCAGATGTTGGTAACATTTAATTTCTGTTTACAACTGGAAGCAGAAAGCTGTCACTCTTTACCTCCTTAGTCTGTTCCATTACCTGATAGCCTCCCTCCACCCAAACTGTTTGTTCCCTCTGTTTCTCCTCTACCCTAATCATGCCACCTTTTCTCTAACACTTACATGGAGGCTTTTCTGACCTTGCCCACATCATCTCCTTTCCATCCTGCTGAGTTCCCAGTCGACTCCATCTCATGTCCCACTTTTTTGAACTTCTCCATCTCTGCTCTGCACTCTCAGGACCCCCACTACCACTGTCCTGTCCTTTTCACCATTCTGGCTTATCACTACCCTCATCCACACCTTCCTTCCTGCCCCAGCTGCCTCTCTGCCCCACTCTCTCATTGCCTTCCACTTCTCTTCTGACTGATGCATGGTTTGAGGAAAACATTATTAAGGCAGTGTAACGGGTGAAAAAGCAAGCATACATTTCTGCTGCAGAGGATCTGCCCGTGTAGCACACATAATACATCTCAGGCGTGGGTGCTTCATATCCATCAGTACATCTGCAGTCTGAAATTAGAAATCTGAAATCTTAATTGTACACTCAGTAATGGGACCAAAATGTTGCCATGGTGAAATAACAGGAGGAAGGATCAATGCTAAGACATGGAAAAAATGAGATTTCACCACGGCATAATGTCCCACATGAAAAAAGCTGTCTACCCCTCTACTGTAGTGTCTACCTGTACTGTCTCTCATTTTGACCAGAATAAAGGAGATTTTGTTCCCATGTCATCAAATTTGCTTCAGTTGATAGGTCTGAGGTCCTCCAGAATAGGAGCTTCTGCAGTGTTTTTCACCAATCTGCAGAGCTTTGTGCCCTGTGATGATGTGTTTCATCCCCACTCCACGCTCAGCACTCCTTCTGTCAGCGTGCTGGTGACAGGCACAGTGCTGACAGCTACCGTAGGGGCTGGCAGCTGAATCCAGCCCAATTTGCTCTTCTTGTCTGCTGGGACTGGGACTGAAAGCAGTGGGCTGAAATTACAGAAAGGAAAGGGGGTTTTGTTCCTCAAGAAAGACTCTACAACATTAGAGCTGGTGAAGCAGAGCAGCGGATTGCTGGCAGATCCCAAAGAGACCCCAGCATAGGAGGGTTTTGGGAAGAAGTCAGACTAATATCTCTCAGAGCAGGTTTTGGTGGAGATCCTGCCCTGAGGCAGGGGATGCTCTGGGTGACCTACCACACCCTGACAGGACTCTTTTCTGTGAATCTGCTTGAGGGTTTTCTTGTGGCCATTTCTGTGGCTCCACCACCTGTCAAGGAGTTTCCTTCTACTTACCTTTACTTAACTCTTCATTCCCCTTGAAAAGCTCATGCATTGTAATGTGACTATGTATATTTTCAGAAGTGTTTAGTTTTAATGACAAAATATTTATTTATAAATCTTAAAGCTCACTTAGTTTAATGCCTGTATTGTTTCTATTAGCCATCTAATCAAGAAGCTCAATATTTTTTGTTATTCCTACTGCAAAGCTGGATTTTGCATGGAATCTCAGAAATGCATTAATTTCACTACAACTTCTTTAAATTTTTAATATTCTTGTCAGCTTATCTGTCTGATAGCTTAACTATTCTTTCAATTTTCCCAACAGGTTGCAACAGAGTACAGCTTCTGATTATTTCCTGACCTTTTCTTTTGTTCTTTTTTTCCAATTCATTCCAGTTAAATTGGGAAGGTTTGTTTTTTTCTGAAACTTTGCTTCACATGCAAATGGATGTTGCCAGTTATTTTTTTCCTTGGCCATCCCAGGCAATATTTTCATACGAATATTGGAAAACATAGTCAAGAAAATTGTGGTTTAAAATGTATGCAAGACTAATTGAAAAACCCTTCTGAAAGCATGGATGTTTCACTGTCAATATGGGAGGGCATTTCCAGTGGGGTCAATCCTAAATATGAGTCTATGAAATATTTTCAGTGATGATCTGGGTGATAAAATATACTGTATGCTTATAAAAACTGAGCATGCTACCAAGCTAGCAGGGGTTGTGGGCACCTCAAAGGACAGGATCAGAATTCAAAATGATCTTGATAAATTGAAGGACCTGAAATCAATAAGATGGAATTCAATAAAGACAAGTGCAAAGTGATACACTTAGCAAGGAGAAATCAAACACACAAATACGAAATGAGGAATAAGTGGTGAAGCAGCAACTCTGCCAGACAAGGTCCTGGGGGCATTGTATATCATGAGATGAATATAAATTAGCAAGATGATCCTGCCTTAAAAATGGCTAATGACATTCCCAGATGTATTAATATATAAGTTATTACAGGAAGCTGTTGTTTTCATTTACTTATTTACTTGATACTGATTAGGTCAGTAACGAACAACTGAGTTCTGCTCTGAACAGTAAGTTTAGTAAAAGAGCAAAATAGCAGAGAAGAAAGAAACAATAAAGACTAGAGAAGTGCAGAATGCAACCTATAAAGCAAGACTGAAATAAATCTATTGTTTCTAGTGAGAACAAAGACCATTTTAAAATATATTTAAAACTCTTTGCAGAAACCACAATAAAACAAATTGTTTTGCCAATTGAAGGAGACAAGAAAAGTTGCTGTTGGCTTAATTTTGCAGAAACAGAGAATCAAACTTGATATTAACAGAAACGAAGGGACAATAGTTCAGCACTATATTGTAAAATATCCTCATTTGGGTAAGTGGTATTGTTGGAAGCTTTTAGGACTGATTGGAGGATTAACTGCTAGTGCTGGACTAGATGTACCTATCTTACTTCACTGTAGGAAAATTAATTGAATAACATCTTTTGTTCTTTAACACAATATGAGGCAGCACTATAGAACTCCATTTTCAATTCTTGCTTTAGTAGTTGTCTCACTCAGCTATTAATTTCAACAAAAACCCTGAAGATGGGGGATGGGTGAAAGTGCCCTTTTTGGAATTGCATTGATAAGATGCTGACACAAGGGTCAATTACTTTCTGAGCACACATTGCAGTACCAGACAAACAGAATAAAGCCCTAATTCCTAACCCACTGGATCTACAGTTTGAGAGACCAAATGAATACAGGTCCATAGAGGTGCAGAAGGACTTCAGGAGATAATATTAATCAGCATTGCAGTGGTACAAGCACAGGAGCAGTGTACTTACCAATTTTTGTAGATTTTGCAGCCAAGGAAGATGTTGAAGTAGGATCTGAAGGGAAATACAAAGTACATTTGAGGGGTAGACTTTTCCAAGCACTAGAATAGGAAAAAAAAAATCAAAGAATTGTTTTATAAAATGTGAAAGCTAGTGAGAGGTTGGTGTTCAGGCCAAAGAAGAGTGTTTACTTGTATAGAAGATGGGAAGCGAAAGGTCACCGAAGGAGACCCCGAGAAGAAAGCAGATGTTGGTACTCTGGGTTAATGAGGATTTACAAAGACAAGGCTGCTATTGTTAATGTGGCAGGTTGGGAAAATTGGATTTAAAACTATTCTGAATGGATGAGAGTTAGAAAGGCTGCTTTATCTTGAGATATGAGGTGACAGCTTAGACCCTGGACAAGAATTTCAGTTGCATGGATGGATAAGAAAGGCTGTATCTTAGACAAACTGTGTGGAAGAGTCTTGCATGGTCTTGATGTGAGAACTGAGAGAGACTTCAGCTAACGCCCAAGTAACAAAAATAATTGACAGGCAGGATAATGAAGTTGTCAAAAGCAAAAGAGAGAGCAGGAATGGAGAGGAGTTAGGAAGAGGGATAAGAAATTTTCTCTCAAAACATATTGTGCTTTTATTGGCAGTAGAAAATCTCAAACTGGACACCACGAAGACAGGTCAGATCTGGGACAGAAATTCACACTCCTGGGTCGTATGTACTAACCTGTCTTTCTGCTCATTCATACAACCAAGGCAATCCTTCTTCTGCAGGAACATTTCTGGAGAGTATGGTAGAGACAGAAAGTGCAGAGGGATGCCCTACAGGGGACCTGGAGGGAACATTAAAAGATTCCCTGGAGACTAGAGATAAATTGTAGTAGACATGGGAGAGGACAGATTCAAAGGATCCAGATGGAATCAAGAAAGATGACACAAGATATATGACACGTTAAGTTTAGTACAACTCAGTACTGTGTTCTAGTAGGTACAAGTAGGTGACAGCCCTCTTCCCAGAAACTGAAGCCCTAACCTGCTGGGACCATGACTTTTTTGCCACCCAAACAAAGTGCATTTCAAGATCTCTTCTCAAAGCTGGGGGAGGTTTTATAAATCTTTCAAGTGGCCACCTGTTACCAAATGCTATAGTTTTTGCACATTTTGCTCAGGTCTGTACATAGCCTCTTTCATATTTAACTAGTGCATAAACTCTGTAATGCATTTCTGGTACTCCTCAAATCATGACAGTGTTTGCCTGGAGATGTCAGCTCCTGTACTCTCCAGGACTACCTCACCAAAGAAAACCACTGCCCAGCACTGAGCCCACTGCTCTGCTGCAGCTGCTGGCTGTGCTCTGGGACAGGCGAAGGCCCTGTGCTGGAATCTCAGCAGGGTGTTCTGGGCAATGTGCACTTTGCTCAGAGATCAGTGTCCCTTGACTCTACACAGTCTGCTGTCACCAGCTGGGAATGACAAGAAGACAGTCACCCAAAATCTCCTTATGTAAGCAGGAAAAGTGCTGATAAGGCAAAGACTGGTTGTGACGAAACCTCTAGAGACAACATGTTGAAGCTAAGCACAGGTTGCTTAGGTTATGTGACTTTTTTTTAACTGCCTTTATTGTTTTCAGAGTGCTACTCAATATTTCCTGAGGAAAAGACTAATATTTATTGTCTGAAGTGTTATGAAATTGGCCTGATCTTAGGGGTGGAGCAATAAAGATATACAGTGGGTAACATTTACTGTCTCAGAAACATCTGGAATTCTCTAAAATAATCATTCACTTATTACATTATTAATAGACTGGTGCTACTCCTAATATTTTTTACGCTTATATTTTTTTTAATTTGAAAATCTCCTTTTTTTATTTAATTTCTTTTGGCGATCTCAGATGTCTCTTGTTATGAGTAATGAAAAATTAAACAGTGTGACTGTAGCAAGAGGACATTTAGAGCAGGAAGATGAGCTGAGTCACAGGGAGTGCGTGGCCTTTTCCCTCTGACGTGCTTTCCTCAAGGCCTCCCAGCATCACCAGCCCTGGCTCCACTCCATGGACAAGAACTCAGCATAGTGACAGCTACATGCAGAGAAAATCTCACAAGGTCTCTCCTTTTTATGCTGGAAAAGTGCTTCTATTTTTACAGTTTCCTATACGCTTTAAATTTTTTTACATGATCTTACAATCTATACTAAAATGCTGCTATGAATTTTATAAATTGATATCCAAGTCATGAAATGAGATGACTACTGGAAAGAGAAAGACCTGCCTGTTCTAGCTTGAGAGTCTCTTTTCTAGGTGTAATTTTCTCTATTTTATTACTTATCATTTGAAGATTATAAAGTATCTTGACCCTTCTGTAGTGTGCTCTGTTACACTGAATTTAAGAATTGAGATTACAAATACTGAATAAGGAGAAAGAAAAAGACTCAATTTCAGCTCCAGTGGACAGGCTTTATTTCCTCTCCCTACTTGCTGCTTTTATACAGCAGTCTAGCTCCAATGACAGTGGAGATTTATATCTGCAGCCATGGCAGAAGAATTGGCCTAGGCAATGAAGGAGATGAATACTTCAGAAACAATGGACAAATAGTTCAAAACCTCACTGCCATTTTTTCTCCATAGCTAATCCATAGAGGTTCTGCACTTCCTTCAAGAACAAACAGCAGGGAAATATACCCAATATATATTCAAGAAATATCAGCCAATATTTGAAACTTCTCAGAAGTTTCTGAGTAAACTCAAGGAAAAAAAAAGCTTCATGTTCTCAGCCCTGGAAAAATATCACCAGAGCTTTAAGCACAGAATAAGGCTCACTTCCTCCTTATGTTTTGGGCTAGAACTAATTTAATAACTTTCTATCAGTGTATGTGTCAGGGGGCAATGTGCACAATCCTGTCCTTTCTCTATGTCCATTGCACTGCTGGGAAGCAAACAAAGGCAGATCCACTCTGTATCACCAAATGTTCCTTGTCATATGGGGAATTCCACCTCTAAAACAGGTTTACTGATGTGCCTGTCCTTGCTGCACTTTCCCCATTTCTTACTCTGTGGATGCATTTTAAACCTCAGGTGTAAACAGGCTTAAACTACATTAAAAAAAGGTGAAAAGCAGAAGGAGCCAAAGCAATCACTGTAGGACCAGAGCCTCATTAAAAATATCTGGTCTTCGAGTCATTTTACATCTGAGGCCAGATAATACATTTACACTGGTTGTGGAGTTTGTAAAAAAAATGTTGATGTAAAGTCATACTTTCTTTTCCTATTAGTCAAATTTCCATGACTTACAGTTACAATCTACATAACCCATTTTCTTATCATGATACAAAATTCTCAAGACCATTTAAAAATTTAATTTTTATAGACAAGAATTAATAGACAAGACTTCTAATGTTAGTCATTTTTAAGTAAATACGTGATTCTATATGACAAGCATTATTGGGAAAAAAATCAGTAAGATGTTAAATGCTAAGTCAATGCTGACTCTGCAAAGAAAGTTAAAATACTAAAAATAAAAAATGAGAAAAAGAAAAATTCATCACTGGAAATAAGAATGGTGGTGTGGAGGATGTTGCTTGTGTAAAAACATAGCTGCCTGTTGTTCATACAAAAGGGAGATGGAGCTAACAGTGAGACATGTAGGTATAACCTAGATAATACCAACAATATTTTCCAATGAACTCTTTATCTTACTGTAATGTCTAAACATCATCAAATTGCATAAACATTAACAATTCACATAAAAAGGAGAATTTGGGATCTCTCTTAATATTAGTAAAGGAGATTGCTATCATCTTCTTCGTTAGATGGAGCACAGATTTTACATGTGTATATTTTTAGCACTTTTTTCTCTCTTCATAAATGCACAATTCTGAAAGCATTAATCTGTTCAGCCAGAATGTGTTCCTGAACCTACTAAGTAAGAAAATAAGCACAGAAAGAGAAATCAGAGAACCTGGGCTGTTACCCTAGCACATTTCTAGCCTGCTCCTGGCCTCCTGTTTCCATGGCTATCTGAAGCTGCAAGAGCTACTGCAGTGCGTTGGATCCCCTGAGTGTCTTCAGCTAGATAGAAATGAAGTAATAATCTTTCCCTATTTAAAACAGGCAAAAAATGTGGTTAGAATTTGAGGAGGGTGGATAACTCTATTTCATAAATATGCACTTTCTTGACCTTGACCCCAGAAACAGGGAAGTAAACCACAAGGCCAGGTTTTCTGGTTCAGATCCAGGGGAAAATATGGGTGTAGCTTGTAGGATTCTATTCAGTGACAGATTCAGTATATAAACCCTTAATTTGCTATATGGATTTCTGTCACTTTTGACCAAAATCTAGACCTGATGGATGTGCACTTAGCCTCCTCTAGGGCTGCAGCCTCAAAATGTGAAAGGAGATTAATGGACAGAAATGGAAAACCCAAAGTTCCCCCAGGAAATAGAGTAACTTCGAACATTTGGACAGAAAGGAAAACAACCTTCATTTTGATGGGGCAGCAAGGAAAGAATAGCAGATTAACTTTCCTGCTGGGAGCAACACACCTGAATTTCTGACTCTTCACCTCAGGGACTTGATCTCCATGCTCAAACGTCACCCAGGGGCTGGCAAGGACTGCTCTCTCTATCCTGCCACTGTCAGCTCTGGCCTTATTGTCTCTGGGCTGCCTCCCTGTGTGAGAAGGGCCACAGACACTTTGCTGAGGCTGCACCCTCCCCACACCTCCCTGAGCCAGGAGTCAGGGAGCACTTGTGGCAGTACAGCAACAAAAAAAGCACCCTATGCAGCCTGGGGGAGCTGAGTTGTCTTAAACAGACCATCATGCTTAATGCGAACTGACCAGGGAAAGCTCTCTGTGATTTGGTCTGAATAACAAATGGTGAGCTATCCAAGGTGAACAAGCAAGGAAATGTAAGTGAAGAACAAAACAAGCCACCTTTTTAGCTGTATGATTTACTTTGGGCATTCCAGAGCTTGGGACCTATTCCAGATGTTTTTTCAGAAGTATTTCTTTCTTGCTCGTAAATGGTTAGAAGGTAATTGTCAGACTCACAGAAGTGTTTATTCCTCTTAACAGAAATATCTGCCCTGTGAGCATTTACCTCTGAGCTAGCTGGACTTCTTTATGGTCTATGGAGAGTGACAGGCATGACACAGCTCTCATCCCTCTTATCCAAAGGCAGGGGATCTGAAATGCATTGGCTGAATTCTGCAGGACAATTGCCCACTTTTTTCCACTGACTGTAATGGGAGACATACACAGTGAGGTCAGGTTAGTGGCCTACAATGTGGACATCTCTGTTTGTACAGATCAATCCTCCATCAAGAAAAATGTTGACTTTTCCTGTCATAACAAATTTGATTCCTCTATCCCATCTCTCTCTTGACAAACAAAGCACCTTGTCAAAGGAAAGGTTAAGCTAGAAGCTAAAAGCACAGGTGGAAATTACTTTGGTGTAAGGATTAATTTGACTCTAAGATAGTGGCATAAAATTACTACTTGCAGTATAGCACTAAATACAGTATATTTCATACATTTCTGAAATATTCTATTGATTTTGCTGATGACTACCATAGATTTTTGGCGAGTTTTTCCATTTCATAGTTGTGACTCCCTGATTTTTTACATTCTACCATTGCTCAGATATTAATGCAACCTTAGTAGCAAGTGTTCAGTAGCCCATATGAGATGCCAAAGGTTAGTAATGACTTTTGAACACTGCTGAGGTGGCAACATGAACTTGAAAAGGCACAATTTCTCCCAGCAGTTCAATATTGTATTTTAACTTTGTCTGCAGAGAACCTGCGGGTGTCTTTTTATTCTTCAACAACATGCAACAGAGAAGTGTCATTTTGCACACTCGTGGGAAAGTGTTACTTCAACCTCATTGACTCTTTTGCTTCATGGAAATTATTTACCCAGAAATACTACCATGGAGGGTCAAATTGCTTTCGATAAAATAATCTAATTACTTGAGATCTCTTACAGGATGAAGACATTGCATTGTGGCAGTTAGTCCCCTCTATTGTTAAGGTTAAATGATGCTGTACTGAACAGCATCATACAATCTCCTTAACTCTTACTTTCTTTTCGGTTGTAGAGTTGGTAGGGAAAGATAGGTGGGCTGTTCACCAAAGGAGTAGGAAAGAGAAAGTTATTCAAAATTGGTCTATTTAGCTGTATATGGATTATGTTCCAATAAGATGAACATAGGAAAGAAAACTACACACCACTAAATTTCTTTTGAAAGAATTGAGTTCATATTGAATGTTCTCTTGACATTTAAAAGCTAAACTGGAAGGCTGAGTCTGTGATACCCTTACTGTAATTCATTCTGCTTTCAGAAATCCATAGGAGAGCAGATCAGGTACTACATGTCCATAGAAAACAAAAGAATTAGGACTTGGTTCTACACCAGGAAAAAGAAAGAGGAGTGAAAAGTTTCACAGACAAATCAAATTAATGTCAATTCTAGATATATGGTGACAAAATTCATCAATCAATTTGCTTGTAAACAGGGAGAAAATAGCAAGGAGATGAAACAACAATCAACATGGGTTTGTGAGGAACAGATTACAAACCAGCTTCTCTTCTATGGTTGCAGGACAGGTTTTGTGGTTGGAAGAAAAACAGACAGGATTTACATTTTGATTTGCACTGCCCTTTTGACTCTATCAAATGATACTTTTGTAACCCAGCTTGGGGAACTTCGATGGAACCACAACAAGCGTCAAAACTGATTGGAAAACAATAATGTAGAAATAGCTGCTGGCAGTCATCTCAAACCAGAGTGTGTTCAAAGAGGGGCTCTGTCCTGCCTGGAGTGTGCACAGAATTTGTGTGCAGGAGGGGGCACTAAAACTCCCTGGCTTTGCACCATGGAGGCAATGGGGAGCTCCAAGGAGCTGATGAACAGAAACTGAGACCTGTGCATGGGATGGTGCAGCACAGGAGCATCAGGAATAGGGTACATCAATAAACACAACTCTCACTAGCTCCCCTGAGGCTTCAACACTTCTGCTTAGCAGTGGCCATGATCTGTCTCTCTCCAAGTTGTCTTGCTCAGAAGTATGACTAACTCTGCAGGTTCATTTTCGTCTTCTGAAAGCAAAACCCTGAAAACCACCAGTTTCATAGTTACAATAGGGCACCTATACACCCTTCCTCATTTCCTACACAAGATCTGAAGATACTTGGGGTTTTAATTCATACCTACAATGTAGACTTAACTGTTCATACTCACATTGTAGATAGTTTTCTCTCCCTAAACCATTTCCACAGTTTATTTCATACCCTAATAAAACTTAGAAATGGCTATCAACTGAAGATCAAGCACTTTCACCGTCCCGATCTAAAATTTATGAGTATTTGGAACACATTGTAAAGTAAAATGGAAAAAACTGTGTCCTTCCTGGAAATAATTTCTAACTGAGGCAACAGTGAAGTTTCCTTTGTTGTTATCAGCAGTTATGCTGCAAACAACCAGAACTGTTTTCAAGTTGCAAACAGTGACAATCACACCTTTCTTAAAATTTTCTGGTGTTTTTTAATTAGGAAGAGACACACAGCTACTTTTTTATTTTTTTTTTTACACAGCCTCTTTTTCTCTGTTGTTCATGCATTGCTAGTAACAAATTAATGTTGCTTCCAAATATTTTAATTTTGTGTAGAAATACAAAAATTCTGTACTTTGTGAAAATGAGACGGTATCAGAATTATTTTTCCTCATAAATATGAAAACTAGACTTTTCATGAACAGCAGTGGAAAAAGAAATCAGATTTCAATGCGAGAATGGAATATTGAATGTAGGTCTCTGATAAATCTGCTTGAAACATCCACTGGATATTATCAGGATATC
Source organism: Cyanoderma ruficeps (assembly GCA_008694505.1). Lineage (NCBI taxonomy): Eukaryota > Metazoa > Chordata > Aves > Passeriformes > Timaliidae > Cyanoderma > Cyanoderma ruficeps. The sequence goes on along the minus strand of VZDJ01007754.1, from coordinate 37,065,776 downwards.
AGCTGTTTTCAGAGGAAATTCTATTCTCAAACTGTAAAAGATTTTTCATACCAGATACATATTTGTAAAGGTTTTAATTTCAACAAACCAGAACATTTTCGCATTCTTCAAAAAGTAACAGTCACAAACTAAAACAGAAGAAGTTCCACACCAACATGAGGAAGAGCTTCTCTCCATTGAGGGTGGCAGAGCATTGGGGCAGCTGCCCAGGGAAGTCATAGAGACTCTCTGGAGACCTTCAAAGCCCACCTGACCCACCTGTGTCACCTGCTCCAGGTGAACCTGCCTTGGCAGGGGGGTGGACTAGAGATGATCTCCAGAGGTTTATTCCAACCCTATCTATTATGAGATTATGTTATTCTATGATTCTGTGATTTTTTAGGAAAGAAATTAAACAGCATTCCTAAGCCTTTCTAAGGTTGGGACACCTACACTTAACAGTTGTTAATTTATAGCACATTCTATTTTGAAAATAGTCTGCAGAATTCATGTTGCGTGTCCCTGTTTTGTGTCTTTATGCCAATTATAATTCACATTACAATAATGTAGATTACATTCTCTTTGGCCCTCAATTATAATTTTCCTTTTTAATCTTAACTTCATTGTACATCCAAATAATACATGTCCCTCTTTTTTCCCCATAAATGTCATTATTCAAAGTTCATTTCAGGACCATACTCTTTTTAATCACCAGATGGTAATATTCTGGGCTAAACTGACTCCTGATCTAAGTCCTTTGACCTCTTTGTTGTTACTCAAGAAGTGTCCATGAGGCCTCTTCTTGTTTTATCAGCTATTTGCATGATTGTAAAAATTATGAATACATATATATAGTAATGCAGGCTTCTCCTTCAGCTTTCTATTGCATGAATTCCCATGGGCTGGCCCCCTGTGTTGGCAATCTGAACTATGAGCCAGGAATTCTCCAGCAGCTCACCCCTCAAGCTGACAATGACACAAGCAGATGTGTGTCTTTTTTTGGGCTCTTTGTAACCTGATGAGTTTCCTTCCTCTCATTCCATAAGGAGCAGACAGCACATTTTAATTGCTTTATACACTTCAGAATGTGCACTCCCAGGGTGTGTGAAGGTCAGTGCAGAAGACAGCCAGCACTAATACAGAGCGTTTCCTGAGGGGAATTCTGGGCAGGGCGCTGGTCCTGTCCAAAGGGCAGCAGGGATTTTTGTGCATCTCCCTAGTTCACAATGCCCTGGATCCTAATGAAGATCTCACTGCACAGTGGGTTGTGCCACGTGTCTGCTTGGGTCAAGGACAGTCCTCGACCCCACGAGTGTGAACACGGCTCACATGGCAGGTAGATGGAGGAGTTTATTCATTGTCACTGCCTTGGGTGGTATTTATAACCAGGTCTTTGCCTTTTTGTGGGCACAATGCTGTGCCACACTCCAGATGAACTGAGTCCTTTGGTAAAGCACTCAGGAATCTAAACAGAGCTGTTCAAAATGGGTTTAGTGACTTTTGAGGGATTCTTTCTATATTTAAAACAAGCCAAGTTCACCAAAGTTAAAGTGTTTTGTAGGAGCGCTATAAATTCTAAAAATTTCCCACTGCTATTTGGGTATAGATGTAGACACGTGGTGACTATGCAAATGCTTGGAGCTAGGAAATAGCTGTTTGACAGACACAGTAAATAAGTGACAAATTGAAATTCTCTGTTTTATTTTAAATAAGGTCAAATTCAGTTGCAGATCTACACATCTAGGCGTATACCTGCATTATCATAAAAGCGTAGGAGCATAGAGAACATTTTGTGCATTTTCATCAGTGTCTTTTTAATTGAAAGATGGACACAAGTGAAACCAATAAAGAATGAAAGTGATATTTTATTACAGTTAGCCTTTGAATAAGCTAAAGTCATCACCTCTTTCAAAATTAATATGATGTCTGAGCTCACAGTCTGTTACCAGGAGTGTGCTTGGAAGGTGTTGTAAAACAGGATGTTCTTTTCTTACTTTCTTGAGATTGTAAACACTTTTTGTAAAACAGATTAGCATTGCACAGTCTTTATTTTTGTTCACTTCTCTGCAAAGGATTTGACCCATTCCAGAAATATAAAATGCATTTGTTTTGATCAAAATATGATGGCATATTATATTCTTCAACAAGGAGAGGACTCCCAGCCACACCATGTGCAGGTGAAATGAAACTTCAGTTTTACATTTTACAAAGGGCAAGCCAGGGCTTTGTTGCTGTAAAGGCTTAGGGCATTCTCCCAGGTTGTTTGTAACAGAGAAAACAGACACACAACTGTCTTTTCATATTCATTAATAAAATTTTCTATACTCCTCTATTGAGTACTCATAGATCAGCTCCTTTAACCTGGAGCTCCTTTTCTTGGACTTGAATCAACATGTCAGCCTGCCCCCAAAATCTCTGAGTTTAATGGCCATGAAACCAACCTCTGTTTTACCACCTGTTGCTCTCCTGTAGACAACCTTTCCACCGTGATGCCAATATCACCCCATTCCTGACTAAATACCTCTCTTATTCTGCCATAAATCCATGCATTTCCTAACCTTGTTCTTTTCCCTTTCTGAAGAAGTTCTGGCTGTTTTCCACCATATCAAAACAGCAATGCTCAGGGCCCTCTCAGTCAGTTCCCATTTTGATTACTGCAATTTGCCCTTCTGCAGTTCCCTAGACACTCATGTGTCCATTCCATACAGACTGCTTCTTCCGAAACCAGTTTGACTGTTTCCATCTCACACATCTCTGTCCTCATGTTTCAAGAACATCTTCACACCAAATTTTAACTGCTTTCCTGTGTTTCTGCACATCTTTGCCTAACTGTGGCTGACATAAGAATTTCAGCCCTCCTAGAAGTAGCCATCTCTAGGTAATTGCTTACAGCTAGCTTGGGATTCCACTTAGGTTAAAAGCATAGTCATGTTACATTTATTTATAAGATCACCATGGTAATGCAACTTACAGAGTTCATAAGGGGTTTGCCCAGCTACATCTGTTCCTGTGTAGTAGTTTTACACTACTGCTGCCTTTCTCAGTCAGGTATGTCTTGACAGAGCCATTTATTCCTCTGAGTGACTCAAGCAGACATGGGCCAAGAAAGAACTTTAAATACTCCCATTATAGTGCAGGATGAGTAATAGAACATAGTTTATGCTTCATTTGTCAGTCACAGTTCAGGAAATCCAGTCTGTTTCAGAAAGTTAGATATGAATCCAGCTGCAGCAGGTGGAGCTTCATTTTACATGCCAGCAACTGGTGTAACAAGAAGGATTTGGGAGGTGTAAATGCCATCATAGAGAAGAGTCACATAAGTTCTTCTGCATTGCTAACAAATGTTCACCTTTTGCTCAAAGTGATTTCATTGAATTGTGTTGAGTGAGGAACTAAAGCAAACCTTCCCCCAAGGAATAATGATTCAATGTGCTTCATAAAACAAAGTGTAAAGCCTGAAACAAAAATATTAGACAATATACTCTCTTCCTGTGAGATACATAAAACACTCCTCAAAGGAATCCTATCTCATCTATGCATACATCTATTTCCGCTGGAGAAGGTATTTCCCTCTTTTAGGCCCTGTTATGCAGATTTGTTGTGTAATCAACCCAGGTTTCTTCCAAGTCCTTTTTTAAATGAAGCATTTTCTGTGGTATTTTTTGGCCAGCCGTGGACTCTTAGGTCTGCAAGAATATCTTCTGTATTTTGTAAAGAAAATTAGAATTATATTACATTTATGATTAAAGAGAAAGAGTGAGAGGAAGGAAGGAAGGAAGGAAGGAAGGAAGGAAGGAAGGAAGGAAGGAAGGAAGGAAAAAATGAAACTTGAGGCATTAGACTTAGGGTGAAAATAGATGCAGATTGTTAAAGGAAAACATTTCTTTTTGCAAGACAATCAAGCTAAGGGACAACATCTCCTTGAAGACCCTAGACCTTCTATCATGCAAGAATTTAATTTTCAGCAGCTTGAGACACCCACCACCCCAGGAAATATCGTGTATATGTATGTTTTGATGTTTTCTGATCCCCGACTTCTTTTTTACTTAGGCCTCATCTTCATATAAAACAATTGCAAAATCTGTGTGTGGTTATGGAAATATGAAGAGCAAAAGCTGACGACCAAAGATCTCTCTCTATGCAAGTGTCCCTTTTAATTAGAAGCAGAGCATGAGATATACATATTGGTATGAAAAGTACTTAAAAAATTGGTATTGGCTGATGCATTCTTGCTATGAATGATAGTCACTGGTCATCACTTTTGGTGTAGCTTGAGTACTAGTTTTAAAACCTGCAACTCTAGAGATATGGAGAGAGACAAGGTTTTAAACATTTTTTTTAAATACGATATGTTAGTTGAAAGCCGCTGTGGTGTTGAGAGGTAAAAGCATTCCTGCCTCCTGTAGAGCTTTGTTTTCATGCAACAGAACGCCGTGGCAGAGGTGTTGCACTAAGAGGGGCCCACAGCATTTGGGTTTCTCATACCAGCTTCACTACTAGACAGCTGAGAAAGTCACTCCTACTGCTCATGAAGTATTGACAATTAGCTATCCTCTAAAATGATCTGAAGCAATTAAAGGCCTCCTTTTTTATTTTCCCTTGGACAAAATTGAACTTCTTATATACATGAAGGACATCTATCAAAACTGTGAATATCACGATACAGTCTGGATTTTGATCAACATGTTATAAACAAACAATCATCAGTAATTCAAGCACTCTAACAAAGTGATGCAAATATCTTTTCCTAAGAGAAGTTGGCAGCAGACAGCACCTGGGATGGAAGAGTGGAAAAGGGGGGATCTCCCTCATCAACACTGCAAGGAGGACCAGCAGATTTTTTCTTCATTGCATACATTTTCACAACAGCAGAATTTCACTGGTTACTGGATTTCAGCTTTTCCAATTCAATTCCCAAACCACAGCTTATTCATGGTGTGCTTGCAGCAATTCTTTTGATTTACATAAACTTGTGACTATTGTTATACAAGTTTTAGGATTTTTCTGCTATTCTCTTACTTGAGGGAAATTTTAGCTACAGTTTTGTAATAGAGTAGTTTAGCCAACTTAAAACAGAGAGAGTTTCTGACTAATATCTACAATTTCTCTCTACTTAGACTCTCAAATCCCTTGTATTGCATTTATCTTCTGTATCAACAGCGGCACTTAGTAGACAGTTATGATTTTCTCATCAGTCGGGTATGGACGTGCAAACTTGCCACTTCCGTATCCCCCTTAGGAGTCTAATTTATAAACACAAAATAATATTCCCATAATCTGTAACTGTTTCCAAAAGGTATCTGTTTCCACATACAGCTAATACCACAGCTTTCAAGCACCTATCAGAATATGAAAACAAGGCAAAAAAACATTTAACGTGTACTTTGCATCTCTAACCCATCACTCCCTCTCCATCTTTTTGCTACCCATCCCACTACCCAACTGGGGAAATTCAATATATGACTTAAACAGATTTTAAATTGAAAATAATTTTCATGCGGAAGAGAATGCGCTGTATTTCTTAGCATAAGCAAGGCACAAGAAGTTTGGACTGGAATATTTGATGCAATTTCTCTATAGACATTCCTACAAAAAAATTATTGCATAAGAACAATAACTTTTAATGTCCTTTTTTCAAATATTTATCTGTAGTTGTAGATGCCCTTTTTTAAGGAGGTATTCAACATAATCCAAATTTGGTTACTATATTCCTTCAAAGAAGAGTGGGTTTTTTTTGCATAAAAACTGTGTGACAAAATCACAGAATCTCTGAATCACAGGGTGGTTGGGGTTGTAAGGAACCACTGCAGATCATCTCATCCAATCCCCATGCTCAAGCAGGACCACCTACAACCAGTTTCCCAAGACCACAGCCATGAATATCTTCAAGGACCCAAAACCTCCCTGGACAGGCTGTGCCAGGGCTCAGTCCTCACAGTGTTTCTGATGTGCAGACATAGCCTCCTGGGTTTCAGTATGTGCCCATTGGCTCTGTCCTGTCTGAGGACACCGCAGAAAAGAGCCTGGCTCCATCTTCTTTGGACCCTCCCTCCAGGAACTTACCCACAGAGATGAGATATCCCCTGAGCCTCCTCTGGGCCAAACTCAGCTCTCAGCCTTTTGCACCATCATCATATTTGTGTCCCTTCAAGAGATGCTGTCCAGTGTATCCATTCCTCTTTTGCCCTGGGAAGCCCAATGCTGGGACTCAGCATTCCAGGTGTGGCCCCACCAGCACCAAGAAGAGCGGAAGAAACCCCTCCCTCAACCTGCAGGCAGCACGGTGTTAACACAGCACCAGTCATTGCTGCTGGCCAGAATGCTTCAAAGACATATATGGTAGGTGACATCCTTTTGAACCTTCATCAAATCTGATACCACAGTTTCCTATTTGTTCACCCTTTTCCTCTTGAGTGCTGTTGACTATGATTTTGCACACAGAAGTGAAGTGATTTAGCAATCGTTTATGAGTTTTGTGAACAAAATATACAAGCACATGTGAATGAGTTGTAGCATTGAGCTGCCTTCATACAATACAGAATAAAGTCTGAGTAATCCATTCAAAGAAAAAATTGTATTAACTGTGGCTCAAATTTCAAGGACACAGTCCTTATAAAACTGTATTTGGCCTTAAGAAACAAACACAAAGACTCTAAGTAAAACATAAAATCATGTTGAGAGGAAAACCACTTATTCTAGACAAAAGAATAAAATCCAGGATTTTTTGTTATTCATTTTTCCATTTACAAAGTATGGGAAAGCAGAGTTTGTAATAATGAGGATTATAGATGTTAAACTAGTTGGGTTTTTTCCCCTTTTGTGCAGCTCTTAGTGCGAGATGACGACTCATCCACTGCCAGAAATCTTACTTGTGCAGCTTACATATACCTCTGGACTCTGAAATGGGAAATGACAGGGCCTTGGATGTACCACATGATCACAAATAATTATGGTTCACTGAGGTAACCAATCAACAAAGAGTGAAAATCGACCTTGGGGCATAATATGTGTAGTGTTTGCAGTGGAAATAAGAAAATATCAAGACTTCTCTAAAAGGTAGAGCTCTACTCTAGGAGTCCGTACAGAATTCTGTCCAGTTGAGCCCCAGAAAAAGCCACAGATACCTAACACTGCTAGTATGTTCAGGGGTATGGAAAATCAGGGCAATATGACAGAAAGACTTATTTTATTTTTGGTAGGAAAATGACAGTGGAGAGGGCATGTAATTAGTGTCTATAAATAAGGATGGAAAAGGACACAGAGGGCCTGCAGGAATGAAAAAACCTCTAAAACAAGCACACTCAAAATAATAGAGAATAGCTTTTGAGGATTGACACAAGAACAAACCACTGAATATCATCAATAGGGTCCTAATGACAAAGGTACTGGAGCAACATTCCAGTGATTGCAGAAGAACTACTCCTGTTTCTGCATGTAACTTCTCAAATGCATGAAGGGGTAACAATAGTTCTCCATAAGAGCAAACGATCCAGGAAGCCTCTTGCAGGTCAGTAATACCATGGCTACACCTCAGTTCCAGAACTGGCCTGGATGAGGAACTGCATGCAGGCTGAAATAGCTCAAGAAGTGCTAGATGAGATATATCTGTGGCAATACCGTTTCCTCCTGAGCTGGTTGCAGTTCCATTCTTAGCATGAACAGATTTTTTTTTTTTATTTCTGGGCTGCAAATGTTTCAACTAGCTGGATAGCTGCTAACTATCTCTAAGTGCCAGCAGCACCTCAGCTTAACCAGAGTGAGCACACGGGCGTCAGTACTAGCAGCCAGTAATTGCAGCCAATTCCCACCACCCTGCCTTGGAGACGAGCAGCTGCCAGCAAAAAGGGGGAACAGGCATGAGCCAAAAGTGGGTTACACTCCCAAAGTGCTTGCAAAGTGCCGCTCTGGGAAGATGAATTGAAACAAGATGCTACCTTATTGTCACCACTTCAATGCTCAGTGACATAAACCCTGTATCCTGAGCAAACTGGAGGGGGAAATCGGCTTTCCTCCCTCCTCAACAGCATGTTTGTGCTTCAGCATTGCTAGCAGCACTGACCCTGACACTGTTTAAATCAAGGTGAGCAAGAAATTAAGAACTTCTTTTCTGTGCTTGGTTCCCTTACAAGCTACAGTTACATTTCCAAACACTCCATTTAAAGATAAATGGTGACCTATGTGACAAATATGCTGTGCCCATACTTTTTCTTCTCTTATTTGTCAGCACTTTGTAAAGGCAGTAATTTTTTTGACTTTTTTTTATGTTCTTCACTCCCTGCACAATGGCTGTTTTCACTGTCAAGCTACATCTAGACTGGCATATATCTGTGTATGATTTAACCCCAGATTTATTGAAGCAATCATTGTCGTTATCACTTGTTTTCCTTGAATGTATATCATCTCACACAGAGCTCTATTATTACCCCTGATATGAGCCTATCTGAGAGGGGTCACTTTAAAGACTAATTCAGAATATCACATAATTTTTCATCTGATGGCACAAAACTGAATTACAATTTTGCAGAAAAGTTATGTCTCCTGTTCTATAGCATGGTTAATAGCTGAGGTCCATAAAGAGTGCAATCAGGACATCAAGTTTTACATCTGGCTGCCTTTTATTGATGGGTTTCTTCCCTACTACATGTGCCCTTTTACTGAATTACCTCTTCATTTCTAGTGAGTTAATTCACTCCATATCTGTTGTTACAGTACTACTGGATTTTTCATGTGCTTAATAAAGGGTGGTGTAATTTTTCCAAACACTTGATTTCCCTTATTTCCATAAAGGTGAAAATCTTTAATATGTATTTTCTGTACATTAAACTAAAGTAAATAAATGAGATTTGACAAGATGGAGATGACAGTCTTAAGCCATGCCATCTGGGAACAGTGGGATTTGTTTACAGTTTCATTTCTCACTCCAAATCCTACCGTGTCCCAGCATGTAAAGATCTGTTAAGGAACAGTGCCATCAGCTAAAACATGTTGGATACCCTTGAGTGGCCAGCAGAACAGGACAGAGAGCTGTGTTGAAAAAACTACAGTTAGTTTACAAACCCTCAGAGAGCCCAGAACTGAAATTGCCACAAATTGCATTGATTCTGTGTCCTTCTAATGTGGCAGCAATGTCAAGTGTACAGTGGCATAATTTTTGTTTCAAAATTCAAAACTTCAGAAAAACTCAAAACCGCTGGCAGTCCTGCAGTGAAAAAGGGCTCAGGTTTCATTTCTGTTTAGAGTGGAAACAACCCCTTACAACCTCTTCCTTGTAAAGGAAGAAGAGGTTATGCATAAGAAGGAAGAGCACATGGGGGAAAAAGCAGACACAATGACACATGAAGAAGAGGTCAGGTCCTGGTGGTTCCTGTTGCTGGACAAATCATTTGATTTCTTTGTGTACAGCAGAGGTGATAATGTCTCCTGGAGGGGAGACAGCTTTTTAAAGGAGGTGTTATCTTTTTCTTCTCATATACATGAAACTTAGCAACAAAGGGCCGTGACCTTGGTGGAGGCACCTACGCACTTCTAGATGGAGGTAGTATTTGCATGGAATTTGCTTTGAAAGGAAATCATATCCTAGTAGTTTTATACCTGTCATTCTGCTCTTTTCTGAGCAATACTAAAGCCCTGAATTTTCTTTGAATCCTTGAAAAGCCTCTCATTTAGTTATTTAATTTATATAATGCTTATGATCTTGGCAGTTGGATGCTTTGCAGGAAAGAAAGAATTTAACATTACATAAGCCACCCACAACAGGTAACAGAAGCTAAATTACTGCTGTTGATGCTATTGAAAACCTTGACAGTCAAATTAACAAAACAAAAAACAAATCCATCAAAAGCTAAACACAGCATATTGAATTTTCTTTACACACTCCAAGCCACAGAACTTGGTTGGATCCAAATGACAAACTGGAAAATGCTACTGGAAAAAGACCTGAACTTCTCTTGCTTGCTCCTGGGACCAGGCTCTCTGGTGGAGATCCCTCATGGCCAGGCAGCAGAGGTAGCAGATACAGACCTGCCTCACAGTTTTCTTGGCTATTTGCTGTTAAACAACGTAAGCATTCTCCTTTGCTGTAAAGTAATGTTGGTACCCTCCCTCACAGGAGGGGTAAGGGTCAGTCCCCCAGGAAAATGCACACAAGTCACAGGGAGTCATGAGCCTGCACTGTCAGGTTGCTGTTTCCCTCCTCACCGGCGAGATGTGTGCCCTCTCTAATCAGTTTTGCATGGACCATGTGGCTCTATAGTTCCTGAATGCTGGTTTTACACAGTTAGAAAAGAATAAGGATGTTCAGCTCTCTTGTGTGTACAGAGAACAGTACGTCAACTGATTTAACTAGGCTTGCATTCAGAACCCTTTAGGAAAATAAAATCTTGCTTTGAGAGGCAATGTGACCCTACAAATTAACACTGGGATGAGAATCAATACATTCAACAGACTGTTACTGAAATGTCATGTGTACCTGGCCCACATTGGGAAAATCATGAGCCTCAGCAAGATGCAACCTACCACCCCACCCCAAACACTTCCCCCTCCCAATTAGTCAGCCATGAGGACTGGCCTGATCTTCAGAGGTGTTGAGCACCTGCAGCTCATTCTGACTTCTGCATCTAAAAAACAAATTCTGTGGGAGGTGTGAATGACTATTATCTCTGAAAACCAAGCTATTTGGGTAAAAAATTCATGGGTTTTTTTTTTAAGTTCTGGCTGCATTATGCCTTGGTTTCCCATTTCAGAGATAATAGCAGCTTCACCAGGTTCATACAAGCATAATGTTACTTGGGAAAACACTAAATTGATGTTGGATGTGATTATGTTCTCACTGCTTCTGCACTGAACATGTTTCTGACAGCTGCTGATTCCAGGAGGCGAAACTGGGTGAGTTTGGCTTCTCAGGCTGCTCTGGGGGCAGAGATTCCCAGCCTGAAACCAGGTGCCACTGTCAGCTGGCAGAGCCACACTGTGGCCCAAGGACTGTGGAGCACTACCCCAGGCAAAGACCTGCCTATGAGACGTTTAAATTGCTATGCACGCTAAACCAAATAACACAGGCAGGGATCACAGAAACACAGAAATCCAGCAGTAATTCCATAAATAATTCAGTTTAGGAGTCCAGTCTGCATGACAGCCATGGAGCTGAAATGTAAGGATATCATGGATACAGAGATATAACAGTATTTTGTGTGAGTAATGCAGAAGTAGTATAACCATGATGGTCTAAGAGCAGAACTATACCAAAGTCTGTGGGGGAAAGTGAAATGTTTCATTAGACTAGTGTGTTAAAGCTGGAATCAACACAGAAGTGATTGGACACAGCCCCCCTTCAGGTCTGAAATAGAAACAGCAGCTGTGGATGAAATGAACCCATCAGGCTGTTTGGGGGAAAAAAAAAATGGTTAGAACCTGTGGAGACAAAAAGCTTATTCAATAGTCTGTACAACAGTGAAAAATATATTTGTCCCTCTTCAAGATTAGAGTGATTGTGTTGGAGTGGAATATGTTAAATGAAAACAGGTTTCAAAAGAGATTTTTTTTTCTTAGTACTTTTAAGAGAGATGATTTCTAGTACCTGTTCTCCTGATTTGGTGTTTCATTGTGTCTCTATGGATAACACCAAAAATCTCAGGGATGGTGTGGCTGCACTGGCAGAAATGCCCCCCATGGAAGATGGAAGTTTCTGTCCTTCATTGACTACATGAGCTCATCCTGGTGCATCACGGTTGCTTAGTCTTGGCCATTGTGTCTGGAATGGAATGTGGCACAGTGGATGGGCTGCAGAAATGCCTTGTAAGGGATCCAAGGATGATTGTGGTTGTGAGGTGTTTTGTCAAACTCAGTGTTTGCTGTTTGAATACAGTGGCACCTGCCGAGTACCACTGAGGCTGAAGTTAGTGAGGCTGCAGCTATATGGAAAGGAAGGAGTTTTGCTTCTGACATTTCTTCTGCTGTAGGACCTTGTAAATTGTTCATGATTGATTATATAGTCCCAAATTATGCTGGTAACAATAGTGCTTGACACTATTTTCAGTTCTTTTAACTCACAGATGCCAACCATCTGCCCAAGGGGTGAGTACTCCTGTCCAGGAAAGGACTTCTAAATAATTAAGGTGAACTCCGTGAATGATCTTTTTGCAGCAAATGAGGTAAGGTTTGAAAAGTTGAGCGGTGGCTGATTTTCTTCAGAAGAGCATATTTATCTATGAGTGTCTTACCACAACTGGTAAATTGGAGTTTGATACTGATCATTATAAGGTGAATTCAGTAGAGTTATATTCAAGAGAGTTTGATGGAAAGACAATTGTTTTTGAATTAAATAAAAATCAATTATGAGATGCATGTTTTCAGTGCACATGATAAAGCTTTCATAGATGAGATAGACCACAGCAGTAGTGATAAAAAGATTTGGATCTCTTTTTATTTTCCTTTATATTTTCCCAATTTTTTTTTAGGTAGATTATGATGAAGTCAAAATGTAATAAAAGTTATTTTTATGCTTATATTGTGCCCTTTTTTTAAAGAAAATTGACAGAAATAAACCTGCATGGGGTGAGAATGGACTGGATGACATTTGTTTCACATGAGCTGAAAGTTGATATCCATCTTGGGGCCATTCTGAGGACGAAGCAGGATGCTACCAGGGAGTGGAACATGGTGGACAGGCTGGGAACATTCCTGGTGGACATGACAATACTATAGAAGGCAGGAAGTTATGGTCATTAATTCGTCCACTAGAGAGAAAATGTTATTTTCTGCACAGTCTCCTTGACTTCATTAGTCATAGTGTTATCTAATTGCATGTTTGCACTACTTGTGACTTCGGACAGACTTTCTTTCTGAGACAGGAAGAAATTGTAATGATAGCTGGCTTGTTATTTTTCTTCTGGCTTTTTTCCATAAGTAGTTGATAGAGCAGTCAGGAATGGGATTTTGTCTTGAGACTTCAATATGTTTCCTTGTCTTCTTCTGGAAATTGCCATATGAGTATTGGTACTAAGCTTATTTTCTGTCCTGTTACAAAAATATGAAGAAGAAAGTCAACAAAGTAATTCTAATTCCTCATACACCAGCATTTTATGTGATTGCTCCTCTAATGAGACATTTTGGCTTTCGAGGCAGACAGTTCACCTTTGTTAGCAGATTTTTCATTGATTGAAGATGTTTAAATGGTTCTTTACCAGGTAGAGGCTGGGGCAGCTGCTGTTGTATTGGTTCTTGTGGTCAGTACCTGTCATGGTTATTTTTGTTACATTTTGGAGTCCTGCAAAATGGTTAGGGAAACTTCAGAAGCATTTCATTTTACCCTGCTTCTTGTTTTAGCTCATAATTTTGGAGTGGTTAGATAAAGGAAATAATCTTACAGGTTTTTCTAGCATTCTGAGACATAAGTCCTACTGTATAGTTGGCATGGTGATTCTTAGTCAAATGGTTACTGATGGTCATGACCTCTATAAGGCTGCTGTGCTCCTGGAATAACCTCATGAAGTAGATGAAAAATTTTGAGCTAGCAATTTATCACCCTTCCCTCTGCCGAGACACTGTCTCCATTTCACAGCCACAAGCTGCCTTTTCTTTCTTGTAATCTAACTTGTTAACATAAAGAAATAAAGTTCAGAGTAATTGTTGTCTATGTGCATATATCTTTGAAGATTGCAGTTTTCATTTCAGGCCTACAAGAGGCTTTGCATTCCTGCAAGATAACTATTTTCTCCATCCACTGTAATTGGGCCAATTTAAAAAAAAAAAAAAGTCTCTTTCTATAAACTGCTTTGTCCTAAGCTACCACTCCTGCTTGATGTGCAATGGCACAATTCTAGGAGCTCAGCTGAGGCAGAAGGTCAAAACAATTATAAACAATTAAAAACATCTTAATCCCCATTAAATGGTGCTGAATCACTTAGGAATGTCCAGGGTGGATCAAAAGCTGTAGCAAAGAGCCAAGCTGGCAGAGGGAAGTCCTGTGGGAACATACAGAGGATACTGGTCTTTCCAAAGTCCCCATGCAGAGGGTAGACAGGCACCTTAAAATGGGAGTAATATATTTTGGTTTTAAACAGGTATTTTTTACCAGCAGTGATTTTGCCCTGAAACAAAAGAAAAACTTTAAGCAGACTGGCTACTCATTGCACCTAGAGGCGCTGACACTTCGGAATGGGACCTGTTGTCAAGCATGCAGAGGACCCCACAGTTAGCAGGGACAAACCAGGAACAAGAGCTTCATGTAGTCATGTCCCAGGTCATGCCAGCACATGGGAACTCGCACAGCTGGAGTCTGAGTCAGAAAAGAGCTGAGACCTGAGGACAAGAGGTGGAGAAAACTATTTACAAGGTTGGAGAGCCCAGGGCTTTTCATGGATAGCTTTTCATATGTCAGCTATGACAACACCTATGAAGGAGACATTTAGATTGTTTTGAGTTTAATAGTATTTTAAAGAGAAAGTGATGTGTTTATTCATCATGGAAACATACAGAACTCTATTACTAAGGAGGAAACAAAACACTAGTGCTTCGGCAGTATTACTGCCTTGATGTGCCATCCCACAAGCCAGGGAAAAATCTTCTGAAAGCCTCAAGGGTGAATTGTTTATCAGTTGCACAACCCCCTTTTTAACTTCCCTGGGAGTACTTGATAACTAGATACTGCCAGACAAAAGATGTTAAAGAGTATCTGGCCTGTTGCTTTAGTAGAAGAACAAATTTTTCAGCCCCAAAATCTATGACTGTCTGAAAGAAGTAAGAGTGTAATGCCTTTGAAATGGTTAGCAATGAAGTGAGGAAAACCATTGTTTCAAATTGATCTTTAGCCTGTAGTTCTGCCATGGGTAGGTACAAAAAAAAATCTTTTCTTCTTCCTGTGTCTATCATAAAATCAAATTATTTTTTGTGTTGTCCAAGCTTTGTTTCAAATAAAGTAATAAAGGAAGAATTGATGAGGCTGAGGAAGAACTTGCACATCTTTTCATTTCCAAGCTCCCAGATGAATCATAATCACACATGTCTGAGTAATCAATTTCACTAGTACATTTCTCAAACTCCCCAGCTGTAACTACGACAACGCAGTTAGAGATTGATGTCTTTAAAAAAAGAATAGAACTTAATTCACCCATCCTTTACACCCTGTTAAGAGTAATTAAGAGGCATTTAAAGCAAGGTAACAGTAGATAACCTTCTAGCACTGGACTGACTCCTGCAAAGTAGACATGAGGCCACAGGGATGAGTTGTGTTCTGTCTTCACCATATGGCTTTTTAATAATTCTATAATTATGGAATGATATCAAAAATTATATGTTACTTTGTAATTGAAGACAGAACTACAGCGGAAATATAAGCACACGTGTTTACAGATGTGTGGATAGATGGGTGGATAACACACCTCTGTGCACATGAGATATGTAATTCTGCTGGCAAAGGCCACCTAAGTTGTGGCATTTCATCACTTTGGAGTGTTTTGCTTTGCCACTGTCACAGTTTTGCTTTTATCTTATTTATTTAGTGCAAGAGACACTGCCAGGTTGCAAATCTGGATGACCTGAGCCATCGGTGATGTGAGAGGACAGCACGGAGATGGCAGCCAGGAAATTTCACTTTGCTGCTGACTCCAGCACCACTTTCTACTGTGACCTTGGGTCACATCACCACTGTCCTGGTGAATCCACCTCTGAAATAGGGGTGGCACATATTGGGTCTGTTTGAGCTTGTACCGACCAGCCCTTCCACTTTGACCATGGAGGGAGCCACTCTTCTTCCAGCATGTTTTGTGTCCTCCAATGATCTGGGGAGAGTTGTCCAGGCATAACTTGTGAATAATGCAGTCTGAAATTAGAAAACAGAAAACGAGGCAGTAAGACACACTGTTCTGAATTAGAATTTAGAGAGAACTTCGTTTATTTCCATAAATGAATAAGTCTAGAAAATATGAGAAAGTTCTACATTAGACTGAACATATCAAAGTATATTACCCGTGTTTATTGGTTTCTGTGGTTTGATGGAAGTTATCCATAACTGCTGAGGATAGTAAATGGCTTCACTTAACATCTTCTGCAAGACGGAATTATCCATGGGAGCCAAGCTAATGTGGGCACTAAACAGACCTGATTCTTTGTGACTGGCACTTGTGCTCTCCTGAATTCATCATCAGTCACTTAACCATGTGATGTGTTACTTTCTCAAGTAAAACACTGAAGTCATATTAAATGCATCAAGCAGAAAGCTGATTAAATGCTTACTAGTACCAAACTGACATCTACTACAGCAACAAATGATTTTACACGTCACTATCTTTGGGTCAGGAGAATTTCAAAGGGATACAGTTATTAACCAATCTATTTTTTTCTTTTCCTGCTTCTCTTGTGTATAAATTTACTATTGTGACAACTAACGATGACTGATGTTTTCTATTTTAGGCTGCAAGAATGTTTGGTATAACAATCCTTATCTGGAAAAAAAAAACCAAAACCAAAAGCAAACAACCCTTCCCTAAACAGCTTTAACTTCTTCCTTTTCCTTCTGTAAATAACAGGTAAAATTAAAACAGCCCTCTATGTCCAACCTTTTTTATTGTGTTATTGACTAGTCATAACCTCTTCTGAGATGATACTCTGTCAAGCCAGAAGGATTTTAAGGGCCCCCATGAATTCTTTTGGAAACTGCAATCTTGCCTCGGGAAAGAAAAAAACTTATTTCACCAGTGACCACTTATGCCAAAAGACATAACTAGATAACCAGTGACATTTGAACCAATTTCTTTTTTAACAGCAGTTACATTTTTCTCTTACTCCTGAACTGGTCTGGAGAGATATTACCTACTTGGTACATAAAGAGGAAGAGGAAAAGGAAGGGGAAGAGGAAAGAATACAGTGCACGTTTGCATATGACCCTCTAAAATCCTGTCTTTATAAGCCCCTCTCTGTCTAAAGTGCCTATACTAGAACAGTCTAGAGTACACTGAACTACATGATAGGTAGCAGAATTAATTTCTGATATTGTCTTCCACTACTATTTTTTCAGGTAATCACTTTCATAACAAGAATAGAGTTTTCAGAAGAGAAAGGAACCTATTTTATCTCTTAGGAAGTCCTCTTATTTACTACTCCAGCACAAAGACATTTTGCACAATGTTTTTTCCATTCAAATTTTAAATGGGAAAAAAAGCATTTTGTAATCGAAGTCTATACTGTATGTGTTCGAAGCCCACAAAAACCAGGGTAAGTTTGTGACTGCTTAAGATGGTTCTGCGTGAGGATTATTTTCAAAGTACTGAACATTATCTAAAATTTTGCCTTCTGTACACCTTTCCTATAACAGATATACAAAAGATATTTATTATGAAGCCATTGTATGCCACACATAGATAAATAGAAGATAAAAAAATTTAAAAAGCAGAATAAAAAACTATTTCAGAAATAGAGATTTCATGTTAGATACACAATATACCATTCTCATTATCACCATTATTCATCAGGATGACTCACACCAACAACTGATGTCTATTTATTTGAAATATTTTTCCATTTATTGTTCTCTACAGAATCAGAAGTGATAAGGTAACAGAATGTCTGCTTTCTTTTATATATTGATTAAAAGAGAAAAACAGAATCCCCCTTGTTTCCATGAGCAAGTAAGCATAAAATGTTTGTCTGTGTTTCTTTGTTTCCTACGCATTAAAGAATATGCACAGGGTTGTGAGCAGTGGGCATTTACCCACATGGGTGTTTCCAGAATTTGCATTAAGTTTATGGTAAATTATAAACATATATTTCTGGGTATGCTCAATAGAAGCTTAGGCACCTATTATCAAAGAAGAAATTTGACCAGACCATACCAGGGGTAGATTTTGCTTGGTTGTACTTTACAGTTTACTTCCATACACTGGGATGATCTGGGCTTGTTTGCTCTTTACATTACAACAATTCAAGATTAATTCAGCTAATAACATTGTCTCAGAAGAGAAAAATGAGCTTTGGTTTGTCCATCCTTTTAGTCACATGTGCTCTGTGATTTTGTTTAAGTTTAAACAGTCCCTTTATGCATCTGACTCCTTGCCATAGATCAGGAATCTTCATATAGAACTGCAATCTTGCATGTGCACCCACTCTGTTAAAGGAGGCTTTCACTTGAGATGGTAAGGGATGTCTGGTTCAGGTGCAAGAGATTGTTATTCTGTTATTTCCTCTAGACAGAAGCTCAAAGGTTAAGTCCCAGCTTCCTACATACGTTTTGAACATTTTGAACCTTTCACCTAGAAATTACATCTGTTCTCTTCATGTGATGGGTTTGATTTTTTATTTTACTAATGCACTGTCAATCTAGCAATCCAATTCATCTTCTAAGAAGCTGGCATTGTATTATGACTTTTCCATGGCAATGAGAAAGAGGTAAAGCATCCAAGATGTTTTTGTTTAGTTAGTATCTGAATGACTAACTATTACAAGGAAACAGAAGTGCCAGTCTAGCACAGATTGTTCCATCTTCAACACCGCTGCTTTTCAGAAGTCCAGTAGTTGACTCCCCTCATGAACTGTGAAGAGAACAAAAAAATTTAAATCTCTGGACAGCGCACTGTGAGCTGAACACTAAAAAAAATCTCTACTAGCATGTATTGGCTAAATACTTTATGGGATCTAGCTCTTGGACTGTTGATTTACATTCAGATTTGAAAAGAAGCTGGTAGAGAGAAATGTGGTGATGAAAGATGGTGAAATTAATTTTGTGACATTTTTGATTCCTGTTGACCAGAAGTGTAAACAGGGCACTTGTGATGCAGGGCAGCCTGTGGTGCTGAAATAAACCATACATCTGAGCCCTAAGTGAGGATTGAAACAGACAGCTATCAAAAGCAGTGAGTTACTCCTGAGTTAGTCATTGTTTAGTCCAATCATCAGACGGACGTGATAGAAAAAGTCCTAAAGTAAGATTGAAAACCAGTGGCTCACTAGTTAATGAAAAGTATTTGGTGCTTATTTTCAGAACCAGTTCAAAAGCTCTCTGTGAGGCAGGATAATTACTTCATCAGAATATTCTACTTTTGAAATCAAATTGTTCCATACTTCGAAGCCATAGCCTGAAAGGCATTAACATCCCATCATCCAGACAGAAGTTTTCTGTGGTTGCCAGTCTCCCTCTTCTTTCTCATCTCCCACCCTAAGTATAGATAAAGCCTCAAGAGAAACATTCAAATGAGGCACTGCTCTTGGGTGGTGGCTCATCCTCTCAGGAGTCTTTCAGAGAAAGCAGAACCAACAATTCAGTACTTTTGGAGGACAGAGTTTAGGCCCAATTTAGGGTCATTCAGCTTTGGGACTCTATTCTCCTGATACCACTACACGTTTTCATAGACTACTGTATACACACACACACACACTTTTTTTTTTCACACACTTTATAATAATAAAAATATGTTATTCCTCTGTTGGAATGCAAAGATAAAATGTGAAAGGGAAGATTGTTTGAAGGATTTGAATTCTTTAACACATTTAGTTCTCAGTTTTGTAGGAGTTAGAAATGAACCTCTGCAAACAGATGATAAATTCACAGCAACACTCAGTGTTACAAGACAGCAGGTATATATAAATGCAGGAAAACTGAAAATGCTGGTATGAATTACATTTATATTGAAAATCTTGGGTACTCATACTTTACTCAGACAGTTTGCTGAGTTTAAAAGCAAGACTCATATCCTTCTCCTCATTTTCAGTGATGTAATTTGAGCCTACTCCGCCTGGGCGGAGCTCTCGTTCTGGTTAGTATTACCTACCAACTCAATATATGAAGTCTCCCTTTCAGTACCTTCAGGATATTCATTTAGGAAATCCATGCCCGAATTTCTAGCATTTTCTTAAATAACAGCTATTATATGTCTTATCAACAAACAATACTTAAAACAAAAGTTTTAAGTCATTGTGGATTTCTAAAGAATGGTAATCTTGCATTCATCAGCATCATAAACCATGTTTCACACATGGTGTAAAAACAAATGTCGCATTTTATCTTTTCAAACTGAGGTGCACAATTTGGTACAACCTGAGCAGAAGATCATAGGTTTATCCTCTCAGTAAAGTACAGCACAAGGTGCTTGCTAACATTATAGTGAAATCAAAGTCTATCAAAAAACTTGAGTCTATCCTAGGCCTGTGTTTTCATTCAGTCAGCTTGAAGTCACACACCTTTACAACATCAGTTTTACCAAAACCATTTTCCCCAACATGTGAAAACTTCATTTATTCAGAGAGTGATTTCAGTAGGAACCTGTGAAAAAGGATTGAGAATCCATAACGATTTCTATTTATGAGTAACTATGCAATTGTTCATAAAACAGTAGTTCAGGAAATTCTGTTGGTGGCAATTTCATCCCTTATAGACATTTGGGTTTTATTTGATGACTGTAATGAGCTACAGCTACCTTGGACCACTACCTACAATGTCTAAATTACCATGTCTAAATTTAGTTATTTGATCTAACAGTTATTTATCCTTTTGAGCAACATATTCTTGGAAGTTTTCTGAGACAAATTTCCTTTAAGTTCTATAGCTGGTGGTGGGTGTTTTGGGACAGGGAGAGCCCAGCATGAGAAAGCAACAATAGAATGAGGTGTGATATATTTGAGAATTGATCTAATTATATGTTTTCTCAAGTCAACAGAGGACGAAAGAGTAAGTCATTGCTGGTTAAGATGCAAGTGTGGCATATCAGTTACCTGGTTTATGGGCGACTTTGTCTGGGAAGCAGAAGACATGCTATAGATTCACTGTTATTCTCTCTTCCATTCCTCCACTTCTATCCTCCTTGCTCTGGGCTAGTTACAACTAACAGAATGGATATTTTTTCCCTCTATCTGGTATGGCATTACGAATACATGACTCCATCCATAAACATGCAGATAAAAAGAAATGCCTGCACTTTCATGAAAAGCCTCTCCATGTAAACCGCTTCCTTTTCTTTGAGTTGCCACTGAGTGCCTTCAGCACTGATTAATCTGATTACTCATAGCAGTTTGACATTACATTTTCTGTGGAACACTTTTCTCATCATGGCAAGGAAGACTTTCTCTTGTGTAACAAGGAGACAACCTGAATGGCACAACCTTGTACTTGTGAGGATGGACTGAGCCCCATTCTGATGCCCTGCTTGAATTCTCAGAGCTGGCAACTAGAACTTAAATGAAAGAGAAGCAAAAATAAGCATCATTTCTATTAAAAAAAAAAAATCACACTTTTCCCCTGCTCATATCAACATCAGAGCAAAGCATCTTCCAGTAGGATTAGAGTACAAAATGCATACCTGTCACATGTTGTTCCATTTTCCTTTTAAGGTAGACAATAAAATTCAAATTACACTTCATCTGTTTCTTAATTTCTCCCCAGAAAGATACTTCAGCCATTTCTGTGAAGGAAACTTGGGGAAAATACACTGTGCTGCTCTGCTGGGATATTGTGTTGATGGGCTTTTTTTGTTGACATTTGCCCCACACTTTTGAAGGAGCTGGCTTTAGAAAAGGAGTGCAGCTAAGAACAGCCAATCAGTTGTTTCCCTAGCTGAGATCTCTTCTTCTTCCAAATCTCTGTATGTAATTAGATCTCATCTCCTTAGATACTGGACCAGTTTGAATTTTGTCTTTTAGCCACTGGCACATTTATGGCTGATGTACATCTGCCATGCAGCTGGACTGTGGCCCATGCTCAAACTGAACCTGACTTTTTAGCAGGCTGAGACTGATGCCCATTTACTATCAGATGCATGCATCTGAATTAAAATCATTATCTGCAAAGTGCTGCTTTCCTGAAAAGGTCTTTCACATTTGTTACAACTGTGTTTATCACCCCACTGTATTCCTGCAGAGACCTTCTGGATCTCGATCTTTCCCTGGCTGACATTTATCATTGCTAGAGAAGATTTGAAGCTACAGTATGGAAGGAAAAATCTTAATAGAAGTGAAGTCTCACAGAGAAGTGCCATATTTCGATAAAACAGTACCTGTAGCAGTTTTCCATAATCGCAAAATTGTTTTATTGTACCCATTTTTATTTTACTGCAGTTCATCTTTTGTAAGTATAGGATATATTAACACTTTATAAGTTTGTTGAACTTAATTCAAATACTGAAACACATAGCTCCTTATCTGGCAAATTACCAAGCATAATGGGTAATGCTTCCAAAATTTATTCAGAGATTCAAGTTTTTAATACTACCATCTTGACAAAAAATCATCTAAAATAGATCCTTTCCCAATTTTAGATGTGGCGTGAGGATTGAAGAAAAAATTCAAATCTATATGTCAATGTTAGTAAACATTTCTCTCAGCTAATACTTCAAGCTTTCTTGTGTTGAAGTTCAGACAGAGTCCTGATTGCCTTCAAAAAGTCTGGACCCACCAGAAATAAAATATATATCTAGCCTAGATCTCCTCAATTCCTAACAGGAATACATTAATTTGTCCAGTACGATTTTTGTCTGTACCTTTCTCTATGTATTGTTCAATAAAATCTGAATGTTATTAACAACTAAACATGTTCTTAAAGGGTTGAAAGCTTGGCTTCTCATCTTCTTTTCCAGGTACCATTAGCTACACAACATAAATAGAGCAACAAAGAATAGAAAAGAAAAATACTTTTGATTAAGCAATATGGGGAAGACCTATATGTTATTAGCAAACATGAAAATTCCCCTTTCACATGGCTTCCCATCATAACATGATGAGGGACATAACTTGTATTGAAAAAAATCAGGATTATTAGGTGTGAAATGTTTTTTGCATAGCAATTCTGATTAATCTTCTGCCTTTCCCTGCCTCAGATTGTCTCCTCTGAGTAATTGATATTTTTCAAACCCTTTATTATCATGGCTGCAGGGGAATCACCATTATATTTGTTTGCAATATGAGAGAAATAATAACTTCTGGGTTTCAGACATCCTATTCCAAAACAAAATTGGAATTTCCTCTTCTTTTTCAGACAGTGTCTTTCAACAGCTTGCGAGATGATCTGCTCTGTTATGATGAAGCACTGTCCTTACCTGCCCCTTCTCCTCTGTCCTCATATTCTCTATTTGAGAGGCATTTCAGCCTCTGTAACTTCCAGAATCACCTTAAATCACCCAAATTTTTAATTCTGTTTCTAAGAAACAAGCAGGCCTTCAGTTACTCTATTATTTAAGCATTTAAAACCACAAGACTTTTCAACAGTGGAACAGCTTCACCTGAGGGCAAAGTTTCAAGCTTAAGGTATTTCCCTTTCAGATAGTGACATGTCTTTTTACTGAGGCAAAAGAAAAAAAAATTTAAAAAAAGACAAGAAAAAAAAGATCTTGTTTGGCTAGAGTCCCAGAAAAAAGATTTTGAGATACATGACTCATACCCATTGCAACAGAAGCTCTGAATGTCGTAAGTGCTGAAAGTACAAATACTTGAATCATGCACAACCTGAAGAACCACTCAAAATGGAAGCAGGGACAATCTGGCTTCTTGAGAAAGCTGATGGAGATAAAAATTGGTGTTTCACTGATTATGACAAATATGATCTTGAAAAGCTACATCAGCAAAAGAGGAGCTGTGGTAAGTCTTTAGTGTGTGCGACAATCCTGCAACATC
The DNA here is from genome assembly GCA_008694505.1 of Cyanoderma ruficeps. Classification (NCBI taxonomy): domain Eukaryota; kingdom Metazoa; phylum Chordata; class Aves; order Passeriformes; family Timaliidae; genus Cyanoderma; species Cyanoderma ruficeps. The sequence continues at coordinate 37,042,211 of VZDJ01007754.1, read as the reverse complement.
TGACTGAATGGGCTGTAGCTTCACCTGAAATACAGTATTGTGATCAGTGCACCATGTGCCATCAGAAACTGTTGAGGGGCAGGGGATTTTACTTGTGAGATATTTCAAAAATATTTAGTCAAAAGAGATTGAAAAATTCTTGCTCTAGAGATACACTTCCCAGAGAATATGATTTAATCTTTAAACTCCTTTAAATCCCAAAGACCGTTTGTTTCTTCTAAATGAAAAAAAGTTTGAAAAGAAGTCCCAGTGTTCATCTTTTATAATAACACTGTTGATCATTTAACAGCTGAAGTATTGAAGGTGAATTGGTAACTTCTGTTTTTCCCAACTTAGTGTTTGCCTCCTTCTGGAAAGCATGGGAATAAGAGTGGAGGTGAAGCATTTAAGATGCTTCAGTCCTTTCTAGAATACTTTTTAGCTATTTGAAAAATACTGCCCTAAAGGCTGAGACAGGTAACAAAACCCTACACAGGCTGGCATGAAAACCTGTCCTGTGCATTCTGTAGCTCATTTCCTGCTCTTAGCAGCAGTGGTGGCTGTGAGCAGGTATGGTCACCCTGCAGGAACCTTTCAGGGCTGGACTGACACATGGCCCTGCTCCACACGACTGCTGGTGCTTGATATGTTGGAGCAACTCACCTCCAGGTGCTAACAAAGTCCCCAGCAAATAAAGGAAGAAAGAAAGAAATGGTGAGAATGTTTCTGACAAAACTGCTGTCCATATTTGTGCTGCATTATTAGACAACTAATGGTTTTGTGTGCAGCAGAAATGAATGGGAAATATTTGTGCATGTACGTTTTGCCACCTAGCAGTGTTGCTAGAGAAATTAAAAGAAACCTCTGTTCATAGACTCTTGTTGGTAAAGATCATAAATTGATCAGATATTTTCCTCCAGTGAAAAAAAGAAATTAAAAAGCCAAACCCTGCTGCCAAAGAGTTTACAAGCAAAGCCAAAAAGCTTACAGTGTTTTGAGATGAAGAAGAGTTTGGCAACTGTTCAAAATGCAAATTTTTTTGTTTCAATTCCCACCCAAAATAAAAATCCTGTAGTTATCTATGCAAAACATATTTAACTCCTTAACAGGAAGGTGGTGTGCATTTAGCTGAGTGCACAGTGACTTAGCTGTGTAGCCCCAGTTCAGCATTTTAATCTCAATGACTTCCATGGGGTCAAATATGCATCCAACTCCATAGACTGCAGATGACTCCACATGACTTCAAGTCAAGCTTCATGTCAATTAAGCCTAAATAGACAAGGCTTCTTCAAAGTAATTCAAAAGAACATATAGAAGGAGTTAGAGAGTGGCAAATCTGAATCTTTCAGTAAAGTTTAAGCTTTCTTACAGAAAAGGTGAGGAACAGAAGAGTTTGGATAAGCAGCCCTGAATCCCTGTGACATGTGTTGCTGAATGCTGTTTGAGGGTGATTTAGTGTAATCTTACTAAAACACTTCAGAATGTTTGCATTTTTATTGACTACTTTGTTTTAATGTACAGTAATTTCAACTGTGTTCTAATCTCTCCACTTCATCATATATTTGCGAGCACTCTCTGTTCAAGTGGCTCCATAATGGAGCTGAAGTCTTTTTGACAGGCTCTTGAAATCCTTTTAATTATCAAATTCCCATCAAACATTCCTTACATCCAGAATAGTTAACATAATCAACATGTTAAACCTAATTTTCCTTCAATTCAATGCAGAAATAAAAATCTACTTGTGCAAATGGCACAGATCTTTCTGCTTCAGATCGTAACACTATGTCATTTTGCCACAACAGACAAAATACATTGTAATTGTGGCATGGAGCATGTTTAGAGTCAGGAAGGTATGCTTATTGGTGGGCTATGGGCCTGATATTTCTGGGTCTGAGAGATTTTAGCCTGCAAGCAGCTGCTAACTTTTTCCCAAGGAAAAATTTCTCGAGAAAGCTTCTTCTCAAAACAATCTTGGCAAACAACTCTCCTTTCTCAAAACAATCTTTGTCAGGTGGTGTTTTGCGGTTTCTCTAGTTTAACTGATGGGATTAGAGAGGTGTTGTTCCTATTCACCTATCATGTTAAGTCTGTATCAGAACACCTTATAAAAGGTAGTAAGAATTAAACAATAAAGACTTTCTTCTTTTTTTTTTTTTTGCCTTCTGAAATATTTGGAGTCTTTCATCTATCTTTCATGTCCTAAAATGACAGTGGGCATCAGAGTAGGGAAAAAATCAGTTTGAAACACTAGAGCAAGAGCAATATTCATGATATTAAACATGGCTCAAAGTCCAGCCTTAGGGGCAGCACTAAGAGCATTGCATCCCACTGCCCACTTGAGCAGTCTCCAGACACCCCAGTAAGAGAGAACCCATTCACCAGTCCATGATTTTACCCCATCAGAAGAAAGCTGAGCAAGAAGTGGCAAGCAGATGAGAGGAACAAGAGAGAAGGAACTGATCGCTTCCCAGCTCTCCCTGGTCAATGGTGCTGGTTATTTCAGCTACACTGGCACAGGCTGCCAGCAAAGCTCCCAGGGTATGAGAGCTCATTCATTGTCTGTGCTCTGAACCTCTGCGTCACCACTGACCTCTGTCCTAGCCCCACACCCCTTCACCATCACCCAAGCAACACATGCTGCTACTGAGGTGAGATAAAGCGGCACAGGCTTGTGTCTGGGCTGGCATCCAGCAGAGGGATGCCACAGAGCCCCAGGATGTGTTCCCAGTAGTGGAAAAGCCTGGATACAGCTTGTGCCATTGCTAGTGCTGCTCCTATTACCTCCATTGACTCAGCAGAGCCGGCTTAGCCTGTGCTGTTGTTCTTTGTACAAGTGCTGGATGCACCTCGGAAACAATCTCTGGATATTTATGATGTGGTCATCACTACCCTACCATGAGCAGTCATAAAATTCTGCAGAACTTGAAGAACTGCTTATGAAAGAGTGAGAAATAGTTTGATTTTTCCTGATTCAATAAGGTATTCTTATCCCAGGGAACAACAACGTGCATAATAGGAATTTCATTGCAGTAATCTTTACTGGGGAAAAGAGACCATAATCCAGCATTGGAAGACTTCATAAAAGGCTGTTTGGCATTTTTTGCACTCAAAATCTTCACCCTATTAGAATTCACCTTTTTGAAAAGTATGCTTTAGCTTAACTTTATGCTACCTGACCTGACAAAGGACTTCATGGGTGTGCTCTGCAGCCTGTGCTATTTGAGAGTTCACACAGCTGAATGACTGGTTATTATGGTCCCTTTCTCAGAAATTATTAATCTATTCTCAACACTTCATAACACATAAATTTTTTGAGTTCAAAAAGAGAATTCTATTATTTCACTGGAGTTTAATGTGATAAAGTTAAAAAAACTACAGCGCAAAAAGTTTTTATTCAGCAGAATGTCCTGGATAAAAAGCTAATGTAACTCTCATCCTTTGACTATTGGGCAAAAATTGGCAATTTTGATTATGTTTTTAATGTGGCAAATTGGAAATACCAAGAAGACGCGCCCCTTATTCTGGAGAACAGTTTCTGGGAAGTAAAAGAATTCAAATGGAAAAAGGTTGGGGGACTTGCAAACAGCCATGCCATGTGGCTCTGTCTCTCAAGCTCTTACACCCACACACACTTTCGATGCACATAATTGCATTTTCCAAAAGACTAGTGATTTTCAGCACTCAATTTCAAATGCATGCCAATGGGGTTTTGCCCTTAGGTATAAATGGATTTTTTTGTTTTAAGGCAGAGAAGTCATGGAGTTTTATGATTCTGCATGTAACACCCATACAGTTTTAGATTTTGTCGTAAGGCCAAACATTTAACAAATATGGGGGCTTACTAATCCATGAGAGAAGCCTGTTAGTCTTTAACTATGCAGTTTTATCTAGTGGGGCTCCTGATGGACCACTGTCACTGTAATATCTAGGGCACCTAATCAGAAATAACTAAATATTTCTCATGGCCTAATTCCTCCTTTCCTGTTACTGAGAAGAATATATATTTTGTTATAGGAGGGTGCTTTTCTTAAATTTCTAATGAATGTCTGTAAGAGGGAAGAATATTACAAAAATGTCCTTTGTTTTAATCACTTCTATGTTCAATGATATTTTCTATGAGAATTTGTAGGTTAGATCTATATTGTCCATAAGAATCTATAAAACAGACCAGCCCCAGGACAAATCATCTTCCATACACTGCTTCCTTCCTGCTGATCCACAAAACATTTGCCAATAATTTTAAAGACAGAGAAATTAAATACCAAGAAAATTAGTACAGAACATATGTAGTTAAAAGGCTCTTCTTTTTAAAAATGTTATTTCTGTTTGCATGAGTCTCCACTAAGTTTTTCCCAAGGGATTTTCATTTGGGACCTTCACAGGTTATAGGACCACCTGGATTTTACTTTTAGCCATAAAAGCTCATAAAAGACTTTATTTCTGCTTTGGTGCAGATGTAGCTTTTGCCATTCAATTGGGATAAGAAAACTGGGATAGATATGATACACCAAGCCACAGAGAAGCCCAAAGAATAGCCTGGAAGGTCTGCAGCACACTAACTACACCCTCACCAGGTATCCAAAAATACTCAGTGGAAAACTTGGCTTTTTGCCTTGTCCCCAAGGTGTATGTACAGCACAATTAAAACATGCATCTTTTTATAAGTCATGTATGGCATACTATTCTCAATTCTCGGCCAGACTAAATCTTAGAATGAGAAAGGCTTAACTTCACCCTTTCCCTTCCAAAAAAATTATAGGCCCTCATTAGAAAATATATTAGGAAGTGTATTTATGGAAGCTGTGACTTTGCCAGACAATTCTACATTATCTTCAATAATATTCTGTTAAGTTCAGGTTCCATACTTCCCTTCACATGAAGTACAATTAGCTTCATTGAGATAAATATCTGTTAATATGAAAGAGATTCTCTTCATTACACCCCGTATGTGTAAATACACAGACTAGAGTTAAATTTGATTCTGAATTATTTAATTCCAAGTCCTAAATGCCTACATGCAAACAATATTCAAAATATATGCTACAGATATTTAGCTGCTGAAAATCACAATAGTCAAATTATCAAATTAGGAGTAAGAGATTACTATAGCAACAGGACACTTTACCTAAGTTAATGCTGGCTGCCTCCCAGCAGAACTCATTAGCCTTGATGGACTTCTTGACTAACAGAATTACATAGCAGCTGGTACCCAGGATAATTTGTTTAGAGCTGCTTTGGGTAACTGCACCATACATACTCTTTCAATGTAAATTTATCATACAAGGAACATTTCAATTCAATTTATGAGGAAAAGTCCATGGCTTTGTGCATCCAAAATGTCAGGTTATCCCATTAGAAGAGATAATTTCTCTTTCATTGAGAAAGGTTCAAAGTTCTTCAAAGACAAAGGGAATATTTTTAAATCAGTTGGTACTATAAGTTTTGGAGAGGTTCTTGATGGTGCCATCATTGGACTTTTTATTTTCCATCGCTATACATCTTTTACACTAAATTATGCAAAGTGGATGTAATATGTTACAACTCTTACATGGAAAGATTTGATTTTGCTTGCTGAAAATCAAGCAGAGATTGGCAGAGAGACAGGGAGAAAAATACAGGGGTATGTAGCCCTCTCAGTGGTCTAATTTATACTTGGGAAGACATTCAAAAATCTTAGGAGATTGAGAATATTAGCTAGAGCTGGGCAGAACACATTTCTCATGTTGCTCTACTGGCTCTTTTCCCATAAATCCATGTCATGTCAGCATTAAGCATTTCTGCAGGAAATTAATATTTTTTCTGGCTATGTATTTAGGAGAAAAAGGCACACGTAGGATGATAGCAGGTAGTCACAATTGTGTTGATCGCATATACAGTAGGATCAAGATTTCTGAAACCTAGACATTAGAGCCTTAATATTATTTCCTGCATTTCGTATCAGATAGGATTGTTTTGCAAAGTTCAGCTGAATAAGAGGCTGTAGCAAGGCAATGTTGTGTGTAAGAACTAACATCAGAGGCTTGGTCCTCAAGCTCAGATGAGACTTTGATGTAACTAATCATCCCAATTATATCTTTAGTACTGGGCTGGGCTAGACTGGCCCTTACTCTAAAATATAGTATGTTAAAGCTTCTCCTGATTTATGCTTGTGCTGATCTCCAGCATTTTTCCTGGAGGTAGCATTCCTCCAGATAAGTCCCTTTCAAGTTCAGGTCAAGAAAGGGAGAGAGAAGGCAAGGACCAAATGGAAATATTAATCAATGTTTAGCAGATAGCAAACAAAACGCAATAGCAAATAAAATTATCATGTTCAATTTCTGTGTGGGAGATGCTGCTTTTTTTTTCTCTCACCCCTTTTCCCTTCTTTAATCTTTCTTCTTAGTGTGAAATTTATAGGCAAGTATGAAAATAATACAGACATAAACACAGAACAGAGTGGAACAGAAGTCCAGATGATGGCCTGTAAAAAAGCAGTGCTAGCTACACCCCAAGGGACAATACTGAATCCAATCCTATTTACTGTCTTCATTAAGGATCTGGATGGTGAATCAGTGTGGGGAGTGAGTACACTCAGCAAGTCAGCTGATTGCTCAAAACTGGGAAGGGTGGCAGATCCACTAGAGGTTTGTGCTGCCATGCAGGGGAACCTCTTGAAGTTCAACCAGAGGAAGAGCAAATTCCTGCCCCTGGCCAAGAAGAGCCCTCATGCTGGACAGGGCCCACCTGGAAAGCAGCTTGGCAGAAAAGGACCTGGGTGGAGACCAAGGAGAACATAAGCATTGAGCCTTGTTGCAAAAAAGGCTAATGGTGCCCTGGGCATCATCAGGCAAAGTTAAGGGAGGTGATCCTTCTCCTCAACTCATCACAGGTGAGGCCACACCTGAAGTGCCATCAAGAATCCAAAACACAGGGGACAGAAAGTCTTTGAAAGGAGAGAAGTCAAATATTCGCTAAGTTTAGGTCAGTAGGATTACCTTGAATCTTCCTACCCATCAAGCTCCCATCTCAAAACTATCCCTTTCTGCAAAAGCTATGAGGATTAAAAAACTGTATTCATTCTATTTTAGAGCCTACAAACAAAGCACTGAAGTAAGAATTAAGAGACCTGGTTTCTTTTCCATATACTGCTCTATTGGATGACCTTGAAAGACTAGACTGGATTTCCCTGTTTCTTTATTCACCTAATTGATAAGGATAACAGTCCTGACTGTATTGTAGTGGGGATTTACTGATAAAAAATACTGTATGGACTCTGTCGTTACATGTCTTCCAAAACAAGACACTTCAGTGGCACAATGTAAATATGTCATGTATACTAGTCTTACTGCTTGTACCAAATGTGCCCTGTTTTTTTAGTTATTCCAGCTAACTGGATGTGGAAACATCTGAATCTCGTGTGAACACACTTTTGGGGCTCTTTCCTGCCCCTCTAGAGTGGAGGCAGAGAGTGAAGAGTAGTGATGAACATGGTATTGAAGACTTATTGCGATACTACAAATTTGGGGAAGAGAATGAATTTGACTTGTGTGGTCTGTGTGAGATGCATTTTAGACGTCTGAAACAGAATTTTGCCCAGACTCATTACTGTAATACGTAATTGTAGTGTCCTGCAATTGCTGCTGGTATCCTGTATCATAGTTATTTGGCTGCAAACAGGTCTCTGTTTAGACTTAATCAGCTACTCATTTGTCTGCTGTAGCTGCAAGAAACACATTTCTGATCATGTAATAGGGAAGTTGCTGTGAGGTTGCTAGCTCTCTCTTCTTCCCTGGAAACACCTTGGCTGTCTCCAGCATCAGACTTTTTCCATGAGTTTCATTCATAATATTAGAGCAAAGCAGATTTTTGAAATACTTCTTAGATATCTGTCTTTTCAACTGCTACATTGTGCCTTTTTACCATATGAGAAATTAATTCTTTTCCTTGAGCGAAATGTAGAACTTTTCCTCTTACAGCACCGTCTGGTTTCACTCTCTCATACATATTAACTTTCCAGCCTGACAATAGGAAAGCAGAGAAAAAACATTATTCAGCATCTCCAAATCTCTAGATGTAAGAGCACTCCTGTAAACTTGGTACACTGTATGGCTGAATCTGACCCATGCTTCTTAAACCATAAGCCATCTGTTCTTGAGCCATCTGGATTTGCTTTGATTCCTGATCAGCAGATAGTGTTGTTGAAAGGAAGCATGTGTTAAAACAGAGAAAAATAAATGTCAATGGTGTGGAACTTTAAAGAGAGCATTTTTTCTAAGACACTAAAGACTGCAATGTTTCTCCTTTTTCTGGATAATGAGGAATTTCTATAATTTTTCAGACAGGTCTTTTCACAATTAAAAAAACTGAAGCACCTTACACAAAGTGTTCCTCTCAACAATTTCCAATAACAGCCATTTTTCAGCACAACAGTATGACCATCTATCTTTATTACAGCAAAAACTGACAAAGCAAACTTACATCAGTGGCCCTCTGACCTTTTTACCATGTCACTAATAAGGAATGAATTGATGTCACTCTTTCTGTGAATTGAATGTTTTTTCCCTACCATTCATTCAGTAAAAACAGGTTTGATTTTTATCTTGCAGGAATTTGCGCATTAGTTAATCAAGCCCCAAACAGCACCCAAACCTCAAAACCTCTGAGATTTGTGACCTTTTAAGTGTGAAAACACTTTTACAGTGTCTGTAAGACAGGTGCATCTTTAAACACAGTCTTCCTATCTGGTTATTTTAGAGGCTGTAAGACCCCAATTGTGCTTCACCACAAGGATACTGCAGAAAATTGCAAAAGATGTTCAGGGTTATTTCACAGTAGTCTTTGACTCAATAACGAAAAAGAACTTAGAGAGCATTGTCTGTGAAAAAAGTGCTCTATTTGCATCTGGATATACCCAATAAATTGTATTATGCAAACAGCATCCTGAGCAATGGCAAGAAAAAAGGGTTGTATAAACTTCAAACCTGTATCCAGGTTTGTAACCACAGTCAGATATTTGTGCCTCACATCCAGCCAGTGCAGGTCAATTCTTTAAAATATCTCAGTGTCCCTTTGACAAGGACTGCCTCATGAGCCATGCATCATAAACAACTAAGTGGGTGCAGAGAGAGGCTGACATAACTTTAAAGTGGGAACCTTGTGTTTTTCAAACAGACGCTTCTGTTTCATAAATCACACATCTGGAATCACCAAAATAGTTAAAACATAGGATTTGGATTGTAAACCAAGGATCGACTAAATTGCAGTGTCCTGGTTTGGCTTTCCCAGAATCCGTCTTTGTCCTCATGCCATGAGTAATGTTTTTATTGATGACTCAGTATGAAAGTGTTACTGATAAAGCTTGTGGGTGTACAGATACCAGAGGAATTTCAAATGAAGCAGGGAATACATCATGTACGAGAAGCTGGTAAAAAAAAAAGGTGAAGGCAAAGTCTGTGCAATTTAAAATGGTTTAATACAGAAACAGGACAAGAAGCCAGATGTCATCCTCATAGAAGAGCAAACTTAGTCTTAGAAAATGATAATTCTCAAATCAATTTGCAAACCATGGTGAATAATCTGTTGAATATGAGCTACAGTAAAATGTTTTAGCCAAGAGGGATAACAGACTGGGGAAATTCTATCATCTGCAAAATTGGCACTAGGATACAGTCCAGTGACAGTATGCACATTTTGACAAAAATCAGAGTAGAACCATAAGAAATATAAAGGAATTGGAAAGCAAATCCTAAAATTAATGACTCAAAGACCTGAATCGATTAAGTTTATCAATAAGGCTTATCAATAAAGACCTGAGCTGAATTAATTCAAAGCATCTATAAGGGAAAACGAGTCAATCCTGGAGGGATACCCAACCAGCTGACAAAGATTTGGGAAGATACTGCAGCTGGAAGCTGAGGCTCCAGCCATTCAGACAAAAATACCAGATCCATATTATTCACACCTTTACTCCAGCTGGGGTAGCTTTTATCAAAAGAGGCAGTCTAGTACTTAAACAAATTCACCCAGTAAAGTCTCACATTCTTCTAAGGGTGGTCAGAGCTGATCATGGTGTTCCTCTCTGACAATAGATTACAACTGCTACAGGGAAAATTAAGCATCTTACGAAAAATACTCATTCAAAGTTCTGCCCTATTCCACTGGAAAAGCAAACTGCCAATGAGCAGATGGAATATGATTTGTACATTACAGTGGCGTTTATCTTTCCTATCTTAATTGGCAGAAGATAGCCTAAAGTAGTTGGCTCCTCCACTTTTCTCTGTTGTCACTGGAAAAAGAGGTAAGTATCCCCAGAAGACTACTCAACCATTCTATCTCTTTCCTGGATTATAGAGTAAGCATAGACAACCAGATAACTACTTTTAAACAGAGTAATTCAAGGGGAAAAATGGTCTCACCATAAAGGCAAAGGAGTCATATGTGAATGATTTTCATTTCCTGGTAAATTTAATTTTACAAAACTGCATTGCATGAAATCATTCATAAAGGTCAAATCATTCATGAATCACAAATTCACAAATCATTCATAAAGGCCTAGGAACAAAATAAATTTAAAAATATTTTAATGGACCGAGAATTTGGGGGCTGGACTAAATAATCTCCCAAGGTCCCTTCCAATGCTAACAATTCAATGACTCTGTGACCATTTTCAATTAAATATGCAATTTTTTAATATTTTCTTTGTTTTAGCTTAATGTTATCAAACCCTGCTGAAGCAGTGTCCACAGGACTTTGATACAACACAAAATTTCATTAGAAAAAGAAGTGTTTAAAGACGTCATTAGACCACTTCAGTCACAAGAAAAAAAGCAATGTTAATTGTTACAGCAACAATCTTTGCTTATCTCCTGTAACTTCACCAACGTAAGTGATTTTACTATCTTTCAGCCTATGGGTCAAGCCTTTGAGTAAGATAAAGTGGCAAAGTTTTGATAAAATCACTGCTATTTCATGCAAGATCATGGGATGATGAATATAATTATAAGACAGCTAATAAATAGTTTCAAGGATATAGTCATTTTAAGTGTTTATATAATCATATTTTGAATGAATATGCTTTCTCAAATCAAAACTCTATTAAATATGTATGATGCTAATTCAGCATAAATTGTCAGTAGGGTATTTATTTCCATTTATTTCCATGTATTTTAATTTTCAGTAGTGCTGAGTCAAGGCCAAAATCCCAAATCTGAAGAAATTTTGACTCAGACCTGAATACTGAATTACATTTATAGAACATGAATTAAATGGTCATAGGCTAGAAGCCAGACTTGCAGGAGTTTCAGCTGCAAAGTGGAGGCTAATAGGAGTTATCAGCTATAATACGTGTCATTAATAGTGCTGGAGCTATTTTGAGTAGTACACAAGCTGACACAGAGCCAGATCTGCCCTTGTCTTTATTCATACTGCTGTTCCCAATACCTGCTGCTCCCATGGTATCCTATAAAAATAGTTAGTAAATCTCTGCTTTAAACTACTTAGGCTGTATTTGTTACAAGCAGACTGGGTGTGATAACTAAATGCTCTCCTCCTTCATGGACAAGCAAACCTAGTTCAGAAGTGGTCATCAATCAGGAATACCCCAACTGCACCGGAATGCTCCCTGATCCTCAGAGCCCCAAAAGGCCATTAAAAAAAATGAGGATAGCTGAAGATCCCCACAAGATATTTCCATGCTCCACAGGTTTCCTTCTGCAGGAGAGGTCATCAGGGAGCTCCATCTGATGATTTTCTTTCTGACTTGCACCAGCAGAGCAGTTCAAATCAGCCATAAAGTAGCATTTGGCACCAGATCCAATCAGTCAGGCCTTTGACAGAGCTCAGATCTGGACCCCAGTTACATCGCCCAGGCTCATTTCTACCTTTAAAATCATGTTCTAGTTAAATGAGCCCTTTCTACAAACTTAAGAAGGGAAGTGTAATTTAGAAGAGTGGAAAGTATTATTTTAAGGTTGATTAATTGAGTAGGCACCATGCTGAACACTACTTCCAGAGGCAAGGGATGCACTGTGTTACCAAATGATTATTTAATGACTCATAATCCCTGTGCATGAGATGTCACTCCTGAGGAATTAGTTTTAAATGGGGTAGTGGTGTCTACTCAAGATGTGGAGCTAGATGTCAAATCACTGTAATAGCTACATTTTTACATCAGCCAACATCAAATTTCAGCAGCTTGTGGCTGGAATCATTAATGCATATACCCACTGTTGGAATGATTCATGACTGCAGAGTAAGAAAAATGATTTACAAAAAGCTTTTGGTGCCAAATGGTACATTTCAGTATCTTAAACTTTGAACCAAAATATTTATATTCCTGCTTTTGAATATCCAATTCAATTTAGCACTTGCCAATCGGGTTGGCGAGGTGCCCTCTTGTAATTGTTATCCAGCCACTACCTACATGCAAAGCACATACAGCATCTCACAGCAGAATATTGTTCACAGATTTAGCAAAAACACGAACAAATGGAAGAGATCCAGAAACAGCAAATTTTGTATGGCTGATTTGCAGGATTCATCATTTCACATGCCTTCTTTTCTTTAAAAGACCACTTCATGCAAACTTGTATTTAAAAAGAAAAAGAAAATTACAAAAAAATCAATAGACGTGTTTCTTCTAAGGGCAGTAGCTATTGAATTCTTTTGTTGGTATTTAATAAATAAGAATTGTGGGACATTAATAATGGCTTCATACGGTCTTTATAAAAAACAGTGCATTTTCCTGATTTAGAAATGCACTTGAGCATAAATTAATGGATGTTCTGGGTCAGACTGAAAGTCCAGCTAGACCCAGCAACATCTTTCTGACAGATGCTGAGTTCTCAACACGTGTTCAACTGAACTTAACCATGGGTTTAGAGTAAACAGCATATCATTATACTGCCATGGAAAGACAAAACCATCATGGATTAATATAGAGAAGTTTCAGTGTCTGCCCTGTATAGATTTAGTAATCGTGTTCTGGAGTGGCAGTCAATGGACAAAGGAAAGAGCCTCAAAAATACATTGATTAGTCTCCTAATTTCATCCCACAGTTTCTTTAAGTAAAACATTGTACATGCCTTTCACATGGAACATTGACATGGCACGGGGCTTTCTCTCTCTCCTTTTTAATTGGATTTACCATTTGTACTGTAAACGTTAATGGCTGTGTTACATTCATACAGGCAGCTGGAGAGCTGCCCAAGGCCATAAACAATCCAAATGGGAGATTCGTGGGCACTGGAGAGCTCTGCCTTACTCCTCATGGTGTGTGCCGGGGTGGGGAGCAGTGGTTCTCAGGGGTTCCACCCTAGAATTTGGGTCAAATATGGATGCCTGCCACATCTGAGCACCTAAAGAAGCAGCAGGATCTTTCAAAATGCTGAGCTGCCTTAATTCTTGCTGACTTTACCGACGACTGAAGAAATTGGCTGAAACAGAACTAACAAGACACGAGACCACAGGCACATGCTGCAGTATGTTCAGATAACTGGAGGAGATCAGACAGCTCTTTTACAGCAGCTAATTAGAGAGGTCATTTTGGATAAATGTGTGATGTGTTCATCACTCAGCATTTAATAAACTATGTGAGAGGTAGATTTTAAGGGGTCTATAACAAATTGCTTTAAAGACATATTCTCAGTTGTTCAGATTAAAGAATCAAATAGAAAGGAGGTATTTAGGCAGAATGATGTGCAGTGTCTTCCCTCATTCTTTCAGGAAATCAAATCCAGAAAGAGTACATCATGAAGAAACAAACTGGACATCCAAGTATATTCCAGTGAGTGGGAAAAGAAATAGCTAAAAATTAAGATTAAACCATGATTCAGACACAAATCCAAACAGGAATTCTATAAAAATCTGTCCATCTCTTGGTAGAGAATAGATGTTTGTATGTAGATACGACATGCCTATGTGAGGGTCTGATGAGAGCTGAAAACAATAGTGTAAGCTGAAGTGTTTTAGATGCCCATTTCAGGAGAGTTGCAAAAGTGATGGGGACTCCCTTCCTGCTGGGTAGCGACCTACTGGTTGAATCTCTCACCTGGCATACGTGAGACAGAGGTCAGTTGATCTTTGGTTAAGGGCATTCAAATTCACAGCTCCTGTAGAGTAAATCCAGACAGAATCTAACTTTGAAATCTTCTTTGAAGATGTGCATCCAAGAATGCAAGATTCATCAAACCAGGAGACCATGAGTGAGTCTGACTCCTTAGCTGAGTGTATCATGAGCAGCAAGGACCATAACCCACACCTCCCACTCCCTGGGTGGTCATGCTCTGAAATTAGCAGACCTAAATTCCACCTTAATTGTTCAGAAATGCTTTTTCTTTTTTTTTACCTCATTCTATGTTCCCATATATCCAGCCAGATATCAGGAGTACAAATGATGCTGTTTGAGAAAGGAAGGATAAATAAAAATGAAAGAAAAGTAGAATGACTCCATTAAGCAGTATTTAACCTGGTTTTAGTGTTTTTGCCATACAAATTTGTTAAAAGAAAATATCAATCCTCAAGATATTGAAACCATTTCTTAGTGAATCAACTCTGCTGTATGGGTTACATCGTGAATTCTTCAGTGCAGTTCAATGTTTGACATTGGCATGAAAGAGGATCACTTTATTTCTGATGAATGTTAGTCAGTTGGAGTCTGTATTCTGGTCATTCGCATTGGGTACAGCTCACTATCTCATTGAATTAGGGAGGCAACCTACCATTCACCATTAGAGAAAGAATCCAGTTGGCACCATTATCCCAAATATCCAGTATGTGTTTTGTTGTTTCCTAACTGCTCATGAAAAGGATTCTCGGAATAAAAGCTTGGCTGACCAACACTCAGGTTTCACAGCTGACATCTGAATATTAACTAAATGCCTTAAAACAAAGTATCACACAAGTAGTCCTTCCTTTAAGCCTTTAGATTTGTATTGTGAAAGATGTGCCTCATAATAACAAGCTGCTCTTTATTGGTAAACTTGCATGTACTTTTAGGATGTTGACATAAACATTAATTTAACTGGAAGAAGCTAAAGGGAAAAATTAGATTGCAGAAATAATAATAATAATAGTAATAACAACAACAGTAATTTACAATGGGATTGTGCATAGTGTTTTCCATCCATAAATCACAAAGGCATTAGATATCATTAAAGCCATTTTAGAGATGAAACAAAGAAGAGAGATGACTTGCCTGAGGTGACCAAACAAGTTATAGCATTCAGTCACTTTTGCTGACATCTTATATCAGCATCTGTGAGCTGTGCCCTGCATAGCAGCATGTGAGTCACTAAATCCCTTCTATCCAGTCTCTGAACATTCCATGGGCATGAATCCTTGAAAGAAGTAACAGGTACCCAGGGAAAGGGTGTCTGTGTGAGAGAAAATGGAGACAGAAAATAAACAGAGATATTTTTTATTCTGCAGCAGTCACTACAACATGGAGGAAGAGACAGCTGAGAATCTAAGCATAAATTTTTCAGGATAAAAACATGGGAAAAAGAAGGAAAAAAAAGCTAGAAAAG